>CM054127.1:108627357-109827357 GCA_028751855.1 Ambrosia trifida
GATTTGACCTTGATACGAAATTAACGGCCTATCAATTACCATTGCACGTTCAATTAACGTTTAATTCATACCTATTTGAACGATTGACGCGTCAAACATTAAACCCGAGTCAATCCTTACCATTTCCATGATTGGGACCATGACACTATAAATTGTTCATTTCTGGACCTTCACAACTCGCCGATCATCCTCTCCCAACCTCCAATTTCCCTTAAAAGTTCACTGATTTTGAGTTTCGTTCGTCATTTGACTTCGGGTCTTGACTGTGCAATCTCATTTGATACGTGTTTGTAAGTATAATTGATTCTGTGGGTTTTATACATCGGCCATCACTAATCAATAGCCCCATGATTAATTGGGCGATTGATGAGTGAACCAGATTATTGCAAAACTAGGGTTCATGGCTTGTTAATTTGGGGAAGAAACTGATTTTTCATACTACATATATTTTTATTAAACTGAGATAAATCACAACCACAGGCCTAGGCCAAGTGGTTGTGACTGATGCCTATAACTAAGACTAACCGGGTTCGAGACCCGGCTTGAACACCCTTTTTCCATTTATTTTTCATTTCAAAACAAACCATTATATATATATAAATTACACTTAAATCTTGTAAATTCCTTTTTAAATATCAAAACCCTTTTATAAATTCTAAAAAATTATTTTTAGCAAATCTGATGTCAAAGCTTTATCTACAATTTTTATTTTTCTGAAATTCATTTATTTAATATTTATAATAATTAAATCAATTTTACACTATTATATTTATAAAAATTCATTAAAATATCAAAACGATCTCATAAATTTCCACAAAAATTATGTTAAGTTTTTATAACATTAAGCTTTTCAGAAATGATTTTTATTTCTGAAAAATCATTTATTTAATATTTTTAATCAATTTTTGTTAGTTTTAATCATAATTAAATCATAATAAATTCAATTTTTATTATTTTTGCACCAAAATTTTATACAATTTATTTTTATATATTTAGAACAGAAATATGATTTTTAAAATGATAATTCTTTAATTTTAGTATTTTTAATTATTAAAGTTAAAGTTTGACAATTTGTTATAAATAGATTTAATAATCTATTTTAAAGAAAATAATTTTGTAAAAATTATTTTTATACTTTAAACATATTATTGTGACCATCCTAAAGTTAATTTTCATAAAAAGATTTTTGGTTATTTATTTACTAAATTTCTCTCAATTGGCGAATATTTTTTATTAATCAAACGAGCAATTATCCCCAATTCGAAGCCCTAGAACTTATACATTTGTAGACTTAATAGACTTAAACATATTTATTACCTCATTATAGGGTGATACTTGATACATTTGGGCAACACACTATTTTCAACAGATATAACATTTTACCAAGGTGAGTTTTACATAGCCCCTTTTCTATTTATCACCGTTTTTGGGGTGAAACATGTTACCACATCATTTATGCAATTCAATCATCAATGTGTCTATGTGTTTTCTATGTTGCATTATGTCTTGAGCATGATTAGAGTAAGCACCATTCTAGCATAATCATTAACTTCGTACAAGCCGACGGTATACATTGATAGATCTATTGGACTGACAATCCCACCCGGATACGTGCCTCCTACAAAGGTTACGTGGGTGTTTGTTATCGCATAACATATTCAATTGGACCATGAGCGTATGGTATGTATCATTTTATAACAGTCATCAGGGTTGATTATGCACTCGATTTATTTCTAGTATGTTCTCACATATGGACTAGATTGACATGACACATGAATTGCACAACATTTTTACTCAATTATCAAAAACCTATGTAATTCTCACCAACTTTTGTTGACCCAAAATATTTTCAACTTAACATGTTTCAGGTTCTATTTGCTTGAAGATTTGATTTGATGCTTGAAGATATGTGTATAGTTTTATTCAATTTGATGTACAAATTCTAGAACAATTGTATGTAATTCATTTAAATTATTTAATGGAATTTATTATTCACCATGAGCTACTGAACAATCATCATTACGTGACATCCCGATGTTTCCGCCATCGGTTGGGGTGTTACACATAATGTCAACGGCACTGTGTAGACTTCAAGAACTTCAGCAAACAGTTAAGAATCTTTATTGGCGACCATGACTCCACGCTTTTCCTGGAACGGTTGCGTGAGCGCTTTGACAATTTGCCTGATTTCTACTTTGATTTTGTTGTTAAAGAGGGGAAACTGCATTCCGTGTTTTGGCCGGATGAGATATCCAAACTTAATTACAAGACTTTCGGCGACGTCCTTGCGCTTGATGCAACTTACCACACCAACAAGTAAGGCTTTTTTCTAACATATACACGCCATACCGTTAGGTTGTTTAACATGATATTTGATTTCAATAAATACACGTATGAACCATCATTACATTTCGGTGTATATATTATTAAAGTATGAGACATCAGCCATAACCCATATCAGCTGGGCTGCTGGATAACATTTTAGAGATGGCACATACATGCTAACATACCTGTTTTGGCACTACTAACACGAGTTAGTTAGTGTTTTTGCATAACACATGTTTTTAATTAGTATGTCCAACACATGTTACTTACACAACATATATGTTGTTTTTCTGCGCCTAATTTTTTCTGTTCCGCTCATGTAGGTACAACATGATTTTTTTCCCGTTTACCGGTGTCGACCATCATAAGCAATGTGTTACGTTTGGGGCTGGTTTGATAACAAATGAAACAATTGAATCATATGTTTGGCTGTTGCAGTCTTTCTTAAAAGCACATGGTTCTCAGCCAGCACTAGTGTTAAGTGACCAGGACCCGGCGATGTTGCAAGCCATACCCCAAGTTTTTACAGAGTCTCGTCACAGACTATGCATGTGGCATATCATGAAGAAACTGCCGTTAAAGGTTTATAATACGATTTCGTGTTTGGCCTCGGCTGCCCAAATTAAATGCATGGCACTGCCTATAAGATGAATATCAACCTAACCAGTTTCTCATTGCAACTTTAGGTATCCGGTGACCTTCTGAATAAAACAGATTTTCGTGCCTGTATCCACCGATTGGTGTGGAACATTTACATCAAACCATCGACGTTTGAGACACGTTGGCATGAGCTTCTCGACACATTTGAAGTAGGTGATAATCAATGGTTGCAGGACATGTTTGCAATCAAAGAGTTATGAATTCCAGCTAACTCCAGGGAGATTCCAATGTGCTGCCTAATGAAAACAACATCAAGGAGCAAGAGTTCTAACGCAGCTTTCAAGGTGAATTCTATGAGCGCCAACACGCTTGTGCAGTTTATGCTATGCTTTGAATCGAGGATTGACAGCCAACGTTATCGCCAAAGGGTGGCTGAGTATAAGACTTCATCTACTGTTTTTGTTGGTACCACGGAGTTACCAATCGAGCAACATGCTTCATTTTGCTTCTTCGTTCTCTTCCTTCTTCTGTTATTGTTTTTTAGGTTTTATCAGTTGATTATTTTCTTAATCAAGCAAAATGAAAATCATTATATGAACATTTACTTACTTGATTTGCGTTTTGGAGCCATAATCCTTCTTTGATCGACTGTTTTTTCTTCGTTCTATTCGTGCTCTGTTTTTTGTGTTTCAGAGAATTTGATTTTTGTGTGTGTTTTCTTTTTGTGAATTCCAAGATTATTGTTTTGATTTAGTAACCGTCCATAAATGAGATGAATTGGGCGGTTTTATTAAAAAAAATCAAATTATTATAGTTGCAATTTGTCTAATTTACCCTCCTGTTGTTAACTGCTTCCTTAAAACACTCGTGGGAATTTAATTGGCGATCATGTTGATTAAAACGCAATGGAGGGTCAGGATGCCTTCTTACACTTTGTATTTTAAGGAGACTTTGTACAATAGTTTCTCTCCAAAGAATAAAGTATATCCAGTGATCACAACATGACTTTTTGTTCCATCACATAAAGTTATAGAGCCCACAATTTAAGGTTTATGTAAACTTACTTTGTGTAATAAATGCTCTTATAAGCATTAGAGACTTGTATAGTACCATGTTTTTTGTAGTACCCATGTAAAGTAGATATACATAAAAAGTTGTACTGCGTGCTCTAGTGTTTGTACCATTGTGGAGTATGCATAAATATCTATACATCTATTATTTGAAAGCAATGTGGGATACATGGCACTCCCACATTGCAAGTTCAATTCTTTCTCCTCCTCTCATTAAGCCACATGGCATGATGTGGGTTTTTATAAAATTGTCTTTTTTGTTTTTTTATCAAAAATCAAAAAAATATATAATGCTCTAAAAAACAACGCGGACCAAACCTACATCACATTATCATTGTCGTCTCCTTCCACAGCCAAACCCTAATCAGGGAGATTCAACCGAATCCTTCATCTCCAATCCAAGGTAATCCCCATTCGATTCTTATTTCATTAAATCGATGTTGATCTATCTTTGATTCTGTCTTGTGTTTCACTGATTTTCCATATCTGTTTTTAAAGTGTCGATTAATGTTAATCTCTCTTTGATTCTGTCTTGTGTTTCACTGATTGTTCTTTATTTTTCATTTATTATTGTTCAGACTGATTAGGGGTTTATGTTTTAGGTTTCTATTTAAGGGTTTATGTTTTAGGTTTCGATTTAGGGTTCAATTGACGTTTTAAGATATATAGGAATGGATTTATGTTTTAGCTTTCGATTTAGGGGTTTATGTTTTAGGTTTCGATTTAGGGTTCAATTGATGTTTTAAGAAAGCTATGAATTTATTGTTATGATTTAGGTTTCGATTGGGGGTTAATGTTTTAGGTATCGATTTAGGGGTTTTAGGGTTCAAGAACTGTAAAAACTGATGTTTTAACAAAGCTACGAATGGATTCTTATGCTTTTAGGTTTCAACTTAGGGGTTTATGATTTAGGTATCGATTTAGGGATTTTTTTTTTTCAATTTATGTTTTAAGATTGATTAGGGTTTATGTTTTAGGTTTGTATTTAGTGTTTATGTTTTAGCTTTTTATTTAGAGCCTTATTGATGTTTTAAGAAAACTACTAATGGATTTGTGCTTTAGGTTTCCATTTAGTGTTTTATGTTTAGTTTTCGATTAAGGAATCAATTGATGTTTTAAGATAGCTACGAATGGATTGAAATGTTGTTGTATACTACTAATAATAGTTAACATACAAAGATTGTATCTAACAACAAATGATGTCAAATGGCAGCTTAAAGTAACTAAGACCATGAATTGATCAATCTGGATTTTCTGTTATTCTGAAGTGTCTTATTCATTATATTTTTAACCATTGTAGCTAACAAGAAAGGATGTCAAATGGGTCAACAAGGAGTTAAGACCATGAATTTATCAAAGTGGATTTTGTGTTAGGTTGAAGTGTCTTATTCATTTTAGATTTTTGTTGTGTAAGTTGTGATTATATGTATAAATTTTCTGATACAAAGATTTGATTGAGTTTGTAAGTATTTTTGTCATTTAAACATTAATATATGTATTATTTATTATTTTTTGTGGATTGGTACAGGTGCATACACATCCGTGTTACAATCGTTTACGGATTTTGGGTTAAGTCAGAAAATAACAGCCGTGTTTGTTTAGTAAGATATGAATCATGGTTTTAATGTATATACTACACTCATTTTATAATATCCCAATAATTTTTTGATGTTTGTACTCAGGGGTTACCAAGTGACTATGATGGTTGGATCGACAAGTATGGTTATCCTTCTGGGAATACCAAGATCCGAACCTTGGATGATAAAGTCTATGTCACACCATCAAATTTCCACTTGCGGAGTTTTACCGCGAGGCGCATGACAAACCAGGATCCAAGTCAACGGTCACAATAAACAACTCTATATGAAGATACATGACGTTCGAAAGACACAGTTTTCATAATCTTAAAGCAGTAGCGGAAGCATTTAATAAATTACAAACCATAGACCCAAATGTACCAAGTGTTTATTACAAAACATGAACTAAATCTAGACGCCAATGCAGACCCGTGCGCCTAGTTCCATTTGTTGCTACCTTAGCGACCTGAGAAAAACATGCCAAAAGACGTCAACATATAATGCTAGTGAGTTCACAGGTTTGTTCAATATGATACCGAGTGTTACCAAAACGTTACCATGTCCATACTATATCAATGTTACCAAGTATGCTAGCTAGGCGTATGTTTTATTACTACTACGATTGGAAACCATTACTAGACACGTTTAGCAATGTTTAGCATATGTTTAAGCAGCCCGAATGTTCAGCATGATACCAATGTTCCAGTTCGAGACAACATGCACCCGCCCGGCCCTCCAAGCCGACGAGTGGGGCAGGTCACGCCCAATAGATCTATCCACATTTCCCCCGTTGTGCATCCCCGCACATTCATGGTTTCCCCCGGGACTTCCAAAGATCGTATAGCAATACAAAGTTAAAACCATAGTATGACATATGTTACCAAAATAGTTTAGCGCATGTTTTCTCCCCCAAAAGTTAAAGCAGTAAAAAAAATGGGGCCGTGAACTCACCTTAGATAGCGTTCTTCGGTTACTAGTAAAAATGCTAAGCCCTTGATAATCCCTCTACCGGAGATCTATCAAAATGTTCACATAAGTGTTCCGACTAATAACCATAAGGTTATCTAGTCCACGATTGTCCAGATCGTAACCAACTATGTTTTAAAGCGTGTTTAAATGTTTAACCGACACACTAGACCGACCCGACATCCCGTTAGTGACTCATTACCCTAACTAATCAAGTACACATAGATTACACACAAGGTTCAAGCATAAAACACTTAGTTTGTATCGAAAATCTCATTTCTGCATCAGAACGGTCGAACTAGTCAGGTTAAATCTCCTTCGCCCGTTTTTATGTTTCCTTCGCCCATTTTACCACGTTCGACCATTTTGATGTCTCCTTCGACCGTTTTACCACGTTCGCCCAAACATAATCCAGGTTCGACCCTGGATTCTCTCCTTCGCCCATTCGATTGGTCGAAGGAGTCCAGGTTCGCCCCTGTTGTACAAATTTCTCCTAAAAACGCTTCAAACACCTCGAAACATCATCAAACACAGCAGTCAAGTATGAATAACTTATCCCTACAAAACCCCACCGATTTTACCCAAAAATACGTTCATTTCAGCCCTTTCCCAAAATGGTAAAAATTATGAAAACGTCACAATCATGCATGGATTCTTTACCCAATTTGGAAACTTTTTTAAATCAATCCATATTCAACTTAAAATGCTCAGTTTGTCGAGTGTTCGATTTTTCCCCATTAGTTCTATTGATCATAAATATCATGCATCAAGTCTAGATTCGTTAAAACCCCCCAAAATACCCATAACATCACCATCTATCCAATTCTAACCCTAAACAACAATAACCCAGCATCAATAACAATCCTATATCATGTTTCTATCATAGATACAGCAGCAAATCATTGAACAACACATAACACCACATAATACACAATTAACATATGTTTATTATCATGAAAACCTATGTTTAATGATAAGGTTTTGGTTTAGAAAGATGTTTAAAAGGTTTTTATAGATAAAATCTTCCTTAGAACAGATCTGGACATTTAGGGTTAGATAAAAACGGATTAAAATGCCTTAAAAAGATTTAGGATTAAGAACACACCTTGGATTCTTGTTTAGATGTTGTAGATAGGTTAGATTATGAAAAAGAAGAGTAAAAACTCCCTCCTTAGTGATTAAAATCGTTTGAGAGTGTTTTGAGATGGTTAGGGTTTGTGAAATGGTGAAAAATGACAAAGTTTGGTATTTATACTAATCCTCCTTCGCCCCCTATCAGTGGTCGAAGGTAGCCTCATTCGACCCTTCCACAGGGTCGAATGAGCCCTGTCCTGGTCGAAGGGAATTCTTTCAATTCCACATCCCAGGTTCGCCCATTTACAAAGGGTCGAACCAGACACATTTCCTCCTTCGACCACTCGAAGTGGTCGAACCAGGACTTATGTATATCTAGTTTTCCAGTTTGTCGTGTTAAACGCTTTTTAACACACCTTAACACATGAGCATGCAACCTTAGTCTATGTTTAACATATTTAAGCATGGATAATCATCTACGCATCAATGTATATAATCCACCACACGACCCATAATCTACACATTCACTTAATTAGTTTATGTAATGTCACCAACAATGGAACCCGGTACTAGTGTATTCCCAAAACGACTCCCAATGATCCTCCAGATCATTGAACCCTGGACAATCCTAACTTGACCCGACTCAACTAACCTAGTTAAGTCCGTTTATAAACGTTTCCCGCTAAGGTAGACTTAGATGTTACTAAAATGTTTAAGCCAAATATGCCGGGTGTCACATCATCCCCACGTTGAAAGAATTTTCGTCCCGAAAATTGCGCAAAGCCCCAAAATGAAAGAAACGAAAAGGAAAATTACCGGATGTCACATCATCCTCACGTTGAAAGGAATCTCGACCCGAGATTCATTCCGCTTCAGTAGTAACATGTCTCGATTCGAATGCGTGTTTCGGAAAAAGATGAGGATATTTAGCTTTCATCTGATCCTCCCGTTCCCACGTGAACTCCGGTCCACGATTCGAGTTCCAACGGACTTTGACGATGCGGATTTTACTCCGACGAAGGCTACGAATCTTGTAGTCGAGAATCTCGACAGGTTCCTCCACAATGCGAAGACGATCATCAACCTTGATCTCTTCCAGTGGTACAATGAGAGATTCATCAGCCAAACACTTCTTCAAGTTAGACACATGGAAGACGTTGTGCACACTACCGAGCTCCGCCGGTAAGTCAAGTCTGTATGCCACCGGTCCAATCCGATCCAGGATTGCGAATGGTCCGACATAACGAGGGTTAAGCTTGCCACGCTTTCCAAAGTGTATGACGCCCTTCCATGGTGAAACTTTCAGAAGTACCCTGTCCCCAACCTGGAACTCCAAAGGTTTTTGACGGCGATCGGCATAACTCTTCTGATGATCCCGCGCAGCAGCCAAACGGTTACGAATTTGCACGATTTTCTCCAAAGTTTCGTACACAAGTTCCGGACCAGTGAGCTGGCTCTCGCCCACCTCAGCCTAACAAAGTGGCGATCGACATTTCCGTCCGTAAAGAGCCTCGAACGGAGCTGCCTTGATACTAGAGTGGTAGCTGTTATTGTAGGAGAACTCCACTAACGGCAGGTGGATCTCCCAACTTTTGCCAAAATCGATAACACATGCCCGAAGCATGTCTTCCAAGGTTTGAATCGTCCGCTCATTCTGTCCATCAGTTTGCGGATGATAAGCTGTATTCATATCCAACTGAGTACCCAAAGCCTTGTGCAGAGCCTTCCAGAAACGCGAAGCAAAACGAGAATCATGATCAGAGATAATAGAGACAGGCACCCCGTGCCGAGCAACCACCTCCTTAAGGTAAAGTCGAGCCAACCGCTCGAGTCCATCGGTTTCCTTAATACATATGAAACGTGCCGATTTTGTCAACCGGTCAACAATCACCCAGATCATATCGTAACCACTAGGTGACCTTGGTAGCTTGGTGACAAAATCCATCGTGATTCGCTCCCACTACCATTCTGGAACCTCTGGTTGTTGCAGGAGACCAGACGGCCTCTGATACTCCACCTTGACTTTAGCACAAGTCAAGCATTTGCTGACCTAAGAAGTTATATCAGCTTTCATGTTTGGCCACCAATAAAGTATCTTCAAATCCTGATACATCTTATCGGAGCCAGGGTGAATAGAATACCGGCATTTGTGAGCTTCATCCAAAACAAGCTCACGCAATCCCCCGAACAATGGGACCCAAACACGTCCCGCAAAATAGTGTAAACCATCGGTCCTGAGTTCAAGATGCTTGTCAGCACTGTGCATAGTTTCAGCCTTAAGGTTCTCCTCCTTCAAAGCTTCCAACTGTGCAGAACGGATTCGGTCAGGCAATGACGAATGAATGGTGAGCTGTAAGGCTCGAACACGACGAGGATTTGCAGACTCCTTCCTGCTCAAGGCGTCCACCACAACGTTTGCCTTGCCAGGATGGTATTTGATAGCACAGTCATAATCGTTCAAAAGTTCAACCCAGCGACGGTGCCACATGTTCAACACCTTCTGGTCGAAAATATGCTGAAGACTCTTGTGATCGGTGTATACTTCACACTTGGTACCGTACAAGTAATGTCTCCAGATTTTCAATACAAAGATCACCGCATCCAGTTCCAAGTCATGAGTAGTGTAGTTCTTCTCATGAACCTTGAGTTGACGAGAAGCATAAGCAATAACCTTCCCGCGTTGCATCAACACACAACCGAGACCACGAATAGAAGCGTCACAGTACACAACAAAGTCATCCGTACCCTCAGGTAAGGATAAGATAGGTGCAGAACAAAGTTTAAGTTTCAGCATCTAAAATGCTGATTCTTGTGGTTCATCCCAGTCGAACTTTCGGTCTTTCTGGGTAAGAGTAGTGAGGGGTTGAGCGATCTTTGAAAATCCCTCAATGAAACGACGATAGTAACCTGCAAGACCTAGGAATTGCCGCACCTCAGATGGCGTCTTTGGTGCTTCCCAGTCTTTAATAGCTTCGATCTTAGCCGGATCGACATGAATTCCCAGTTCATTAACCACATGTCCTAGGAATTGAACTTCACGTAACCAAAAATCACACTTTGAGAACTTAGCATACAACTGCTCCTGTCTCAAAAGTTCCAAGACCAACCGTAGGTGTTCCTCATGATCCGGTACTAGTGTATTCCCAAAACGACCCATAATCTACACATTCACTTAATTAGTTTATGTAATGTCACCAACAATGGAACCCTGTACTAGTGTATTCCCAAAACGACTCCCAATGATCCTCCAGATCATTGAACCCTGGACAATCCTAACTTGACCCGACTCAACTAACCTAGTTAAGTCCGTTTATAAACGTTTCCCGCTAAGGTAGACTTAGATGTTACTAAAATGTTTAAGCCAAATATGTTGGGTGTCACAGTCTATGACATTAAAGTTTTAAACATTGCAGGCAAATGGTTCTTCTACAATGGTTGGAGAACTATGATTACTGAATTAAAGTACCCATCTGGGTGTAACTTTATATTTTAGTATGATGAAAATCTCAAGTCTTTCAGTTTGATTACTTTCCATCAGGATGCTGTGTGTGCACCTGGTAGCTTCTTCTACTGTAGATTGGCCGATCCACTTACAACTGAGAAACGTTTGGTATGTTTTTTATAACAACTACACTAAATCTTACATTATAGAATATTTTTTATACAAAAACTAATTGTAATGTGTTAACATTGTTTCTATTTTTTCCAGCATATCAGTTGTTTCGTTCTTCATGGATTATTCAACCGAACCGTTCCATTGGATCCAATTGACGTTACTGTTCATTCAAGTGTACACTTTCAGATACAGCTAGCAGTTGATGATGGTACTATTTATGTGACTCAAGGATGGCCAATGATTAAGGAAGCCTTTTCAATTACTGTTGATCATCTAATTGTGTTCGAAATCATTAATGAGGTTTTCTCTGTTTTTATTTATTGATTTTGAAATCTTTATATAATTTTTGTTATTGTTTACTTTTTATAATTTTTTAAACTTTATTAACAATTCTTTTTATTCATTTAACAGAGCACCTACAATATGTCGCTTTTTTTGAAAAACAAGCTTACTCTTCCTCCCGGTCATATTTCGGAAGCTGAAGTTAATGAGGAGGATGATGATGACAGTGAAGAGGATGTTGATGACTATTATAATGAGGAAGACGTCGTTGTCCTTTCTGATGGTGACAGTGAAGAGGATCCAATGAATGATGATTGTGAGGTGGAAGATGATGAGTCCGAAGATGTCGAGGATGTAGGTGTGCCGGTGGTTTTCAAAGTTGATAAACACTTTGTAAGTACAATTATTTCCGCAATTAGATATATAAGTTATGTGGACAGTAGTCGCTAATTTTTATTAATGTGTTTATACTTTAGTGTATATGTATTAGTTGCGCGAACTGATACAAACTTAGATGGCACATAACTTATGTGCATAGCATTCCCTACGGCTGTTGACAATATTATAACTACACACTTACAAGTTACTGCATAAACCCAAAGATTTTGAATGTATATTAGTCCCTATGTTTAGACTTTATTTTAGACTTTAGTTTTTATACTATACTTTATCCATATTAGTTGCACATATTGATACGAACTTAAATGAAAAGTAACTTATGTGCACAGTAGTGGTTGTTGACAATATTATAAGTGAACAGCAGCCGATCTAATTTAGAGACCATGTTAGACAATATTATAATCATGTTAGACAATATTATGCATAAATGGAATGATTTCACTGTCCATCATTCGCTAAGTTAAGACTTTAGTTTAGACTTTATAGTTTAGACTTTGGTGCACTTTAGTCGCTATGCTATGACTCTAACATAGCCCATGAGTCATATATTACAATTACCAGCTTGAGTTTATGACGTTCCATTCTTTATTATTTGTGTAGCGTATGAACAAGGATTGGGCAAAGGATAACCAGTTGAACAGGAAGAGGGCTTTGACCATTCGTGATGAGGAGGCCTTTACTTAGGGAGTGTCGGTTGGGATTGAAGATGAGTCAAGATATCCCCGTTACTACATAAGAGGTATGTCGGATTTTGTAGTTGATAAGGAACTCCAGCCTGGTGATGAAATGCATTTCCTGTTTTTCCAGAATCAAGGTGTGTTCAAGTTTTCTAATGTTGTTAAGGGTAATGGTAATTAGTTTGGTTATTGGTGGTTGTTTTTTGGTATACTGATAATATTTTTGGTGGGTAAGTTTTGAACATAATGGATGGTTGGTGATGGTAATTAGGTGCTTTAGTTGTTGACATTGTTTAGGTTTGATAAAAACTTTAGGTGGGTAACTTTTGAATATGTTTAATCGTTTGTAGTCACAAAGTTTTGCACGTTTACTACTCATGTAGTAATTCGTGAATTTTGGGGTGTTTTGTGTTTACAATTACTAATATTTTTGGTTATCTTTATTAGTAAAAAAGACTATATTTTGCATATTATGTTACATACTTACTTATATCTTTGAATGTTATTTGGTGGTTTAGGAAGTAATATACATTTCTTGCAATTTATGTAATTATGTCAATAATTTATGTTTTAATAAAAAAAATTTACCAACCAATTAATAGTCAATTTTTGGTAAATTGAAACACTTTAATACTATGAAATAAAGAATGAAGGTTTGACTTTTTTTAAATAATGAGGGTTTGAATTTGACTAAATTTTTGGTAATATGAAACACTATAAGATTAAACGGTTTTCATTTTATAAATGCAAAACATATTCGTTTTTTTAGTTTTGGCAACTTTTGACTTTTTATTAAATGTAATTGTTTTAGATTGTTTTTCAAAAGTCAAAATTCTATTATTAGTAAAAATCAACCAAATTTAACAATTATATTTAAGGTAAATTTGGTAGATTTAAACCATTCGTTTTTTGACCCAAGCATCCAAATTTTAAAAACAAACATTTAACAATTCTTTCAACCAAGTATAACAAACACTCAAGGTAAATTTGGTAGATTTAAACCTGTAAATTTTAGAACCAAGCATTCAAGTTTTAATAAGAAACAATTAAACAATTCTTTGGTAAATTTGAAACATTTAAATTTTCTAAGAAAACATTCAATAAGTTTTTAAACATTAATTTGTAGTTTTTGGTTCATAACTGCAACATTGTTTCAATTTTTTTATACTATTAACATTGCTTGACTTCTTTAACAAATTTAATTTTTTGACACGGTTTTACTTTTTTAAAACTTTACATAGTAACAAACAATAAAATTATTTTTTCAGCGTTAACAACTGTCAATAAATAGTAACAAACAATCAAATTAAGAGCGCTAAAAATAATTGTTTGACACGATTTGAAACCTTTAAATTTTATAAACAAACAATAAACTTATTTTTTGGTAGATTTAAACCCATAGATTTTATACATATAATAATTTAAAAATCGTATATATTGAAAAAAAAATTCGTTTAGCATAATTATAGAAACATGTTAATGAAATTTTATATATGTTTACGTTTATTTTAGGTAGATTGAAATCTTTGCATTTTATACCTATACATTTTAAAAGTCGTCTATAATTTAAATAAAAAAAATTGGAATTTTTAATTATAGCAACATTTTAATCTAAATTAATTTTGATTTCCAGTTTATATTTTCCTTTTTTATATTACTAATTGCTTAACATAAATAAATCGTGCAATCTAGATTATAAATACAGATTTTGTTTCGTAAATTTTAGTATTATTATTTTCTGAAAAACTCTATCAGGTATGTCTATCATATTTTACATATTAATTCAATTATTTTTTTTTTGCATGTAATCTATACTATATTAATAAACATATAGGAAGGGCAACATGGTAATTAGCCAAAAACTCTTAAAAATCAGAATTTTACAGCTCTTAATGCACAATATACAAATTTGTAATGCACATACCTTCAAAACCCCACATATCCCGCCTATCCCTATATGTGGCGGTTAGATTCAAATTTCAAATAATCCTAAATCTTTCTAAAAACATCACACCTAATTGAAGAAGAAGGGTTTTGAATACAAACCTCAAACCCAAGTCTCTCTCTCTCTAAAATCAGATCCTCCGCTAATGGCTGGATGCTTGAAGATGCTTAGGTCGTTCAAACGGTTCAATGTCTGATTTCATTTGCTTTATTTGCTACTAAATTTCTAGAATGTTGTTTTCCAGGTACGATATCCAAGCATTGATGATTCCGGATCCACTATCGGTTGGATTTAGTTTGGTTATGATAGGTTCTTCCGAAAATATGTCTTCATTAGTTCATTTCATCCTTAAAATTCGGATTTAGTCATGTTTTCTCCTATATCCGTTGGTTCTTGTTTTTAGGGCATACTGATAACAACGTGCATTCAAATTTAGTGTTACTGTATGCATTTATGTAGGAATTTAGACTTTTTTTAAACATTGTATCTATTCAAAAGTTGTAATTGTGGCAGGGATGTTTTTTTTGGCTTATATATCTATGTAAATTCTGAGAAAAATTATGTTAAAGAAATTATAGGTTAATATGCGGCTGGAATAGCGTTCCAGAAGCTGACAGAGAGCAGCTGCAGCTGCAGATTGCGCAGATGGCAGATTTATTAAGCCTAATTCAGTTCAGTGATAGACACACAGATGGAGATGGGAAGCTACAGATTTATTAAGCCTAATTCAGTTCTATCAATCGAGAACCCTAATCCCTATTTTCTTGCATCTGCAAGGAATCAATCATCCACTTTAAAATTTCAGACTTCTTGTTTAATCTTCAAGTAACTTATGATTTTTGTTTCCCCTTTTCTAAATATATAGATAGCACACTTTTTTCTCAGATTTATAATTATCCACAATAAAGGATGATGCAATGTAGTGGTTCCAGGTGAAGTATGAAGGAGTTATCTTCAACAAATACCAACAGATCAGAGCACAGTAAGTTTTCTTGACCAAACATTACATTTTCTTGAAACTGCTTAAAGATTAACTAAAAAGAAACAACAAAATTCTAAACCTTGTTGCTGTGTTCTTGAACAATCCTAGCTTCACCCTTCTTTACAAATACAACAACTTATGAACAAAAAGTTGTTTGTAGGTGACCTTGTTACCCACATGATTGATATAAATGTTTATGCATTATATCTACTCATTGCAACTTATTTATAAACTTCTTTTTTTTTTCTTTTTGGCAAAACAACAACTTTTTATAGAATAGTTGAAATTAACATTTAAAAAATATTGAGATTTGACGTAAGAATATTGAGATTCTTTTATTTGGGCGCTTAAATAAGTGATATGTGAAAAATACACTTAACCATAATAATAATTACTGCATGTAAGGTTTACTTTATAATAACTTGTCATTAGAGCTTTTGAGTACCGTTGAATGGTTAGTCTCTGCCCAATTAGGTGAATACATCATAAAAGTGGAAAAGCCTCACTGTGTATAACAGATCGCTTCATTTTTCTTATGTTCATGGGGGTTCTTTCACCTGATGGTTATGATTATCCTAGCTCACATTACTATAAAATTTCGCATTAATAAGGCCAAATGTGTGAAGAAAGACATAACAATAACCATACCCCAATAAAAACCAACAAAAAAAAAGTTAATTCAGCTATGATATTATAAAAAAAAATTAATTCAGCTATGATATTATATTTGCTGCTAAGATTATTATAGACTGATATGGTATGTGCAATTGTTTGAAAGTATTAGGAGCTATACAACATCTTTTAATAAATGGCCATTTAACCAACTTGTACTTGTCAAAACTCATAGCATAATCAATTAACCATATAACCTTGTAGTCTCCATCTTCGTTGAATGGGCTGACCATTGATGTGTTGTTCCTCATTTAATTGTTTAGATCTTCACTCGTGTCTTTATCTCCAAAAACAAACTCGACTGTTTTGAAATCATGGAACCAACAAATAACCAAAAGTACATTAGGTTCAGTCGAAATTATGGTTTATTACATTTTAGAATTGTTTGCGGTTCTTTTGATGTCTATTTTTTTTTTTTTTGTTATTTTCTTGATTAGATGGAGTTCTTGGTAATAAAACACATCTTGAATATGCTGAAATGCTATTTTCTATTAATTTTTTAAAGTATTATTTGTTCCTTATCGTTTAGTTCACATATGATTTCATGTTGGAGGAGGCATGTAAATCCATATTGTTAAGTTTCTACACTTATCATTATTTTGTTAGAATTAGTAATAACTTTGTTATATTTAACACTTTATCATTTGATAGCAAATACAAAAAGAAGCTTCATGGTTGAACGGGCTTTGCAGATTATAGAAGCATGTGGAGATGACATGGCATAATACAGTCCCTTGTATGACAAGGGGCCTCTCAAGTTGAAAAGTCAAACCTGACCACCTGCTACTTTTATTTGTTTTGGTGAAATTATACTTAGGGTAGTCAAACCTCTTGCCTTCTTTCACTATTTCTGAATCATACTGTTTTTGTGAAAAAGCACCGTAAACCTCATGGGTGATCTGCCTTTTTTGTTGTTATTCAAGATAACCTTGTCGTGCAATCTCTACACAAATTCTCCCTCCCATTGCTAAAAGTTAGTATTCTCACTCTATTTATTTGTGCAATAGATCTGAACTAAAAAGTCTAAGTTTTAAAGTTATATCTTGACACCTCTCTCTATTGATAGCTAAAAAGGTAATTTTGGATTTTGTATCAAAACCCATCACACCTGAATAAGTCAATGTTTTGAAGTTATATTATGACATCTCTCTATAAAAAGCTAAAAGGTAAATTTGTATCAAAACCAATCATGTATGTTAATGTGATAATATGAATTTGTTTTATGTATATTTATCTCATGTATGTGTTACTTTTTCTTTTGTTATGTTGGACTCTTATAGGAAGCTACGAAGTAGAGTAGTAGGATATCAAGCCTTGTCGTTATATCATCAAACAATGATTACATTCTTCTTATTTTCCTACAACTTATATTTATATAAATTATATCTTCCACATTAGTCTTTCTATATATTTGTCAATAAATAGCTTGTGGAACTCAATTGCATGTATGTCACAGTCACCTAAATGATCTTGAACATGATTAGCACTTTCTAAAGAGTTGAGGTTGAACTTTTATTTGTATAAGTTCGTGCTCATGTTAACGTCTTTACAAAGAACTATATTTAGTTTCTATTGATAGACGTTTGTAAAATGCTATGTCATGCATTAAGTATATCGTTAGACGTTTGTAAAATGGTTTGCCTTGCATTAAATTTAGTTTCTATCATTAGATGTTCTTAAAATCCGTGTTCACATGTCTTTTATTAAATACAAAACACGTAATCTTACATTTGGATAACATTTGGTAACATCCTTCACAAAAGAAAACTACTATATTGTTGAAAAATAAACCAAAAATCACCTCTCAAATGTAATCAAAACCCTAATAAAACTATTTACAAGCTTTAAATGTACTCAGGAAAAAAAAAAGACCCATACATTATAATCAAACACTGATTAGTAGAACGAGCATGACCAACACGAGTATGCCATGGAACCGGCAATCAACAACCCTAATAAAAAACGAATACAAGGGGTGAACACATCACCACATAAAATCTCACATTCACGATGTGTAGAAGGAATACGCACGTCAAATTTAGCACATAAGGATTGATAAGTTAACTTAATTGAGTTGTAGCATATTACACGAATGAGAAATATACAATATAAAGACCCTTAAAATAAGAAGCGTATGAAGCCACCAGAGATTGACACCTGTCAATTTAACCTAACGTTAGTTAAACACAATTAAACCTATCTTCCCTGTTCTAAACGTAACCCATTCTCATTTTGAAATAAACCGATCGAGATCTGACCACCACCACCACCGCGCCGTCAATCGCCGTCGTCTGTACCCAAATCAACCTGCCTGGCCCGAGTCTGTTTTATCTGCTCAAAATAACTTGTTCCAACCTACGCCTGTTTTTACATGGTACCCAACCTAATTGAACCACCCACTTTGCTACCTCTAATTGATCTCAATATTGATTTGTTTTCTCGTATTCCCTGTCTTTTATCCAGGGATTTCGTAGGACCAAGTCAAGCAACCATTTGGAGCATCGAGCTGTTTATCTTCATTCGGTAGGACTACTTAGTTCTTTAAAACATTTGCTACGTTTATGGGGTCTCCTCGAATTTGATGTCGAAGTTTCTTCCCCTAATGATTCTTATGGTTCTCCAAGAGGTTATCTCAAGCAAAAAAACTACAGAGTCTGATCAACAACACATAAGGTGCGTTTGTTTGTTTTTTTTTTTTTTTTTTTTGAGTGAATGGGAGTGCGTTTGTGTTTTTTTTTTTTTTTTTTTTTTTTTTTTGTTTTTGAGTGAATGTGATGAGTGTGTTTGTTTTTTGTTGGTGATGCTAAGATGCGTTTAATTATTTGGTAAAGGTGCGTTCGATTTTTGTTTGGGTTTTGATGAGTGCGTCCAAAATTTTCAATGTGTGGTTCCAAATTTTTTAATAAGTGCGTCCAAAATTTCAATGAGTGAGTCCAAATTTTCAGTGAGTGGTTCCAAACTTTTTAATGAGTGCGTTTAAAATTTTGTAAGTGCGTTTAAATGTTGTACATGAGTGCGTCTAAAATTTGTTAGTGCGCGTAAAAGTATCTGTGTTCACCAACTTCATCTTCTTCCTCTGCAACTTTTTTTAACCTATTCGACAACTATTACGATTCTAATTGTTCATATGATTATTTTTAATCCTCTGTTTTTTATTATTTTTAGATTCAAATACTGATCTTTACGTTTTCGTTCATTGTAATCGTTTTTTTTTTTTTTTGAATTGTATAATCATTCTGAACATGAATCGATCTGAAAATGATGAAAAATCAGGGTTCAAATTAGTTCTGTTGTTAACGATTTGAAAAAAAAAATAGACGGTTTTTCCTATTTTATCCTTGATTAGTTTAACCCAAGTATGATTAGGGTTTTTAATCTGCATCCAGAAATCTTGTTAATCTAATGTCTGAGATTGCTTCTTATGCTTCTTATGTTAAGAAGCTTTATACGTTAACCTCTCCCTTACATGAATAAGTAAACTAACTTAAGTGCTACACAATACATTGCATGATAGTCGATAAACTAAAATAAAACGACTACCGCCGCATCACGCGGGTTTCATACTAGTGTTTTAATAGTTACATTCTATTAACTTGCAGGTTTATGGATCCAAACAACGTTACCTTTTCGAATGACATCACTTGGCGGATGACTCAATATACAATCAAAATTAAGGTACTTAGGATTTGGAAGCGACCAAATCGAAAGCTGCTGGGAGAAACTCTGTGTCTAGATATGGTTCTGATGGATGAACAGGTTAGTTTTTAACGTATTCATTTTTTCACTTATGTTGTTAACATATTATTGTTAATAAAAATTCCGATTTACTTTATTTTGTTTCATTTTAATTTTTAAACAGGGCTCCAAAATGCAAGCTATTGTGTGGAGTAGATATATGAAGAAACATGAAAACTTTTAACGTGAAAACGAAGCTTACTATATCTATAACTCCTAATTAGCTGGAAACAAATCTACAACATTTTGATAAAAACGACATTCTTTCGTTTACTTTTGAAACAAGCATTACGAAATGTAGCAGGTTTGAAGGAAGTCAGTATGGTTTTAATTTTTCTTCTTTTGATTCAATTAAGAGTGGCAACCTGTCTCAGGAACAAAGAATTGGTTTGTTCAATCACACTTAATATTTTTTGTATTACTCTTTAACCTTTCTGATAATGTATTTGTATAAATTAATAACTTTTTTTTTTAAGATTTCATTGGCTATGTTGAAGAATGGACTCCACCAGAACCGACCGAAACAAAAGCCGGGTTGAAAAACAAGATGACCCTTATTTTGAGGGATTTAGAGTATGTGTTTCATCTTTACAAATCATCTTTTATTGTTTGATAATGATTTCTGCTATCTTCGCTTATATTATACGATCAATAAATTGTTATACAATAGATATTTTCATTTTAACCAACATTATGTTTATATGCAGAGGGATCAAAATCAGCTGTTCTTTGTGGGATGAGTATAGTGAGCAGATGTTTGGGTACATCAAGCAAAATGAAGATGAAGTTCATGTTGTCCTGATTGTTCAATTTGGTAGTTTTAACAATTACAAAGGTTTGTGATATATTAAGTTTTTTGAATACACTATATATTTTTACTTTTATGCTTATTTTTACACGTTACGTATTTTTTATCTTTAAAGGCAATGTGACCATTCAAAATGGCTTCTATATCACTCGACTCTTTATTAATGAAGACATTGAGGATATTCAGGCTTTTAAGAAAAGGTAATATACTTATGTTGTTATTTGTTTTATGTATTTATTGTTATTTTGTTTAAAAATATATAAATCTTTTATTTCTTTTTTATTTACAGTTATATTGAAAAGTTGATCTCTCTTGAATCATCTTCTGTTCAATGATCCCTCGGATCTTCTGGAAGCATGAATTTGTCAGATGAATTTCTGAACAAGACATCTTTCAGCAGTATTCGTGATCTTCCGTTGATAACGGAGGTACATCAGCTTGGACTTATAATACTATAATATGAATGTTTACATTCCATTCAAAAGATTATCACATATGTATTTTAATGTATACACTAATAATCAGTTTGTTTGGAATTTTTTTTATTAAATGTTGAAATTAATATTATTTTCTTTTGCAGGTCAACAAATAAGTCATTGTTGTTGGTACAGTGAAGGGTGTGGATGCCAATGACGATTGGTATTACCTAAGTTGCGAGGCGTGTAACCGCAAGGTTGAGCCAACTCTGATGTTACCTGATGATGAAGATGAAAAAGATGTTAATTCATTTAAACAAGTTTTGGTTTGCACAAACAATGACTATCCCAAGCATATTGTATCTGCTGATCCGGTGTAAGAATAATTTTTCATATACATAACTTAAAATTTTATGATATTATTTAGTAAATAATGTTTTGTTATTACTTACTTTAGGTTTAGAATTCCAATAAGGGTACAAGATTGTACTGGAATAACATCGCTTACATTGTTTGATCGAGAAGCCAAAAAATTGTTGGGCATGTCAGCAATGCAGCTGCTAGAAATCTCCAAACAGGTAATTTTTTTTTTTTTCTGCCTTAAACAATATATTTTATTATACTTCATGTTACTTATGTCATTTTTATCTAGGTTTCTGTTGAAGACAAAAAAACTCCTGCTGAGTTTGATGCATTTGAAGAGAAAAGGTTTGCTTTCAAAATTAAAATTGGACAATTCAACATTGATAAACATCTTGATGGTTATGGTATACGTAAACTTACAAATGATTCTTCAATAGTTGCTTCTCTTGAAGAAAGGTTCCCTGACATTCAGGTTATTATTATCATTGAAATCTTCCTTTATTATTACTCTTATGAATCATTATTACATGTTTATTATTGTTCTTATTAACGTTAGTTGTTTAGTATAAACGTTTCCTTTGAAATATTACATGTTTATTTTTTTCAGCACGATCAACCTGTTTTTGAAAACGTCGATCTAGGTGAATCTTCAACACAGAATGCATTGTCTCTGAAGGTTGTTCTTTGACTTATTTAATCATATATTCAAATTAAGTTTTTTATGTAGTTTATTCCAACAATTTTGACATTTCATTTAATGTTGTAGGATTCTGTTGGAGATAACACTACTCCAGAGTCATCTTTTAGAGTTAATATTATACCTGATGATGAGGAAGTGAAGCGTAGCTTGGACAAAGTGTATGAGATTGACGATGATGCAAGTGAATCTACAACTAAAGTTGCCAAGAAATCACCTGATATCCCCCTTTTGGTTCCTAAGCTTGAAAAATAGGAACAATGAACAATTTGTTTAAACATTTGTCTGGTTTGGTTTTTGTGACAATTTCGTTTCGTTTATGCTTGGTTTGGTTTTTTGGACATATTTCATTTAAATAAATTGTGTGTTTGCATTTTATGTTTGTTTTTTTGTTACTTTGTTAAAATTTTTAATGATGCAATATATTTTTATGATGTAACATTATTATTAGAAATTTTTTATGACAATATTTTTTAATAAAGTCAATAATATTAATAAGACAATTTTGAAAAAATTATACTTAAATTAAAATTATAACTTTATGATTTACAAAATATTAATAAAACCAAATTAAGTGATTACCATAAAATAACCAAGTTGTTATAATTAATATCAATTATACATATTTATACTTGATGCTGATGAGAATGTGAAGATTAAAACAAAAAATGTGTTGTATAAATAAATATTTAGTGATATTTGAATAAAATGTGTGTTGGTTTCTTTTAAATTTTATTAAAATATTTCTACTATATATTTTTTCGTCTTACCGCTCAAAATAATTGTACGTTGGTGAACTGCGTGTTAACACGGGCAAAAGTCTAGTTTATAATAAATGGAAGTTATGGTGAACTCTTATCTTTAAAAGATGTTTGACTTGCTAAAAAAGTATGACCTACGAAAAAGTATGATCAATGAATCACGTGATTGCTTTTTCTTTTAACCTCCCCCTTTTGCTAGAAAGAGAAAAATATGTAAAATCTGCTTTAAACCATAATTTATTATACAACTTGAAAAACAAAAAGCATTTTTCTGACACAAAGCAACTTTACTATGTTGACTAAAGTGATCATTGAAAGAATAAATGAGTAAAGGACAAAAATAAATGACTTGTTTTACCTTTACATAAAATATTTTCGAAGAGAATGGGCCTATTTATTTATTTATTTATTTATTTATTCATTTCTTTTTTAGAAAAAAAACACCCATGTGTGTCAGCCTTTTTGCTTTGTGGGTTGTGAGTTGTACTCAATGTACAAACAACTTATCTGTATTAATATATTTATTTTAAATCTACTCAGAGAATCTCATAAGTTTTAGATTTATGGATATATATGTTTTTGAAACACCACATTTTGTACAATTTGGGATCTGGGGTGTTGATTGTATACTGGTTGTTTGCATTGAAATATTTTACCCACGTAGATCTGACTAGAGACTCCATTATGGTGTCACAACGGAAAATTTCGTCGATCATGGGGGAAAACAAATCGGGTTTAGGAGCGTAAGATCTTTGTATGGATTAGAGTCCATACGTTGTTTAGGAGGTCCGAAAGTGACCCCTCGAGAACGTTCTCTCCTGACTTAGAATGAACTTAGGAATAGATCGACGGAGCCGAACTACCAAGATTTTTTAGTAGCACGGCCCCACGGTGGGCGCCAACTTGTTGCTACAACAAATATTGGTCCGTAGAGGGTCTGAAGGTTCCAAGGTCGTAAAGCATCTGACCTCATCTGCTACTAAAAGGGTTGCACCTGCAGCATGAAAGAACTCATTAAAAGGGGTAAAGGGTTTCAGTTCACCAAACGCAGGTCGTGGTTTCACTCTACGTTGTAAACATAGATGTGAGGTTCAAGAGTTTTGGTATTTTAGTTGTTATGATTCTGATTTGGGATCGACCCAAAGTCAGAATGTTGTTGTTATTATTTATTAATGTGTTAAGTTAAGAAAAGATCAAACATAGAGTATAATCTTGAAGAAAGGAATAGAAAAACTCTTGACCCAAGTTACAACTAAGGACTTTCCACTTAAGCCGATGAAGGCTTGAGACCTGCGGGTAATAGAGTGTGATTCCACATGTAGTAGCTGTGGGAACCGGCTTGGTTGTGGAATCAGCAGGGTTGTGAGTTTCTAGTAATGTATGGCAGCAACTTGTGTGCTCGGAGGCTTTAAGGCTTCGGCCTGCTGCTGCTAAAAGTATTATTAGAAAGATTAGCTCTAGAGAGAGTATTTAGAGAGAGAGAGAGAGAGAGAGAGAGAGAGAGAGAGAGAGAGAGAGAGAGAGAGTGTGTCTGTGTGTGTGAGCGAGAGAGGTCTGATGTCAAAACAATCTGAGTTGGATGTATGGTTTGCCCCTCTATTTATAGAGTGGGGCATGGGTTAAAACCCTAGTGGGTTTATTTGTTGGACTTAGGCTTGACCCAATAAGTTGCTTAATGATTTAGCTATTTGAGCTATTTAACTTGATCCAATGATTACCCTACATCATCATTAGCTATAATGTGTATAAATTTAAAAATAAAATTATTTATTTCAATACATGTGTGTGGTAAGCAAATAAATATATTGGAATTGTTTATTTATACGCCTCACCCACATGATATCGTGCCCACCACCACTCAATTTTTGAAGTTCTTGCCCAAAAACGATAGATGCCAACGATATGTTCAAACTAGCCAAAATCTGAAGGCAGTTCTCAATCATTGAGTCATTACAAATCCATAAGGTGAGGGGTTCCATGGCAAAGACAGAAAAACTAGACATCATCAATGTGTAAACGTGTAGACCGTCGATATATTGTCTACACAATTGGGTCAATATACTACAATACTTATATTACATGATGATTGATATAATCGTACCATATAAACAACATTGACCAAAATCATGCATTAGAGGGCAAAAGAAAACAGAAAAACCGAAACATTAATGTGCATTACAAGTTTCAACTTCTTCTCACATGAAACCATGTACAACAGAAATATGAGACATAACTTAATTATGGCTATATGTCATCATCATTACTGTAAAACAATGCAATCCTATCTTCAACCTCAACAAATATTTAACTTTTGAGTTCATTATCCCAAACAAAATGAAATAGAAACACAAACATAATTACACCATATGGTCTCTCCATGACAAGCATAAAATTGTAAATATCTAATACCAAAATCAAATGGTGTAGAGACGAAAGAAAAGAGGATTTTAACGGAAAATGAATTTTAAAGGGGATTTTAATTTTGAAAGTGACTTATGTATCTAGTTGTTTCATGGTATCAGGCATCGGTTGCCTTCAGGGTTGGAGACGGTGTCCCGGCTAGCCAACCCCACACCCCTCCTGAACTTTGTTTTTGTTTGGCATATGCTTCCTCAGATGCCGCCTTTTGTCTTTGCAGGATTTCAAGTTCCTTCTGTAAACTGTCCATTGTTTGCAGCTTTTGTCTTAGCTCGGCAACATCCACCTGTTAATTTTTGAATGGGTAGAAGTTTCAAATCATTACTAAAACGGAAAATAGGTTGAGCGGTTGAACAGGTTAAGACTAAACCAATACATAATCACCTGTTTTCATCCTCCTGCGTTGTTTTATTCCAAAAATTAAATTTGACAACCATATATTGTATTGACTGATTATAAAAAAACAGAAAAAACGGCTAGCAGGCCAACCCTGACCCAGCCTAAAAATTTACCCATTTTGATACATTGACCAACCCACAGGTTTTGCCACTGTAGATGGCGTACACAATACTATAGCAGAAGTTACCTCTAGTTTAAAACATCTTGACTGCTCTGCTGCAAGTTGAACACGTAGAGACTGGAGTTCCTGCACAAGTAAATGTGTATACGATAAATATATACATGCATGAATATACATATATGTATTTATGTATGTATCACAATCAAAGCGAAAGAAGCAAGTGAATGTGTGTGAATATCCTGTGTAGGTCATGATCATCTGAACAATTTAGAAAGGACCTACACAGAATATTATAGTGAACCGACAAATATTTCAACATTCTACACACCTCTGGAGTGTTCATGGAACAAGTTCACAAGTGTTAGTTGGAAGATGTTTGTGCAATGTGCATTGTGTTATATCCATTGTCAAGTTTCGTTTGTTATTTGATTGTTAAATTTAGCACCAAGTTTATGCGTAATTCTCTCAACTTTGTTGAAGCTCCTTTTTTAATATATACTCTTCGTTTTGGTAGAATAGCAAGATAATGGCATGCTCCTAATTACATTTACAAAGTGTTACAATATTTTGTAGAAATGTTCAACTATACATGAAACAAGTGTCGTGTCGAATGACAACGCAACTAACTGAACCACTACACATGCAGGCAGCACTTTACATTTTATGAATATACTCCTAAGATAAATGATAAACAATTCCTGACTTATAAACACACTCCATGTCAATAATATGATAATCTGCTGCAAATGAATGAGCTATAGCTTCATGCTTTCCAGCTCATATAAATTGAGAGTGACAATATGGGTGGATTGGTGAGTTGGGTAACGTGTCGAACACTTTGTTGCCCGTTTTGAGTTCTTTATAATATTAAAAAATGCAATTGGGTGACTTTCAACCTATTTAACCGGTTAACCCATTCAGCATGTTGACATGTTCCCTTTTAGATGAACTTAATGATTCGACAATTTGACCAGTTTGAGATAAAGCACCACCCAAATCGTCATGTTCAAAAGCAAATGGATCGAACCGGCCACCTCTAACATTTTATATAGTGTAGCCGATTTACTTAAGACGAAAGAGCATCACGCTTATTTTTTGGACCTTAACCTCAAAGGAGTTGAAATGTTGGTCATAGAAAGCATTGGAAAACATTACCTTGTACAAGTCTGAGTTCTTGGATTCGGCTTCTATAAGTTCTTGCTTTAGCTCATTTGATTGTGACTTTTCGTTGCTGAGAGCTGACTCTAGTTCTTCCTTTTCGGCCTTCAGTGCAGCTAGGGAACGTTCACTGACTTCATTAACTTCACTTGTCTGCATAATTGCAGACATATATGCGCATTACATTATAATACAAACGTGCATAATTTGTGGCAACTGGGGAGTTTTTAAAAGATAGAACTTTATGAATATCATGTACAAGCCATAGCACAACCTTTCAGATTTTCATGTCTATAACCCAAGAGCAGGCCTGAACTGACTCTTTATTAGAGGATACGAATAACTGATTATACTTAGCAGAACGGCTTAACCAATGCCTGACCACGTTGAGCCCATAACAGATATATAAAGGTGGCAAGTTTAGCCCGTTCATATGGAAGTTGGTCAATTCAGGCTGTGATTATTGATAGCTAGTCAACCGGGTAAAGATTTGAAGAAAAAGGTAACAATCAACTGTAAAGGAAACAGGTTAAATTGTACTCAAGTGCTTAGAACTATATTTTTTTAGAGAAACTAATTTGATGATGGTACTTCAAATCATATCTCACGTCTTAATTTTTTTTTCTTTTTACATTTCACATAATAAAACAAATGATTCGTGAGTCGACCCATGTTGACTTGTTATCTGTCCGGCCTGTCAATTTTGCCACCTCTACAGATATAGCAGCAAAATATATGGATGCACATCAGATCACATAGTAAAATGACGAGAGTTACCTGCGGCTCTTTATTTTCCATGCTGATTTCCCTAAACTTTGCTTCTTGCCCGGCTTCAAACTCTAAATCAACATCCTTAGTGCCATTTGTTGCATTCTGTGCACCAGAAACACTATCTAGGGCAGGTACTCCTGACCTAGTTGCTTGCAAAGTTGATTTGTAGCTGGGTTTGAGTAAATTGACCTAATACCAAATATCAAATTAATAACCCCTTGGAAGCTTTGCATAAGTGAGAGAGAGAGAATCACTTCTTACCTCATTGTTGTATCGGCCATTGTATCCTCCAAAAGATACTAGAATGTCTTCACCATTGCAGGAGCTTAACACCAAACTCAACCCCTGTACATAAGGAGAGGATTGCTGTCAGGTTCCTTACCTTTTAATCCACTCTGCTAGGCCCTTAAGAAAACTATACGTGTGTCGGGTAACAAGTCAAGAGTCAAGACTCAAAAACGGTTCATTTTCAGTACGGGCAGAAATTGGCTGCAAGCACTTGATAAATAATAATTAGTGCCACCTATTACATTAGTAAGATAAATACTTGAATAAAACCATTGAGATGTATGCAATTAAAATAGACTTTAGCTACATTCAAACCGGTGCCTTACTCCTTTTTAGCTAATTTTGATTTGACCATTTAACAGATCACGAACCTATTGGAAAAATGTATGTTTGTTTTGACTATTTCATAGTGAGTTAAGGTAATCACTTCAATTCCTAGATAAGTTAATGGGTCAACACTGATACCTCGCTAGCAAGAGGAACACGTCCTTGAACAGTTGTTACAACTGACCAAGATAAAGTGGACATGTTAAGGACAACAGTTTCTGAAGCTCCTGCAATTAACAAAAAATAAAACTATCAAACTGGTGGAAAAGGGCAGGTGGGCTAATGGGTCAAATAAAGTATCTTTGGCGCGGATTGAAACAGGTCAGATTAGGTAGCCTGAAACACTTTTTGTCCATGACTTATTTTTGTTTGTAAAATATTAGTTTCTCATATATCATTAAAAAGTCAATCATATTGCGATAACAATTTTTTCAAATTCAAAAATGATTTACGAGGTTTTATGCATTATACACACACTTTGAATACTTTTTTTTCCCTTTAAAGCTACTTTTTCTTAGTTTTTGGGTTTGACCCATGCAAGATAGAACATGCGAACCGAAAAACTCATAAGTAAACAAGTTGAAACAGCCACAGAGAAAAGAGAAGTCTCAACCGTCAACTAGGATAGCTAGAAAAAATTCTCTTAGTGAATAATATAATGGCTATAGTCCTATGGATAATATAAACATTCATTTCAGAAACACCAAACTTGAGAAAATATGGGCCTTAGGTAAAAAAAAAAAAAATAAGGGTAGAGATTTAAGTAATCACATGATGTGAATATACCCATACACATGTGCACTCTTTCATTCGAATGTGAATACATACATGCAGACGTTCAAGCCTTTATCACATGTGAATGAGGTGATTTACAATTTTTCGGAATCAAATATACTAAACCTTGACCACTATTTTATCTAAGAGCCTTTTCGAAATTCACAAACGAAAACACATACTCAAATACATACCACTCTTGTTATCTCCACCACCAACAATGAACCAACTCTCTCCAACGGTCACACCAGCATGGCCAGCTCTTGGACTTGGTATCTCTCCTTGTTGACTTGGTTTTGACCATTCCATCTGAAAATCATATCATATATCCATATAAACCAACTTCAAACTTCACACCAGGCAGTAACATTAAAAAAGTAATTATGTCTTCTCACAGTTTTCAAATCAAGGACATGAAGATCATTGAAACAAGTTGAATGAGTGCCACCACCAAATATAAGAAGATAACGCTCTGCATGTACTGCAGCAGCATGGTCAGACCGTGGAGAAGGCGACACACCTCTGCATAGATGCATTAACCAAAAGTCTAAAACAAGGTACAATTGTACAAATTCACATGCTTTCGTTATAAGAGCAAACTTGCAAACAATAAGGATAAGAATATCAATTAACAAATAAGCAATCGACTTTACAAACCATTGTACGTGCCTTTTTGTGAACATGTAAGAAAAATACTACCCTATAATCTATATATTAAAGAACAACCTTGGCCAAAAGATACCAAATGGTATTTTTGCACCTTGGACTTGGTCGTTCTTACATGTAATGTGATCTTTTGGAACTTTTATACAAATGATAACTAGTTTGCAACAGTAAGTTAATTACAACGGCTCAATAATACAATCACTCTAGAGAGCCAATTATTCGTTCTAGAGTTAGTTTCATATGAAGATGGATTACTCAGCCCACGGCTTACTTGTGTAATTCCTACAGTATATATAAATGCACATGAAAATGATAGAATAAAGATCTTACATTGTGTCAATTTCGTCCCAAGTCATGGTTTCTAAGTCTAAAATGTGCAGGTCGTTCAAGAGAGTTCTGTTTCCATCTTGACCACCGAATATGACTAAGGTATTTCCCACAAGTGTAACTGATTGACCTCCACGTGAAACCTGCAATAGCATGATGAAATATTAAAAAGACCATGTTTAACGTATTAATAACAAGTGGTGTCTAGACTCTCTACCCAGACCACAAATGAAAATATGATCAAATGTATTATGATTTCCTTCATTAGGCAATGGATCATAAAAAGTTGGCAACTTCTCTTAGGGAACTTCATAGATCTTCTAAAGACATAAATGTAATTTTAGTATTTTTACAAAAATTGTACAGGACAGCCAAAATCCTTCTTAATAAAATTTAGCCAACATAAATAACCATGTCCTGGTATTTGTAACATGCAACTCAAATTTTGATATCAATACTGCTAAGTTGCAATAAATCTCATAACAAATACAATGTTGCATATCAGAAGTAGATATGTCATATGTTAAATTAAAATAAAATCTTTCAATTTGCATGTCTGTTTTACAGTTTACACCTTACATTCAATTCTTCTCGATATGCAATTTTTAGTTTTACATGAATAATAAAATAAAAGTTGAAACATAATACCTACATTTTCTGACGCCGTCTGATACTTGTGCGAAAACAAACTAACTGATTAATTTTGATACTTGGTATGTATGATTATTTCATCTCTATGTTCATTTTAAAGTTTCTATTTTTCTAGATTAAAAACTAGGACTAAATGGTCTATTGTGCAATATATATTTTAACAAAAAAGTTCACAGAATTAGATATCTATGGTACAAATGAAATAGAAAATAAAAATAATGGCAAGAGATTAAGAAAATATACTGGAGGTTTTCCATAGGTCTTCATGGCTGACCAAGTATATGTTTGCAGATCGAATGCCTTCACTGTCAAAATCAAAGGATATAATTATATCTAAGTTTAATACAAATATCAGTGCAGCAAAGAGTGTAAATAAATAAAGAGATAAAATGAAAGAGCCTTAAAATGAATCAAGCGCCCACCAACAATACGTGTCACCTATCTTGCAATTAACTTGACATTTCACTATTGTTTACTAGAAGTAGAAAAATGACAAGCCGGGGTTGGTTTGGGCAACCGTTCAGTTGAAACCGTCATCATTGGATTAACAGGCAAACACTTTTTGTCCAGTTTAAAATGTTTTTATATGATTACTTGATTACAAAAGCAAAACTATTGTAAATATAACAGTCTAGAACTTTTAGTAAACCAAGTTCAAAAATTGTATGCTTTAGAATTTTGGCAAACCTTCAACCTTTTTGACCGTCATACCCATTTGATCCCTTCCCCTTTTAGATATATTTTTATTTGACCCATTTGAGAATTGAGATAACACATACTGAATTTAACCATTAATAAGTCAATGGTCGAAATTGCCACCTCTAATAGATAGTTAACGAACAATAATTTAGTAAGACTTGTAGGTACATATTACTCTTTTTAAGTTTTCATCGGTAAAAAACGAAAACACAGATCAAGTTCAAACAAACCGTTGATAACTTCAGAAGCATCCTTTGAGTGCCCTGCAATTGATATAAGCTTATTTCCTTCCCATGGTATCTACAGATCAACATGTTATATCATGTCGTATTAGACAACCAAATGGTCGAATATCACATGTGATGAATTGATGTTATGGAAAGAACTCACAAGTTTATAATCTATTTAAGCTACGGATTTCAGTACTAACCAAAGAATGCCCAGCACAAGGAGTTACTCTCACTGAATCCTCAGAATTTGCTTTGATTTCAGCCTTTGACCAGGTCCAATTTCGTAAATCAAGTGTCTGCAACAAAACCCACACTATTGAGAGTGCAACCCAACAATATTATCAAGGCCCTAAGTTCACCCAACTAAGATGAATCAAAAGAAGGTATATAGGGTATGTATTAACACACACTTGAACAGAGAACAAAAACATTAACACTGTTGAATGTCTGGGTTACAAATTAACAATGGGATCATTGTTGTCAAAGGAGCAGGGCCACTCATGGTTAAAGGGATTGCATGTTGCCCAGGTGCAAAAGAAGGGTACCCCGATACAAAAAAAAATGTGCACTAATAAAAAAACTAAGATACATATAATAGTTATAGAAAATTAATATTATTCCCCACAGACAATTAAAAACATATAAGAGTTACAATTAAAAGCATTTAACACTTCAACAAAATCAGGGTAGGGGTCGTCCCACTAGAAAGAAGATGTTTGGGCCCCTACCTGGTGTGCCAAAAACATAAAGAAGACAAAGAGGCAAAGAGCGTATTTCTGGAGAGACTCAAAGGCAAACATCATCACAGGAAGGGAAATCAGAACCACTGGAGAGGGGCGGCTCTGATACCATGTTAATTTCTAGGTAACAATAGAGTTGCTTACCTCATAAAGAGAGCCCCACTTTTATAGTGATGAAAACTTACAAAATGGGTCATTAGCTCATTACAATATTAACTAATTACTATAATAAACCACTTTAATTACTAAATGTAGTTACAGACATATAAATGAACACCTAAACCGTTGACCACATTTCATACAGTTTAGTGATAAACCTTGAACACAATTCATCAATCTAAACCACCCATCACCAAAGACATAATAGAAGAGTCCTGTGGAAAAAAAAAAGAGCCTAAAAAGAAAGTAATGGCATTCATCTTGGCCATATAGTACCATACCTGAAGATCATTTAGGTAACGTCCGTTATGATTTCCACCAAATATATACATTTTATCATCGATAACAGCTGCTGCATGCTATTTTTGGAAGAAAAAAAAAGAATAATTAATCAGGGAAAGGTTTAATACGAAGAAAGAACCAATCAGCTTTGATGGGAACCTGAAGGAAAGTAATACCTCATATCGGGGCTTTGGACGTGGACCAGAGACTGGGGGTGCAACCCATTGGTCATACACACCAACAGAACCAATTACTTCCACCATTACATCTTTATCTACAGAATTCCCATTCTCGATTGGGATAGTTTTCACTTCAGGCAAAGTGCTTTCATTCTTGGTGGGTAATTCCACCTTTGAATTATGCTACACCAGATGCATAATATTCCAATTTAGATTATAGTTCACCACATAACGCATAAACAAAACATATCTTATGCCACAATCAAGATGGCTTAAAGAAAGCAAAACATTTTGCCCACTCACATTCATCTCTACATCTACAACAGGCTCTGGAATAAAGTCGGAGACCCGTGAATACCATCCTGGATCTTCTTCCTACTCAAGGGGTAGACAAAAGACCAATTAATTAAGGTTCTACAGCATGATATTCCAGTTTAAGATAAATACCAAGCTAAATAGACCTCTAATATTTTTACAAAGAGACGCATTGCTTCGCTGGAAGCCATATTTCCAAGACCATTCCAACTGCAACAAAATAAAAACAAATATTATTCAAGTTACTTATAATATAACAAATTTTCTAAGAGAGTGCTTGAGAATTCTTAATTAATTGACTACAATGGCTAGGTATCAGGGAAGTTTAACAGCAAAAGTTATCAGTCCTATCTTCATCATTACGTTATAGTTTAGTTACAAAAATGCCATCGACCCTCAATATATGTGTGATGCGTGTGCATACTCACTTTGATAGTTTGATGTCTCTGTCTAATAACTTAATTAAGTATTCACCACTATTAAATGATAAAACTAAACAGGGACTTGGTGTTTTGCACTTTAATTGGTTGCAAAATATTATCATTAGTTATTTCTCGTCTTCTCTATGTCCTTTGTTAAAAAAAAATATACTTAATATCTTCACCAACTAAGTTTAAAAAACATAACACATAAAAAAAGGAAAATATCACTTTAATGTTGAGATATACAAACTTCAAATGTGCTATTTGTGGGAACATTCCATATTAGGAATTCAATTTATTCATGTTCTCAGCAGCCTTCACTTTTCAACACATAAATGGCAAAAAAGATAAACTACCAAGAATACCACTTTAGTGGTTCATTTTCATATTTATTGAAATTTCAGCACATCTGATTTAGAACTGAGGGAGCGTTATATATTTCACATATAAATAAAGCGCCGAATCAGTTAGTAATTGAAGGCATTCATATTTTACACCATGCATAAAAATCAGATAGCGTATGCATTCAGTAGCTTAAAATAAACAAACCTTGTCCATTTGCTTTGTTCAACCGGACTCCAAGCTCTTGGTTTTGGTAAGTTACATGGTCCAACAATTGCCTGATATGAAACAAAATTCCTTTTATCAAACTACCATTCCACAAACAAAACTTGATTAACTAAAGAATGTTGGGAGTCATCAACTAATCAGCAGCATATCTCAAAGGCTATGTTAGAATTCAAAAAATTCCAAAATATTCAGGATACAAAAGTGCATATACATTGAGTGTTAATCCTCTTTCAGGAACTCATAAAATTCCAAAATAATCAAGATTCAAAAACCAAACACTTTTGTGCTGGTGAATAACTTTTGACAATTTCAGATAAATTGAGTCTTAATCCTCTTTCAGGAACTCATATCAGCACCCATCAAGATATGTAACCTTCTACAAGTAAATGATCAACTTACTGCCCAACTTTTAGATATGTTGATTACTACACTACTGGTGGCAAGCAAAGTAGTGAAACAATTGTTAGTGCAAGTTACACCAATGTGCATGTCAAAGCTTCAGCTTTGCGTTGGTCAATTTGCTCAATTAGTATTGAAACTGTTCAACGAAAAAAATTAGTTTTACATAGTTATTCTGAGAAGAATGTACGCCCGTGAAAGTGATCTAACACCCTTTGATGCTGAATGGTAACAACTGAAATATCATTTCTATCACAAGTTCACAACAATTCTGTCTAAAGGCAAAAGCTACTTTTAGAGTGTAGAGTAGAGTCATTGATACTTACATGGTGTCTTGTCCTTGGTTTTAAAAAGCGCGAAGCACACTAAAGCGACGAGGTCCAAAACCGAGGCGCAAAGCACAAAGCGCAAAAGCGGTGGGATTTTCGTATGCGAAGCGCAAGACGATTATATAATTTTTTTTATATATGATATAGGTTTTTAGCATCATTTACCCAAAATATAGATACAAATAAGGTTTATACATGATTTAACAACCCTTTTAGCTACATATATAACAATTTTAAGCATAAAAACACCTCCCGTACAAAAAGCGCACCTCAGGGGATTTTTTTGGCAAAAAATCGCGCTTTTCCTGCGCTTCTTGTACAAGGTGCGCCTTGGGTTACATGAGGCGCAAATCCTGGCGCCTCAGTGCGCCTCGCGCTTAAGCGCGCTCGAGGCGCGCTTTTTAAAACACAGGTCTTGTCATTGTTTCTAGTCTTACTTTGCAGAGGAGATTGAGCAAGAGCCTTCAAGGTGTGGAAGGAAAAAACAAATTACAGTTTCTTTGTCTTGCACCAACTTTACTATGCATTTTCATGACATTGAATATACTAGTTTATTTCCCACATTTTAAGCATTCTTATAGAGAGTAAACCAACCAAACTATTCTTCCTATCCCTTAAAATAAGTTATGATGCATGCACATTTCTCTTGTTTGCATGATCTATTTACTCACATTTTCACCAACTATCCATTTGGTCAAGATTTCTAAAATAGTAAAATGTAATGACTCATTATGTTCCCATTCCTATGGCCATTCCTTCAATACTTAAACATCTATTTCTATGACACTTAGCCAAAGTGTGGATTGTGGCATTCAACTGACACACATTGCACCTACCGGCTACCTCCTGCAAGATCTCAAATCTCAATCTCAATCTCAAACTCCATCTCCTAATTCCTAAATCCTAAAGTCAACAATCCGCAACATGTCACCTCAATAACCAGTCACTATTCCGTCATATTCCCTCCACTCCAAAATTAAAAAGTAAAAGAAGGTAAACTATGTATGGTTTCCATTTTTAAGTGTGGTTACTTTTCAACTCCCTTAATGATAAAGAAACTGCAAATTTCACCCAAAAATATGATAACCACATCATCAATTATAATAATCAAATACCAGAAACATAATGATGCATGTTTTCCATTCGCAAACAAAAACAAAAAAAAAATGACAAGTATTTTTATCTATCTATCTATCTATCTATCTATCTATCTTAAGGCACATTAGATTAGAGGTTGTAACTGATAGGGATGAGCCCGATACCGAACCGTACCAAACCGATCCCAATACCGAAATTACCTTGGGCAAAACTTGGTACTGATACCGAAAATATACGGTACACGACCGTTATGGTATCAGTAAGTAATTCGGTATTTTAAGGTAAAATACCGAGCCAATACTGAACCGAAAATGCCGATACTAATGTTCGCCAAAACTTGGTATCGGATTGGTACCGAAAATGAACCAGTATGGTATTTTCGGTATCGAGATTGGTTCGGTATCGGTATTTTCAGTATTTAATACTGAAATGCTCAACCCTAGTAACTGATGGCAGCTATGATCGATCTACAATTTGGCATCAGATGAAGCACACTTAAATTCTCAATTTTATTCCAAAACAACAAAAGTCACAATTGCCGGACACATATGGCAACCCTAATATCAAAATACTAGAAACATAACATGATTCATGCGTTCAATTTGCAAAAAAAATAAAAAAAAAATAACAAGCAATTTTATCTATCTTGATAAGATTTGATATAAAAATGTAGCTCTTTCTAAGAGGAGCTTATAAATTATAACATACATACATACATACAGTTGGTTACTAAAGACACATCACATTAGTGGTTGTAACTAAAGCACAATTATACTAATATATAATTTCATCCTAATTTCAACAACTCAGATCTACTGAATTCAACTAATTGTAACATCAATTCAGAACAGTTCAGCAATAAATAATAATAATAATAATAATAATAATAAATAATAATAATAATAATAATAATAATAATAACAATAATAATAATAGTAATAAAGAGATGGATGTGAAATGAAGAAAAACCTGCTGGTAGAGGGCGTAGAGTAAGAGAGCGACGTCGTTTGAGAACTTGGAGGTGACGGATGTGGAAGATGAACCGAAGCCGGCGTAAGTAGCAGCGGCGTAGAAGCGATCGGGGTACGCGAGGCCAGAGGTAACTCTCGCCATGGCCATTGGTGTCGATCTGTCAACAATAATAAGATCAGATCGTGAAGAAGAAGAAGAAGACGTTAGGTGTGATTTAACCTAACTAGTGATTTAACAGATTTTTATTTTATTTGGTGGCCAATAGCCTAATATATATAGTTAGTGCCGGAAGAGTGCTCCACAAAAATATTGTTATTACAATGGGTGGTTTATTTAAACCCCCACCTTCTATTTTTACCCCCCTCAAAGCGCCTCGCTTAAGCCTAAGTGAGTCGCTTTGAACTCAATTCGAGGAGGTCAGTACGAGGGGCATAAAAAGCTGATTTTTAAATTCGAAGCGCCTTGCTTAGGCCTAAGCGAGGCGCTTCGAGGGGGTAATTTATTTTGGTAGTTGTTTTGATGTTTTGAGTTGGTTTTTTTTTTTAAATTTAATAATTATAAAAAGTTAAAAAAAATTTAAAAACAAAGTAATAACCCTAATCATTGTCAATGACTTAAACTTGACATCATCAACCACGTATAGTCAATGAATGCGGTATGCGCGTTAAATTTCATTAAATGCGGCAATACTTGGATCCGGTTGGAGTCTAAAGCTTCGTGTGTCATTTGTCATCCTTGTGTTTCCAAGACACAGGCAAGTCCTCGTCTGATCCACACCACAAAACAACTTCAAAATTTCAACTTCCCGTTCAGGTGCTTAAGTCCACCTTGAAGACTGGATTCGGTGCAATCAGAATCTGAATGCGGTATGCGCGTTAAATTTCAATAAATGCGGCAATCAAGGGATCCGGTTGGAGTCTAAAGCTTCGTGTGTCATCTTGGTCGAACTCATGTTGCAACATTCGTCTTGTGTGTGTTAGGGTCCGAAATTTTAGGCTTTTTAGTGGGTTTTTCCATCTTTGTGTTTCCAATTTTTTTTATTAGCTTAAATCTCTCTGATCCATGGTACCTTGAAGACTAGATTCGGTGCAGTCGACGAACATCATTCAAAATTTCAACGAACATCGTTGACCGCTATCTCTCGGATAACAACTGAAAAATTGTCTTCAATGATTGTAAAGAAACTTGAAAGTAATTACAAGAAGATGATCAAAGATGCTACAACATAACTTGCACCGGCTTGAGATATGAGTTTGATTAGCTTAAATCTCTCTGATCTATGGTATCCGCTATCAGGTTGTCTTCATCGTTGACCGCAATCTCTCGGATAACAACTGAAAAGTTATCTTCAATGATTGTAAAGAAACTTGAAAGTAATTACAAGAAGATGATCAAAGATGCTACAACATAACTTGTATAACACCCCAACCGATGGCGGAATCATCGAGGTGCCACGTAGTGACGATTGTTCAAAAGCTCATGGTACTAAAATGTAAATATATGATTATTGAATATTGTTTTACAACATGTGAAATTAAATACAAGACAACAAAATAAAGATAATTGATTGATTTAATCTAAGTCCAAAGTCCTATGTGAAGCGTCAAGCAGCTTATCCTGAAACATGCACGAAAATAATTTTGTCAACATATGATGTTGGTGAGTACTACTTAGTTTTGTACGTATAGTATAAGTTTTGAAAAGTAGTACAATTCATGTATCTAGCATCACCAAGGCATTATGTAAACACGCAAGTAACCAAACAAGACAAAGATCACATGTAAAGTTGTACAATGAAATTGATAATGAGCACCTCAACACGTGTGAGTCTAAAAGAGCACCATAACACAAAGTTATGTCTAAATGAGCACCGTAACATAAGTTAAGTCTAAATGAGCACCGTAACATAAGTTGTGTCTGAGTGTAAAGAGCACCATAACATAAGTTATGTCTAAATGTATGATTTTGTATGTAAGCTACGTTCATGTTCAAGCATAAGCACAAAGATAAACAAGACACGTATATGAATTGTAAATGAATAAAATGTATGTGTAAATGAATACGAAAGTTTTGTATACTTGTGCATGAATCACCCCAAAAGTTGTAAAAGCGAAAAAAAGGGGATAAGTAATACTCACCTTAGCAAGGTGGTAAGTCTTGTGTAATTGAATAAGTATAATCCAACGTTGCCAAGTATCACCCTATGTATAATGTAACAAATAAGTCTAAGTCTATCTAGTCTATAAGTATTTTCTAGGGCTTCGAATTGGGGATAAGTATATATTTGGTTAATAAATTAAACGTTTAATAAATAAGAGAAATTTGGTAAATAAATAAACAAAAAGTCTTTGAGTAAACTTTAAATCAAATATGGTCACAATATAAAGTTTTAAGTGTGAAAATAATTTTTATAAAATTATTTTCTTGAAAATAGAATATTTAATCTATTTATTTCAAATTGTCAAAATATGATTTTAATATCTAACAATATTAAAATTAAAGAATTCTTGAATTAAAAACTGTATTTCTGTTCCAAATGAATAGAAATAATTTATGTAAAATTTTGGTACAAAAATATTGTAAAATGAATTTATTATGAATTATTTATGATTAAAACTAACAAAAATTGATTAAAAATATTAAACAAACAGTTTTTCCGAAATAAAAATTATTTCTGAAATGTATATTGTTACACAAGTTTAGAATAATTTTTGTGGAATTTTATAAAATTGTTTAGATATTTTTATTGAATTTTATAATTTTAAGTGAATAAACTTGTAATATTTATAATATATATTAAATAAATTATTTTTGAAAAACTAAAAATTGGATGATGAACTTTATCAGTGGAAAAACATAAAATAAATTTTGTAGAATTTATAAAATAGTTTTAGTATTTTAAAACGATTTTTAAAAAGAATGAAGATAATATAGGTATAAAGATAACAAAAAAAAAATGTTTGTTTATGGTAGGAATCGAACCCGTGACCCATGTACAGCAACAGCATGCCCAGACCAGCTGGTCTGGGTCTTTGTTTGCTGATTATTTTGAATTCGTATTTTATTTATATTAAACCATAAAGCAATCATCTTCCCCAATTATATAAGAACAAACCCTAGAACTTCAATAAAACGATTTAACGATTAATAGCCCCTGAAATGTTGGGGCTATTGTTCGTATATGGTCGATTAGTAAAACCCACAAAGAAAATATGAACTTACAATATGGAATCAGACACGAACGACGAGTCAAACTTCAAAGTCAACTCGAACAAGAAAACACGAACAGAGAATTATTAAGAGAAATTGGAGGTTGAGTTGAGATGTTCGGCGAGTGTAGCAGGTTAGAGGGTGTTCAATTTATAGGGTAATGGCTTGGTGTTTGAATTGGCAAGTTTTGACCCGTTAATGACATAGACGCGTGATTTTCGTTTGTTTAAGGACTAATTAGCACGAATTAATCATTGTAATTGACCGCGAATCATGTGGTGGTCAAAATTATTTCTAGTAACAGCTTGATGGTGCATCAATCAAGTAAAATTAGGAAGGTTGACTTAATGATGTGAGTGGATACACTCGAACAGCAGCAGAAGTAGATAAAATTCTAATTCTGGAAGACCTTTGATATAATTTGCATTGGAATTGTATCAAATATGTGCCTTAGCACAGTTGGTTGTTGGCGCGTGTTAAAGGTCGGGCCGCTCCCAGGCTCGAGTTCGAGTCCTGGGAGGCTTCTTCTTCTTTTTTTTTTTTTTTTTAAAGGTGGAGAGGAGATGGGCTAGGTGGTATGGGCTGGGTTGTTTTGTAACACCCCAACCGATGGCGGAATCATCGAGGTGTCACGTAGTGACGATTGTTCAAAAGCACATGGTACTAAAATGTAAATATATTATTGAATAATTTAAATTGTCTTACATGGATGAAATGGGAAAAATACATAAGTCTGAACAAAACATGAAATTTGAAATAACTTATTAAAAGCAAGCACTAAAATCCAATGCTATGAAACTAAGATCAAACTGCACCTGAAACATGTACAAAGTAAGTTTTGTCAACATATGAAATGTTGGTGAGTATTCCTAGTTTTAATACATATAGTAAGTTGGAAAAAAATGGTATACAATTCAAGTGCAAAGCTACAGTGCAATTATGTAAACTATGTAACATACAAATGAGCGAAATCAACCCTGTGACTGTATAATGTACTGTATGAACTGTAGTGTACTTATCCAATAAATGGATAAAAACTTAACAATGGCCACGGATTCTCCGATGAAAAAGGGGGAGAATCAATCTAGGCGGGTTGTCAATCCAAATAGCGCTATCCAATGTTAAGGTCGGCTTGTACCATGTTAATGATTTCACTAAGTACAAATGTAATCCACATGTATTGTCTAAGCATAAAGCACGTTGTAAGCAATGCACATAGTACTAGAATTGTATTGTAAAAGTGTAAACTTGTATTTGAAATTGTAATAGTGTACATGTAACACCCCAAAAATGTATAAAAGCAAAAAGGGGTAGGAATACTCACATTCGCCAAATGACTAGATGACTAAGCGAGCGTGAAAATGCGAGAAATCCAAAGGTTCAACAACGAAACTAGTCCAATTTAGAAGAAAAGAAACCGAATAGGAAAAAAATATCAAGCTTCCAATTCGCCAATTACAAGAGCTTATAATCAAAGCTTCAAATGTAGAAGTGATATACTCTAGAAGAAAGGTATGAGGGAGAGTTTAATCGAATTGAAACAATTGAATTAGAGATGCAAAGTGTAATGGGTCATAGGTGGGTTTTTATACTAGTTTTGGATTCAATTAGCCATTAAAATTGGTCAACACCATAAAGTAAGGTTTTATGATGAATTAAATATTTGACTATGACTTTGACTGTTTGACTAAGACTTTGACTAGGACATTGACTGGGACTTTGACTGAGACTTTGACTGTGACTTTGACTGAGACTGTCTTAGCGGACCGCGAGGGCTAAAAAAAAAATAATAAATAATTTTTCTAATTTAATCAATTTTAAGTTATAGACTTGTTTCCTTCTGTTTCTAAGTTGTTTTAGGACCGAAAATTAAGGGCTTTGAGTATCAAGGTCTGAAACATACGTGCTCGGGTGTAGATGTGAGTATAAAACGTGCATACTTTTACTTATAAAAATTTATAAGTTTTATTAAATTGTGAATTTTGGTCCTATTAAAATACAAAGGTTAAAAATGAAAATTTTGAAATAGTTGAGGAACCAATTATGCACATTTATGAAAAGTGAAGGGTGTAGGTTGTCACATGTTTGGGCTCCAAAATGGATTTCAAGGGGTGGGTTTTAATATGTTGGGTTATGGGTTTAAGATTGGTAGAACAAGGCATACATATTCTTCCATAGATATGTATATATATATATATATATATATATAGGTTTAGGATCCTGTACAAAGTACATTTTTCGTGAGAAGTGTGAGAAGGACTAAGAATTGACATGTAGACATCATGTTTTGGATTTAGGAATGATTTTTTAGGTTGTTTTAACTTGAAAAACACCAAACACAACAATCTAAAACACCATACAATGTATTATAGTCATTAAATTTAAAAAACAGCTAAAACACACCACTTAACGCTTAAAACACACTGCTAATGTTCTTAGCATGGTGTTTTAAGTTTTAAGCCTAAAATACATTGTTTTCGGGTTTTAATTGTTATGTTTGGTGTTTTTATAGGCAAAACAATCCAAAACATCACGACTATGTTTAAAAAATGATGCCTAAGTATCAATTTTTAATCCTTCTCACACTTCTCACAAAAAAACCACTTTGTACACGATCTCGACCCTATATATATATATATATATATATATTTTTATAAAACCTGAAAAAAATATTATTATTATTATTATTATTATTATTTACCAAATAAAATAAAAGAAAAGTGACGGATGTCACAGCATCCCCTACTTTTAGAAACTTCGTCCCGAAGTTATTTAGAAACATAGGGTTATGGATGTTTGGGTAAAAATTAAGGTAACCGTGGTTTGGAAAATTTGAGTTAGGGCACGACGCGAATTTATAGGTAACAGAGTAGACTGTTTTGAATGATTTAAATAAGGGGTTTGTTAGGTGTGAGTTACGGATTTGGATTAGGTTCGTCTCAAATAATAAGGAGAATAAGAATCTAGTAAATCACTTAAATTGCAAGTTTTAGGAATTCTAAAATAAATGTACGAGTTGATTGACTATAGAAAGACCAAATGAACTATCAAGTAACTAGAGTTGTTCCTGGTCCGACTTCCAGTCTCACTTTCAATGCATCATTAGTGTTTGTATACAGGGTGTACCGCAGCTAACCCACCACACCTTTGATACCTTGAAAACGTACTGGACGCCTACCAAAAACTCTAATAGAATTTCACACTACCCTAACGTACCTGTAAATTCATGATTACGTTCCGGACCGAAATAATCAATTTACCTTACATTAGGGTTTTATGTCCTTCTATGATCCTAATCTAACACACATTAAAGCAAATAAGTTTCACAAGAAGATGTCACAACAAACACGTTGAGTTACAATGAGATGTTATCAATGAAATGAGGTCCTATAATAATGAGGTCAATTGCATTGGTTTGCAATGACTTGTAAGCATAACAGTTTTTAAGTATGGGCTACCACTCGTCCGAGGAGCCCTTTAAATGAAATGTTTATCTGGGTTGCGTGGATAATACACATATGCAAGCAAGTTTGTAAGTACTACAACCATTAAGTGTAAGTGTTATCATGAATAATTAAATGTTTACGAGTATCATGAATGATTAGATGTTCAATGAATAGTCAAATTAAGGGAAAAATCAAGTTTCATGTAATAACCAATGATGTTTTTAGAAAAACTCTGTATGATCAAGTATCGAGTTTTTTTAGTAGTTTGGTTTTCATGAAAATCAAGTCCAAATGTTTCAATAAGATGTAAGGTAGAGTCTGACACTTATAGGATTTAAAATAAACGTAACCGAATTTGATAAATTTCCAATCTGTGTTCGTACACAATAGTATGCAAGGAAATTTCTAGATGTTGTATGCTAATGAGTGCGACAAAATTGGGTACAAAATGATAAGAGGATCAAGAAAATGAAAACACAAGTGTTGGATTCCCGAGTCTTAAGAAGATTCCATCCATGGCTTAGCCAGTGGGATTAACGTCACATGGACTGTCTGTTTCGTTGATATTGATATTGAAAGCTCGTCCATGTGCCACCAGGTTTACATTATTCAATTTAGGGCATTGAGGTCGCATGTGGTTAGGGTCTCTACAATGATAACATGCCTGACCGTTAGTAATCTGTAGTGGTTCTTGGGCAGCTTTTTGATGATTACCCTGTGCTCTATCCATTACACGACAAGTGGTGACAAAGTGTCCAAACCTTCCACATCTAGTGCATTGACGACATGGAAGATTTGCAGGGTGATGATACTTGCAAGTGTTGCATTGAGGATGGGTTCCCGTGTAGGCTTTCTTGATAGGAGGTTGAGTCACAGGGTCCACAACAGCATGGTTCTGATTATCGCTCATTCGTTTCTTAGAGTTCGAAGCAGTAGTGGCGGCCTTTGCTAAGACAGTCTTAGATTGTTCAACAGCATTGGTGGTTTTCTCAGTAGACGTCTTGGTGCTCTTCCTAACCAAGTTTCCTTTCCTTACGTGTTTGTCTGTTAAAGTGGCTGCAAGCTGGATGGCTTCTTCTACCGTAGTGGCTTTGCCTCCAGTGACAACGTCTTGAATCAGGTCTGGTAATCCCTCGATATATTTTTCATTTGCTCGAGAGACCGGGGTGACCATGTGTGGAACCAATATACTAAGTTCGTGATATCGAGTATTATACGCAAGATTCTCACCACTGTCTTGTTTCAACCCATGGAACTCTTCCTCTAGTTTCCTGATTTCGTTCCTAGGGCAGAATTTGGCGATCATGAGTTCCTTAACCTCAGCCCAAGATAAAGATAAAACAACATCAGCTCCTCGATTGCGCTTTTCGCCATTCCACCAGGTTAGCGCCCCTTTTTGAAGGACACTAGTAGCATAGCGAACGCGGAGTTCATCAGGACACTCGCTGTTCACAAAGGTGCTCTCCATGCTTTCAAACCATTGAAGGAGGCCGGTAGCACCCTCCTCACCTGTGAATTTTGTGGGGTTGCAGGAGTTAAAGTGTTTGAAAGTTCACCGAAATTGAGTCGTACTCCCTGTGTTGGCACTGTTACTATTCTGGGTTAACTCACTGACAAGGTTTGGGATCACCGCAGCAATTTGCTCAGCGACTAAAGATGCGAGGCGACGATCAGAACGTTGTCCAGGAGCACGAACAGGGCGTTGGCTGGCATCACGGAGCATGCGGCGAGCAGACATCTATGAGGTAGTCAATGAATAATCATGAAGTTAGAAAATGTAAGTGTATAACCGTACAGATGATTATGAAGGTATGAACTTGTAAGCAATATATGAAAATGAAATACAAAATATTGTATATGAAACAAGAGGGTGTTATTGAAAAGCTTGCATAAAATACTTGGAGTGCCCTTGTCTAGCTGTAAAGCCCAACAAGAACGTTGACTTTTCAAAGGAGTTGAACCCAATGGTGATCAAAGAAGACATGCTTTAGCCTATAAGTGGACACTCACTCCAGGAATCCCCAGGTAAGCATAACAGGCCCGTAAATGGATTTATGCGCTATGCTTGCCTATGCCAGAAAACCCAGTGTACAGGCATCCACCCTTCCAGATTGCACGTGTCCTTATCACACTCATTAAAGTTCAACAACTTTGAAGGAGCAAAAATAAGAGTAGGCATTGTGCCTAAGAGTGTCTTCATGAAAGGTACTACTCCTGTTCCATAATGATGTAGACTTTCCACTCCTTGTAGGACACCATCTCTATGCACCATGATGAAAGATGAGAAGAATGAAGAGAGAGAAGAAGGGAAAGATAGAAGAAGGAAAGTAGAGGGAAATGAGGGTAAGGTAATTTAGGAAATATTATGCATGAAAGTTCGGTTATAGTCTAGGCCATTTTATCTAATAACCTAGTTCCCTATAACCATGGCTCTGATACCAATCTGTAACACCCCAACCGATGGCGGAATCATCGAGGTGCCACGTAGTGACGATTGTTCAAAAGCTCATGGTACTAAAATGTAAATATATGATTATTGAATATTGTTTTACAACATGTGAAATTAAATACAAGACAACAAAATAAAGATAATTGATTGATTTAATCTAAGTCCAAAGTCCTATGTGAAGCGTCAAGCAGCTTATCCTGAAACATGCACGAAAATAATTTTGTCAACATATGATGTTGGTGAGTACCACTTAGTTTTGTACGTATAGTATAAGTTTTGAAAAGTAGTACAATTCATGTATCTAGCATCACCAAGGCATTATGTAAACACGCAAGTAACCAAACAAGACAAAGATCACATGTAAAGTTGTACAATGAAATTGATAATGAGCACCTCAACACGTGTGAGTCTAAAAGAGCACCATAACACAAAGTTATGTCTAAATGAGCACCGTAACATAAGTTACGTCTAAATGAGCACCGTAACATTAGTTACGTCTGAGTGTAAAGAGCACCATAACATAAGTTATGTCTAAATGTATGATTTTGTATGTAAGCTACGTTCATGTTCAAGCATAAGCACAAAGATAAACAAGACACGTATATGAATTGTAAATGAATAAAATGTATGTGTAAATGAATACGAAAGTTTTGTATACTTGTGCATGAATCACCCCAAAAGTTGTAAAAGCGAAAAAAGGGGATAAGTAATACTCACCTTAGCAAGGTAGTAAGTCTTGTGTAATTGAATAAGTATAATCCAACGTTGCCAAGTATCACCCTATGTATAATGTAACAAATAAGTCTAAGTCTATCTAGTCTATAAGTATTTTCTAGGGCTTCGAATTGGGGATAAGTATTTATTTGGTTAATAAATTAAACGTTTAATAAATAAGAGAAATTTGGTAAATAAATAAACAAAAAGTCTTTGAGTAAACTTTAAATCAAATATGGTCACAATATAAAGTTTTAAGTGTGAAAATAATTTTTATAAAATTATTTTCTTGAAAATAGAATATTTAATCTATTTATTTCAAATTGTCAAAATATGATTTTAATATCTAAAAATATTAAAATTAAAGAATTCTTGAATTAAAAATTGTATTTCTGTTCCAAATGAATAGAAATAATTTATGTAAAATTTTGGTACAAAAATATTGTAAAATGAAATTATTATCAATTATTTATGATTAAAACTAACAAAAATTGATTAAAAATATTAAACAAACGGTTTTTTAGAAATAAAAATTATTTCTGAAATGTATATTATTACACAAGTTTAGAATAATTTTTGTGGAATTTTATAAAATCGTTTAGATATTTTTATTGAATTTTATAATTTTAAGTGAATAAACTTGTAATATTTATAATATATATTAAATAAATTATTTTTGAAAAACTAAAAATTGGATGATGAACTTTATCAGTGGAAAAACATAAAATAAATTTTGTAGAATTTATAAAATAGTTTTAGTATTTTAAAACGATTTTTAAAAAGAATGAAGATAATATAGGTATAAAGATAACAAAAAAAAATGTTTGTTTATGGTAGGAATCGAACCCGTGACCCATGTACAGCAACAGCATGCCCAGACCAGCTGGTCTGGGTCTTTGTTTGCTGATTATTTTGAATTCGTATTTTATTTATATTAAACCATAAAGCAATCATCTTCCCCAATTATATAAGAACAAACCCTAGAACTTCAATAAAACGATTTAATGATCAATAGCCCCTGAAATGTTGGGGCTATTGTTCGTATATGGTCGATTAGTAAAACCCACAAAGAAAAAATGAACTTACAATACGGAATCAGACACGAACGACGAGTCAAACTTCAAAGTCAACTCGAACAAGAAAACACAAACAGAGAATTATTAAGAGAAATTGGAGGTTGAGTTGAGATGTTCGGCGAGTGTAGCAGGTTAGAGGGTGTTCAATTTATAGGGTAATGGCTTGGTGTTTGAATTGGCAAGTTTTGACCCGTTAATGACATAGACGCGTGATTTTCGTTTGTTTAAGGACTAATTAGCACGAATTAATCATTGTAATTGACCGCGAATCATGTGGTGGTCAAAATTATTTCTAGTAACAGCTTGATGGTGCATCAATCAAGTGAAATTAGGAAGGTTGACTCAATAATGTGAGTGGATACACTCGAACAGCAGCAGAAGTAGATAAAATTCTAATTCTGGAAGACCTTTTATATAATTTGCATTGGAATTGTATCAAATATGTGCCTTAGCACAGTTGGTTGTTGGCGCGTGTTAAAGGTCGGGCCGCTCCCAGGCTCGAGTTCGAGTCCTGGGAGGCTTCTTCTTTTTTTTTGTTTTTAAAAGGTGGAGAGGAGATGGGCCAGGTGGTATGGGCTGGGTTGTTTGGGCTCCAAAATGGATTTCAAGGGGTGGGTTTTAATATGTTGGGTTATGGGTTTAAGATTGGTAGAACAAGGCATACATATTCTTCCATAGATATGTATATATATATATATCTATATATATATATATATATTTTTTTTATAAAACCTGAAAAAAATATTATTATTATTATTATTATTATTATTATTATTTACCAAATAAAATAAAAGAAAAGTGACGGATGTCACAACTTGCACCGGCTTGAGATATGAGTTTGATTAGCTTAAATCTCTCTGATCCATCGTATCCACTTTCAGGTTGTCTTCATCGTTGACCGCTATCTCTCGAATAACAACTGAAAAGTTGTCTTCAATGATTGTAAAGAAACTTGAAAGTAATTACAAGAAGATGATCAAAGATGCTACAACATAACTTGCACCGGCTTGAGATATGAGTTTGATTAGCTTAAATCTCTCTGATCCATGGTATCCACTATCAGGTTGTCTTCATTGTTGACCGCTATCTCTCGGATAACAACTGAAAAGTTGTCTTCAATGATTGTAAAGAAACTTGAAAGTAATTACAAGAAGATGATCAAAGATGCTACAACATACCTTGCACCAGCTTGAGATATGAGTTTGATTATTATCGTATTTGCAACTTAGTTCCTTTCTCTCGAAAAACAAAAACGAAGGTTTGCGCGTTAGCGCCGATCCGATTGTTAAAAGTATCAAGACTATGAAATTAGTAAAACAACTGAATTTACTTGCTTGCATGAAAAGTTATTTTTAAATGTTTGGTAATATATTTTCTGATCAAAAAAGGCATAACTATGATGATCAGGAACATTCCAAATAACAATTCAATTTCAGTTCAAACTTTTCAAACACCTGCAACATCTCAAGAGTCGAGGTCCTCTGAAAAAGACATCGTACAATGATTTAGACTTGCAATATTTGAAAATTATCATTTCTTGACATGCTTGGTAACACCTTGATCTGCAATATTTGAAAATTATCATTTTTTGACATGCTTGGTAACACCTTGATCTGTAATATCTGAAAATTATCATTTCTCGAAAAGTAATTAAAAACGCTTAAAAATGAATTAAAAACAATTGTTGCGAGTTAGGTTTAGTCGGAGGACCACGTACAATGATTCATCAAAGTTGTACAAAGCTGGATGTTTTTACTGGAAAACCAAAACGAGCAATAAACGAAGCGAAACAGAGAGATATAATTTTCTTGGCTTGGAAACAACTTAAAAGAACCAAAAATCAATTAAAATTATTTTTTGGTGATTAATAGATAATTTTAAAGAATTAAAAGAAATTCAAGTTTTTTTTAAAAAAGGCCAAAGCGCCTAGCTTTGGCCAAAGCGAGGCGCTTGAGTGCCTCGCTTTGGCCAAAGCTAGGTGCTTGAATGGTTTGATTAGACCACAAGCGCCTCGCTTTGACCAAAGCGAGGCGCTTTCGCCTTTTTTTTAAAAAAAATAAATTTCTTTTAATTCTTTAAAATTATCTGTTAATCACCAAAAAATAATTTTAATTCATTTTTGGTTCTTTTAAGTTGTTTCCAAGCCAAGAAAATTATATCTCTCCGTTTCGCTTCGTTTATTGCTCGTTTTGGTTTTCCAGTAAAACATCCAGCTTTGTACAACTTTGATGAATCATTGTACGTGGTCCTCCGACTAAACCTAACTCGCAACAATTGTTTTAAATTCATTTTTAAGTGTTTTTAATTATTTTTCGAGAGAAAGGAACGAAGTTGCAAATACGATAATAATGTAAATAATAATAATAATAATAATGTAAAGGTAGATCATGGAAATTTGAACTCAAGAAACAAAGATGAAACCGATTAATGTTCTTTATGTATGAATAATGACCCTCTGGCAAACCTGCGTAAAGGACTAAAGCCACATATAGTCCTTTACGTAGGTTTGCCAGGGGGTCACTATTCATATATAAAGAACATAAAAGTTGTGTGTATGAATAGTGACCCTCTAGCAAACCTGCGTAAAGGACTAAAGCCACATATCTTGCCATTAATACCAACGATGATTGCCAGTGAGATTGATAACTGGACAGGTTAGCCAGGTGTTTGTCAAAAAGGTAGAGCACACCACTAGAGCAAAAAGTTGTGTGTATGAATAGTGACCCTCTGGCAAACCTGCGTAAAGGACTAAAGCCACATATCTTGCCATTAATACCAACGATGATTGCCAGAGGGTCACTATTCATATATAAAGAACATTAATCGGTTTCATCTTTGTTTTCTTGAGTTGAACTTTCCATGATCTACCTTTATCATCTCAGAGAGATATCTGTCAACGATGAAAGAGGTATATGTACAATGATGTGATTTGTTTTAGATAAGGAGTTATATGTACAATGAACTTTTTACGCTAAATAAAACTTACACACAATTTTTTGCTCTAGTGGTGTGGTCTACCTTTTTGAAGGTAAACATGGACAGTGAGAAGTGAGATTGATAACTTCTCTATGGAAGTTGCTAAATAGTTAAACAAAAGCTGAAATTGAACAGTTATTTGGAATGTTCCTGATCATTACAGTAAAATTCAGTTGATGGACAGTGAGATTGATAAACTGGAGAGGTTAGCCAGACGTTTGTCAAACGAACAATTAAAATAAACTTTTCATGCAAGCAAGTAAAATTCAGTTGTTGGACAGTGAGATTGAAAGGTGGCAGGAAAAAGCTGACATTTTGTTCCTTGTTGCAGAAAGAAATCAACAGTCGGATTGACGATTTTGTTTACCCTCCCATTGACATAAAAAATGTTCTTTTGAAAAACGTCTGACTGCAAAAAAAAAAAAAAAAAAAAAGACCAAAAAAAAAATATCCGAAGCGCCTCGCTTAGGCCTAAGCGAGGCGCTTCGAGTCAAAAATCAGCTTTTTCTGACCTCGTACCGAGGTAGTTAAAAAGTAAAGAAAGCGCCTCGCTTAGGCCTAAGCAAGGCGCTTTCACGGGGTGAAAATAGAAGTGGGGGGTTGAAATAGACAGGGCCATTACAATTAGTCAATTACACTTACAAACGTGTTGTTAAAGACACCCTATATAATTAGGGGTTGGTCATTGCATTACGTGAGGCTACGTAAAATGCTTGTTGGCATAAAAAGTGTAAGAAGTAAAATGGATTGTAGGATTACACGGGCTAATGAAGAATACGATCTTAAAAAAAAACCCACGCGTCATTAAATGCCACGAAAAGTGTGCTAAGGGCAAATTAGTAATTGTGGCGTAAAACTGCATTTAAAAAAAATAATAAAAAGGCGGGCTAATGAATTGTAATTATGTAAAGAAACCATCGTTACAAGCGAAAAAAACCCTAAATTAGGGTAAAATTCTGAAACTACAACAATGCAGACGAAGAAGATGAAGACATGTAACGAGATTATGTGTTTATATATACAATTATAATACAAATGAAGGTATAAATCTGCATTAGCGTAGTTTTATTTTTTACGAAATGATTATATTTGTTGATGATATTTAGTTGAAAGAGGATCAGTTGAAAGAGGATTAAAACAAGTGCATGACAAAGTGACGAAGAATGTTAACGAAGGTACGTTATAGATCTCAATTTTTAACTATGATTATGGATCTGCATGATAATTTTTGTTAAAAAGATAAATAAAACTTGCGTTTAACAACATATAAAATTGTGTTTTATAATATATGAACTTGCGTTTAAAAAATTAAGTACTTGTGTTTTATTGATCATGGTTAATTTGTTGTATTGGAGATCCAGATGATGACTTCCAACCCCCTTCCACTAGTTTACTAAAAAAATAAACATGTTAAATGCATTGAAAAGAATACAATTGACTTAGACAGCGATTTTGACGTGCCAAACAAGAAGTTCAGGAATGATAGAAAAGTCAGTCGAAAGGAGTTCATGCAGTCAGTCACAAGAGACTATAGATGAGATGTTCTCCATCTGATTTTATGGTGACCATACACTACTTAACAGATGCACAGAAAAATGATGTTAGGGGGATGGGATTTGGCAGCATATTATCACTGGAATATGACTCAACTGCTACAGCTTTGGGATACTGGTTGTTGATGAACTATGATGATGAAACAAGTATACTAAATATGGGGGATCATATGATCAAAATAACGTCATCAACAGTACATGAGGTTTTTGGAATTCCAACTGGAAAGATACCTGTTCTTGAGAAGAATAAGCCAAGAAAGGGTTCAGATACTATTATTAATGAATTCAAAAACCAGTTTGATAGTACAAGAATAAGTGTTGGCAGAGTTCTTACACTAATTGAAGATAATGTAGATGGGGGAAGATTATTCAAGCTAAACTTCCTAGTTGCATGTAATACATTATTTTGTGAAATCACAAAAACAACAATCATGAATCAAAGATTTTTATTAGGTATAGGTGATGAATCTGAAATTCCAAGGATGGATTGGTGTGGGTATATGCTTGAATGTTTGAATAGAACTAAGGCTGGCTAGCTTGGTGATAAAGACCATTGTAATGGACCTATTGCCTTATTGAATGTGAGTACATATTTCAAATTATTTTAAATGCAAACGCAAATGTTATATGTTTTAGAAGCAAGTTCTTTTAGCATGTTAATTGTTTTTGAAAATCAGATACTATACTTGCATGAATACAATAAAAGACATAGGCCTGAGCTCAAAATCAAACAACCAGCAATCTCTTACATCACATCAGCATTGTTGGACGAGATGCAATCGTACCTTCGTAACAATGTCCCTTTGAATCTACGTTCAATCATTAAACGCAGTGGTGGTGATAAGAAAAAAAATAAGATCAAAAGCAATCAGTGTAGCTATGAAGGAGTAGATGATGTTGTAAGATCTATAATGTCAATGCCTTCACAAAATCTAACAGATGATGATGATGTTAAAGATGTTTATACATTGCCAAATGTCCACATATCAGCGAGTACAAGTAATTGTTCTGAAAAAGAGCAAGTTGCAATAGAAGAATTGAATGATGATGATGTGGATATTGAAGCATATTTTAACATACTCGATGAGGAAATACAAAAGGCACAGAGTAAACATGTTGAAGTCGAAAAGGAGCAAGCTGCAATAGAAGAATTGAATGATGATGATGATGCGGATATTGAAGCATATTTTAACATACTCGATGATGAAATACAAAAGGCACAAAGTAAACACGTTGAAGTCGAACACAGAACGGTACATAATGAATTGAATGAAGAAACTGTTGTTGTGGATGTTGCGGAAGAGTACATCTTACCATAAGCGCAGACTCCAAAAGGTAATGTACCTGGGGCATTGAGTGAGGAGTTATGTGAAAAAAACAATGAAACTGAGGGATTGAATGAAGATGATATTGATGATCTAGAAAATTATGATGTGGAAGACTACATGCTACCCGAGGTGCACACACCATTGGGTAAAAAAAAAGTGTTGAATTTGAAGCAAAAATTGGAACTAATGAACTTTATTGGGACAATGTTGATGAGATAGAAAATTGGTATAAAATGGATTTGGGGACCCAAACAGAAGAAATGCTTCAATACTACATAACTCAATATCTGATGAGCGGTGTTAAATACGACAAAGAAAAGTATGAAAGAAGAGAGAACGCAAAAAGGTACTATTTAGCACACTAGATAACTTGTTATTATAAACACAACATGCGTTATATAAAAGCAAGTAATTTGTTACATACTGATGCTGAGTTTTAAATAAATGCAAACTATGTTAGTAAAAACGCAAGTTGTTATTTATATAAATGCAAGTTGTTTTTATTTAAACGCAAGTTGTGTTTTGATTATTAGTGTATATTACTAAACTCAAAAAATATTTTTTTTATTTTACAAATTGCTATTACTCTAGGTATGGATGGATGCAATGGATAACAACATGAAAAAATACAAGGAAATTGAAGAAGAGATGGATGAGATGGTCGAACAAGTAAAAACAAAGTACCTTTGATGTACTGAGTTAATGGAAAGATGTACAAAGTGGGATTCATTTATAAGTAAAACATTAGATGTAAAAGAAAGAAAAAATGATGGCGAGAATGAAGAGTATAATGATACAGAAGAGGTTGTTGTTCGTTTAAACGAGGGCATAGAAAATGAAAAAAAGTTTAATAAATCAAGAAAGAAATGAAGATGTGGTTACTACACATAATGTACATGCAACTGGTAATGAAGCAATGGTAGGATCTATGACACAAAATGATGAAATCAGTGACACAGCAATAGATGAACTACAGACCGTCAAGCACGGGGTTTATGCTATGAAAGTCAATGGTGCATTGAGAACACCATTTGTTAACAGAGTTGTCACCGTGACTGAAAGAGTGACGGACCATGAGCTGAAAATATACCAGTACATTATGGCTCCGATAAGAGAGAAGTAGTAAGTAACTTTGTTTATACAATTATTTATGCAAAGAAAACAAAAAATTAATGTTGCTATTATTTTAAATGCATGAAGTAAAATAGTATTCCGTTCAGAGTTGGGGACAGATACACCAAAACTAATGTTTGAAAGTATGTATCCTGGTATATCGTTAAACACTCATGCCATTGACGCGTGGACTGAGATCCTGAACATGGAAGAGCGAAAGAGAAGGGAAGGATCGTTGTTCAGATTGTTTTGCCCAACAAACATGATGGTAAGATGTATATTAAAACACAAACAATAATATAAATTGTGACACCCGGCATGTTTAGGTCAACATTTTTCAAACACATAAGTCTACCTTAGCGAAAAAACGTTTATTCAAACATATTTAACTGGGTCAGTTGAGTCAGATTACATTCCGTATTGTCCAGGGTTCAATGATTCGGAGGATCATTGGGTTAATCACACACACACACACACGTCATGAGTCTCGTTGTTGGTGAGTTACATAAACTAGATTAAGTGTTATGCGTAGATTGATTCATATATGGTGGATTATATGCAAATACGTGTTTAAATGGTGTTTAGATGATTATCCATGTTTATATATGTTAAACATATGTTAGGATTACATGTTCATGTGTTAGGATGTGTTAAAATGCGTTAAAACGACAAAACTAGAAAAACTGGAAAACACAGAGTCTGGTTCGACCTTAAGGGGGGTCAAACCAGAGAAGGAACATTTTATAAAACTTCATTCGACCACCTTGCTCTCCTTCGACCTCAGCAAGGGGTCGAACCAGGCTTCAGTATAAATACCACACTTTGTCATTTTTCATCATTTCACAAACCCTAAATGCCTCTAAACACTCTCTAGCAACTTTAATCACTGGGGAAGGAGTTTTTGCTCTTGTTTTTCATAATCTAACCTACAAAGATCTCCTAAACAAAGATCTAAGGTGTGTTCTTCATTCAAAACCCTTTTTAATCATTTTTTATTCATTTTCATTAAACCCCAAAGGTCCAGATCTGTTTTAAGATGGTTTTAACAATTAAAAACCTTCCTAATATCTTTCTAAACAAAACCTAATCATTAAACATGAGTTTTCATACAAGTTAACATGTGTTATGTTATGTTAATGATGTTTTATGTGTGTTATGTGTTGTATGATGATTATGTGTTGCATAGGTGTTATAGAAATGATCTAAGGCTGCTATGAATGATAGGTTTTGGTTATCTTAAGCTATAAATTGTTGGATGGTGATATTTTGCTCGTTTTGGGGGATTTTGATAGATTTAGGGATTGGATTTGTGATGTTATTATGGATAATATGGTTAGGGGTTTTGCTACACATGATAATCTAAACATGTTGAGTTGATAATTGAATGATTTCGGAAAGTTTCCTAATTAGGTAAAGTTTTCATGCATGATGTGACGTTTCCATAATTTTGCCATTTTGGGTCAGTATTAAAATGGATTGATTTTGGAATAAAATTGGTAGGGTTTTGTATGGATATGTTATTCATACTTGACTGCAGGGTTTCATGATGTTTCGTGATGTTTTCGGATAGTTTTGATGCGATTTGATGCGTTTCAGGAAGAAGGAAGTTGCAGGGGTCAAACCTGGGATACCTTCGACCAGCGTGGGGTCGAAGGTAGAGCCCATGGGGTCGAACCTAGCACTGTGTTGGTCGAATGTGGCTCTGTTAGGTTGAACGAACTTGATTTAAGTCGAATTAACACATGTTAAAGTCAAATGAACATGTGTTAAGGTCGAACGAACTTGTATTAGGTTGTATGAACTTGTGTATAGGTCGAATGAACCACAAAGGGTTTGAACCAAGGCCACTTGGGTCGAACCTGGACCTGTTGTAAGCTGATTCGACCTTACGACTACGTATGTGCGATTTTTGATGCAAACTAAGTGTTTTATGCTTGAAACTTATGTGTTAACCTTATGTACTTGACTAATTGATTTAATGGGTCACCAACGGGATGTCGGGTCTGTCTCGTATGTCCGGTTAACGTTCAAACACACTTTTAAACACATATAGTTAAGATCTGGACAATCGGGGACTAGTTAACCTTCGGGTTAGTGGTCAACACACTTACTTAAACTCATTGATAGGTCGCCATTAGTTGGGTCTATAACACACATAACGGATTACTTTTAAACGGAAGGCGCAATCTAAGGTGAGTTCACGGCCCCACACTTTACTAGTTTTGTTTTTGGGGGAGAAACATGCTTATACATTTTAATCAGACATTTTCATGTTATACTATGGCTAATATTTTATTACTATACGGTTCATATAAGTCCCTTAGAAACCACTAATACGGGGATGTAGCGGGGAAACGTGGATAGATCTGTTGGGCCTGACAAACCCCACTCGACGGCTGGAGGCCGGGCGGGTGCATATTGTCTCGATCATACAAGGCCTACCGGTGATGACGGTAGTTCGTAAATAAGGGTATCACATTATAAACCACAGTCAGCAATGGTTTCACCCGTAGTAGTAATATACATAACGCCTAGCTAGCGTTGACACAAGCATAGTAGTAACGGTAACGGTTTTAAAGGATTAACGAAACATTTATTGAAAAACCTGTGAACTCACCAGCATTATATGTTGACGTTTTTAGCATGTTTTCTCAGGTCACTAAGGTAGTAGCAGTCGGATTAGGCGCACGAAGTCGCACACGCGTCTAGGATCAGGTTTGGTTGTCGAAACTTTAAACTCATGTTTTATTTTTCACTTGGGATTTTGTAAACTTTAATTCGCTTCAGCTGTATATTGAGATTATGTTTTTGGATCTATGCATGGTTTGAGTTTACGTATTTTCCTCATATAGTTGTCGTTTATTGTGACCGTTGACTTGGATCCTGGTGTGTCACGCGCCTCGCAGTAAAACCCCGCACGTGGAATTTGAGGGTGTGACATAAATAACTCAAAACTTGAATGTCTTACATCTGTTCCATATAAATTATGAAGCCCGATGAATATTACATAAAAGATGTTTGTTGGCACAAAAGGCTTGAAGTATTCAAAAGCAATATGCTTGATCTGATGAGGAAAGTAAAAGTGAAAAGCCTGCAAGAGTTTGACATAATCATGGTACCAATGCTTATAGACCTCCATTACTACGTAGTAGGGTTCGATATCCGAAATGGCATCGTAGAACTGCTGGACAACTTGAAAGATGAAGGGGATTTTGAAAACAGATACAAAGGAGTGCCACAAGTTCTGGTAACAAAACAGTTAAATAAAAGTATAAAAACCATCTTATTTTAATTTAAATATTAACTTTCTTAGCTTACACTTTGCTTATAGCGCCATATGTTGTTTCTTTACTTGAAGACTCCTTGTGAAAGCAGCAACAACATCGAAAAACTGGACATTGTCCCGATAAAACAAAGAGAAATGAGCTGGCGGACAACGGAAAACGCAGTAGACTACGGGGTGTTTGCAATGCGACACATGAAAACTTACAAGGCACAACAGAATTGGACATGTGAGTTGGCGAACGAAGAAGGGTTTCAAAATAAGCAGTTAACTATCCTACGACTAAGATACGTAGCAAAGATAATACTGTCTGACTACAACTTGATACGAGACGAGGTAGTTGCTGACACAAACAATTTTCAGAAAGTGCCATACAAGACAACAATGATGACAAATATGTACAAAAAAAATTAAGAAAAAGACAGGATGGGATATTGAATATGTTATGTTTGTTTGTTTGTTTAAATTTACACGCAAACAATGTTAATAATAATACGCAAGTTAATCGATTGAGTGTGTTGGAATAATAAATCTATTAGGTTTGTTTGTGGGTAAAACGCAAATGGTTTTATATTAATACGCAACTATATCAAATTAACTGTTGGAATAATAAATCAACAATATTTCTTTCATACTAAAACGCAATTGCTTTTATATTAATACGCAGTTATAAATTCTATGGTTAAAATTCTAATGTAAGAAAGTAGTATTTTGCTAAATAATTACAAATTAGACGCAAATGTTATATGTTTTACACATCAACAACAATTATTCTTCTTCAGCATCATCAATAACCTGATCCTCATCATAACCATCCAAATCATTAACTTGCTCATCGTCATCTGGTTCATCAACAAGCTCAAGATTCTGACATCTTTGCTCCTTCGCATGCTTACGTCTATCATGGCCTATTTCACCATAAATCTTGCATGACCTTTGTCTTTTGCCACAACGACTTATGGCCTTCTCTTTCTATGACATGATCCTCTTTTGTTTACACCGGCCTATGTTCTTTATCCCGGTGGGTAATCAGACCGTTGTCTCCAAAGGTTTATTGTATCCGAGCAAACTAACATATCTATCATATTTCTTCTGCCCAGTTTCACTGGCCCTACCCTGGTTAACCTTATCCATCATCACCTTCATCTTATCCCTAACTTTTTGATGCTCATCAACATCTGATATTAGATTGTTGGAAAGATACTCACCAGCAAAAACAAATTCTCGGGCAAATTGTTTAGCCTGCTTGATTTTGTCATCACCAAAATAAGCAACATCAAACACGTGGCTGATCTTATTAGGAACAGCCTCCTGTGTCCACCTTTTCAATATATATCTTTTCGGGAAAATCTTGACTCTAAACAACTTGAACACAAAGAAAATGTGTCTCCATAACAATCCATATTGTTCAAATCTTTTGCAGGTGCACGTGCCAATAGCCCCTTCAGGATCATTCTCTTCCTTTTTGAACAGAACCTGTGTTTTTTTGTTAAAACGCAAACAATAATGTTAAGACGTAAATATTAAAATTTTGACGCAAATACAGAAAAACGATTACCTGTAGCAACCCCTCTCCATATGCCTTGGGATGCTCGACAAAAGTCTTCAAAAACTCTTCATCATGTTTCTTTGTTTGGACATTGATCAAATCATTAGTGGCATTGATGTGCCGAGAAATTGATATGTTTTCACGTATATTTATCACCTATTTTACACTCTAAATCATGCTTTTATCTTTGTTTTATCAGGATTTATCTTTCTTTGTTGATAACCGCGGGTTTTGAGGTCCGGTGACGAAAAGAAGTGAAAACTCGCACAAAACGGCACAAAAAGGATGAAGATTTGAAGACTTTGAAGATGTGCCAGACATGGCACGGCCGTGCAACCCTCCCGGGTCAACAAGTCAACATTTCCAAGTCAAAGGAGGTCAATTTCAGAGTTTCAGAAGGTGCACGGGCATGCTTAAGAATGTAGCACGGCCGTGCTTTACTCCAGCAACCAAGGCAAAAATCGACCAAGATTGACAAGACGGTTGGTTTTCCAGACAAGCACGGGCGTGCCATATGTATTGGCACGGGCGTGCTCAGCAACAACCCAACATTTTCTGCACAAAGGACTCTGCAACAGCACCCATTGTCGAGCATGAGCATGCCAGAACGTTGTCGAGGGCGTGCAAGAGCTGAAATGCCTATAAATAGAGGCCTTCACCCCACATTTTGAAGCATCCCTTCCCACTCGCAATCCAACACTTCTCCACGTAGTTTCTGCCCCCTGAGAGGTTTAGAGGTGTCCCTTGGAGCCTGAGATCACTCCACAAACACCTTGAGTGAGAGAGAAACACCCCAAAATCACCCAAAACCTTTAGAAATCTTCATACAACCTTCCACCATATCTCGTACACAAACCTAACCTTGTAAGCTTGTTGTATCAACCATGCTAGGCTAGATGTCTATTGGTGTTATTAGGGTGAGGATGGACACTTGGTATGAATCAATATAGTTTATCTTTTACTTTAAAGTGGTGTTTTGTGTTCTTAATAATTCTTACTATTCTAACTTTGTTTAATGGTCTAATTAACAAATCACTTAGTCTTTGGTCTTGTGAGTGTTTTGATAGGAAATGTGAAGGACTCATGAGTGTACCCATGGTGTGTAAAAACCCATGCACTTGTGAACTTAAGCCCATGAGTAGTGATTAGTCCACTTGTGGATAGAAATACACACACTTTGAGACTTAATCCTCTACTATCAAGATCTCATTTAGGGTTGGTATGGTCTTTATACTCGGTCCTAATGATAAGTTAATCCTTAATCTTGCATCTTGGTTTCATGGTCTATGTGAAGCTTTGAGGTGGGTTAAGGATTAATGAACTCGTGTTGAAATAAAACGGTATTTATTTTATTTCATTATTATATTGCCGCACAGTTAATGATAGACCCGTCACTTTTTGGTAAGTTAATTAAACCAAGTAGGGGATGCACGTGTGCTGGTAAGTCACGACTCCTCTATGAAATTAAGTGGTAATTTGCTCGGTCATGCTCCAGCCACCGACATGTTATTCATAAAAGTCTAGAGTAGTTTTATGTCTATATCACAACACCGGGAGGCGGGTAATTCGGGGTTGAGTCGACACAGTCTCGGGTCACTTTACTTTCAGTGTTGAGAGGTGAGCTCACTAGGTCGGGAGACCCTCATAATAACATTAAGAACACAGTCGTTTGTACAGTTTTGCGAAAACAGTCACCTCTAGAAAATGCAGTTGCAATTCTAAGTTAAGCAAAAGTGCGCGCTCAAACACACCACTATAAAATAAAGATAACTATTTTCATACCAGGTCCCATCTGATCCCGAAGCATCACCATTGTTTTGCTATTGATTTTTCTTAAAAGTTTTCATCTCTCTTTTTACTTTTTTCTCGCAATTTTAAAAAAGTCTATTTCTTTAAGTAATTTTAGGAAGCTGGGTAGTAAAAATCGTGTCCACGGATTCGATACTTGGTACTTACACATTTCTATACTATATACGATATGTGTGCTTGCCTATTGTGTTGGGTTTAGAACGTTGAGCAGATATCATTTTAAATTATAAATTTAAAACTTGTAAGTGTCTTTATGTTTGCTAACTTGCTCATCTTTTCAATTAAAGCTTTTGGCATCTCCCCCGTGACTTTGCCCTTTTTGAAAAGAAGTCTAGTTTTCTTAAACACCCACACGACATCAGGCATATATTTCGTCTTGAATGTCAAAGAAAATGGTATGTGTGAATATCTTGGCTGTTTGCTCCTCAAGTGGATTTTTAGCCTAAACCTTTGGGCCTCCATTGATGTTTCAAAATGATTTAAAAACTTAACAAGTTTTAGTTGAGATTTAGCAGCTTGGCAAAAGAAGTGGTTCTCGCTCTCTGATCTTTAGGTTGTTCGCATCAGTCCAGACATAGGCTCATCACGATAGAAAGCTGGAATCCACATCGATCTCATCTCAAACATATCTATAAGCCAGTTATTGTTATCCAACTTGTAATTAGTCATTATAACACCCCATTCAAAATCAAACTTCTCCGGGGTAATCGAATTTGTCCAAACTATACTACATATGCGATGTTTGAATCCATCATCACTACATAACACAGGTCCAACCTAAGAATAAAAAAGGTTTCATCAAGGAAATCATGTGGGAACATAAAAACACATTATATAAAATACGCAAGTTTAAAGCATTTTGAACGCAAATATTATAATGATGATACAATTTAAACGCAAATAAAAATGACATACAAACGCAAGTATGAAACAAATCTAAGTGGATACCTTGTCAGAAACTTTTTCCATTATGTGCCACATGCATAGTCTATGTCTGCTAGAATGAAATACACACTGTATAGCATTCTTCATCATAGGATCTTGATCAGTAACAACTACTTTGGGATGTTTTCCAAATGATTTAACAAGCATCTCCAAAAGCCACTTGTATGATTCCGTAGTTTCAGAAAACAACAACCCAGCACCAAAGGTTACATTCCGGCAATGGTTATCAATACCAGTAAATGGAACAAATACCATCTTGTATCTAAAAATAAAAATTACTATAAGAAAAAGAAAAAAAATAACATGCGAACATATATAGTGTAAAAAATATGCATACTTGTTGGTGTTAAATGTCGCATCAAATGAAATAACATCTCCAAACTCCATGTAATTCTTCTTACATAATGCATCAGCCTAGAATAACGCAGTAAGAACATTATTAGCATCAGTTGAATACTCAAATGAATAGTCTGGCAGGTACCTTTTCTTATCATTCAACTTAGAAACAATCATATCAGCATTATATTCACCTATGAAACTGTTTAATCCACTTTTAAAATTTTTATAGTCAACAGCTGTTCCCCAACATTCTCAAATCCACCATATTTTGTTCGCAAAATATTGAATGCTTTGACCGGACTAAGATTCAATGAAGATAGCTCGCAAATCATTTCTTCTTGGACATATGTTAAGTGCCTATTTGCTGCTAACAAATGCATACCAGACTTGGGACACAAACGGATAATTGTGGCCCTCAACAAACTTATAAATCTTATACTTCTTTCCATCCTCATAACCGCAACAAATATGTGCTTTGCATCCCGTACGAATAGACGGTCTTTTCCTTGACTTTTTGGAACTTTTTCCACGAAGCACTAAATCGTTACTCCTGTCTGGCTTAAATCCCTCTTTGTAACATGTAAAATACTTAATAGTAATAATATTCCCTGCAACACGTTGAGTACTTTTCCTGGCACAGAAACCTGACTTCTTTGCATACTCTTTATAAAACTCGTATGCAAGTTCTAAGCTGTCAAAAGTCATTCCAACTTCTGGCTTCAGAATTCCTTCAACTTCTGGATTAAAAATGTGTTGTCCTTCTTCTACAACATTTTTTCACACAATTCTACAAATTTTAATATTAAAACGCGAAGTTAATAAAAATAAAACACAAGTATAATTTACCAAAACATAAAGTATGAATCATCAATTATTAAAAAACATTTAAACGCAAGTTAATAAAAAATAAAACGCAAATGAACAAACGCTTGGTAAATGACATTAACAAGCAGGAAAAAACAAAAATGTGTTGTCCACAATTCTACAAATTAGAGTATGAATCATCAATTCTGCAACATCTTTGCCACACAATTCTACAAATTTCAATTTTAAACGCAACTTAAAAAAAATAAAACGCAAGTATAATTCACAAAAACATAAAGTATGAATCATCAATTCTTAAAAAAAACTATAAAATAAAACCACAAAACGTGACAAAAATATGAAACAACTAATTACAAGAAGAGAAACGTTACACGTACATTTGAACTGATTAAAAACAATCACGCAAGTATAAAAACCATACTACATCTAGAAAATGTTATAATATACGAACACAAATGACTGTATAAGAAATATAATAACAAAACCTTGAACTCTTCGGTGTTCTTCGATGAAGTTAAAATCATCGTTCGAATTCAATTCGGCTTCATGATTTGGATCATCTGGAACAATATCTGAAAACAATAGAACAGTGAATCATATATCAACAAAATCGAGCTATCTAATACGTAAAATTAACATGTTACCTTCAAAATCTCCATCTACATTGACGTTGACATTAGGAAATTCATTAAGATCTGCAATAATAAATATAATTCAGATCAATGTAACATCAATATGATGCTGATCAAACTGTAGAACAATCACGCAAACATGTTGTATGAATCTTCAATTGTTATTACATGATCGATGTATGATTCTTCAATTGTTAATGCAGATTTAGGAATTTGATACAGCTATTGAAAATCACCGAATGATTGAACGTATAAGTAGGTTTATTATGATTTTAAATTTAAAAGTGATCATGCAGATATTTTTTATAAGGATTGCAATGTGATTACATGGGGTGAGAAAAAGACTATAATACCCTTTGACTGGAGTACTTTATTGTAGATTCCCAAAAAAAACCGTCTTTCACGTGGCAACTTCTCATTGTTTCTTACACTTTGTACGAACTTGTACTTTGTACCCTAAACTTTCTCCATAGCGTTATATATATATATATACACACACACACTACTATATAATGGGTTCTGAATGGGCAAAAATGTCATTTCATATTCACCTATAAGGTTAAAATTGTAATTTCATTACATTTGCAAGACAAATTTAATACAACAATTAAATAACTTATTAACTTATGCTTTTGAAGTTAAACAAATTATGATAAATAACTTAATGTAAAAATTTAATAAAACAATTAAATAACTTTTTATCTTATACTAAAAATAGTACATAAAAATTTGACTAACATATATAAACTCAAATTAAAGGAATATGCATCATCTCATTCGTGACTAACTCGGTCATTAGCAAAACCCAAATAATTGTCAAATGAGAATACATGGTGACTTTAGTTTAAAAGTTATTGTGTAAGTAATTAAAGTTTACGCTTAAAATTACAATCAGATACTTGTTGCGTTAATTAAAAGCAACGTCATGGTTTCTTTGATCAAATGTCACGCTTACTTTGATCCCCGCATACAACACAAACTTCTCCTTCACATCTATAGGTGTCTCATTAGACGAAACAATAACCAACATGAGAAATGACGTATATACATTTGGAGCATAAAGGGAATATACCACAAATCGACCAGTTAGTACAACGGGATGGCAAACCAATCCCACATACCATTCTTTATTTTTTATGGCTTCATTTAGAGTATCTAGCTACTTGTTTTTTTACAAGAGACTTGAATCTTGTCTTTTGCTTCAAGTTTTCAATATTCTCATGCATCACTTTATATTTCATACGTGTTTTCAATATCAAAGGACTTTCCTTACATATATTGTGTTCAGGAGTAATATCTTTTAATCATTATTTTTCACTTTTGTTTTTTTATTTAGAAAACTCTATGGTGTCATATATTGTTTTAAACTTTGGGTTACTTTTACCCCACATGATATTTATTACAAACTTAACGTGTTATTCTACTACAATATCTACACCTACTTCCTACTAAAATTCTACACTCTTCGATCATATATTGCACATTATCAGTATGTTTGTATAATGTACAACAACAACAACGTTATTGACCAAATGCAATAGCCAAACACAGTGCAGCCCCGTCGCAACACGCGGGTTCCTGCTAGTTTTTTTAAAGGCGTAGTTCAATGGTGAAATCCTAGTCCTAATAACCTCCGGGTCACAAGTTCGAGTCCTCCCACACCCCGGACCCTTTCAACCATAATGGGTATGATTTTTCGATGGACGATAATCAAGCCTGTGAGGAACCCCGGGCGGGATCCCTTTGAAAAGGTAAACCCTCTCACCTCAAACCAGATGGGCTGGAGATCATTGGTGTAACACCCCAACCGATGGCGGAAACATCGGGATGTCACGTATTGATGATTGTTCAGTAGCTCATGGTGAATAATAAATTTCATTAAATGATTTAAATAAATTACATACAATTGTTCTACAAGAATTCGTACATCAAAATGAATAATACTATGTACACATCTTCAAGCATTAACTCAAATCTTCAAGCAAGTAGAACCTGAAACATGTTAAGTTTGAAAATATTTTGGGTCAACAAAAGTTGGAGAGAATACATAGGTTTTCGAATATAAATGATAACAATAGTTTGTACAACAATCACAGTTGTATAATGATAGAGTATGAGTCCAACATGTAACAATGCGTCTTTGTACAATCAAACCTTGTGTCGACTGAGACCTAACTCGCAAGTTAGTAAAAGTGTAACTGTCATCGATCATCCCTGAATTTATGCGGGGGGATGGGTTTGTCAGACCTATAGCGCTATAATCTAAACAGGCGGCTTGATCAATGTTAATGATTGTACTGTGTCTTTTTGTTATAGTCAAATGATAGAATGAGTAAATGATAGTGTAATTGAATCACAAGTTTCAACAATGTACGAATGAGTAAATGATAGTGTATAAAATGTTTAAACATGTTTCACCCCAAAATGTAAAACAGAAAAAGGGGCTATGTAAACTCACCTTAGCAAAATGTTAAGTCTCGTGAAGATAGAATAAGTGTAGCCCAACGATGCCAAGTATTACCCTATAATTAAGGTAATAAATATGTCTAAGTCTTTCTAGTCTACAAACATTTTCTAGGGTTTCGAATTTGGGGATAAGTATCTGTTTGATTATTAATTAGATTGTTTAATAAATAAAAGAAATTCGATAAATAAATAAACAAAAGTCTTTTTGTAGACTTTAAATTAAAGGTGGTCACATTATAAGGTTTTAAGTATAAAAATAATTTTTATAAAATTATTTTCTTAAAAATAGAATATTTAGTCTATTTATTTCTATTTTGCCAAAATATAACTTTAATATTTAAAAATATTAAAATTAAAGAATTTTTAAATTAAAATTTGTATTTCTGTTCTAAATGGACAGAAATAATTTATATAAAATTTTGGTGCAAAAATATTGAAAAATGAATTTATTATGATTTATTTATGATTAAAAATAACAAAAATTGATTAAAAATATTAAATAAATGATTTTTTCGAAAATAAAAATAATTTCAGAAATGTTTAATGTTTTATAAACTCAGAATAATTTTTGTGGAAATTTATATAATCGTTTTGATATTTTTATAGAATTTTATAATTATAATGGAATAAACTTGAAATATTTATTATATATAATAAATAAATAATTTTTGGAAAACTAAAAATTGGACAACAAAGTTTATCATTTGAATAACATAAAATAAATTTTGTAGAATTTATAAACCTCTTTTGGTATTTTAAAAACTATTTTAAAGGATTAAAAGGTTATATATATATATATATATATATATATATATATATATAAGGTGTTAAAAAGAATTGGTTGCTTGTGGGATTCGAACCCTGGCCGTAGGCCGGTTCGATGTCTAGCCAAGCTCGAGTCTACCAACTGATCTGCTGATCGGTTGGTATTAGTTTTCGTTTGTTAAAATATATGAACAGACACTACACTAGATCATCTTCCCCAATTCGTGACTTTATGAACCCTAGTTTATCAATTGATCAAATCATCAAACAATAATCCCAGGAATCATGGGGTTATTGTTTGGGAAATAACGATAAACAAGAACATGCTATAGATTGATACTTACAAATCAGAAACAAGGATATGAGCCCGGTCAAACGAAAAAGTCAACAGCGAGTTATTCTTGATCAAAAACGAATTCGTTAATAGAAATTGAGAGTGGGGTGGTGATATTCGGCGGATTTAGGTTCTAAAGATGGGTCTAATTTATAGATTAACAGTTTTAATTGTCGAATTGAAAGTCTTGACCAAGGGGTTATTGTAAACGCGTAAAATTGGCTTAGTAAGGAATGATTAATCGTAATTGAAGGCTAGAATTGACGCGTAACAAGGTTTAGATTACAATATCAAGTCAATTATGACTTTTGTTTCCATAATCAGTATGAAAACGTGGTCAACCCATTAAAGGTTGTCGTGGTCAACCCTGGTGTTCGCAAATCAGCAGGGACAAAACAAAAAATAATTCTTTTTGGGCCAAGATGGATTGTGCAGTAACAATGGGATTTGGGCTGGGCCTGCTGGTTTGGGTTCCTGGGCTCCGAAATAGGACACAAAACTTGATTTGTTTTGTTTATTTTTTTTATCAAGCATGTATATAATTAAACAACATAAATATCAATTTAATTATTTGTTATTATTATTTTTATTATTGTTAAAATGTTTTGAATTACATGAGATTTAGAGATGGTTATTTTTGTATAAAAGAAGTTTAATATAGTAAAATGGGGATTTTACCAAAAAATATACGTAATGTTACAATTGGCGGTCATAGTATTATATTGGTTGTGCGATTTTGCACTCATCTTGGTTGATTGCTTGCATCCATCATTATACCACCATGACAAATCATTAGTGTTTAAATAACATGTCAGTGGTGTTTTTATAGTCTCGTCTTATCAAAGTCCATCTCTTGCATTACTATTTGATATCCGCTTATTAAAAGCGTGAATCAAGTCAAGCTTGAGCCTGTATTCAGACTTTAATTAGGCTAACTCGCGACCTTTCTTAAGTTAAGGAGTTGAGCTCGAGATTGACTCTACTTTTTAACAAGCCTACTTACGCGTATAACACTACATAATAATAACATGCATAAACAATAAAAATGAATATACAAATTGATTAAACTAATTGGGTATTTCTAACATGCTTTATGTTTAAATAAATGCATTACATAAAAATTAATGTTTTAAAAAAAAAACATACCTTTGTATTTATACAAATACTTTAGTTGATGTGGTTTTCTCGGTTTTATAAAAATGATTAAGGATATCTTTTTTGAATTTTCGGTCGAGAAATTTACTTAACTGATGGCCTTGAGACCATCCATTAACTGCCCTAACTTGTCTTCCTTATCGGATGTAGAGGCGGATTCCCTTATTACGCCGTTTCTATTTTGGAAGTCAAAAATGCTATTTGGGAGTATCATGGGGATCGGGCCTCAAGGACCGACATATTTAGTTTCACTTCTATCACGATGATTTTATGGCGCTTTTCCAGGAATTTTATGATGGATCCAAATTATATCGTTTTTTCATCTCCTTTATTGCGTTGATATTGAAAATCAAGGACCCAATGCATCCATTGAAATTTAGGCCCATTGGACTTACTGGTGTTATCAATAAGGTTATATCTAAGGTTCTTTTAAATCATTTAAAGGGGTTTGTTGGGAAGCTTATTTTGGAGGAGCAATATTAGTTTTGTTGGTAATGATATTATGGATGAGCCCTTTTATGATAAATGAGTTGCGTGCTTGGATGTGCAAATCCAAAAAACAAGGTATGTTTTTAAGATCGATATCCGTAAAGCCTAAGACTCGCTTAATTGGGGTTTTCTTGATTCTATTATGTAATGCCCTAACCCGTAATCACGTGATTAACGTCTAATCTTACGGGTTTTGACCTTACTTAAACCACTCCCGATTTAAAACTTAGACATTTAAGAAAACTTAAATTATCATGATAAATACTTTTTGATTTCTACACTTTAACTATTACAACATATGATGAGATTTCGCAATTTCACGGGAGACTCTTGAATTCTATTGCGGAAGCTTGATGAGTGTTCGGGCGTGTTCGGTTCTTCTCGTGACTTGATCCTTGCTCCGGGACGTCCACCAAATGTTTACCTAGCACCACCACACAAAGAATGGTTAGTGGGTTGTCAATAATGCAATTAAACTAGTATGAGAGACGTTACACGTCTAAACGGAACGAACCAGGCCGAACGGCCCTTATTCAGGGGAACAAACTGCTGCGACTTTTGCGCAGCAGCTGTTCGGATCACTTTTACCCCTTCTAAAACCCAAAATCCGGCTTCGACTTTCAAATAAGAATTGCTCTACGCTCCGAGAGCTTTCCAGGCATATAAAGAACGTCTCCTAACGATTTTTCTACGATTTTATATGAAATTTTGAAAATCAGGTTGTCAGGCTGTCAATCCGCGCGGCCGGTCGCTCAAACCGAGCGGCCGGTCACTTCGACGCTGACATTTCTGAGCCCTCTATGAAGGCCGCGCGGCCGGTCACTCAGCCCGACCGGCCGGTCACTGCTTCTGTTGCATGTTTGGTAATTTTTAAGCATGGGAATCATATCGCAACTGCATTTGATGATTCCCTAAGCCTAAGTAATGACTTGCCGACTAAATAAACCTTTGTTTGACTGAAATTATGGTCCGGTTTATGTCGCCATGATCCGGTTCTTAGTTTTGAATGTTTATGGCGACTTTTACCCAATTTGACCCATTTAGACATTTAACTTATCCAAAACACCATTTGACCATGCGCAATGCATCTAGTTTATGTTGTCAAGTCATTATACACTTGCTCAACTAAAGTGTTTGTCCAATTTGTTCATTATGATTCCGATTATTAGATTTATCCTTTAGTAAATCTTTATAAATTCCCAAAATGCCCCTCCTAGCCAAATCTTTCGATTTAGCCATTCGTGGCGACACTTCTTGATTGAAATCCATTGTTTTTTACTCAATGACCCGTTTAAAAACTTCTAAGTCCTTACGGACTTAGATTTTCACTGTTTCATATGATTGTTCTCAATTTGATCAATTCTAAGCGCATTAGCGCGCATTAGACATAGTTTTGAAAACAACTTACCTAATTGGCACCCACACTTTATGTGGGTTGCTTTAGCACCCATATTTCTTCGCCCAAAGGCGTTTATTTAACTACGGACTTACCGGGTGGCATTGACCCATGACTTGCACCCATTATGATTTCTTAGGCATCGAGTGCCCATCTTCCTATTGATCTCCTGCATACATTCTAGATTGACCCGTTAGTCTCTCGGGACTCAATGGTGATCATTCACCATTTGACATTAAGTCTTGCGGTTCATAATCCTATGATAATCCAACTTTAACTATAGGCAAGTGGCAACCCCACTTGACCCATTTACCCATATTGCATATCTTCCTTATTCACGCGATTGTTTTCCTTATCAAAACTTGAGTTTAGATTCTTGATTACCACATAGTTTTGTCTATTGACCCAATTGATGATTTCCATCATTTGGTCAACACACTTTGATTCGTTTATTACCATAAATCTTGTTTTAACATGTATACGCATAAATCGCCCATTTAATAGGTTTCACCCCTTGGGGTCATACCTTCTTCCCACATCAAAATTTAAAACCAAGGTATACAACACTTGACCCATGTTCATAGTATAGTAGTGTAAGTAAACTTACCTCATATCCGTTCTTGCTTTCATACGCATTGCTTGCATCCGTTTGACCCGTTTGCATCCCTTGATCCATTTTCTTTGTTGGGTTCATCCCATCCAAGCTCCCACCTAGCTTGACAAGGCCAAACCTTCACAATACTCACAAGATCGGTCATGTTAGCCATTTCATCAAACGACTACCATACCTCATGAGTTTATATATGCCAATTCATCCATAACTTCCATTTGGGTTAGTTGACTTTTAAGAGTCAAACTACCCTTTTCATATCCATATGCACTAACATAGGCATTAGTCCTAACCATGAACTAGCCCTTTAATTACTTATCAATTTAATAGATTTAGTGCACATTACATCTCCCAAATCATCATTTAGGCAATTTCATTTTATCAATTACTTACATTCCTCACATAACACTTTAGTTAGTAAGACTTTTCCGCATAGTTTGATATATTCATATCAACTAAGCATTTCATCAAACACTTAGTGTGCATACTATATGGGCCGAAGATAATGGATCCCTAACTATATGGGCACATAGCCCATTGGTACCAAGCCCAGTTAGGGGGGTACCTCCACACCCCAATATTAGTAAATAATATAACAAGTGACAAGTAATAAAGATGGTATGTCGGGTCAAGCACCATACCTCTACAAGTCCCCCTAGTCTAGTGTTGCTCCTACGTGCAAGCGTTGGGTGGAGCACTAGACTAACAAGGAGGGCTCAGGAATGAAGATTAAGAGCTTTTTATCTTCCCGGTGGATTAATGACTCGGGTGTTTCATCTTCTTGTTTCTATGTGTGGTAGGTTTCTTATTGCGCTTGTTACTAGCTAAGTGTCACCTTCTAGGCTAACTGTCACCGACGCGCATGAGGATGCTCACCGCAGATGAAGAAACATTTACCGGAACAACTGTCCGGGTCATGCCTCGACGGTGTTGAATAAGAGAACCACAGCTCGATCTTCGTCTTCTCCATTTGGATTCAGATCTGCAAGAAGGAAAGGAAAAGTGGGTTGTGGAGGTGACTGCTAGGAAACCACGAGTGGAGTCCACATAAAGACACAAAAAAAGTGATGGCGGCGGCCATATGTTACTGGGGGTAAGCAAGTATGATAACTTGTGCCCTAATGAGAGGTGAATACCTCTTATATAGGGCTTCTATGGGCCTTAATTGGCCGAACATCATGGACCCCTAACAATATGGGCACATAGCCCATTGGCACCAAGCCCAGTTAGGGGGTTACCTCCACACCCCAATATTAGTAAATAATATAACAAGTAACAAGTAATAAAGATGGTATGTCGGGTCAAGCACCATACCTCTACACTCAGGAACCCAGTAATACTTTGTTTTTGCTTCTTTAACCATTTCATCCATTTCCTTTGTAATCCTATTGCACTTTTTTATATTTTTATTCATGGTTGAGATACAGGCTTGCAATAACAAATATTGTTTTTAATAACATGCATGATAATATGTTTTTTTGATGCCTAATTTCTTCCCCCATTTTTAAACCCTTTTATATTACACCCTTTTTTTTTGCCTCTTATGAGGCTTGAACTCCCAACCTCTCCTTAAAATCTCAACACCTTTACCACCACACCACAAGGGTTGGGGCATGATAATATGTAATACATGCATTACATAATCACATAAAAATGTAAAGATTTTAATAATGTGCGTTGAAAGTATACATAACATGTGTTATAAACAAAAGTACCTTGTTTGCCTACATTGATGCTTCGTGTAGTTCATTGTCCACATAAGCTGATACACTTGTAAATTGAGTTTTAGTATTGTAACAATCTAACATTTTATGTGTTGTTGTCCTCAAATCCATGTCATAGAAATGACTATGGTCATCATCAACATCTACATGATTACCTTCTTGTTCAAAGTTGATTCTTGGAGTTTGAACAGGAGGTAATATGAAATCACCATCTAAGTTGTCATCCTTACCACAATCATTAACATCCTGAGTATGCAGAGAGACTAAAACATTTACAATTTCATTGACCTTTTCATTGTTGAGTTCCTTGTCTTTTGTCTTCTTGGAATTTGTCATGAAAACATCTTCTTTATCTTCCTCTGTTGATTTCTGAGTTGCCATCCCATCCTCTTTATCTAGCTGACGGCCCATTGTTTAACAGATATGTTGTCATGTCCTCTGAGGTTGCAAGCGTAATGTAACTTATGGTCGGTATTGATATTGGATCTTCTGGCTTGTGTCTTTTATTGAACTCATGTGTGTATAGAATCTGCCATATTTTTAATATAAGTAATACTGAAATGTACTACATGTGTTATTTTAATGAGCAACGTGTGTTATTATACAACTTACATTTAGCAATGTTATATGCCCATTGTATTGGTTTTTATCTCTCAACCATCATGCCTTTGTTCTTTTAACTCTACCATTTATGAACACCGATGTTCTGAGATTTACACATTATTTACATTTGTATTTACACCCCTTTTTGCACCAAAATCATGCTTTTATCATAAGTTTATCATGATTTATCTTCCTATATAAATTGAAAGTTTTGGGGTCAAGGATTGAAAAGGGTGAAAATGGCATAAAAGGCAAAGAATGGAAGACTTAGAGAGTTGTAGCAAATGCAGCACGGCCGTTCACGATGTAACTTACATTTGGTGCTCAACCTGACAATACATCATCAAAAACAGGAGATCGATGGAGAACATTAATGTCATTGCATGTCCTGGTGTTCCAAAGAACGCATGACATATCCATAAGTCATGTGATGCAATGGCTTCTAAAATAATTGTTGTTTTAGCGCTTCTACCTGAATATTGCCCAGCCCAAGCTGTGGGACAAATTTTCCATTCCCAATTCATACAGTCAATGCTACCTACCATTCATGGGAATCCAAGTTCTGCCCCAACATGTAGAAGTCTTGATAAATCATAATTATTTGGCCTTCTAAGGTACTCTTGACCGAAGCATGAAATAACGCCTTCTACAAACTTTATAAGAGAGTCCCTTGTTACAGTTTCACTCATTCTCAAATATTCATCTTGTACATCTGCTGATGTCCCATACGCTAACACTCGCATGGCTCCAGTACACTTCTGCAATGGTGAAAGGCCTTGTCTACCTATGGCATCACATCTTTGTTGAAAATATATGTCATTGGTCGTAACGACAGCAACTATACGTAGGAAAAGTGGTTTCTGCATTTGAAATCTACGCCTAAAAGTTGCTTGATCATACGTTGGGTTATCAACAAAGTATGCTTGCATAAACCGTGCCTCGCCCTACCACGTTCCCAATTGCAATACCTCCTTCTTGTGCGAGGATGGTCTCTTGTGATTAAATCTGGCATGCTTGTGAGTAATTCAATCATGATGTCATCAAATTGACGATTTGATTGTATTACTCGTTCGTGCCATGCATCAAACTCATTCGAATCCGATGAATCGGAACTCTTTGATAAGCTTTCATTATCTGACATTTTTAAAGATATGGAATTGAAATATTTTTGTTGGATAAAAAAGCCTTAATGTGATACACTATTTACATTACTAAAATAATGAATATGCATACTAGCTATTGTTAATATATCTTATCTATATAACATCCATGCATCCAATGAAAACTTGCCACACGAAAGATTATGGATAATGTAAAGTTGTCAAATGGAATATTGAAGATAATGTTAAATTGATTCAATAATGTTAAATTATCTTATCTAAATAAAATCCAAGCATCCAATCAAAAGTTACCAAATGGAAAATCAAAGATAAATAAAATGAGCAAATAATATAAATTATTTTATCTCACACATACATGATAAAAACAGATAACTGGATAATCAAATATCTTACACAAACATTAAAAAACAAACTGAAGATTAAACACACAATAGATAATCTTACACATACATTAAATATGCAACTAGATCCGGTTTCCATAAAACTTCGACATTAGAAAGTTTTTGATGTCTTCTTCTTTAGGCGAAAAATGGTCCTTTTGTAACAGTGTGTTAAGATGCAAGAGTTGCATTTTCTTTAGGTCTCTTTCTTCCTTTTGGCGTTCCTTTTTCTTTGTCCATGTCGAGATTTCTTTTGAAGAGTTCAATCTTATTGTCTCTAGTAAGCTTCATTGCATCAAGTATTTCAACAACTGAAACTGCAACCTTACCTTTTCATGTTTTTTAGCTGCATCTCTACCTGTTGGACGTTGAATTATTGAAGTACCACTAGTTGGAGTTTCTGAGTTGGAATAGCCCCCTTCTTCAGTAGTCCTTGATCGTTTCGTACTGCCACCACTTTCTTCACATTCAAGATGAGAACGTCTTGTGTCATTATGTAGTTGTAACTCCTACTTTGGGACTTTACACATAACTTCATTATAAATAACAGAATCATTAAACTTCTTTTTAGTTTCATGCTCATAAATTTTATGAGCTTCAGCCTCAACATCTTTCTCACTCATTACACTTTTTATGCGGCGATATGCTTCCCGGCACGCACCAACCCACTTATTCGCGTTTTCAATAAGTCGGTTAAAGCGACCTCTCATTTATTCTACATTCCTCTTACAAAGTTTTTCTGGATTTTCTGCCTCAGCTTCATCATACAATTTCTTTACTTGTGCCCATGATGCTACAATTTTTTTTGTTTTTTCCGGTTATTTTATTTTCACTAGCAATGCACCATGATAACATTAAAGCAACATCTTCAGCAACATCCCATTTAGTACTTTGTTGGGGTTCAGTTTCAGTATTTTGGGAGGTTTGAAAATTTTCAAGAACTTGACTCGGGTTTGAATAGAACGGAGTGCTTCCATAGTATTGACTATTCGAGTAATCTCCAGAATCTCCAAGATTTAGATAAAAGTTAGGAAATGAAGAACCCATGATAGGAAATATGAAATCAAAAGAGATTAAGAATATAGAATCAAAAAATGTATATAAAAGTTTGTTATGTTCATACAATATTTATAATACATCTAAAAATCTAATGAATCTAGCTTGGGATCGTGAGTTGGAAATAATATTAAAAAAAAATCAAAAGTTTGCAATCTCCTCACAATCCGGTTGTGGTGGCAACCTTGGCTGCAACCCAAATAAACCTCCCACTAATTTAATTACTTAAATAACTTATAATATTCAAGTTTAAAAAACAATAAAATGCACAGTATTTCTTAATTTTTTTTGTGAGTATCCCAATATAAATTTTATTAAAAACCGAGTTCGTTTAAAAATATTATTTTTAGGTTGTGTTGGGTTGTGAATGTGTGTTAGGGTTGGGTTGTGTAGATGGAAGAGAGAGAAATTATTTTTTATTAAAATGTTGGGTTGTGAATGAGGATGGTCTTATATTTCCAGATAATAAATTTCATCAAAAATATCTAACAAACCAATAGAATGGTGACATGTGTCAGATAAGATAAATCAAAGATGATGATAATATTTATTGTTTTATTGAAAATGCAATTTTTGAACGAACTCGGTTTTATATAAAGTTTATACCGGGATGTTAAAAAAATTAAAGAAGTCTATATTTTTAGTTTCTAAAGAAAAAAATATTTAAAATTTATTAACAAAAAACTAATTTCTAAGTGAAATGTATATTTGGAAAGAAAAATAAAGAAGGAAAATAAAATACCTCAAATAGGAAGTTGACATGTGGCATGGGACAAAGTTGCAACCTTGTTCGGTGGAATGACCCGGTTATGGACTTTTAGCATTTTTCTTTCTTTCTTTTTGCTGTTTCCACTACCAATCAACAATATTTCACACCAATGGTGGTAGTCTTACTGCCACCACCACCACAATCCTCACTGCATGGCGAACTATCCTTCTACTTCCAAGTATACTCTGTCCGCCGTCGTCGTGACTGCATAGTTGTCGTTTTGTTACACAATATATATAGGTAAAGGCCTATATATATAATTTTGTTGATTTGAAGTTGTTACACCAAAGATACTTTTGTAAATCCTAAAGGGTTGAAGTGTTACATGTGTTAGGTGGGATGGTGTTGGTGTGTTTGGGGATGCGCAAAGGGGAGATTCGGGTGTAGAATTATGGTTTGAAAGAGACAAGCTTTGTTTTGGCGCATACATGATTCAAGGGTTATGTGTTTGGTGCTTACGAATGATGGGAGGTTGGTTGTGACTACGAGTAGGAAAGGGACGTTGGTTCGGGTGTTTAGTATGATTGATGGGATGTTGGTTCAAGAGGTATTGTTGTTGTGTTTGTGTATTGATATTGGTTTTAAAAAGCGCGAAACGCACAAAAGCGACGATGTATGAAATCAAGGCGCAAATCACAATAGAGAGAAGTTTTTGTACTCGAGGCGCATATAGATTATATATTTTTTTATTATATATATCCCATAGGTTTTCAGGTTCCCCTACCCAAAATATAGCCAAAAAACTCAAAGTATGACAGTTGCATAAAAACACCCAAAGTACATGAGACGCACGCCCCAAGACAGAAAAACCCCCAAAACATGCATTTTTACGGCGCTTCTTGTAAAAGGAAATCCTCGGGCTACCCATGGCGTAAGTTTTGAGTTTGGTTGTGGTGGTTGATTTGTTGATTATGCATTTGAGTTTTGATACTCTTATGTTGGAGTCTATGTCCCCATACCTTACACACCAACTTATTTGGAAAACTAAAAATATTGTCCACAAATAGGGATTCACTAGTCTTCTAGTATCCTATATGTTCATGTGGTTGTGAGCGAAAAAAGTATTGTTTAACAACCTTCTTTAATCGTATACTCAAGTCTGAAAAAATGCCAGATCAATGGAGAAGTAGTGTCGTGGTTCCTATATATAAGAACAAAGGAGACGCCCAATATTGTGGAAGTTATAGAGGAATTAAGTTGCTGAGCCATACTATGAAATTATGGGAAAGAATAATTAAGAATAGGATTAGAAAAGAAATCCATATTTCGCTGAACCAATTTGGCTTCATGCCTGGGCGGTCAACTATTGAAGCGATTCACATTCTAAGGAGATTAATGGAGAAGTATAGGGAGAAAAGACGAGACTTACATATGGTGTTCATTGACCTGGAAAAGGCATACGACAGTGTCCCGCGTTGGCTGCTTTGGGATACTTTGGAATGTAATGGGGTGCTGGGGAAGTATATAGATATAATTAAGGATATGTATGAAAGGTCTGTCACCAGTGTTCGGGCACCTGTAGGGGACACTGATTCTTTTCCTATGGAGATAGGACTCCATCAAGGGTCTGTTTTGACCCCATTCCTCTTTGCGATGGTATTGGATGAGTTGTCCAAATCGATTCAAGAGCAAGTGCCGTGGTGTATGCTTTTTGCTGATGATATTGTGTTAGTGGCGGAGATCAAAGAAAGCCTGGATGCGAGGGTAGAAGAGTGGAGATCATCTTTAGAGAGCAGGGGGTTAGGGATTAGTCGCTCGAAGACAGAGTACCTTTACTGTGGTTTCAGTGATGCAGGTGACGTCAGTGACATGCATATCACCATCGATGGCCAAGCAGTCCCGAAGACAATGAGTTTCAAATATTTAGGATCATTTGTTCAAAATTATGGGGAGATAGATAGAGATGTAGCCCACCGTATCCAGGTCGGCTGACGTAGATGGAAAGCAGCCTCTGGGGTTTTGTGTGACAGGAGTTTCCCAACTAAACTAAAGGGTAAATTCTATAGAGTTGCAGTCAGACCAGCCATGTTATATGGGCGGAGTGTTGGGCCATCAAGAAGAGTCAAGCCCGCAAGATGGATGTAGAAAAAATGAGGATGCTTAGGTGGATGTGTGGGTACACAAGGCTAGACCGAAAAAGAAATGAACTTGTTAGGGAAAGGTTAGGGTTGGCTAGTATTTTAGAGAAGGTAAAAGAGTGGAGATGGAGATGGTTTGGGCATGATAGGAGGAGGCAGACGTCAACACCAGTTAGAGTAGTGGAAGCGCTAACAGTTGAGGGTAGGAGGAGTAGAGGTAGACCCAAGTTGACTTGTGATAAGCGTATTGAACATGATTTGATAAAGTTGCACCTCTCCGAGGACATGGTCCAGAATAGGAGTTCGTGGAGACGTAGAATTAAGGCTAAGGATTCTTAGGGGCTGTACATTTTCAGGTTGAACTTGGTTTGTGTTGGTAATCATGCCTGCATATATGTTGTGTACCATGTTTATATATGTTTCCTTTGTCTACCGTGTTTCTTTTCCACCACTTACTTGATTGTTGGTACTTGGTAGTTTTTATTTTGTATTATATCCGGTTCATCCTTTTTGGAGTCGGGGGTCTCTTATGGAAGCAGCCTCTCCATCCCTAGGGATGGGGGTAAGGTTTGCCTACATCCCACCCTCCCCAGACCCTACAAATAGTATCTCTATTTGTGGGATTTGCTGGGTACGGTTGTTGTTGCTGTTGTATATATACGTGTTAATCTCTTTCGCACCCCAAAAAATTATTCAATCGCACCCTTTGGAATTTTGAAACCGACCCCCAAGAATATATATATATATATATATATATATATATAATTTTTTGTTTTAAGATGACCCATTTTAATAGTTAGTAGCCAATTTTGTGTTTAGACTTTAGAGTTAGCCCAATTCTAATAGTTAGTAAGCTAGTAGTCCAATTTTAAGAGTAAGCCCATAATCTATATTATCTTATTAAGGAAGAGTGATGTACAACATGGTCATTTTCATTTCCATACAACTTAAGTAGCAACATTTACAACACATTTAAGCAAGAAATTTAAGGGTATTATGGGCATAATTGTGACAATTAAGACACTTAGGAGGGTATGTTTGTAATTTTACACTCATTATCTCACTCACAACTTAAAATTCCATTCCAATCCTACCCTCATGACCATACTAATAGATTATCCATTGAATTATCTTGAAGAATTGTTTTTAATGTGTTTATTGAAAGGAAACAAAGAGTTAGTATCACCCTTTTAAGATGTAATCACCTTCATAAAATCTAATTAAACCCAATTTAATGTTGAAATTCATAAAACTCTATTAAACACAATTCTAGATTGGATTGAAAAGGTCATTGTATATTCTTCTGAATTTACTCATTATACATTGTAGTGTTAAGATTTCTTACAATAACAGGCAACGGTGCTGAATGGTAATTGGTGATGCTAAAATACTAAGGTAATTAAACTGTTTTTGAATCTTTTTTTCTTCTTTTTTTGTAATTTCACAAATTTCAATTCTCACATTTTTATTTTAATCGGAAGTTGAACATAAGTGCTTCATATTCCGGTTTACCGGAATCCATTTATGGAAAAAACTTATAAATGTTATTCATGCTTCTGTTTGGGTCCAAATGTATGGTAAAGATTTTTTTTTTCATTCCCAAATCTGTTATACTATCTTTGGCTTATGTTTTGACATAGTTTAGTAAAGACGTTTGATAATTTTCATGTCGAGTCTACGAACACATTTATCCAAACATGTGTTCGTGACATATTGTAATGTGTCTTTTCAAGCTTCTACACCCATTAATGTGTGAGTTTGATGAATGTGTTTCTTGAACTATTAAATAAAAACGATCTAGATCTTGTTAATGTGTGTGAGTTTGATAAATTTGTGTTTCTTGAACCATAGAATGTTGAAGGAGAACCAACAAATGATGGGTCTCGTGATACTACTTCTAGGGAAAGATGAAAAGAGAACAAAAAGTTGACTCAAGAGACAAACATGTGTTTTATATATGACATATACTAGCTATCATTCTTCATTTTTCTTTAAACATTGTGTCTTGTGTTGGTTAATATCTGGTATGGGAATGAGTTGCAAGGGGAGATATAAGCATGCCAAAAAATCGCTTAGGCGTTTTTAGTGGATCATGGGAGTTAGTACATCAACTTAGTCACCCTACAAGTGGCTAAGTATTTATTTCAGAAGGACTCATTTGAAACACAACGTTGGGTACTTAGGTGTACTATTAGATTTGCATTTTTCGCTTTATACATAATCACATTATTGTAATACAAGTTGTATTTGGATCCCGCAGCAACGCGCGGGTAAACCCACTAGTTTTTAATTATGATTAAAAGAAAAAAAGAAGCAACATAGCACCTAATACATTACAGAAACATAGTAGTTTACCCGTTCTTTCCTCTCCCAACTGAAAACCCCCAATTGAATGGTATATCAAGTCTTGTACAATTGATGGTTGAAACAAAGAAACACCTTAACCTTATATTGGTGTATCGTTTATTGAAGCTCGCTCTCACATTACCCGTCGCAACCACAATCGCAACCGTTGAAAGAAGCTTTTCGGCAAGGAAGTTTGAGAAGACGATTTGCGCAATCGAATTGTTGATGAGAATTTAAACGAAAGTTGTATTGCTTTTATTGAAAAACACTTGCATAGAAACGTGGAGATAGAAGATGTTATAGATAGATTACAAAAAATGAAGATTTTAGAATTTTGTTATGCATATGTAATGACGTTTAAATTACTTTTGGGCTTTTGGTTTCCTTTTGTTAATTATATAACTTTAGTATTATTTTTTGATTATATGATTTGACCTGACCCGGCCCAAGCCACCTGATGGATAAACGACCTATTTATGCTATATGATTCCGCAGCCAATGAAAAATTCCCGGGTCCGCCACTACCCTTAACTTCGATAGGAAAATTGTTTTGAGGTTTGCATAGGATATTATTGATAGCAAGACTTGTTTAAATGTTGGGCCATCAATGAAGTAACTTGTATAAAAGATGAGAGTACCATGGAGGATGCGTTGGCACTGGATGAGGTGTAAGATTATAAATTTTAAATTTAAACAAACATACCTACTAGTATCCCACTCAAGAAACAGGGTCTAGGATAGGAGAGATGAAGGGCAAACCATACCTCTATCCCAAGAGATAGTATGGAAGTAGAAATTTTGCATTCATTAGAAGTTAAACGGATTTGTGCATCAAAGATCACGACCATAACGACAAGATACTAAGGCATTTGTGCATTAATGATTATGTCTTAGAATAATAGATTTATTAACAATCCTAGTTAGAGTCTAATAGGTGTGTTTAGCTATAAATACCGTGGTGTGGGTAGAGAATTGTACGTTCAAGTTTTGAGTTAGTTTCTTGATCAATAAATCATTTTGGGTACTTAGCCAATTACGAGTGTTTTTCTGATTATTTTCATGTGATACCAATTAATAACTTTACAAACTGCATCAGACCCAAGTAGTAGATCACCACCAGTTGTTTCGCATCTATCATTCATGAAAGGTGCTCACTCTACCATTAGAAATCTATAATTAATTACTTTTTTTCTTGTAAAGATGATTTCTGAGGAGTTAGAGAACATTGATTAATTTTCAAAAAAAAAAAAAAGAGGACATTAATTATTAGACTAAGTGACAAACTTACCTTACATGTTGCTATTATTTACTTAGCAGAATGGTTTTAAAAGGCGCACATGAGGCACGAGGCAAAAGTTCTTGCCTCATGCACACGAGACGCCTGAAAAGGTGTCTCCCCATGAGGAGTAGAATTAGAGTGTGAGTTTTAAGATGGTCATATAATCAAATGTAACGTATTTATGCGTGTTTTAAGAATTCATGAAAACTGATATACAATTGCATACCCAAGAAACCTTAAAACTTTCAAAGGAAACAAGTCTTGTGAGATGGGAGAAATACTCTCAAAACATAATAATAAACAACCGATAATTTTATGATTTTGTGGTGGTAAAGGTGTTGATGTTTTAAATGAGTGTTGGGAACTCAAAGCCTCATAAGAGGCAAAAATGAGTGTATTTACACTCTGTTCCAGTGTTTCATTATAGGATGAAAGAGAAAGGATCTCTCTCCTCTTCCTTTCTCTCCGGCTCCTTCCAAATTGGAAATATTGAAAATCACCCTAAAAACCTATTTATTATCCCTCTCATTCCCTCCTACAAAAAACTCTGGAACACATTTTTTTCCCACTTCCTTTCCAATCATTTCTCTTCCACCCTTTAATGAAACTCTAGAACAGAGTGTTAATGTATTTAAAGGGGGAGAAAGATTTAACCGATAAAAAAATGAAAATGACCCTTAAAACAATTTTTTTTTGTCAGGTGTAGATCAGTGAAAACCGTTTAACTTGAAACCACTTTCTTCCCAAGTTCGAATCCCTCCCCACACGCCATTCCCTTTCAAACCTATTGGGTATACTTTTTTTCGATGGACGGCGGGACTCGAACCGGGTACCTTTCGGACAGGAACCCCATAGGGAAAAATCTTCACACTTCCGCTGTAACCACTGGGCTACAACATCATTGGCGTCTAAAACTAGCTTCAACCAAATTGATATTTTTAAATTGAGCTCTTTTTGACCCTAAAACGGTTTGCTTCTAACCCATTTTGACTTGAACCTAATTGACTCAAACCTGTTATCTACCACTGCAGACGCGATCAATTTAAAAACCAGTTATCATCTCCACACGACTACAACCATTAGCATGACCATGACCATGACCATGACCACCAGTGCTACTACTAACATGTACCACCTCCCAAAACTATCACCCAATCTCAGTCATAGGCTATACCCAAATCAACCTCAACCAAATGGTTCATACCCAAACCAATACCTACTCGAGGGTTCAATAGATAATAACCTACTCGAGCTAGAAGCATACCGCCACCACATATAGTATGAGAATCACACAGATTTCCTTCGAGCAGAAATATTATGAATATCAATTCGAATCATCTGGTTTTTATACCATTATCCGGATATACTAAATAGAGTCATACAAGTCTGTAAAGTCATAAAGATTGACGACCAAATGTCCAATAATGTGTTAAGAGAACGATATGAAGTATGAACTACATAATAATAATGCATTTGTACCTATTGATTTGGATTTGATACACGATATATTATTTAACCCCCTATGTTTATCTATCCCACTACTTCTATTATCCTTTTTACGCTATGTACGTGTACGTTACACAGTACTCAATGTCTCCTCATACAACACACTATAAATATAATAATCTAGAACCACTCTGCCATACACTTAGGATACAAACCTGACTCCGTTGCAAAGTTTGAGAGGGACCGCAACTCTTTCTGTACCTTCTGCCTTTCATAGAAGACGGAACATGCAAGCGATGTGCATTTTATGCCACTTTCGACAATCCAATCTCCACCTCCACAGTGTCGACATATCTGGAAAACACGACAGCTCATCAAACACTTTTAGATGACCAGATCATTAAAAAATGAGCATCTGGAACAGCGACAAAGGATTATTGGTCAACTCATGGGCCCGACCTATACAAAAAATAACATTCTTCGACCCAATCACCCGAACCAGTTTCAATCCATTACCTAACCTGGCAAACCCGCTCATTTTGCTACATGTATTTACCACTATCTAAAAACTGAGTTGGATATCTTCACTATTTAACAAATTTTTTCTAAGTAATAAACTAATATTTAACATAAAGCAAAACAAATCTTAATTTTGCTTATCTGAGGCTAAAAATGGAACATCTGATCCAAAGGAATCAAACTTGACCCATTTTGGGAAGACGGTAAGTATAAACTTTCTAATTAACAGCACACGCAAAATTTAAGCATATTATACTTACAGCAGCAAGGTGCTGAATCTCTCTTTCAATCTTGGACGTCCTTGCGGTTACAGCAACTGCAACTGCAGCTTCATTTCTTGAACATTTACCACACAAAGGTGCTGCAGATGCCTGGACCTTCTCCCCACACATGATGCAGTGTTTAGAGAGATAATAGTAATCGATCCTGGCCCGCTTAGAATTCGGACCGTAAGACTGGTTTTTCCCAACAGATTCTCTAACGGACCGTGGCATGTCCAGAAACCATTGCCTTATGTCAACACCGACAAGCCCAAATACCCTCTGCAATGCTGGAATTATCTGTTTGTTGATATAATACATGTCGTTTAATCTGTAAGGTGAATCGATTGCCAAGAGTTCCATTGGATTGACAACCATGTCAACAAGGCGTGCACCGGGTTCAGCATGAATCACCACGTAAGGTATTCGTTCTGCATACCGTGGTTCAGCCCGAGGGTCGGATTTCATAGCTTTGGTAGCTACTATTGCTGATGGAGGCAAGGAAGAAACACGTGAACTGTATGTACCTAAGCGAACTTCCTTTGCAAAAATAAAATCTTGAATTGAAACTCTGCCAGATAAAATACGTGACCATTGACGTACCAAGTATGATTTCACCTGTAGAGAAAAAAACAAAATATAGGTTTTAGCTCTCTAGTCTCTACTCTGCAAACCATACATTAAAATAGAGAGGGCAATTTCGACCCAGATTGGTTTTTATCGAGATATTAAAAAAATTGAAATAAAGTGTTTCAGGTTAACCATGCATGTTCCGCCCCATAATAAAAATTACCCGTTTTGAACCATTACCCAGCTGACCAGACGCACTCATTATGCCACCTATACCATTAAAAGGAAGAAATGTTCCTACAGTCCTTCTAATTGTCCATATAACAAACCCTGGGTTGTCTTATTATTCATGAAGCATTAACACAAATGCTTATTCGGTAGGTTTGGCTCACTGATAACAAAGTAACCTTACTTGAGGTTACAGGTTCAAGCCTCACGAGAGCATGATAGCCATTCAGTTAGATAAATGCTAGATAAATATTGGAATAAAAAAATTAAATGACGAATCTTACCTTGCTAATCTCCTGATTTTCAAAATAGTTTCTCAAGGAACGCTCCATAGTCTTGGAAACAGCTGCACATGTATCTCTGCGTACGGTCTCAATACCTTTAGCATCAAAGACAGGTATGAGTTGGTCAGGCTTCTCATAGCTGTAACCGACATATCTCTTCTTTGTAAGAAGGAAGCAGGGATGATACACCTTCTCCATTTTCAGTACAACTGGACTAGGGTTCATCTTGGTTATAGCTGATGCTATTTCGCTTCCAATTTGTAATGCTTCACTCACAGATCGTCCAGGAACGAGTACAAACATGCTGCAAAATAGAAGCAACCAACATGAATGAAATACAATAAACACAATAGAAGAGTACAAGAGAAAAAATTGATTCACCCTCAAATTTTATCAGGAGTGTGAATTTCTAACACAATGCAAACCTACCACGAAATTTGTGGGTTTGGATTAGTCTAAACTGGTTCAGGCCAGTTTCTGGTCATGCCTGTAAACACGTTTAGCTAATCATGTTGTGTTTCGGGTCGACATGGGGGTTCACAGGTGCTGCTTATTTTATATATTTTTAGATACGTCATTATTTGAACTGATGGGGTATTTTATGCCAAATTTAAAAGATTGAAAAAAAATGAGCACCAATGCATCATGTTTAATAGCTCAACCATAATTGTTTTATAAAAAAAAATTATTTTTGCCTGTAAATTTGTAAACAAAAATAAAAAACTAAAAATTTTCCAGTTAAACGATTATGTCCGTGTCAACCCGTTAATATGCATGTCATGTCTGGAATCTTGTGTCTGACACGATTTTCGGGTTCGTGTCGTGTTCATGTTCATCTCAAATAGTTTGTGTCGGTTCAATCTGCTAGAAACAACCCATTTAACACCCTAAATTTTATAAAAGGATTCCAAAACTGTAGACTGGGTGCAAACAATTCAGCCTCCAAATTTATGAAAGATTCTCAAAATTTATTAACCTCCAACGCTGCATAAAAAACTAAACCTTATACATGATTCATGTTTTACATGGTTGTAAATGGATTAGATTAAAAAAAACATACCTATCAGTATCACCGTATATAACTTTAGCCTTCCACTTATCATGTGTGTTTACATGTAAAATAGCATTTTCAAGTGTTCTACGGCCACACTGAACAATACTGTCTGCAAGTTCAGCGCAAGGCATGCGACCACTAAAACCAGCAGCTGTATACCCATATGTCACATTTGCTATTAGCTTCAATGCAAGCTGTCTTGCATTATAGATCTGAAACAAAGATTAAAGCATGTACGTTGTTGAATGCCCAAACAATTTGTTAATTTTGTTCAACAGCTTGTATAGCACAACCTTAATAAATCACATCTACGGGTACATAGAAAGGATGACTATAGTGAGTAGTGATGACGTACCCGATGAAGTACTTTATCTGAAGGAGACAACTTCTTCATTGCCTGCTTAACCATAATTCGTGTTGACAGTATTTCATCAAGTAATCGAGGTAGTACACCTTTCCTGACCTGAATCATGGAAGGCAGAATAAAGCATTATAACACAATAAACTCACTTAGCTTAAGATTGAAGGAATCATTACCTTTGAAGGAACATACATTACACCATTTGGAGTAAGTAGAACTTCATGCTTCAATTTGCGTAGAACTTTTGGGTCTGGTGTATATGACGTAACACCAAGCGTATTTGGCTTCGAAGGTGAAACCTTTCCAAGGCATGTACAGAAGCATAGATTGTAGGCAATGACCATTGATGGATATAAAGACTGAAAATCTAAAACAATAACAGGATCCGCATAGAACCCAGATTCTGGCTCCATAACAAGTGGCAAGCATTCCATTGCCGGTTGACAAGCAACCTAATTGACAATTATTATCTTAGTACCTATCAAATGCCAATATACCATGGACCAAATAATAGATAACAAAAACTGAAGCAAACGCAGACCAAATTTTGATACTGATACGTTAGTTTAGACAGATGTCAGTTGAGCAAAAACCTGTTGGTTTCCAGGTGAAATTGCAAGGTAATTCTGTGTGTGTGCCAATCGCACTAACATAGATTCGACACGGTACTGGGAACCTCTTGAAAGAACAGAAAAGAAATCAATACCAAATACACGGGCAAGCTCTGATGTCCTGTTTATCTGCATAGACACAAATGATACTGCCTATGAGAATACAGTATGAATCTATCCTATTGAAAAACAGATGAACAAATGACAGTTGAACGCCAGGAAGAGTATAAGAAAAATACTCATTTCCTCCACATACCATATCAAGTTGGTTCATAACTTGAAAGTTCAATTTCCCCCTCTCCAGAATATATTCTATACATCTATATCTTGCTTTCCCAGGACCACTAGCAAACCACTTTGTCAACGTTCTGCAATGAATAAAAGGAATTTTTCGTCTAAGAACTGCTTCTGCCACTGCTTCAGCTGTGTACATATTAAGCTTAACTTCACTGCGAACCAAACGCCAAACATTGAGGACAATTCTACCACCAACATGGACCCCACTTGCATGAGTTCGGCCCCACTCATCCTCAATGATTGCCTCATTCAAAATATCAGTTTGAGAATTACACGCTTCTGGGAGCACGTCACCCGTCATTATTTTATCTGGAGTATCAGAAACTTCTGCATTGGAAATTGGCTGTGATGGTGTTCGAGATATTTTACTAAGCAGTCCAATTCCAAGGAATGCAGCCCTTTCAGCTAAGAAACCAAGTGAACCACCTTGAATATCCCAGCCCATTAGTATATCTGGATCGTGATTACTAATGATTTTCATGAACTCATTGAAGAGCTCCTTCTCTTGGTTGCAAACAATAAACGTGCAACCACTTATACCGTCCATATCTCTGTGCAATAAGATCAGTCAGTATCTTTTATATTTTTATGAAAACTAATAGACTTACTCCAAATAACCAAACCAGAAAGAACAAGATACCCATTGAAAATACACATGTTAGATATAGAAAAACGTTTTAATTATTGGAGATAATTTCTCCTCCTTATTCCATTGACCAAGACCAACATCATTGACCAAGAGTTGTGCCCCCAAAGACTAGCACCTTGACTTGTGCCCTAAAGACTAGTTACTTTCTCATTTTATGTATTTCCTTCATGTATTTATAGGAGATTGTTTTCTCCTTTACAATGTACCAAACCAAACATTAAATAAGAAAACATATATCTTTCATATTCTCTCTACCCTTCTTGTATCAAAACCACCTAGCCACTTTGAGAGTCGGTGGAACGGCTGATGCGGCGGTTCATGGTGGTTGAGGGGAGGGTTTTGTGTGTGTGTGGTTGGTTAATGTGGTAGGAGGTGTGTTGGTGTTTTGGGTTTGATGGTCGCGACACCAACACACCTCCTCCCAAAACACCAACACACCTCCTCCCACATTAACCAACCACACACACACAAAACCCTCCCCTCAACCACCATGAACCGCCGCATCAGAAACCGTTCCACCGACTCTCAAAGCGGCTAGATGGTTTTGATACAAGAAGAGTAGAGATAATATGAAAGATATATGTTTTCTTATTTAATGTTTGGTTTGGTACATTCTAAAGGAGAACAATCTCCTATAAATACATGAAGGAAATACATAAAATGAGAAAGTAGCTAGTCTTTAGGGCACAAGTCAAGGTGCTAGTCTTTGGGGCACAAATCTTGGAGGCACAACTCTTGGTGAATGGAATGAGAAATTATCTCCAATATTAACTGTAAACAACTTTTTGATAATAAACTTGCTCTGTCATACAAAAAGAAAAAAACAAGCCTCAATCAATAGTTCTTTTTCAGGAAAAAAAATTTACATGATTATTTTCCATTTCCTACATAATATATTGCATGGTCACTTAATTCTTAAAGAAAAAAAGAATCACCAAAATAAAAATAAATTAACAAAGTCACTGCCATAATCAACCAGTATTATGAACTAACAAAAACAACTGTCAGCATAAACTCCTAACAAAAATGGAACTTCTAAAATCTAAATTATTAGATGATTGCTTATCAAACAAATGAAAACAAAAAAGGATGGATGTAACAAATTTAGAATTACCATTATTAAGAGAAACAAATTATGCAGCAAAAAGATGAACAATCTGGTTCATGCTCATGAATTATTTCTAAAAATGAACTTCCCGTTAACCTCAACCTAACCCAAACTTTACCATAGGGTTTGAAGATCTTTTTAGAAACAATAATTTTCAGGGACTCATTTTTTTTATACAAGGACTTTTTCATGTCCTAGGACCAAATGAAGTGAAGTTCCAGTCTTTAACGCACTCATAGTGAGTTTCCAGTCATCAAAGAACAATGAATTGTTTCTCAAAAGGATTTTTTAAATTCAGTTACCAAACTTATATTTGGAATGAGCATCCATTATCTTTTAAGCAAAGAAGAACCTATAAGCAATAAAAATGGGGCACCTTCTAACGGCTGTCATCTCGCTGCGCAAGAGAACATAACTATTGATCGCAAGCTCATCATCTTCTTCAATAACAACTACTATGCAATTGATGGCATCGAATCGGGGGTCAGGTCTCAAGTCTCCCCTAGATTCTGCTTGTACCTGTCAATAACAGCTGCATTAGTCCACATATCAATCATTTCCTCAAAGGAAACAAGGGGCATACGGTTCAACTTTTAACAATAATATCAAGGAGAAATCAACAGAACCTCAATGCTAAACATGGTCAGCTGCTGTCCTGCACCAATGCTTGCGGGATCCCTAAAGCCTGCCTGACTCAAAGGAGTAAGCTTTTTATATTCAGGACCTGATAACTGAGAGACATCAAGTGAGACTGAGGGCAATCCAGGAGAGCATGTTTTGGGTATCCTAGCATGGCTTTCCTGGCCTAGGTTTTTTTCAAGATCCAATTTAGTTTTAATGGTAGACATTGAGCTTGAGTCCACAAGAGGCTCACTACACATGCCAGCAGAACTTTTTTGTGAATCCACACCATGGCCAAGGGAACCTGAAAAAAAAAAAAAGAAACAAATATCAAGTATATGTAATATCTGTCACATGGAAACAACAAAAAATTAAAAAGACTTTACCCTTTGGTGATAAAGACTCTTCTTTTTCTTCTGTTAACAAATTTACATTTTCTTTCAAGACATCTAACATCAAAAAGTCAATATAAGAATAGTTCCTGATCACTTATAAACTTAAATCTAAAATTGGTTGCACTAGTACCAGTTTCATTATGAAGCAGCCATTTATTAACCTCATCTGTTGATGGAGGTAAAAATGCAGGAGTCAACATGTAGAAACAGGAACCGTCATCACGGTAGCGTGTAGGAGTACCCATGGATTGTTCTTGATGAAAAATGGAATCGTCTGGTTTTGGCCCAGTGTTTGTAACTTCTTGATTGTCCCCATCAACTAGAGCGGCACACTCATCAATGTCTTTATCCTCAGCTACATTATACAGAAAATAAATTAGGTATCACTAGCTTCAAACAATTATGAGGTAACATCACCATAACTGGTATAGAAAGAGGTATGTATGTAGAAATATATCCTAAAAGTTTTCAATTGCTTAAGATAATAGGAACAAACATAAGCACTCCTCATTCAGTAAGAGGTATGAAATTAGCACGGCCCTCCGGTGACATTAAGATAAGCAGGACTAGGTGTGCGGTGTGCCAGTGGTTGGTTATGGATCTGGATCAAGTGATCAACCAGTGATCTATTCTAACCCCTAATGTTATCAATTGACAAGCCTATTCAAGACTATTCAAAAAGAAGCCATAGAGCAAGGTCCAGACCTATTTCTTCAGCCTTATTCTCATCTGAACAAGGGGTAAGTGTTGGAGATGTTCCAACTGCAGGGAGTCCATACGTCAAGTTGGTACTAGTAGGACTGACATTTTGGTGATCACTCCTTTGTGTAGGGGAGGATATAATACTTCTGTTAAATTCCTTGTCTGGTGCAGCTTTTACATCATCATGAGTTTCAACTTTTGGAGGCTCACCGCGATGATAACGTTTTCTCCTCATCAGATCCCGAACAGAGCATCCAACAATTGTACTACCTGCACCGGTTATTGTACAAATATTTATTTCACTATCACATCTACCAACTTTCGCGTCCACTGACTGGCCACCATTTGCATTTTCAGTCGAACACAAAGGCAAAGATCCCCAAAGTGGACGCTTTCCTTTGTTCTTCTCTATATTAGATGGTTTCCTAGTATGATGAATAGGTTTTTTACTATCCACTTGAGGAATCTCTTCCTTCGATGATTGAGGAGAACAATAATTACAATCAAGAGCCGTAGCAGAGGCTTCACTTTCAGTTTTACATTCTACATCAGTTGAATCTTGAACACAATCAAGGATGTCTTGACATTCTTGTTGGGATGCACTTATAAATTCCATATCAGCTTTTTCCAGTACCTCGTCAATCGTTGTTGCGGGCATTAACGGACTTAAAATGGTTTCCCGTCTAAGTTCATCATCGGAGTTTATATCTTCTGCAGCCTGAGAAGATGCTAGCCAATTTAGAAGCCTCAAAGCTTCAGGATCTTCTGCACTATAGTGGCACTGTGATGACACAAGATCCATTTTGTTTGATGGCTGTACATATTTGCTACTTTCAATCACATCTCTACCATCACTTGAAGATCTTACAGATTGTGATAACATTTGATCATTACTGACAGGAGTACAAGGTAAGGAATTCCCATTACACAATTCCGATAGCTTTTCAAACTCAATTTTATTTGACAAAGCACTCAAAACATTATGCGGACTAGGTTTCTCAGGATCAGATGATATTGTTTCCATATGCATTCCAGTCCTCTCAAATTCCTGTAACAATGAAAAACAAAGTGAAACGTAATAACTTATTGCTGGGTGAAAAAAGAGCACATTAACAAGATTGAACAAGACCTCCCAAATTGGTATGAGTGACTGGACCATCCTAACATCAGAAAGGGTCTGTGACAGGGATGAGTACAACTTATATTGCTGATTCAGAATATCTGTCAAAATTTAAATTAGCAATATTAGTCATAAACATGTTCTAGGATACTGCATAAACTTAAAAGAGGCTTCAAAACGCAACTAACCATCAATAGCAGCATCTCCCTCAAGTTCGCAGACGCTCTGACGTTTAGCAATGTTATCCTCCAAATCTTGACTCGGGAAATGCCACATCCAAGTATCGGGAATGGTGGATGAAAGCCAGATTGGTGACTCTAGACAAACATCAGCACTTGAATCTGCCTGACCGATTGCCACATAACATAGCCAAGTGAGGATATCATATATTCATGCCACAAAGTTCATGTTTATCTAAAAACTAAACGTGGCCATTTGACCCATTTACTTGCATCGATTTTGATTGTACTCTATCTCAAATGAATAAACCAAAAAACTACCTAAAATGGGAACATGTCGACATCGCCCAAGGTCTATTTTTATTGCATACAACATCCTAACTACAAAAATAACAGGTCATACAAGTTTAGAATATTCTTCTAATAATACTTTATTATAATCATAATACTAACACACTAATTATTTACAAAAAATAAATAGATAAATACAAGTGGAATAAAAAAGTGTTTTGAGGGTCAACCCAACCAGCCTGCATGGACCCATTACCCAACCCACCTATCTTTCCACCCCTACCAAAGGCAAAAACCATAAACTTATGCATCGTAACAAGAACCTTAGCGTTAGTAGCCATAACGGAGTTATCCATCTGCTGTTTATGTTGCCCATCATTATTTGACTTCTTCTTGGTGAAAACATGTGGTACTGGATGGCGGAACTTCATATTTGATACATGTAAGTGCCCCATTCCATGCAAATTATAATCAACCTAAAAAACGTGAATCATGAAAACAGTACAGATATTAGTGAAAGAAACAACAAAATAACTGAAAATATAAGAAAAATAACCAGACATTATTTAATAATGTACCTATAAATCATAACAGAACACTAACAATAACATAAAATCAGATGCATAAGAAAACCATCACACTTCACGAGCTTAAGTTTATTAGCAGAAGTGTGTTTACCAGGAATTGGAGAAGAAATGGAATATGTGATTCATGGGGCTGCAAACTCTTCTCAAGAACTGAACCACCCTAAGAATGGGATGCCATTAGTAGATTGATTAGCACTGAAATTTATAAGATGAAAATTGTGTTTTCTTTAGGAGTTAATCACTATTGAGATATAACAAGAATTCTCAATTTATTAGCCTTAACATAAGCAATACTATTGTAGGGATACAAACAGAAGAAAAAATCCATGGATAGTGCAATTGTATCAGCTTTTTCTCCAAAGAAAATAAAGCAACATAGATTTGATCCTTGAAAGTAAAACTACACAGTACACACACACACACTTTTAATTTATTTATTTTTTTCCTTAGACTGTAAATCTTCAAGCAAAGCAGAATACACAATTATACAACATACAACATAGTGTTCAAGTGAAAAACAAACACCATATGAACCAAACATACAGAAGCTTCAAATGTTTACCAAAAGAAGTTTTGATGCTCGCGAAACATCCTGTGGATGGTATCTTTGATATGTGTCAAGGAGCTAATAGCATATCAGAATGCAGTATGAATGCTTGAGGGAAAAAAACAATGATAAAAAAACCTCAGATATTTAACTATTTCCATCCTAATAGAGAGATCACTACCTTCAAGGAGAATGATCATAACCCCAGAGTATATAAGAAAATACCAACAAACATAAATAAGACTGCATGTTAATCAACCATACAAGCAGTAACTATCTAGAGGATATAAGGTAGAAACCAAAAAAGTACCATACCCTATCCGATATTTTACACAACTGGACAGCAAGATTTATATATTTAATGAGTCATGAAAACTAAAATGAAGAAACACATTTAGGATACAAACAAATGATGCGAAAAATAACAAAATGAGTTTACAGATCCTCCGTAAGGTACAAAAAAACCAATAACTATGAGAAAAAAGATGAAAAACTACAACAAAAAAATTAGGGGAAAAGAAAGGATACAAATAAAGCTTTGCAAATAGTTGCTCAGATGCATCATAACCATAAAACCTTCTTGCATGGACAAGACTGCAGCCATGCACATGCTGACGTTTTGAACCAGCACTACCCTTAAGCTGCGACAAAGAAGAATTGACTAATCAATATCCGAGCCAGAACATATAAATTAACATGAAAAACTGCAAATTTACATTTATCAGACCAAAAAATACCTTCAGTGCCTTCTCAAGAGCATGACATATCACTTGCACACAAGCATCACCTTAGCAAAAGAATGATTTAAAATATAGTCAAAAATGTCATTAAATACCATGAAGAATCGAACTATATATAGCTGAAAGCCATGCCAAGAATCTGGGCTAAAACAAGAAGCTCTTTCGCTTTTATAGAATCAAACTTTGTATTGTATTGTGTTATATTATTGAGTACAATAGGGGGTCCTTATATAGGACAATACAAGACATAATAAAGGAAACATAAATCAATTACAATAAATATAAAAATCCCTATAATTTCGGATCTGATATGATTAACATTCCCCCGCAAGTTGAGGGCGGGGAACGACCTGCAACTTGGACCGTAGAAATTCAAATCTCTGTGAAGACAAGGGCTTTGTAAATACATCAGCAATTTGGTCATTGGTGGAGATAAACTTGACATTCAGCTTTCCTTGAGTGACCTGTTCACGAACAAAGTGATAATCTACTTCGACGTGCTTTGTGCGCGCATGAAAGACCGGATTTGCAGAGAGATAAGTTGCCCCGAGATTATCACACCAAAGTGTTGGTGAGTGATTAACCAACCCAAGTTCTTGAAGAAGAGACCTTAACCAAATAAGCTCGGCTACAGTGTCAGCGATTGCCTTGTATTCTGATTCTGTGGAAGACCGAGAGACAGTCCGTTGTTTTCGGGCAGCCCACGAAATAAGATTTGAGCCCAAGTAGATAGCATACCCCCCGGTGGATCGACGGTCGATAGGACAACCAGCCCAATCAGAATCAGAGTAAGCCTGAATAACATCTTGATGCCAGTGAGAGTCAGAAAAAGCCTGAAGTCGGGACCCCGAACCATGGCGAAACAATAAGCCAAAATTAGAAGTGCCTTTAAGATAACGAAGTATGCGTTTTACCGCAACCCAATGGTTTTCAGTTGGAGCTTGCATGAACTGACACACCTTGTTCACAGCAAAGGCAATGTCCGGACGAGATAACGTGACATACTGAAGAGCCCCAACTGTCTGCCGGTATCGAGAAGGGTCATCAAGAAGTGGACTATCATCCGGAAGTAGCACATGAGAAGTACTCATAGGAGAGGTGACCGACTTGCAGTCTGTTAGTCCAGCTCGATGAAGAATGTCCATTATGTACTTACGCTGTGAGAGAATTAGATCAGAATTATGATGAACCACTTCGATACCCAAGAAATAATGTAGACGACCAAGGTCCTTGACCGCAAAAAGAGAGCTCAGACGAGCTATAACATCGTTGACTGCCCCCGGATGATTTCCAGTAATGATGATGTCATCTACGTAAACGAGAACATAGACAATAGTACCATTGGAGTTTAGAATAAATAATGATGGGTCAGTTCGGGATCCAGAAAAACCAATTCGTTGCAACGCCGTAGAAAGCCGAGTGAACCATGCACGAGGAGCTTGTTTAAGCCCATAAAGAGACTTGCGTAGTAAGCATACATGATTCGGTTTGGTAGGATCAACAAACCCGGGAGGTTGTTTCATGTAGACTGTTTCCTGGAGATCGCCATGTAGGAAGGCGTTCTGAACATCTAGTTGTCGAAGTGGCCACTTGTGTGTAACTGCCAGGGATAAGATGGTACGAATAGTTGCCGGTTTGACAACCGGGCTGAAGGTCTCATGATAGTCAACTCCGGGTTGTTGGTGAAAGCCTTTAGCAACAAGACGTGCTTTGTAGCGGGTAATCTTTCCATTTGGATCTGTTTTCAACCTGTAAACCCACTTGCAATCAACAATATTAGTATTTTTGACAGATGGAACAAGAGACCATGTCCCATTCTTATAAAGTGCCTCCAACTCTTCAGCCATAGCATGACGCCACTCCGAAGATTTGTTGGGAATGGTAAATGAGGTGGGTTCGGTGGGTAAGGTAGGGTTAGTAGTGGCAGTGTAAGCTGCAGGGTTGTAAGGAGTGGTTTGTTTGGGATTGGGTCGTAGGTTGGGTGGTCGAGGCCGAGGAGGTGGATTGGGTTGTGGGTTGGTTGAGGGCGGTGTGTGTGTTTGGGGTACAGTATCAACGGGTGAGTTTGTAGGAGAGGGTGAATGGTCGGGTTGGTTTGGAGGTGTAGGGTCTGTTGGAGGGGGTGGGCCGTGAGGTATGGAGGGTGATGTGGGAGGTTCAATAGGAAGGTCGGGTGGGAGGTTCGGAAAAATGGAGATGTAGGGAGGCTCGGTTGGTGAGGAAGGTGGCACGGGTGTTGGATTGTGAAAGGGGAATATATGTTCGTTGAAGCGAACATGGCAGGCAATATATATTCGTTCTGAGGTTGGGTCAAAGCACCGGTAACCATGGTGAACAGGGCTATAACCAAGAAATACACAAGGAGTAGACCGAAAATCCATCTTGTGATGATTATATGGACGAAGATAGGGAAAACATTGACACCCAAAGACACGTAAAAAGGAGTAATCAGGTTTACGTTTAAAAATGTGTTCAAAAGGGGACTTGTTGGATGAGACACGAGAAGGGAGTCGATTGATTAAGTAGACAGCCGTCTCGAAGGCAAATTGCCAAAAGCGTTGAGGAAGATGAGATTGGGCTAAAAGAGTGAGTCCAGTTTCCACAACATGACGGTGGCGACGCTCGACTGTGCCGTTTTGTTCACTTGTGTGAGGGCACGAACGTCGGTGAATGATTCCAAGATTATTACAAAAATGTGTGAGATTTCGAAACTCGCCACCCCAGTCAGATTGAATGCTTTTCAGTTTAGTATTAAATTGTCTTTCTGACATTTTTATGAAATTAGTTAAGGCATAAAAGACATCAGATTTATGCACCAATGGATAAAACCACATATACCTAGTATGATGATCAACACATAAGAGAAAGAAACGACAACCATCAATAGATAAAGTGGGCGCATGACCCCAAACGTCACAATAAACCAAATCCAAAACATTAGTGTTATGAAAATTTGATTTTGTTAAAGAAAGTTTTGAAGACTTGCCCTGCTGACAAGAGGTACATAACGATTTTGAAAGTTTATTTGAAATAGGTAAAGAACAATGTGAAACAATAGATTGAAAAACTTGAGCATGGGGATGTCCAAGACGTTGATGCCAAGTTGTGGAGGAAGCCTTGACAGCAGTGAAAGCGACTTTTGGAAGAGACTGAAAACGAGGAAGGCGGATGTGGTATAAGCCCTGTTCACTTGGACCCGTTAGGAGGGTGGTGCGTGTAGACTCGTCCTTTACAACAAAATAAGAAGAGTGAAATTCAAAAAAGACATCATTATCAGTACAAAACTTTTGGACAGATAATAAATTTTTTTTTAAGTGCAGGAACATGAAGAATATTATTTAGGTTAAAGGTTTTGTGAGGGGAGTAGAGTTTGGTGGAGCCAATGTGCAAAATAGGTAGGGAATTACCATTACCAACAAGGAGAGAGGATGTAACTGGTGCGTAGGCACGTTCTAATGAAAGCCAAATCTCACGAGATGTTTTACCTTGGACATGCTGGAAGGATTCTTCAGAGACGGTTGATGTAATCAGTAATCGAACGTGGGCATCATTCGCAATCCATGGGAGATAACTTGGATTAGCAGTTGTAGTGGTTCCTGTTGTAACCTGCTGTTGTGGGCATGGGATGGTTCCATCCACATAGCCGAACAAGTTGTGAGAGACCAAGAAGGGTTCTATCATTGATCTCCAGTGACCATAGTTGGTAGGCTTTAGGTTAAAGGCGAATTTATGAGAGTTGTGAATGGTTTTCTCCTGGTTTGTTAAGGTTGTAATGGCTGCCATGGGTTTATTTTTGGTGAAGGTGGTGGCGGTTGCAGTAGGCAGCGCTGCTGCTGTTAGGGTTTCTGGCTGGATGGCAGCCGTAAATTTAGAAGGAGCAGATTTGGCTCTGATACCAAATCAAACTTTGTATTGTATTGTGTTATATTATTGAGTACAATAGGGGGTCCTTATATAGGACAATACTGAAAGCAATTAGGGTTCATAGTTGTCAAAAGCGCTCGCCTAGGGCGCCTAGGCGATGAAATTCCTAGAAGCGACCCTAGGCCGCTTTTCTCTCCTAGATAAATAAAGCAATGATTTTTTTTGAAAGTTCAGGTTTTACAGTTTTATTATTGTTTTCTGTTAGTGAAAGTTCAGGTTTTACAGTTTTATTACTGTTTTCTGATCATATGAGTAATTATTTCATGTTGCAGTTTTCATGTTTTATTATTGTCTTCTGATCATATGCTTCAGTATTACAGTTATCTGATCATATGCTTCAGTTTTATTATTGTTTTCTGATCATATGAGTGTTACTGTTTTATTATTGTTTTCTGATCATATGCATCAGTTTTATTATTGTTTTCTGATCATTAGTATTACTGTTTTATTATTGTTTCTGGTCATATGGAAGAGCAAATGGATGCAGTAGGGAAGACAATTGATGACAATGACGACTCTGATTATTGATTGTAGACCTTTTGGATTTGAAGTTTTATTATTTTTTTACATTTTGAACTATTTTTTGGTTTTCAAGTATGAATAACTTGCTATTTGGATGTTTTGGTGGTTATTTTTTAGTGATTTTGGTGATTTTCCCATTTTTTTTTTTATTTTCGCTTTTTTTTTCTCAGGCCCACGCTTTTTTTGCGCTTCTCGCCTAGGCCACAGGCGGTACCAAAGCGCCTTGAGTGCGCTTTACGCCTTTGACAACTATGTTAGGGTTGTAATGTTCTTGATTATTATTGATGAAACAATGTCCCTATTTATAGGGAGAGATACAACCAAATAATAAGGAAAGGATATACACAAATTTGAATACAATATTATCTCTAAAAACAATTGTTATCTATTCCTAAAATATAACCATATGTTCGGCTGCTAAGACATCCCCTCAGTTTGAGCGGGCGGAGGACAGACGCTCAAGCTGGACCGAAAGGATTGGAATAGTTCACGAGATAAGCCTTTTGTAAATATATCCGCATACTGCATCGAAGATGGGACATGGAGAACTTTGATGTGGCCAAGCCGAACCTTCTCTCGAACGAAATGTATATCAATCTCGATGTGCTTCGTCCGTTGGTGTTGAACCGGATTATTTGATAAATACACTGCTGAAATATTGTCACAAAAAACAACTGAGGCACGTGTGACGGGAGTGAGAAGTTCGAACAGCAGATTTCGAATCCATGACAACTCTGCGACAGCATTTGCAACGCCCTTGTACTCGGCTTCGGCACTAGAACGCGAGACCGTTGGTTGTCGTTTGGCAGACCACCATGGTTTAAAAAAACGGGTGAGGCGTACGCCTCGAGGCGCGCCTCAAGGCGATTCAGTAAGAAAACGAATCTGAGGCGGCGCCTCAGAGTATTATTTTGCACGTGCGCCTCATAGAGCTGAGGCGGTAACAAAAATTGCGCCTCAGGGGTTTTTGATGTTTATTTTTTGTGTTTTGGACTTTTTGTATCAATTTCAAGCGTTCCATGTCTTTTTAGTGTGTGTTTTTTATAAATATGAGGATGAAATTAGTTAGTATTTCATTTTTTATAAGATATATAATATTTATATTTATTTTTTAATTCCGCCTCGGGCGTATGCCTCGGTTCGCCTTGAGGCGTACGCCTCGTGAGGCGAAGGGAAAACGCCTCGAGGCACGATTCCGTGCTTTTAAACCTTGCAGACCACGATATAAGATTATCCCCAAGGAATACGCAATAGCCAGATGTAGATCGTCTTGAATCCAGGCATCCACCCCAATCAGCGTCAGAATAGGCAACCAAATCGGGGGAAGGTGACCGCAATATTCGAATGCCATAATCAATGGTTCCTTGCAGGTAGCGTAAGATCCGCTTCAAGAAAGCAAAGTGAGGATCTCGAGGTTCATGCATGAAGAGGCATACCTGTTGGACAGCATATGATAACTCGGGTCGGGTAAAAGTTAAATATTGCAGGGCACCCGCCAAACTTCGATACAGCGTAGGATCCGAAAAGAGTTCCCCATCCGTGGCACTTAATTTAGAGGAAAGATCAACCGGTGTAGAACAAGGTTTGCACGATGTCATGGAAGCGCGTGCAATAATATCCTTAGCATATTGTGCTTGGGACAAAAAAATACGATTCTTCTGTTTAGTCACTGTAATCCCCAAAAAATGATGTAACGAGCCCAAATCAGTCATAGCAAACTCCGTAGACAGTGTACGAATTATGGTGGTTAATAGCTGATCATTAGAAGCCGTCAAAACAATGTCATCAACGTATAAAAGTAAGTATGCAATATTCAACGGGTCCTTGTGATAAACGAATAATGACTGATCACTGGTAGTGCTGCGAAATCCCTTAGTGGATATAAAGGTAGCGAAACGGGTGTACCAAGCCCGCGGTGCCTGTTTAAGACCATAGAGCGATTTCTTCAAGTGACACACATGATTGGGATAGCGTTTATCATAGAACCCCGGTGGCTGATGCATGAACACTGTCTCGTGTAGATCCCCATGTAAAAATGCATTCTTTACGTCAAGTTGATGAATTGGCCAAGCCCGTGAAACAGCAAGAGACAAAACCGTACGAATAGTAGCCGGTTTGACAACGGGACTAAATGTCTCGTCACAATCTATCCCAACCGTTTGTGAATTTCCATTAACCACCAATCTAGCCTTATAACGTGCCAACGATCCATCCGATTTAAATTTATGCCGAAATAACCACATGCAACGAATGACCGGTCGATCATGGGGACGGGGAACAAGATCCCATGTTTCATTGTCCTGTAATGCCGAATACTCGGTTTGCATAGCATGTAACCAATTAGGATCAGTCAGGGCTTTGGCATATGAAGTAGGGACCGGTGAGATGGTAAGGGTGTGGTGTACGGCTGAAGGATGGGATCGGGATTTGGAGCGGGTCGTCATAGGGTGTTGATTAATGGGTTGGGTGGGCTAAGGAGGCTGGGTAGGGGCTGGTGCGGTTTGGCCTGAGACGGCAGGTGGCGGGTGGTTCTGGGCCGTAGATGGAAGTGGGCCAGATGGAGGTGTTGGGCCGGGCTGTTGGGTATTGGTTGGTTGGGTGGGCTTGGGGCGGCGAGTGTAAGTAAATTGGTAAGGGATGGTGACGGGATGAGGTATGTGATGGGCTGCTGGTTGGGCTACGGGCTGGGTCACAGGCTGGGTGACGGGCCGATGAAAAGTAAAACCCGGTGGGGTAGGGTCATCTAGGAAGGTGTAGGAGACGGGGGGATGTGAAAGTGTGTAAGGGAACACACGTTCATCAAAGGTCACATGGCGAGAGATGTGAACTTTGCCCGTGGTGGGGTCCAGGCAACGATAGCCACGAAAGTCGGGAGGATACCCGAGAAAGATGCATCGCATGGACCGGTGGTGAAGTTTGTGTGGCTGGATGGCGGATGTATTGGGGTAGCAAGCACACCCGAACACTCGTAAGTGTTCATAATCCGGGTGGCGCAGGTAAAGGACAAAGGTGGGCGTGTAAAAATTCAAACGCTTTGTGGGTAAAATATTATGTAGGTATGTGGCGGTATGTAAGGCTTCAACCCAAAACGAAGGAGGTAGATTCGCATGAAACAGGAGAGCCCGAATGATGTCATTCAAGCGGCGAATCATACGCTCGGCCCTTCCATTCTGAGAAGAGGTTTGGGGGCAAGAGAAACGGAAAAGCAAGCCGTTATTTTGTGCAAAGGTTTTAAAAGCTAAGTTGTCAAATTCACCCCCTAAGTCACATTGGAATGTTTTTATTTTTCGGTTAAATTGGGTTAGGATTAATTGATGAAACTTGGCAAAAGTGGGAAAAGTTTCAGATTTGTATTTTAGGGGGTAAACCCACACGAAGTGTGAGAAATTGTCAATTAGCACCATGTAATACTTATATCCGGTTTTACTCGTGACAGGCGAAGTCCATAAATCGCAATGAATAATATCAAAAGGAGCAAAAGTATATGTATTAGACGAATAAAAAGGTAAACGTTTATTATTCGAAATTTGACAAGAATGGCAAAGATTATGACCTTTGTCCTTATTACATTGAAAATTAAAATTGCGATTTAAAATATCTAAAACTTGCGCCCCGGGATGTCCTAGACGATCATGCCATGGTAGATGATGTGAAGTAATAAATGTGGCTTGAGGTGGTAGCTGCGGTGGCGTGAACGTGTAAAGAGGCCCGGTACTGTCATGTCGAGATAGGTGCTTCCTAGTTTTGAGGTCCTTCAAAGAAAAACCAAACGGGTCAAATTCGACAGACACTTGATTATTACGAGTAAATCGTCTAACGGAATTAAGATTTTTAATAATTTGGGGGCTATAAAGGATGTGGGGAAGTATGTAGGTACGGTTTGGTAAAGGGTGAAAGCTCGTGCCTGATTGATTAATTGGTAAAAACATACCATTACCTACCAAAATATTACGACAAACAGGAGTAGAATCAGGGATAATAATTTTACCTGGGTCCTTAGTGACATGGGACTCAGCTCCGGTATCCATGACATCAGAATTCCATCCCGGGTTATTGTTGTTAACCTGCATATTTGCCAAAGCTGCGTTCAAATCAGTTGGGCAGAGGGGATTATATGGTGACATTGGGAACCCGGGCGGTGGATACGGGACAGGGGAGTAGCCGGCAGATGAGAATCCTGCGTACTGCACCTGCGGAGAGTTGCTCTGATCCGGTTGCTTGCTACCGGAGCCTTGCTGCTGGGTGGGGTAAGGGCACGGTGGGGGAGTCCACCAAGCCCAGGCCGGAAACTGTTGCTGTCCGTAATAGCCGGACCATTGCTGCTGGTTACGTCCTCTGCCCCTGCCCCTGCGATTTGCTGTGCCACGTCCTCTGCTGCCGCGTCTAGCGGGCTGTTCAGACGGCGGCTGCTGCTGCTGAAGGTTGGAGGCGGCCGAAGCCTGGGCTGCAGTAGCAGCCAGAACTGTGCTCTGTGAGCCCTTCTGTGCCTCGATCCGAATAACCTCATCATTCAACATGGTGATTGCCTCGTCCCAATCAACACCCTGCTGATTGATGAGTGAAGCAGTAGTATTAAATTCGGCCGGAAGCCCTCGCACAAGTTGAAGAACAAGGCGTGAATCCGATACGGGCTGATCAACATCCGCTAATTGATTCGCCAGATCAGAAAGTTGCTGACAATAATCTTCGACTGATGCACAGGAAGCGAGAGTGAGGTTGCAGAATTTTGTCTCAAGCGCCGCAGCGCGAGCCTTTTTGTTACTCAAGTATTTTTTCTCGAGTTTAAGCCAAGCCGATCTAGCACCAGTAGTATCCATGAGGCGTTTCAGATTGTCATCCGAAACGGTACTGTAAATCCATTGTAAGACCAACGCGTCTAATTCTTTCCACTGGTCGTACTCGGGTGATGTAGCGGCTGGAGGAGCTGTACCGTCAATGTGGTCAATAACCTTGTATGCGACAGCATGAAGGTTAAACAGCTTAACCCATGCCGAATAAGTAACCTTAGATCCGTCCAATGTTCGGATTTTAGATTGAATATTCGACACGGAGTACGCTGGGTGCAAAGCGACCGGTTTTGTGGACGATTCAGCTGCTGCGTCTGTTTTTGTCATGATGACAAGACCGAACGTATCCGGTGATAGAGGGCAGGAAAAAACGAAAAGGAAAAGACGGAAGCGAAAGGTAATCAGGAGCCGAACAGCTCTGATACCATGAAAGCAATTAGGGTTGTAATGTTCTTGATTATTATTGATGAAACAATGTCCCTATTTATAGGGAGAGATACAACCAAATAATAAGGAAAGGATATACACAAATTTGAATACAATATTATCTCTAAAAACAATTGTTATCTATTCCTAAAATATAACCATATGTTCGGCTGCTAAGAAATACAAGACATAATAAAGGAAACATAAATCAATTACAATAAATATAAAAATCCCTATAATTTCGGATCTGATATGATTAACATATAGGAAGACTACGAATCACAATACTTGCTTACGCAATGTTTAGTACATTATCTAATACCTATTCAAGGTTCCAGTCTACAAAATTGCAAGTTTCAAATATCATTCATTTAGCTTTAGATTAAATCTGCTCAAAATAGTTTCTAGAACTTGTGATCAGAAAATATATTCCTAGAACAAGTAACTAAAAATAAGAACATGTGCAATACCTTCCTTGTCTGGTTGATCAACTAAATCCGAACAAGGAACATATAGATATGGCAAAGCCTGCATCACAATCAAATATAGTTCATACCAGATAACAATTAACAAAGAGCAATCAGAAGACAAGAGAACTTCACCAGAAAACTGAAACTCGATTATACATTGTCAATCCACATGTATGTACCATTATGAAGTACGAACCAGGACAGTACATCATTTGAAAAACTATAACCATAAAAACTGTGATGGAGTAGGTCACAAAATCTTACTCGATGAATATGTAAACAAGTCTTCTGACCAGCTGGTGTCGACCCATATACTCTAATCACAGGAACCTCATTCACCTTCCCACCTATCCATTCAGAAACATAGTATAATTAACAGAAACATACATGCAATATGCACAAGACCTTCTTTGCAGCACAACATAGACCCTCACTATTTTATATACCAAACTTCCATTTTCTATTTATGATGTGGATTTATAGTAGTTCTGTGTTGTGTGGATTAAGATACCATACTATATTCTACACGAAAAAAAGGTTTTTAGAGCATGGGGTCTCAGTGGGAGCAACCTCTCTACCTCTACGGCATAGTTGTCAATAGCAAACAGCGGACGATGGCGACAAGCTACCTATACGCTACGTAGCAACAACGATGAATAGCGGACGCGATTTTATGTTTCACGATAACTAGAATAAAATTTTAGAGATATCATACATGTGTATTTTTTCTTAAATATCCGGTAAATATGGAAGAATATACGATTCTAGTTTCAATCCTGAACAAAAAACCCTATAATAAGCTTATTTTTTCAGTCACTAGAAAAAAAAAAAAAAAAAAAAAAAAAAAAAAAAAAAAAACTATTTTCCCACTAGTTCCTCGCATTTCAGGCGCTAACAATCAGATAGTGGCATAGTATCGCCTCGCTACGCTATTCGCTGGAGCTATGCTAGTTATTAAGTATTAACAACAACGCTCTACGGATAGGGAAAGGTTGGCCCTCATCCCACCTGCCCCAAACCCTACACATAACCCTGCTATGAGTGAGATTTTACTGAGTACGTTTGTCTGCTTCGTATTCATAATAGTTCTGCACAAGTATAACCTACAATCAGCAAGCACCAGCCTCATTACCTAATTTTCTTATAATAATTTTAGTTGATCACTACAGAACATAATAAAATTTTATAAAAACAAAAACATACATATAAGACTATAATTGGTATACTTTCATACTGCAAATAATCCATTTCAATTATAAAACATTCATTTAAAGTTAGTTAAAACGACGTCGCATAAATCCATGGAACAATATATAAGACATTAAAGAATGAATAATAATACCTTGAAAGCTACTGTAACAGAAATCAAGGCCTGGAATAGGTGGAGACATGTAATAATCGATTGATACGATTCGAACGCTGAATATAGTCGAATTAGGCTGGGAATCCTCCATTATCCTTTAAATTTACAGAAAAATGGACTGATTGTTTGGGGACGAGGGTTTTATTTGGCGGGTGTATTTTTTTTATAAACTTCCTCTCTACGCTATGCTTTGAATATTATAAAAAAGAGTAGTGTAGGGGAAATTACTATAGTAATCATTTGACTGACTAGGTTAAACTAGGTGTATTAATATGCACGTTGCGCGTTTTTCGCATGACGCGTTAATGTTTATTTTGGTAACCGACAAAGGCATAGAGACTAACCTTAGACAATGAGAAAATACAAAAGTGGCATCGGCTACGCGGAGAATACCAGGAATCTCCCGCGGTCCGCGACACATGGTGGAGATGGCGCACGGTAGATGTGGTCGGTGGCCGGCTGCGTACGTTAGAGTGAAGCAGCTATTCATTTCGTGGTCGTTAAATATATAGATAATAAACAAACAAAAACCGAACCCGTGCGAAATTGGGTAAAAAAAAGCATTATGTCGGGGGCCAAAATGGAAAAAAAGAACTTAATAAAAAAGTTTGTGGCTAAAACGGGAAAAAAAAACTTAAACAAAAAGTAAAAATACATTGTGTGGCCAAAATGAGGAAAAAAAACTTAACAAAAAATTTGGTGGTCAAAATGGGGGAAAAAAAGTTAACAAAAAAAGCAAAAAAATGTGGCCAAAATAGGAAAAATGAAACCTAACTATTTAAATCAAGAAAGTTATTAATATATTGTAATGTAATGTAATGTAACTGTAATTAGGGGTCCTAGAAATGTACACCAACCCTGTTAGGGTTTATACACCCACCAGAGAGAGACTATTGTACAAAGCGTCCTTAACATACAAAGTGTAGGAAGCCATCTCAGCCGTTGATCTGCGTTTTAAAACAACATCCCCCAATTTAATTATCAGCGTGTTTTTATGTTTCCGTTACCGAATCAAGGGCAAATTAGACAAATTACTGCTATAATAATTTGATTTTTTTTATAATCATCGCGCCCAAATCATCTCATTAATGGACAGTTATTATAATTTGCTAACTCAAAACTCCATAAACATCATACTCTGTAAAAAAAACAGAGCATCTATTCAACGAAATCAATGAACGACGATCAAGCAATAAACAATCGATTATGGATCGTTAATGATGAAACGAATGAAGCAAAAGAACGACGAAGCAAAATTACGTTTATATGAAACAGATGAAGCAAAAAGAACGAAAGAAGCAAAAAGAATCATGACAGGCCTTCGATTGTACAGAATACGGTTATGAATGTGATAAAAACAAAATTTTGATGTGATCGTGCATTTAATATAAATTATTAAGGCATTTTATGTATGTCTTTGATTGTAATGATTTCAGAATGTGATGTTGTTAAAACGCATGTATAATATACCAAAACGCACCTTTATATCTGTGACTATTATAATCAAATGCTATGTTGATAAACTCACTTATAATACACTAAAACGCACTTATAATACACTAAAACGCATGTTATAAAATTGATAGTAATCAACTGCCATTGTAAAAACATAAAACGCACTTATAAACTCACTAAAATGCATGTTATAAAAACAAGGAATGTTATTAAAAATGTTCTGATAATGATTTCCAAACATAAAACGCACGTACAATATACGAAAACGCATCTAACGTATTGATATTATTCAAATTACCTTGGAAAAAACATAAAATGCATTTATATATTACAAAGTATCAATGTTAAAAAAAAAAAGTAAAACGCATTTGTAAACCCATAAAATGCATGTGTATCAATGTTCATCAGTAGTTTGCTCATCAGAAGTTAGGCCATCAGTGGTTTGATTCTGCAGTAGTTATTAATTTCTTCTTCGAAATATACTAAAACGTATCTAATATACTGCAATGGTTTGATTCTGCAGTAGTTAGTATATCAGTGGTTTGATTCTACAGTATACTAAAACGCATCTAATGTATTGACATTATTCAAATTACCTTGGAAAACATAAAACATATTTATATATTACAAAGTATCAATGCTCAAAAAGGTAAAACACATTTGTAAACCCATAAAACGCATGTGTATCAATGTTCATCAGTAGTTTGCTCATCAGAAGTTAGGCCATCAGTGTTTTGATTATGCAGTAGTTATTAACTTCTTCTTCAGTAGTTACAAACATTTAATCAGAAGTTATCAATCAACAGTAATCAGTAGTTTCATTAATCAGATATTTGGTTTGACTTTCATCAATAGTTACCAATAATACACAGTATCAATGTTCAATAAAACAAAAACACATTTATGTTGGAAGATGAAAAAGATGATTGATCATGATGTTAAAACGCACGTTTATATAACAAAACGCACTCAAGCATGTGTGAAAATTAGAATAACATATTATGACTTAAAACGCACTCAACAGGGCATGACCATTGAAGAAGCTCTGATTTTGTTGGCATCTTATTTCATCAAAAAAAGGTTGCTGAACAAAAAACATAAACGCATGCCACCATATAAAAATATTGACCACGACATCTTCTTCTCCGATTATGGTTTCCGGTTCGTTGTTTAAGTCTGAACAACAATTAAACATCATAATAAGTGTACGATTAGACGAAACAAAAAATACAGAGCAACCTACCGAACTTGATGATCAACTCAACAATTGAATATCAATTCGAAAAAAAATTGATCGAAATACTGAATTGTGATTAGAGTTTTGAATTAGGTAACGAATAATGAAAAAGGATTATGATATCAGTTACGAAAATTTGAATTCTGATTAACGATAAAATAGGGATTGATATTTCTATCAAAATTAGAACATGAAATGGGCGTGGTAAAAGTCTATAATACCCTTTTAGTTATTGACACCGAATTCTAAGATTGTAACTGTCATTGGCCACGTGTCAATCTTTAGTGGCTTCCTACACTTTGTAGGTTAAGGTACTTTGTATCCAATACTTTATCCCCACCAAAAAGAGGCTGAAAAAGTGTAATATTGTGTCAGCTTTTGCAGTACTTTCACATGTATGTTGTCACCAGATCCCTTAAACTATCGTTTATCTTCAAACCTAGACTGCAGTTTATCAAACAAAGGCTTTATTGGGAACAAGCAAACATCTAATTCCCTCATGTTATTGAAATGACATATTATTATTTAAGGTTCAGTTAATATGATATATCTAACAAATTAATCCTTAATTAATAATAAACTTTCAATTATTTACGGTATCAAATATATTTTAAGATAATATATATTGTTAAACCATTTCATCATTTTGACTTCGAATCTGGTGCAACTCAATTTTAGTCGTTAATCGAGAAAGATAGTGTGATTTTAATATCCGTTACTTTCGGGTTAATATAATAGTTAAGCTAGCAAAGCTATTTTAATGAGTGTATATATTCCAAATTATTTTAACGTCATGGTGTGACGCAAACTTATCCGAAATCTCAACACATAAATTCATCACAAATCGTACTGTAAACATATCAAATACAACACATTACAAATCTACTAATACATTTAAAATACGAAGTCAACCAATACAAAATAAGACAAACAAACAACTAGACGTTATAAGTTATTTCCAATGACAATCATCATCTGACCTCCATGAATCCAAATCCTCGCCTTCGTATGGATCACGATACCAATCATCTCTCTCGGGACTGTCGTAAACCCAAGCCGTTTTAATACCTCGGGTCATAGTCTTCATATGTATCATTTTCATATTGTTCTTGAACCTCTTTGCCGGGACTCTTATAATCATTTTCATCCACCTCTTCTTTAAGATTGTTGGAGTCATTCTCATGTTTGTCTACTTTCTCTTTCAAATATGTAGCATTTTTTTCAAACTCATCACCTTGATCATGCTTACAACACGTTTTAAAAATACAAAATTAGATAAATACCATATTATACAAGATTGGAACATAAATAATATTAATTACATAATTAAATGTCACACCACGCCAATGGCGGAAACACGTGGCACAACGCTCGAAAGCATATCAAAGTCAAGATTAATTCAACCCATATTTAATTAGAAAAGATCAATTTATTAGGATGTCGAAAATGAGCATCTCGTTACAATATTGCACAAAGCATTACATAAAACAATGAACATTAAGTTTTCAATGTGGGGGGTATTTCCGTTTATGTTCCAACCCGATGGTAACGATAGATGAAACCCCCGACCAGTATCCGACATCCCGAATTCCACCGCACTAGCCCCATATCTACTCAGCACTTAGTCACCTGAAAGATATGTTTAAAAAGACGTCAATATATAAAATATTGGTGAGCTCACAGGTTTTTGTTTCGTAATAACAACATTTTTACATCCTGTGCAGATCCAGCACAATTTGTAGCCTTTGTAAGGAGTAGCTAGCTCCTACAAAACTACGATGATGAGCAATCCCCTGAGTCCCATAACCAAACCAAGACTAATAATCATGCCCCGCAATCACCAGTTGTTTCTCGGCAAATAACAACTTAAGTTCAGAATACGTGCACCCCAGGAATACGCCGATGCATAATCGACGCTATCGATTAGGGGTGGGCCTTGTCAGGCACCAATAGTACTATCCAAATATTCCTTCGGTTTCATTTCCCTGAATTAATGGTTACAGTAGCGAGGACTCAACCTCGAGTGGCGAACACATAACAAAACTCAAGTACTCATCATGTCACTTATCACATTTTAACCTTTGAAAAACATTTCAACATGTGCCAACATTTGACAAACATATCTTTCCCCCAATTAAAACAGTAAAATGGGGCCGTGAAACTCACCTGATGTACAACGTACAATCAAATAGCAGAGAATAGCAAGTCCGTGGTCAAACACCTACGAACATCTTAGTGCGTGTAAGTCACTAAGTCTATAGCGTGTGTTTTTCCGGCAAGTTGTACACCCAACTCCCAACACCACCATTGTAACAACTAAGAAATTTTTCCATATAATATATATATATATATATATATATATATATATATATATTCATATAAATTTGTCCACTCATTCTAGAAAAGAAAATACCTTTGATTTTATCCAACCCCATCTCCTTATTTATACACACATATCATACCATTTTATAAAAAAAAAAAAAAGTTTAATAAACTTACTTATGTGTTCTCGTGAGTTGTTTAGGGGAATGAGACAAAATAATAAATGATAGTATTAATTACAGTCATAAATATATATATAACTCCATCACCTCCTTTGTGAAACCACCGGATTTCCAGGCGAGGAATCCGGCACCCATCTCGCAAATTCCGAAAATGATCATAAGCCAAACCCACTCATTTAAATCACAAGATTTAAATCTCAAAATTTTCGCAATTCAAATCTATTTTCTTCCTCATACAATCCCCTCGTTAGTCTAAATTCCATGAACCATTTGTGGATCTCAAAATCATATTTCATTTTACAAACTTGTAATATGACCCGCTTGTTTAATCCTTTTCAACATCCAATCCAAATCGTATATTTCTCTTTACAACATATTGCATATTCTACTTCTTAAATCATATTACATTACATTCGGACCAATTTTATTTTAAACCTTCTCCTTACATTTCTTTTTAAAGGCATCCTCAACCATAAAATTTCATCATGTTCAAGATTTTAATATCCTTGTTCAAACTATAATCTCATAACCTGTTTATAGGAGTTATTCTAACACCAACACTAAAGAGTACTAAATTTTCTCAAAAATTCACCACCTGAGGATTTCACAAACTATAGCAAATAGATATTTTGTCAAAGAGTCTTTTATTTTCACAAAAACTATTTTCTAAATTCCAAATGTTTATGTGACAATTTATTGACGTAACAAATAATTTACGATAAAAATGTTTTAATCTATTAAGAATGACTTCTTTTATGTATTACTCGAAGCCTATTATACAAAACGTCTAAACAAATTCTTGATTTTTGAAATCCGACATCGTGTTTAAAACCTATGACTCATCGAAATATTTTGATCTAAATCAATTTAGTTGTACAATTTAATGACTTTTGTTTTATATACGAAACCAATTTAGAAAATAACATCTTTTCATCCACAGGAACAAAATTTACTCTACAATTTTTCCATTGACACATACTTATTTTAAACTTGTTCGAACTATTACAAATTTTTGGCAAATACCGCAATCATGTTTTCTCATACGCTTGTATCTAACTATTTATTCAAACCCCACGATTATTCTGCATGATCGCCTTATTACTTGCGTCTTTTGAAACCCTATAAAGTAAACCCTTTATCAACCATTTACACGTTCACCATTTTTCACAACTTTGATTATACTTTGAGTTTTCATCATCTCTCAAAATCCAAATTCACATCCTTTACCTCCTTGAACATGAACTTGATCTCCACGATAACCACACTATTAATTGTTCATTGCATCAAAACTTGAATATTAGTTATACATGAAGATTTGATTATCTACCTGAACATTTGATTATTCATGCTATTTGGAAGCAAAAAAAAAAAAAAAAAAAAAAAAAACTATTTGCTATAAACACATCTAAAGTCATTAACCTTGTCTAGGGCAACTCTATTGCAGCTCGCATGCTATACTTGATACTTGATGCATTTACCAACTTGCTTACATGTATGTATTATCAATTTGCAACTCATGTGTTAAGCCAAAAACAATTGTTACATTTAATCAAACAACTGGTAGAGGATGAAGTACTTGCTCAACAGTTAGTAGAGTACCTAATAACCTGCTCAACGATTGGTAGAGGTCATCATGCCTGCTCAACAGTCGGGAGAGGCCCTACAACCTGCTCAACGACTGGTGGAGGCTATCGAACCTGCTCAACAATCGGTAGAGTCATAGAAGGACACAAAACCCTAATGTAAGGTAAATTGGTGATTGCGGTCCGGAACGTAATCACGAATTTACAGGTACGTTAAGATAGTGTGAAATTCTATCAAGGTTTTCGGTAAATAACCAATTATAAACTCTAGTTACCTAGTAGTTCATAGTCAATCAACTCATGCATTTCTTTTAGGATTCCTAAAACTTAAAGTTTAGTATTTTGCTAGATTCTCATTCTCCTTGCTATTTCAGACGAACCTAATCCAATACTTAAAACCCACATATATCAAACCTCTTATCCAAAATTATTCGAAACAGTTTATTCTATTATCTACAAATTCACGTCGTGCCTTAACCCAATTTTTCCAAACTACAGTTGCCCAAATTTCTAATCAACCACCCTCAACCTTGTGTTTTTAATAACTTCGGGACGAAGTTTCCAAAAGTAGGGGAGACTGTAACAACTAAGAAATTTTTCCATATAATATATATATATATATATATTCATATAAATTTGTCCACTCATTCTAGAAAAGAAAATACCTTTGATTTTATCCAACCCCATCTCCTTATTTATACACACATATCATATCATTTTATAAAAAAAAAAAAAAGTTTAATAAACTTACTTATGTGTTCTCGTGAGTTGTTTAGGGGAATGAGACAAAATAATAAATGATAGTATTAATTACAATCATAAATATATATATAACTCCATCACCTCCTTTGTGAAACCACCGGATTTCCAGGCGAGGAATCCGGCACCCATCTCGCAAATTCCGAAAATGATCATAAGCCAAACCCACTCCTAAGCATTATATGTAGCAACCTCCACACCCATATTGAAGCGCACATCACCGTCACAACACAACTCTTTTCCCCCTCTAGATCTGCAGCGGCGAGCAACAACAAAAAAAAGGCATCATCATTACTTTTTATTTTTCTTTTGGGTTCAATCGCAGCAGGTCATCACGGTGGTGACTGGCCGCGGTTATACACGACACCCACAACAGGGCCGGTCCAGCTTTCCGGTTAATTATTTTCGTCGCTCTTTTGTTCCGGGTCAGAAGGTGTGGCAGCAGGGGTAATGATCAGGTTTGGGTTTGATCTTTGGTACGATGGTCACGTTCTCAGATAGGGTTTTGGTCATGGTTGGTCTTCTTTTCGAGTCAACGTGTTCGAGCTGTCGAGACGCAAGCCAACGGGTCAGATCTGGCAGGTTGGCTCCGGTCAGTTTTGGTTGTGGCCTGTTCATTTTTATCTTTCTTTCGGGTCAAGTCTGGTCAACTCAGTCAAAGCTGGTCAACACGAGAGCCCGGGGAGATTACTTTCGTTTCGCGAATGAATATCGGGAAGGTATAACGCACGCCACGACTTCAGTTTATTATTTTTGTGTATATTGTATATAAATATTTATTCTAAAAGCATAAGCGAACCGAATCGAACTGAGTTGTAACAAAAACTATTTTTATTGTTAACTTAAACGAACCGAGTCGACTAATAACGGAAATAGTTATTCTTGTTGTTAAGCTTGGACGAGTCGAGTAATGACTACCCTACATCAATATATATTTTACAAGATTTATCTAAATGGCGAACTATATAAATATATGTATTATTTGTCGAAGCGTATGTTTTACTTTCATGTTTAGATTTAGAAGGTTAATCACTTGTGTAGTCCCGAAATACTAGATCTTGTTGAATGCAATAGATTGTTATCACTTGGAAACACCTATTAGTTAGGTGTTTCAAGTGATTAATCCAAGAAACAAAGAAAACTAGATGAATATTGTAAGACCCGACACACACAATGAATAACATGATGATTCCATATCTGATTTGATAATGAATAACCTTGGAATACCACACAAGTACGCACATATTCTGTGTGCTACAAAGATAATCTCCAAAACCCTAAACCCTAGCTGTGCACACACAAACTATATATAGGCAGCACCTGGGCCTGCGCACTTAACATAAGTGCGCAGGGCCCGTCCAAATAAGTGCGCAGCCTAGGGTTTGGCTTACTAAACTATGCTATAATTACATGTAAGGTCCTTCAACTATTAAGCTTTACAATAGTCATTCAAAAGTCTTTATTCTGGTAACTGTGGTCTCAATATAACCCAACAATACTCCCCCTAGACCACAGCTACCAGTCTTCAATCTTCAGTCTATATCCACGTCGCTTTCCTCCCCCTCAACCTGTGCAGGAGGGTCTTGTAAGTACAGTGCGACTGGATCTACTTCAGCTGCTTGAGAAGTTTGGGTAGATTCTGTTGTAGTTCCTTCAGGATTAGCCACTGATGCAGGATCTTCTGGAAGTACCTCTGAAGCAGCAGTTTCTGTAGCAGTAGCAGCAGCAGTTTCTGTAACAGCATCAGCAGCAGCAGCAGCAGCTTGCGCAGCCTTTTCCCTGTCCTCCTTTTCTTTGTCTGCTGCGTTTATCCTGTCGACTATATCCAGCAGCTCACTCTTCAGTTTCATTGCCCTATCCACTGCCCTTCTAAACAGCACGGCTTCTTCAAACAATGTGTTCCCGACACCAACATTGATCTGATTTGCAAACAGCATATTCAGATCTGACAAATTTAGTGCAAACACATCAACCGGATCCAAAATCCTCAGTGCCTCTGAATCGTCTTCCAGCTTGATGACTGCTTCACCAGTGTTGCTGTCATAGAACCATTTTTTGAAGTTCCTCAGCATCACTGGAAGCTCGGATCTGATCGGAACTCGTGTGACGACCTGAGGAGGGTCAATCACATAAGTTATCATCCCTTTTCCTGTTGCTGGATCGATTCTTGTCTTCGATATTCTCCTTCTGGGCTTTTGCGGCTTTAGGATCTGGAAATCATTCTCACACTGTTTTCTGATAAAATTTTCAACCATGGCAGCCTGGGAGTCAAGTGAGGGATTAAGGAATGGGGCCCTGCTAAGCTCCCTGATATCCCATCGGGGGAGAGATTTCAGCTCCTTTTGACCTTTGAAATATTGTATCACTCCCCCTCTCCTTTTCACAGCAAATAATTTCTTTTCCTCATCATATTTCCAGGAGATGATCTTCTCCTGGTGAGCAGACTTTGTGTGATGAATATTCTGATGTAGCGCTGGAATGGTGATGGGCTTTCGAGGAAACCAAGTGGATCTTTCGGGATCCAACTTGTGCCCATCAGATGTTTCATAAACCACCTCTTCGTCCATTCCCATTTCCACAAATCGCTCTGGCATTTCATCTTCGCTAACCTCGTCCACTTCACTTTCCTCAGCCGCTTTTTCTTTCTCTTTTTCTGCCTCCAGAAACTTTCCGAAATCGAAAGTCTCATCAAAAGTAGCGCTGGGAGCACCAGTTAACTGCTTCCTCAAATCCTGAAACATGTCAAACATCTGCACTTGAACCTGATGTTGAAACTTAATCAGGTATCTTTGATCTTTTATCACTTTCTCCATGTTCCGGTTCTTGCTTTTGAGCTTTTTCACCTTCTTTCTTAGCTCCTGGTTATTGTGCACATCACTTTTCAGCGTGCAGATTTCCCTGGCCGCAACTTTACCTACCTCCTTCACAAGCTTCTCGTATAGTTCCTGATGCACCGGTTTCCGACGAGGTGCAGCAGGAGCTGATGAGGAAGGTTCAGCTGATCGGTGGGTTGGAGCTTTGGGGGCTGAAGTGGCAGCAGTGGAAGGCCCTGGAGCTGAAGTGGCAGCAGTAGAAGGCCCTGGTTGGTTCGGTTGTTCAGGCCCAAACATGTGTTCTAAGACCGCTTCTCCCTCAATATCTTCCTGAGTCACAACACGGGGAATCTCAGATTCAGGCAGCTGTTCTCTTCTTCTTTTTCTTGCAGCCCTTTCATACTCAGCAACTTGTTGTAAAGCAGCAGCAGTTTCAAGTTACTCAGTTGTCAGAGTGTCTCTTCCTTCTTGCAACAAACCTGCTGGTCTTTTCTTCTTGCTGGGTTTTGATGGAGCTGGTTCAGTCGCCACTCTTTTGCCCCTTGATTTTTCTAGGGCAATCTCTTCAGCCGTCGGCTGGGCTGAAGGAGTGGGTTCAGATGATCCAGGTGCATGGGCAGCTCTGGATTGTGGTCTGGGTTCTGCAGTATCTGATCTTCTCTTCTTGATTTTGTTGTACAGTTCCATAACAACAGGATATCGCTGGGCTGCATACATGTTTTCCAGCATTGGTTCCCAGTTCGGTGTGTTGCACTCTGTGAAGAATCGTGCCCCTCTGGTGAATATGTATTCGTCACCGACAGGCAGACCCTCATGTTGAGTGTTTATCATCATCTGGACAAACCTCGGATACATAGCCCACTTCCCTGAACCAGCATCTGCATTCTTTACCATATAGTCGAAGATCATGCCTGACAGATTGAACGCTTCGTCCTTGCAGATCTTTATCATAGTTGTCGCCCATTCAGCACTCAGCGCATTATATCCTCCCTTTCTGTGACATAGAGACATTAAGAATACATGACTGATAAGTCTCCAGTCTCTTGTAAGCTGACTCTTCTTTACATCGCCTCTCTTGTCAAATTCACCCTTGTAGCCGAAGATCCTGAATTGTTGGTGAATATCAGCTTTAGACATGAATCTGAAAGTTCCAGGTTGATCTTGCAGCCTTAGCACATTTCGAACTGTGTCCTCAGTAATGATCACAAGCTTGTTTCGGACAGTTGCGTTGATACGCTTGACCCTTGATACTGTTTCGACTCTAGCTGATCTCCAAAAGTCTTCAATGTGAGAGACGTAAACTGGTTCAGCGTTCTGCACAGCAAATCCGACTTTGCTGCGTCTTATCCAAGTCACTACATCTCTAAACTTGGCATCCTCAGTATCGAGATTCATTGGTTGGTTGTGCATGCCTCTAGGATCCCAGTCAAGTGCCATCTGTTTAACCAAGAGCACGAAAAGCCAATTAGATCTCCGATAACTGACTTTAGACTTAAACTTAGACGGACAACGAACTTAGACTTAGATTTTATTAATATTTTTTAGGTTTTAAATTTTAACGGTCATTGGATTAAGGTTTGATGGATCGGTGTCATCGGTGTCAATGGTACGTTTGAATTTCAGTTGTTAGATCATTAAGGTCTGGTTTTAAGTTCGCAGTCCGTTCAAGTGTCTTAATAGTCAATATGAAAGTTATGTTGTTGTTTAGAGTCCAAGTGTGCAAGAATATCAAGTACGCAGTCCAAACAAGTCAATCAGTATTATGTGCTCAGTCAAGTGCGCACATACTTGACTGAGCACTTGGTTAGTACTCAAACCAAGGACAAGTGCGCAGGTCCAAATCAAGTTCCACGTAGTCATGTGCTCAGTTAAGTGCGCACAAGCTTGACTGAGCACTTGGTTAGTACACAAGCCAAAACAAGTGCGCAGTGCAAGATCACCCGGGCATGGTAACATCTTAGAGACTAGTCAGGTCTGCGTACTAGGCAAGTACGCAGACACTTGAACCTTCGTTCAAGATTTAAGTTCACACAGATAAGTTCGCAGCATATTAGGGTTCTTGAGCACTTGTATGACTATGAGACAAGTGCGCAGTCTCTATGAGACAAGTGCGCACTTGTTCATATATCAAGTGCGCAGATCTTCAAACATTCAAAGAACCCATAAAAGCTAGAGACCCACAGATGCATCAATAACATCCATTTACACCCTGTAATCACAATGAAAGAACCATTAATAATATGAAATCTACCTTAATAAACAGTAGATACGAATCAGTAAACACAGAAACTAGGTATGGTTTGGGTGATTAGTGTGTGATTTGGTGTGATTAAGTTGTGTTGATGATGATGATGAACACTGATGAGGGTTGATGATGATGATGAACAGGTAATGTGGGTGATTAGGGTTTGTAAAGAATTGTTAAGGATGATAAAACATTTTGACCGTTGTTGACCCGGTATTTATATACATCAGCAGTTGGGCCTGCGCACTTGAGTTAAGTGCGCAGAGCCCACTAAGTACGCAGATATAAGAGTTTGGCCCAATAAGTAGTTTTAAAGCCCAAAACCAATGTAATAAGTGGGGTTTTACCAAGTCTTACCTTCTGCATTCAAGATCATACTAACCATACCTGCCAGAACCCGTTTCAACTTCCCGTTGGATAGCTGCAGCCTAAGAACAATTGTCGATATGTTTGTCCACTTAAATCCATGCCTTTTCTCTTTCAACATGTGTTTGGCGATGCAGTTTATCATGTTTTTCGGTAATATTGACGAAAATTTTATGGACCCCACAGTGTGCTAGGTATTGGCCTACCGATCCTCAAGGTTTATTGAAATATAATGATGAGAGCTTCAGGTCTATGTTACCATAAGCAGAGAAGATGATCATTATCTTGATCAGATGATGAGAGCTTCAGGTCTATGTTCCGATAAGCAGAGAAGATGATCATCTGATCGTTTGATGAGCTATCTATATATGTTTGCACGTCACTAACATTGCGTGTCTTTTGCTGCTCAGTTTTTCAAAAAAAAAATTTGTTTTTCTTAGCCCCGCATTGGTAGCTTGCACTCTTAGGTGTCTTTTGATTTACCTATGCACAAAATTTTCTGTGTCTTTTAATTTCTCAACCTATGTATGACCGGACTCAGCTTGTGCAGACCTAAAGCACAGTGGGAATCCAGCTTTCCGTGTAGATCTTCATTGTTAATCACCTAGTGGCAGTTTACTTGATTCCAGGCTGAATCTACCGACACATCGTTGCTTGAGGCCACAACATCCTCTGGGTCCTATTCACATGTTGACGAGATATGATTAGTTCCTATCATTTCCTGAATTAATTTTGCATTAAGAATAGACCGGTTTACTTTCTCCCCCAAAAATCTTGTTTTAAAAGAAAAGAAGATTTTTCTATAAAATATACACAACAATTTTTTTTTATTCAAAATTTATCATCTCAAGCCATGAAACCAACTGATGAAACCGGGTTTTATCGAAAGCTTTTGTAAAGATATCTGCTTTTTGATCAGCAGTATCGATAGGCAACACCTGTATGTACCCTTTGTCGTGCGCATCGCGAATTGAGTGAATCCGAATTTCAATGTGTTTGGTTTTAGAATGATCAATTGGATTCTTCACGATGTCACGACATGCATCATTATCAATAAAAATAGGTGTATGCATGACATTCAAACCGTAGTCCAAAAGCTGATTTTGGATCCATAACACCTGACAGCAACAACTGGAAGCAGCTGTGTATTCGGCCTGAGCAGTGGAGATGGACACGATGGTCTGCTTCTTGCTCTGCCAAGACACTAGCCGGTTACCCAGAAATTGACAGCCACCAGAGACAGATTTTCTGTCTATCCTACAACCTGCATGATCACTATCAGAGTAAGCGATTAGATCAAAGTTATCGCTCTTAGGATACCATAAACCAAGTTTTGGTGTTCCTTTGAGGTAGCGGAAGACTCTTTTTACTGCAGTCTCATGCGATTGCTTGGGATTGGACTGAAAACGCGCGCAGCATCCAACTGCCCACATTATATCTGGTCTGCTAGCTGTAAGATACATCAGGGAGCCAATCATTGATCGATATGTATGAGGATTCACTGAAGGCCCCTGAAGATCTGGTACAAGTGTTGTTTGGGCCGCAAAAGGAGTATTGGACGGCTTGCAGTCGGTCATGTTGAATTTTGCCAGAATGTCTCTTGTGTACTTTGCTTGATGGATGAGAATTCCGTCTTCTTTCTGCTGCACTTCCAAGCCTAAGAAAAACGATAATTCTCCCATCATGCTCATTTCAAACTGAGACTTCATGATGCTTTCAAATTCCCTGCACAAGTTTTCATCAGTGGAGCCAAAGATAATATCATCAACATAAATCTGAACAAGGATAGAGTGTTTGTTGACTTCTTTGGTGAATAAGGTCATGTCGATCTTCCCTCTTGTGTACCCATTCTGCAGCAAGTATGAAGATAAGGTCTCATACCAAGCTCGAGGAGCTTGATGAAGTCCATAAAGAGCCTTATCCAGTTTGTAGTACTTGTTGGGATGATGGGGATCTTCAAAACCTGGGGGTTGACAAACATAGACTTCTTCTTTGATCTTCCCGTACAGAAATGCACTTTTCACATCCATTTGAAAGACTTTGAAGTTCTTGTATGAGGCGTAAGCCAGGAAGATACGAATGGCTTCAAGTCTAGCAACTGGAGCGAACACTTCCTCATAATCAATGCCCTCCTGTTGACGAAATCCCTGAACAACTAAACGAGCCTTGTTCTTAATTACCACACCTCGTTCATCCATTTTGTTGCGAAAAACCCATCTTGTTCCAATAGGATACTTTCCTTCAGGTAAGTCCACAAGTTCCCAAACCTTTAGCTTTCTAAACTGATATAGCGCATCCTGCATGGCTTCAACCCAACTTGCATCTCTGACAGCGTCTTCAATGCTGAAAGGTACCGTCTGAGATAGGAAGGCTGAAAGTGCAATATTTAGTTTGTCTGCCTGATTTCTAGTAAGAACACCCTCAGAGATTGGTCCAATGATGTTCTCCACAGGGTGATCCTTAAAAGATTTAAATCCCATGTTTGGTTCTTCTTGAATTTGGGAAGGCAGATTGGAAAGATGATCTGTAGGAGTTGACGAACTGGATGGATCATTTGCAGACTATTGTGCTGAAGATATTTCTTCTGAAGCTGGAGTACCTTCAGGAGATAGAGTAGTTTCAACAGTTGCATCACCATTTGTGGTCTGAAGGGGAACAATTGGATCAGCTACGAGTGGAGAAAAGCGGGTGGTGAAAGGTGCTGCATCGTCTTCAGAAGAGTAAAGAGTATCTTCAAGAGGAGAAGGATCGGCTGCTTGATGCTCAGATGGTTGTTCATCAATGATGCTGAAATTGTTGAAAACAACATCCACGTCAAAGAACCAGTCAGGACCGGCTCCTGTGTTGGTAGAGTTGGATTCCTGCCAATCAACATAAAAAGACTCAAGAACCATTTTGGTTCGTTTGTTGTACACTCTATAAGCTTTTTGACTTGAGGAGTATCCAACAAAGAAGCACTCATCTCCAACTGCATCGAACTTCATTATGTTCTCGAAGTTGTTAAGCAGCGTGCATGAGCATCCAAAAGGCCTGAAGTAGTCAATCAAAGGTTTTCTTTTAAAGAGCAACTCATAACCTGTTTTCCCGCGCGTCTTTACAATTAAGACTCTGTTAAGAACATAACAGGCGGTATTCACAACTTCAGCCCAGAAAATGATCGGCAGTTTAGAGTCGATAAGCATGGTTCTGGCCGCCTCAATAAGTGTACGATTTTTCCTTTCAGCAACACCATTCTGTTGAGGAGTTCTCGTAGCACTGTACTGAAGATGAATTCCTCTGTTGTTGTAGAAAGTCATGAAACTTTGATTCTTGAATTCGGTTCCGTGATCACTTCGGATTGATCTAACTTTTGTCTTTATTATGTTTTCAATGAGAGGAACAAACAGCATCAGAATCTCAGCAACTTCACTTTTGTATTCCAGAAAGTACACCCATGTGAATCGGGAAAAATCATCTGTTATCACCAAACAATAAGACTTTTTAGCTAGACTTTTAACACTAATAGGACCAAACAGATCCATGTGTAATAATTGAAGAGGTGAGTCTATAGAGTTCACAACTTTGGACTTATGCGGCTTTTTGTGTTGTTTTCCTTTGGCACATGCTAAACATTTTTCAGAAAAGGGGAATTCCTTAGAAGGAAGACCTCTCACAAGATTTAGATTTGAAAGCTTATTAATATTTTTGAAGTTAACATGTCCTAATCGCCTGTGCCAAAGCAGTGACTCTGACTCGGATGCTTTAGAAAGTAAGCATGTCATTTGACATTCAGACTTTGCATCCCTCATGTTTATCACGTAAGTATTATTTTGTCTAGGAGCTTTAAGCATAATCATGTTGGTAGGAGGAATGAATCCTGGCTTTAGAAAGATGCACTCCATGTCATTAAATAACACTGAGATTCCTTTGTCGCAGACTTGTGATACACTCAGCAGATTGTAACACAATTCTGGAACATAGTTCACATCTTCTAAAGTCAATGCATCAGAAATCACGTTGTAACACCCCAACCGATGGCGGAAACATCGGGATGTCACGTATTGATGATTGTTCAGTAGCTCATGATAATACATATGTTTAAATAATCCTTTATTACATTACAATATTGAATTACATTAAAGTCTACATCAAATAATCAAACAAAGCTTAAAACTTCAAATATCTCCTCATGCTAGCTCTAGACTTCATGCATCAGTATTTCCTGTTGAGTTTGGAAAAATGGGGGGGGGGGTCAACTAGAAGTTGGTGAGAATACATAATCCATGTTAAGCATATAGTTTAAGTATAAAAGTTTAGCAATTCGTATGTCTATCGTAAATTTAAGTCTACATGAATAGTATAATATGTTGACATAATCAAACCTCCGACTAGTTTAGGTCCATCCCGTCATCTACGGTTCACCTTAGTAATATGTTGAACGATAACAATCACCCACGTTACCTATGTAGGAGGTACACGTATCCGGGTGGGGTTGTCAATCCAATAGATCTATTATTGAGTATCGCCGGCTTGGCCATAGCTAATGATTATGTAAATGTTGAAACTCGTTGAAACTGTTGACTAATTCATGAGGCAATAAAGTTTACTACTAGACATGCATGTTGAATTGCTTAAATAATTGTTGCAAGTATAAAGAATCGCATAAACATGGTTACGTAAACTCACCTTATCAAAGTATTAAGTCTCGAGAAATAGAATATGTGTAGCCCCAAAGTTGCCAATTACAAGAGCTTATAATCAAAGCTTCAATTGTAGAAGTAATAGACTATAGAAGAAAGGTATGAGGGAAAGTTTAATCGGATTGAAACAATCGATTTAGAGGTGCAAAGTATAATGGTTCATAGGTGGGTTTTTATACTAGTTTTGGATTCAATTAGCCATTAAAATTGGTCAACACCATAAAGTAAGGTTTTATGATGAATTGACTATTTGACTAAGACTTTGACTGTTTGACTAAGACTTTGACTAGGACTTTGACTATTTGACTCAAGGCTTTATTTAAATAATAAAAAAAAATCTTGTATGTGAAAAAAAAAAAGAATTTAGAATCATATTATTATTATTATTATTTATATACATTTATGTATGTATATAAGTTGTGAGTTAGGATAAATAAAGACTTAGGCACATTTGTATAATATTAATGATAAAGGTGTAATAATATATATATATATATATATATATATAAGGGCTTTTTATGTATTAAAATTTTGGGGAAAATTTTGCACTGTTACAGTCTCCCCATACTTTTGGAAACTTGGTCCCGAAGTTTATTGAAAACACAGGGTTGAAGGTGATTCGGTAGAAATTAGGACAAGGGTGGTTTGGGAAGTTTCGAGTTAAGGCATGACATAAATTTATAGGTAATAGAATAAACTGTTTCGAATAATTTGGGTAAGAGTTTTGATATGTGTGAGTTTTAAGGGTTGGATTAGGTTCATCTGAAATAGCAAGGAGAATAAGAATCTTAAGTTTTAGGAGTCCTAAAAGGAATGAGTTGATGGACTATTGAAAGACTAAATGAACTACCAGATAACTAAGGTTTATAATTGGTCAACTACCGAAAACCTTGATAGAATTTCACACTACCTTAACGTACCTGTAAATTCATGATTACGTTCCGGACCGCAATCACCAATTTACCTTACATTAGGGTTTTATGTCCTTCTATAACTCTAGACACACATGTAAAATAATATGATTAACCATGTATCCAAAAATGAGTCCAACTGTTGAGCAGGAAAAAGACTTCTACCAGTCAGTGAGTAGGAACCTCTACCGATTGTTGAGCAGGTATGATAGCCTCTACCAGTCGTTGAGCAGGTTGTAGGGCCTCTACCGACTGTTGAGCAGGCATGATGACCTCTACCAATAGTTGAGTAGGTTATTTTGTACTCTACTAACTGTTGAGCAAGTACTTCATCCTCTATCAGTTGTTTGATTAAGTGTACCAATTATTACACACATGAATTGCAAATTGATAATATGTACATGTAAGCAATCAAGTATCAAGTATAGCATACGAGTTGTAATAGAGTTGCCCTAGATAAGGTTAATGACTCTAGGTGTGTCTATAGTAAATAGCTTATATTCCATGAATTCTAGTTTCAAATGTTCAAATAAGGTAAATAGTCGAATCCTCATGTATAACTAAGGATTATGTTTGATGCAACACACAATCAAGTTTCAATAGTTTGGTTATCATGGGTAACTAGCTCATGTGTGAGAAGGTGAAGGATATGAATTTAGTTCTTGAGAGGATGATGAAAAATTCTTGAAGCAGAATCAAAGTTGTGAGAGATAGTGAATGTGAAGATAGTTGATAAAGAGTTTATTTTATAGTATGGAGATTATATGATTTGGGTAGGGTGTTGAATATTTAAAAAGTGGCTAAGATGGTAAGGTGAAGTGTGATTGTGAAATCCATGGATGGTTATGAAATGAGATTGATTTAAGCTGTAAAATTTTGAGATTTTTGAGCTTAGTTTAAGGAAGGTGAGTGTAATCATTTATTCATTAATTAAAACGAATAAACGAAAACGTTGACTTATCAAAACTTCTAGATTCTAATAACATAGTGAAGACATGCTTTAGCCTATAAGTGAACACTCATCCCGAGAATTCCCAGGTAGGCATCCGGGTCCCTCGTCTGATTGGGATATATGCGCAATGCCAGTCCTAGACAGAAAACTCAGAATACAGGCGTTCACCCTTCCAGATTGCACGTGTTCGTTATTAAAATCTAGAACTTCGACGAGATCTCAAGGTGGTTCAGGCTAAACCTGAGGATTGTCCTATTAGTCTAAGAGTAGATCTTGTGATGGAGAGCAATCTTCTTGTAGGGGTTGAAGTAGGGATAAGAAGTAGGAGTGAGATAGAGAATAGCAAGTAAAAGTTGCAAGTAAAAGGAGCAAGTACTGATTAAAATCCTATGGTTATAGACTAGATTATTTTTTTTTCTAATAACCTAATTCCCTATAACCTGGCTCTGATACCAATCTGTAACACCCCAACCGATGGCGGAAACATCGGGATGTCACGTATTGATGATTGTTCAGTAGCTCATGATAATACATATGTTTAAATAATCCTTTATTACATTACAATATTGAATTACATTAAAGTCTACATCAAATAATCAAACAAAGCTTAAAACTTCAAATATCTCCTCATGCTAGCTCTAGACTTCATGCATCAGTATTTCCTGTTGAGCTTGGAAAAATGGGGGGGGGGGGTCAACTAGAAGTTGGTGAGAATACATAATCCATGTTAAGCATATAGTTTAAGTATAAAAGTTTAGCAATTCGTATGTCTATCGTAAATTTAAGTCTACATGAATAGTATAATATGTTGACATAATCAAACCTCCGACTAGTTTAGGTCCATCCCGTCATCTACGGTTCACCTTAGTAATATGTTGAACGATAACAATCACCCACGTTACCTATGTAGGAGGTACACGTATCCGGGTGGGGTTGTCAATCCAATAGATCTATTATTGAGTATCGCCGGCTTGGCCATAGCTAATGATTATGTAAATGTTGAAACTCGTTGAAACTGTTGACTAATTCATGAGGCAATAAAGTTTACTACTAGACATGCATGTTGAATTGCTTAAATAATTGTTGCAAGTATAAAGAATCGCATAAACATGGTTACGTAAACTCACCTTATCAAAGTATTAAGTCTCGAGAAATAGAATATGTGTAGCCCCAAAGTTGCCAATTACAAGAGCTTATAATCAAAGCTTCAATTGTAGAAGTAATAGACTATAGAAGAAAGGTATGAGGGAAAGTTTAATCGGATTGAAACAATCGATTTAGAGGTGCAAAGTATAATGGTTCATAGGTGGGTTTTTATACTAGTTTTGGATTCAATTAGCCATTAAAATTGGTCAACACCATAAAGTAAGGTTTTATGATGAATTGACTATTTGACTAAGACTTTGACTGTTTGCTAAGACTTTGACTAGGACTTTGACTACTTGACTCAAGGCTTTATTTAAATAATAAAAAAAAATCTTGTATGTGAAAAAAAAAGAATTTAGAATCATATTATTATTATTATTATTTATATACATTTATGTATGTATATAAGTTGTGAGTTAGGATAAATAAAGACTTAGGCACATTTGTATAATATTAATGATAAAGGTGTAATAAAATATATATATATATATATATATATATAAGGGCTTTTTATGTATTAAAATTTTGGGGAAAATTTTGCACTGTTACACACGTCCCCTATCCCAACTATCTTTCCGCCCTTCTCGTTGCCGGCAAAAGCAACAAACTCTCCATCAATGAATCGATAGTTTTTCAGGAGTTCTTTCAGTCCCGTCATGTGCCTTGACGCCCCGCTATCAACATGCCATAGATATCTCATCAGGGCAATCAACCACTTTTGTAGTTTATTCAGGTCTCTCTCCTCAGCCTTCTTCTGCATGCTCTGTGGTTGCTGATTGTCCTTGCTTGTGGAAGTCTTTTCAGCGACAAAAGCTTCCTCAGCAGCAGTCTCCTTCCCCTTGTTCTCACTCAACACGCTTCTTAAACCAGCCTTCTCCATCCCTTCTCCTTTTGGCATCTCAGCTGAAGACCCTTCCAAGGAACTCACACCAACTGTTGATTTAGTGCAAATTTTCGCCATCAGTGCCTTGTTTACTTCAGCTTCTGCCACAGCGACTTCCTCTCCCCAATCGAAATCCTGAACCACAAGCGCCTTCTGCTGGTTGGCTTCTGCTCCTTCTGTGATTGCCACCACTCTCTTTGCTGGTTTGACTTCAGCTTGATTCAAAGCTGGACATTCATACTTGAAATGTCCGAGAGTTTTGCAGTTATAACACCTGATCTTAGATTTGTCAAACCCCGCTTTCCCCATGCCGACTCTTCTACCGGTTCTATCTTGAAACCTCTTCACCCTCAAAGTGATCATGGCCATCTGCCATTTCAAATCCATTTCCTCCATATCGTCTGGGTCAACTTGATACATGTCCTCAGGGCTCATCATATCATTTTTTAGATCACCAGTCTTTAATGCTTCAAAGCTGGTCATGAAGGCGTTGAAAAGTTCAACGTGTTCAGTTGCAAGCTTTGTTTGTTGAGGATTGAGAGTTGACGGCTGAGGGTTAGTGACACTGGGTTGACAGTATGGAACAGATTTTCCTGAACTTGAACTACCACCAATCATTCCATCAGCATACATGTGAGATGAGCTTGAACCCATGTTGCCCACTGGAGTCATTAACGCTAAGTTCTTCATTGCAGTGATGGGAACTACCTTTGGATTGGTCTGATTCATCTCTCTTTTTGTAATGTCCATCTCAAAGGACTTCAATGTGTTGATGAGATCAGCCAAGGTAGACTGGGCATCAAGATATTCTTTTCTGATTAGCATGCACTGAATGCTCCATTCTTTTGGCAATGAATCCAGCAGCTTCTTGATAGAATTTCTGTTGTTCACAGGAATTCCAGCCTTCTTCATCTTTGTCAACATGCTCATGAACCTATCAATGTGCGAGCTCAGACTTTCCCCACGAATACTACCAAACATATCATATTCTTTTTGCACCATGTCTTGCTTATATTGGCGCATCTCTTCGTTCCCTTCGTAGTATTCATTCAATGCAAACCACAGATCATGTGCCGTGCCATACTCTTCAAACATGTTGTAAACATCGTTAGATAGGGCCATGGTTAGAGCACCATAAGCCTTATGATCTCTTTGGAGTAATTGTTTGTCAACATCGGTATAGGTGGTTGGATCAGGGTTGAATTCTTCCCCAGTGGCAGTGGTTCTCATGGGAATGTGTGGGCCCAACTGGATAGAGTTCCATTGGGTGAAGTCTGTGACGTAAAAGAATGACCTCATTCTGTTCTTCCAAGTCCCATAATCTTCAGCACCTTTTAACTTAGGTACTCTGGTAGTGGTTCCAGTTTCCAGGTCTTGTTGTGTGATAGGGTTAACAGTTGATTGATTATTGTTACCAGCCATGATTTAGATGAATTTAGGAATGTGGTTTAACAGATTTTAGTTATCAGTCCAGAAAATTGTCCAAGTCCGTAAGTACACAGCTAAGTTCGCAGCTAAGTACGCAGTTAAGTTCACACTTAAGTTCACAGCAGTCTGGATAAGTATGCAGCAACCTGTAAGAATATAAACAGCCTTGTCAAGTTGTAGTCTTTGTTAAGTATGCAGCTCGGAAGTATACGTGTGGCTATGCTTCTTGATAAGTTCGCAGATCAGTCAACACTTGGGCATTATAAGTGCTCAGTGTTTACTGATCAGCCTGCGTACTAAATTAAGTGCGCAGACTCACTTAAACTCTCGTTTAAGATTTTAAGTTCGCAGAAACCCTAGCCAAGTACTCAAGACTACACCTTCAGTAAGTGCGCACAAATCCAAGATTTCTGTTTAAGTATGCAGAAACCCTAGATAAGTACTCAAGACAATGAGATGCAATAAGTGCGCAGAGATCAACTTAAATGAACAAGTGCGCAGAAATTCAATTTAAAGTGCAACAAGTGCGCAGAAACCCTAGCTGCGTACTAAAATGACAAGTTTAAGTACTCAAAGTCACAAGTATGCAATATATGATCCAAGTACTCAAACTAAGAAACAAGTGCTCAGCTTATGAGATAAGTGCGCAGGATATATGAAATAAGTGCGCAAAAACGAGCTGTAACAAACATAAAACTCAGCTGAATCCTTTCCAAACCATTTTCTGATCAAAATAACATACTTTAAACATTTAGAAACACGATTTTCACGAAATTTGAAGCCAAAATATACGAAAAACACCTAAATTTTAAAGTTTACAAAGAAAATAATCTTGATAATAAAAACTTAACAAGATGAGTGTTTTGGTATCTTAAAGTAGATACAATCTAGAGCACAGAGGCTCTGATACCAAATTGTAGTCCCGAAATACTAGATCTTGTTGAATGCAATAGATTGTTATCACTTGGAAACACCTATTAGTTAGGTGTTTCAAGTGATTAATCCAAGAAACAAAGAAAACTAGATGAATATTGTAAGACCCGACACACACAATGAATAACATGATGATTCCATATCTGATTTGATAATGAATAACCTTGGAATACCACACAAGTACGCACCTATTCTGTGTGCTACAAAGATAATCTCCAAAACCCTAAACCCTAGCTGTGCACACACAAACTATATATAGGCAGCACCTGGGCCTGCGCACTTAACATAAGTGCGCAGGGCCCGTCCAAATAAGTGCGCAGCCTAGGGTTTGGCTTACTAAACTATGCTATAATTACATGTAAGGTCCTTCAACTATTAAGCTTTACAATAGTCATTCAAAAGTCTTTATTCTGGTAACTGTGGTCTCAATATAACCCAACAACTTGTCACGTGTGAAAGCTTAGTTAGATCTTGATTCGTGTTGCGAAATTGGAGTATTGAGTATTGAGATAAAAATGGACGACTTGCGTTGTCGGTTTGATACAAAAAGAGAGGAGACTCTGCCCAAAATTTTTTTTTATCAAATATAAGAAACGAATCAGGTAAATCCAATGTATAACTTTGTGTAAACAAAAACTATATATTTACAAATAAATGTTGGTTTCCAAACTGTACATCGTCGAAATAGTAATATATATATATATATATATATATATGTAAGTATATATACACTACCCGAACTACGAAAAGAATTAACGTCCAACTTGAGTTGCAAACATTATATTTTTATTAATCAAAATATTGTTTTAACAGTAATTTCAAAATACAACTTCATGTACTATAAAGAAGTATTTATTTAAATAACCATACACGCGCATATATTTTCGGGAATCCAAATCAAGTTACTATCGGTTCGATAAATCCTACACTCATCAAGACACGTATTGTTTACAATACGAGTCTAGGTAGTTGGATCAACTATCTTTACAACCAAGAAACGAAACAAGCGTATTTGCATTAGAAATTAAGACATCGTTTATTTGTAATAGGATACAAGAGTTCAATTTATCCAATTTCAGATTTGTTGCTACTTGCTAGTACTTGCACAGTGAATTTCAGGTGAGTTTTACATAGCCCCTTTTCTATTTATGACCATTTTTGGGGTGAAACATGTTACAACATTCTATATGCAATTCAATCATAAAGTGTCTATGTGTTTTTCTATGTTGCATTATGTCTTAAACATGACTAGGGTAAGCACAATATTCTAGCATAATCATTAACATTGATCAGCCGACGGTATACAATGATAGATCTATTGGACTGGCAATCCCACCCGGATACGTGCCTCCTACAAAGGTAGCGTGGGTGATTGTTATCTCATAACATAATCGAGTGAACCATGAGCATATGGGATGTACCACAATATAGCAGTCACAAGGGTTGATTATGCACTCGATTTACTTCTAGTATGTTTTCACATATGGACTAGACTTGCCATGACACTTGAATTGTACAAGCTTTATTCAATTATCAAAACCTATGTAATTCTCACCAACTTTTGTTGACCCAAAATATTTTCAAACTTAACATGTTTCAGGTTATAGCTTGCTCGAAGATTAGAGTTAATGCTTGAAGATGCGTAGCTAGTATTTGTTATTTTGATGTACAAATTTTTAGAACAATTGTATGTAATTCATTTAAATCATTTATTGAAATTTAGTATTTACCATGAGCTACTGAACAATCATCAATACGTGACATCCCGATGTTTCCGCCATCGGTTGGGGTGTTACAATCATTTACATAGAATTTCCCGTTTAATTAAACATATGTCCTAGGTCCGTTGGTGATGGATTACCTTTGTTACAAGTTACATCTATACTTTCATGAATATTAATTAACTTGTATAACATTATTCTCGACTCGACTCACTTGACGTATAATTATTTTCCCATTAAATAATTATACTAAGATCTTGTCGTTCGATATAATATTTTTAACACTCGACTCGACTCACTTTACCGTATATTTATTTTCCCATTTAAATTAATATACTAAGTTCTTGTCGATCAATAATGTATTTTCTACGCTCGACTCGACTCACCACACCGTATATTTACTTTCCCATTAAGTAAATACACTAGGATCTCGTCGATTCGATATATATATTTTCCTTACTCGACTCGACTCACTTTACCGTATATTTACTTCCCCATTAAATAAATATACTAGGATCTCGTCGATTCGATAATATATTTTTATTGTTAAGTCCATACGCTCGTTTTAACGTTTAATCGCTAGATTATTTACGTTATTTTTCTCCCACGAATAACTTCCCAACACTTAGGAAAGTGTTATGTATTTTTCACCCAAATCATATATTTTAAGTCCTTTAAAATATATGTTCTCATTTTCTCATTAGACGTAATTAATACATATACTTATTTGCTCGATTTTACGTCTTAGTCCGTTAACACGTCCAATTCCGTTTACTTAACATATATGTATATATTGTAAAATATCCAAGTTTTAATAATATGTATCCATGAAATTGATCATCTTTTAGTTTCTACATATATTACTTGGAAGTCTATAAACATATTTGTATTTTTTTTATTACCAAGACTTGGTTACTTATATATATAAAATGCTCCAACACTTTTATATTCCCATTTATATAAAAGTGTTCATTTTTATATAAGTTTCCACCAAGCTTTTATTTGTCTAACATTTTTATAAAAACCTTTGTTTATATTTATATATATATATATATATATATATATATATATCCATATGTTAGAAAAGTCCATATTTTTATAAAACTCTATTTTATAAAAATACCCTTTTATACAAGATACATGTGTATACTTGCTAGTATTTACCAATTCTTCCTTGGAAAATTATTATTTACACTTTTGATTGTCTCATATCATCTTATTAAGGCTACTAATAAGTGTAATTAGTGTGTTTTGTCCAACATGTCCAAATTATATTTTTCAAGCTTGTAGACTTTGATAATGTAGATTTTGTATAACTTATTTTCTAACAAAAGCAACATTATAACAAGTCTTATATGCTTATGTTAAGATGATTAAAACCATTTTTAAGTTCACTAAAGTTCTAATAACAAGTTATGTTTAGATCACCTTTTTAACCAAGGCTATGTAACTTTTTATGAACTTCAACAATATTAAAAACGTCACTCATCACCCATGGCCATTGAACAAGTTTTTAAAGGTCCATTTTAGTTTGATAGAATATATCATAACTTATGTTTGAAACCTTGTTAAAACTTGTGTATAACTTGCCTTCAAAACACCAAAATATAAACTTTCAAGAATCAAAACAAGATCAAGAGAGTACTTACAACTAGCACAAGGCTAGGGAAGACAAAAAAAGAACTTGTTTTGATGGGGTTAAAGAGTGCTCTTCAAAGAAAGGTTAAGCTCCAAGCTAACACTCTTGATTTAGGACTTGAAAAGAGTTTTGATTTAGTGTGTTTTCTTGATAGATATTAGCTTGAAGGTGAGTGTGTGTGGTGTATGCTTGCTCACGGCAAGAAGAGGAAGAAAAAGAAGTTTTTGATCAAGTGTTGTGTTTGTGATACTTTATAATCTCATCATATCTTCAAACAATCTCTAAAGATCACAAAGATCTATTATTAGATCTAAATCCCATAAATCTTGGATATGTTTGTACCTTGTAACCTTTGATAGATTATGGTAGGGTGTTTTGGCCGATTTTATCAAAGGGCATGGAGGATTTTATAAAATCTTGAAAGGACATGAATATCCCATATATGATCTAGCTTGGATTTCAAATCCTTAAAGCATGGATTTCTTGTGTACTAGTGATCTTTGTGGATTGCTTTTAGGGGTGTTTAGGCCGTGAGTTTATAAGCCAAAGGAAGGGATTGTATAGATTTTGCAAGGACATGAATCTTCATAAGATCATCTCCATATCTATCCCATATCTTCCAATATCCAATTCTAGATTATATGTACAAAAGTAAGATTTTTAGGCATGAGGAGGGGTTGGTCGGTTTTGGGTGGGTTTTAGTGGGGTCCACAACATAGAACACTTGCTAAATAATTAGTTATGCTTCACACTTAGCGTTCGGGTTTCGTTCGGGTATTAATCGGATTTTAATTTCGCGTTATCTGGATATAATAATAGCCTCTAATAACCCTTAAACATAGCCTAGTTTAAGTGTTTATTGGTTAATTAGGCTCTTGTTGGGTGAAATTATAATTTATACGCGTACCAGGTGTGGTACGCACACTTTATTCGTTACCGGGAGATTTGTATGTAAAGTTTTCACTTATGGTTTTGGAGTTCTAAAACACATTATATTTCGTGAAAATGCCCTTTATTTTATATCCTGGGTGTTCGGGATCCTTTTCGTTTATTTAATTTTTACCGGGTAATCACCAACGTCCGTTCCGAACAAGTTTATTCGCACACGATTTCGTCGTGCTTCAACATTAAACATGTGCATTTCTATGCATCTTATGGGGAATTTGCTATTCTCTAAGGCACCAGTTAAATTAATCCAATTAATTTAAATATGCACTTAAACCGTTAATTACATATACTAATTACGTACGAAATCACATCGATTTTTGCTGGATGTTACATTAAACAACCATAAGTACATCCATTTTTTTAACGGTAAATTTTTAATACCTTAATTCCACCTTACCTTGCACTTGCAAGAATTTGAACCCACAACCTCACATTTGTAAGTGGGGACTGTCACACCCTCAAATTTCCACCTGCGGAGTTCTACCGCGAGGCGTGTGACATACCAGGATCCAAGTCAACGGTCACAATAAACGACGTCTAAATGTAAAAACATACGTAAACAAAACCATGCATAAGTTTAAAACCAACATTCAATAGTGCGGAAGCATTTTAAAGTTTACAAAAGTCATGCATAAATAAACATAAGTTCAAAAGTTCATAATCCCAAAACGTGCAGATGAAACCCTAGACACGAGACGACTCCAGTGCGACCACGTGCGCCTATCCATATGCTGCTACCTTAGCGACCTGAGAAAACATGCTAAAAGAGTCAACATATAATGCTGGTGAGTTCACAGGTTTTAATTAAACGTTACAGTGATCCTTCAAAAATGTTACCATCACAATTACTACTATGCTTGTGAGAACGCCAAACCAGGCGCAGAATGAGATACTCATACGGGTGAAACCATTACTGACTAAGCCGTGTGTTACCCTTAGTTCCTATGGGCTACCGTCATCGCCGGTAGACCTTGTTTTGTTAGAGACAATATGCACCCGCCCGGTCCGACCGTCGAGTGGGGTTTGTCAGTTCCCAATAGCGCTATCCATATTTCCCCGCCATATACCCATGTTAGTGGTTTCAAGGGATTTTCGATGAACCGTATAGTAAGATAAGTAAGCCATAGTATAACGTGATAACAAGTCATAAGTCATAAGAGTTTAACAAGTCATAAGTCATAAAAGAGTTTGTAAGCATGTTTCTCACCCCGAAAGTAAAAACTGTAAAATGTGGGGCCGTGAACTCACCTTAGATAACGTTCCTCGAATATGTGTAAAGATGTTTAGCCCGTGACAATCCCTCTACCGAAGATCTATCAAAATGTTCACATAAGTATTCCGACTAATAACCATAAGGTTATCTAGTCCCCGATTGTCCAGATCATAACCAAGTATGTTTTAAAACGTGTTTAAATGTTTAACCGACACACTAGACCGACCCGACATCCCGTTGGTGACCCATTACCCTAACTAATCAAGTACACATAGGTTACATGCAAGGTTCAAGCATAAAACACTTAGTTTGTATCAAAAATCTCATTTTTGTTAACACAGGGTCGAATGTAGTTGTAAGTGGTCGAAGGTGACTTGAACTGGTCGAATGTGGGTTCGGACTTCCACCTTCGCCCCTTTTTCTTCCACCTTCGCCCCCTTGTGGTACCTTCGCCCCTTTTTCTTCCAGGTTCGACCCCTGGATTCCACCTTCGCCCGTTCGACTGGCCGAAGGTGTTCCAGGTTCGACCCTGTTGTGTTGTTTACTCAAAAACGCATCCAAAAACATCCGAAAACATCACGAAACATCATGAGTTACAGCAGTCAAGCATTATTAACATATTCCTACGAAACCCTACCAATTTTACCCCAAAATTTATCCGTTTTACAAGTTTCCTAAAATAGCAAATTATGGAGATGTCACATCATCATGCATGCAAATATTACCCAATTAGGAAACTTTCTGAAATCGATTAATAATCGGTTTATCATACTCGGATCATCATGAGCAAGAAACCCCTATCATAACCTTATCATAATCATCCCAAAAACAACCCTAAATCTAACTAAAAACTCCTTTAATCATCAAAACACCATCAACAATCAAAGGTAACACGTTTCAATCATAACCCATCATTAATAACAGCCCTAGGTTGTTGTTATCTCATCTATATAACAAATAATCATCAAACAATGCTTAATACCACATAAACACATGTTAAATTGTATGAAAACTCATTGTTTATGAATAGGTTTTATTTAGAAAGATATTAGGAAGGTTTTTACCCATAAAACATGTTGATATCAGATCTGGACCCTTGGGGTTTAGATTAAAACAAGTCAAAATTGTTTAAAAAGGATTTGTAATGAAGAACACACCTTAGATTTTCACTTGTAATGATTTAGAGAGTTAGGTTATGAAAAACAAGCTCAAAAACTCCTTCCCCAATGATAATAGCTGATAGAGAGTGTTTGGAGGCGTTTAGGGTTTGTGAAATGGTGAAAAATGGCTAAGGATGGTATTTATACTGTCTGCACGTTCGCCCAGTTTAAGTGGTCGAATGTGGAATTTTTCCACGTTCGCCCCTTTTTAGTGGTCGAATGTGGAATTTTTCCACGTTCGCCCCTTTTTAGTGGTCGAATGTGGAACTTTTCCACATTCGCCCACTTTGTTTCCACGTTCGCCCATTTTTCAAACCCCATTTCCACATTCGCCCAAAAGTTCCACATTCAGGTCATCAGCACATTTTTAACACATGTTAACAGCACTTTTAACACATGTTAACCTTTTTCCAGTTTGTCGTGTTTAACGCATTCTAACACATCTTAACACATAAGCATGCATCCATAGTCTATACTTAGCATGTTTAGGCACGTATAATCATTCGTACATCATTTAAGCAAGTATAAGCATACAATCCACCACACGACCCATAATCTACACATATACTAAATTAATTCATGTAATGTCACCAACAACGGGACCCGGTACTAATGTATTCTCAAAACGACTCCCAATGATCCTCCAGATCATTGGACCCTTGACAATCCTAATCTGACCCGACTCAACTAACCCAGTTAAGTTTGTTTATAAACGTTTCTTGCTAAGGTAGACTTACTAGATTTTTAAAAAGTTAGTTACCGAAAGTTGCCGGGTGTCACAGGGACACCATACCACTAGACCAAGAGGTCATGGGTATAAATAAATACATCCGTTAGAGGTCAAATCAGATTAAAATACTTTTTAAGACTTCAATAAATAAACAACAAAAAACAACCAACTAAGTCCTAAGATAATCTTCCATTTTTTTGTTTCCATAGCTTTTTTTCGCCAATTCCTCTTTATTGTTGATAGTTCGCAACAAAGCAGCAATTACCTTTTCGCATCTTTGACACTTTGACGTATCAGCCCAATCTAACCAACCACAACGAGCCATCTGTAATGAAATTAACTAATTAATTAATAATTACAAATTAATTTATGATAACATTAAATTTCAATATTTAGCATTGAACACTTACACAACATAAGAAACGCCTTCCAAGGTTGGCCTCCGTCTTGGATGTACGATAGCAAGTAGCTCCACCACATTTATAGCAAATCACATATGCAACATCGAACCTCGATGTACTCGAACTTGCAGAAGAAGGTGATGATTGTTGAGACATTTTCTTAAAAAAAAAGGATAAAAGTGTTAACTTCAATTTTGATGGAAGCTTTGGCTTGTATGATTACTAGAGCTTGTCGGTTGGGGGATATAGAGGGTATAACATTGCCGAGGCTGGACCAACTATTTCCCATATGTTATACGCGGATGATGCGTTAATTATGGGAAAATGGTCTAGAAGGAATATTGTTATGTTAACTAGGTTGCTTCGTATCTTTCACATGTGCTCAGGTATGAAAATAAACGTCCACAAGTCTCATTTGTTTGGGTTGGGCATAGCCTCTTTGGAGGTGAGCAGCATGGCTGAGGTTTTGGGTTGTAAAGTGGGTGAGTTTCCTTTTAAATATCTTGGTATTAAAGTTGGAGCGAATATGAACCGGGTTACTCATTGGGAACCGGTTATAGATACTATCTGGAGTAGGCTCCAATCATGGAAAGCCAAGGTTTTATCCATAGGGGGACGTCTCACGTTGATCAAATCGGTGCTAGCAAGTCTCCCGGTTTACTATCTCTCATTGTTCAAAGCGCCTTATCAGGTTATCAAAAATATTGAGAAGATCATGAGAAAATTTCTATGGACAGGTAGTAGGGAAGGTAAAGGGATTCACTAGGTTTCTTGGGAGATAGTTACGAGGCCTAAACGGTTTGGGGGATTGTGTATATCTAACCTGTTGGAAGTTAATTCGGCTTTACTCGTGAAATGGGCGTGGAGGTTTAAAACTGATCATGCGGGATTGTGGAGGAAGGCCATTCTTAGTATTCATGGGGGTAGAAATAAATGGGCGTTTTTACCGGTTAAAAAAGTCGTTCAGGAGTTTGGAAGGCCATTGTAACTGTTTTGGGTAATATTCGGTTCGACGGGAGGAGTATAGATAAGTTGTTTTCATGTCAGCTTGGGGATGGCAATCGAATCAATTTCTGGAAGGATACTTGGTATGGTACAACGTCGTTATGTGACAGATGGCCGGTTTTGTTTTCGTTGGACAGGGACAAGAACACTATAGTCAGCAATCGCTTAAAGCGGGAAGGGGGTCAGATCATGATTAAAGATAGCTGGTACTTGGGTGTTTCTTCTGTCGAAGGGATTTCGGAGGTCCAAGACCTGTTATATATGCTATCTAATGTTCGGTTTAATGGTAGCAACGATTGCTTGATTTGGGACAATAATTCAGCTATAGTCTTCTTAGTCTCTGTTGTAAAAGCGGCTCTAAGACATAATGTATATGGGTTGCTAGATCAACAGATGCGGTGGGTGAATTGGGTACTGATGAAAGTCAACATCCTAGTTTGGAGAATTGAAAAAGAAAGGATTCCAACTCGCTTCGAACTGGTCAAAAGGAGGGTCGCTCTGCCTAGTACTACCTGTGCACTGTGTGGTGTAGAGGAGGAGACTGTCACTCATGTTTTCGTTACCTGTGGCTTTGTGTTTGGAGTTTGGAGCAAAATATGGAGGTGGTGTAATTTGGTCCCTGAACGATTTGGTTTAATTGAGGATATGTTGTCATGTCAAGATTCGGCTTCTAATTCAGCTACAGGTAAGAAGATTCTTAGAGGTATAATTATGGTCACATGTTGGGCCATATGGAAGGAACGCAATAAGGCGATTTTTCAGAATTCCGAACCTAAGGTGGTAGAGGTTGTGGCTTTGGTTAAGTCTATTTCTTTTCTTTGGTTGAAATATAGATCGAAATGTATCAGGATAGAGTGGAATGATTGGGTTAAATACCCGTTGTATATGTTGTAATTGGTTTTTGGAGCGGTCCTTTATTTGAGGACTAGCTCGGCGTTTAATGAAGTTTTATTTTCAAAAAAAAAATCTTACTTTGAATCAAATATTTTCCTTGTGAAAAATGTGTCCCTTATGAAGTCTAAATAATAATTGAGAGTATCAAATATCAGCAAATCGTGAACAACCCAGTAAACGAGATCCTTAATCGGCTGATTCAACGCTTAAGACTCCATTTCATATCCAATTCAACGTTTAAGACTCCATTAAAAACAACCAATTTAAGACTCCATTCTAGATTTGATTCAACGTTTTCACCAAATCGTATAAAAAAAGGAGAGATCCTTAATCGGAATTGAAAGAGAGAGTGAAAGTGAAAAATGAAATGTTCAAATATTAAAGAGATAGTGAAGAGGAAGTGAAAATGAAATGTTAAAACTTTTTAGGGGGGTATTTGTTTTCTGCAAGTTGGCTTTGGGGGAGTTGAAAAAGAATGTGAAATGTTTAAAAGTTTGGGAGGGAAAATTCAAGTTAAACGACCGTTTATGTTAAGGCAAACGACAATTTTACTTTGTTGGGAACACGCGACATCCGAGAGGATTAGAAAAGCTGTTGTCCTTTTTTGGACTTTTCTGTAAACGACCGTTTATGTTGAAAGTAAACGGCATTTTTGCTTTGTTGATGGGAACACACGCCATCAGAGAGATCAGAAAAGCTGTTGTCCTTTTTTGGACTTTTCTGTAAACGACCGTTTGTGTTGAAAGTAAACGACAGTTTTGTTTTGTTGATTGGAACACACGCCATCAGAGAGGATCAGAAAAGTTGTTGTCCTTTTTTGGACTTTTCTGTAAACGACCATTTGTGTTGAAAGTAAACGACAGTTTTGCTTTGTCAATGGGAACACACGCCATCAGAGTGGATCAGAAACGCTGTTGTAGTTTTTTGGACTTTTCTATAAACGACCGTTTGTTTTGTTGGTAAACGATAGTTTAACATTACATATTAAAATGTACAGAATTTTTACTTAAAAATAAAGTTTTTCTCTGGTTTGTTGAATTTTTACATAAAAATATCTGGGTTTTAATTTTTATTTACAAAAAAAAATACAAGTATAAAAAACACAAAAAATACAAAAAAAGAAAAAGAAAAACTAGTAATAAAAATAACAACAAATATATGCTGGGCTTTAATCTATATTTACATATCCAGGAGGTTTTGCTATCTAACCTTTATACATATTTTGACGTGATTCGAAAATATATTCCCAACCGTCTGCACTGTTTTCTCTCTTTAGTGTCCATATGTTGTTTATATTAGCCATTGGGTACTTTCCTTGCAATTATACCCTTACATAATGGTTGCCGCCTACAAAGAGGGAAACACATCGAACTGTTTGCTCGTTTATTAGATAAAAAATGAAAAATTACGTTATACTTGTTCGCAATCAGGAACCTTGCATCTGGCATAATCATCCAATGTTTAAAGCAATGTATATAGATCATTGAATGATTCACAAAAAAGCTTTTGTATACAACTCTCTAACCTCCAAAAGCTCTTCCAATAGTTCTCTTTGGACTAAAAGCCATTGATCTTCACCATACCCGATAGCAGAAGCTATCGCCCGAAACCCACAATTTCCATCACCCTTCACATTTTGTATATGTGATACGTATGGACGAAAAATTTATGGAATTTCATGAATATATGGGTGTGCCATTCTTGTTATTTCGTTTATAACACTTTCTTGAGTCAACCCAATGAAATCAAAACCCCGTGAGTTATCAGGGTTAGCAAAAAAACTATGTGTGGTATAATCTTCATTTAACCCCATGAAATCATATGTATGTGTGCTTTCAGGAGTGGAGGAAAAAGTATGTCTTGTAGAATCTTGGTTATAACCCATGAAATCATGGGTTGTTGTGCTTTCAGGGTTAGAGAAAAAACTATGTCGGGTAGAATCTTGGTTTAATCCCATGAATCATAGGTTGTTGTGCTTTCAGGGTTAGAGAAAACACTATGTCCAATGTAGTCAACATAGTCCTTGAATGGAGACTCTTGGGTGTAAACAAAAGGGTTGTGTCTTGGAGACTCTTGAGTGTTAACAAACGAGTTGTGCTTTGGAGGGTATTGGGTGTTAACAAACGAGCTGTGCCTTGGAGGGTCTTGGGTGTTAACAAACGAGTTGTGCCTTGGAGGGTCTTGGGTGTTAACAAACAAGTTGTGCCTTGGAGGGTCTTGGGTGTTAATAAACGAACTATGTCTTGGAGGCTTTGGGGAGTAGCTTTTTTTGAAGGGGAGGTTTAGTGGGTGGAGGGACTGTTTTTTTTTCTTGTTTCTTGGATTTTGTAGATTTTGAGGATTTTGTAGTTGATCTTCCACACGTGTTTGTTTGCACTTTTGGCTCATTATACTCTGTGCTACTAGGATCCCAAATACCTCTTAGCTTTTGTAACCAACTCCTTCTCACCACTGGTTTTACCTCTGTATAGTAAGCTTCCTTAAACTTTTCAAGATGGTCATCAAATGCGATTCTGGTTCTTGTTGGTTTAGCAAAGCCGGTGAGAAATCAAGTTTTTTCCAAAAGCTAACTATTGAATTTAGTGGAATGGATTTATGTGAATCCTCGTATGACGAGATTTCACATGCACATGGTAAACCGCAACTAGTGCGAATACGACAACCACATGCTTGGTTTTTTTCTTGAATGTCTTTAATTCTTTTTTGCTCCCCTAACGATATATCTAGGCATTCAATAGAAACATGATTTAACAATAAAACAAATGTTTTATTGTTATGTCGGTGTTTTATCTTGTTGCGGCTTTCCTCAAAACTTACCTTTATTTGGGTGCGTTATAAACAAACTATGTCATCGATAATTTTCACACCTTTATCTAGCGGTGACTTATCAGAAGTCAAATGCTTTTTAAACAAAGCATGTTGGCTTTCTACCCTATTTGTTGTTCGTTCTCGAAATTTAAATGTTGATCAATCCACGCAGACACAAACATCTCTTTATAATGAAATAACCACTGCTGATATACGTAGTTATATACACGTGATAAGTTAAACGAAACATGTTACTTTGAGTAAAAATATAATAAAATAAATGTAACAACTGATTTGAAAATATAATAAAAATACCTTGATGTTTAGCCTGCAACTTTGACCGAAAGTGCACAAGATTTTTCTCGTAGGCTTCAATAGTTGGTGACCCAACTAGGTAATTCTACCGAGATTTAAAATTTTCCCACTTAGCCTGAGTTTTGAACGATTGCCTACAATGGCGTTTTATATTCTCATGAATGTGAAACCTACAAAGCAACTGGGTAGCCTCTGGAAAGACAAATCGGCAAGCCTCGATAAGAGCCAACACTCTATCTGTGACAATGACACGTGGCAACATGTGGTCGTCTAGTGTCTGTCTCAGATAGTTCAAAACCCACTTAAAATTGTCTTTTTTTCTCGTTTTGTATCAACGCGAAAGCAATATAGAATGTCTTGTTGGTTGAAGTTAACCCAACAATCTGAAGAAAGGGGAGGCGATACATGTTCGTCTTGTACGTGGCATCTAAAAGAAGGACATGCGGGAATGCACGCCATATTTCCATTGACTCTGGATTGATGAAGAATAAATCTTGTACCTGATTGGTATGATTGTCTGCACGAATATGATGGACATATCCTCCCTTGTTCAAAGATGTCATTAGTGCTTTGCATAGGGGTGCATTCAACTTTTTGGGCCCTACGTATCTTCTTTTGTGCATCATATATGGTTTCAATTGTGGAGACATTTGCACTGTTTCTATCCTTAAATGCAGTGAGAATATTACGTGGAGGAACGCCAACTAGTGTCATGTCTTCCAGGATTGTAAACTCTTCTTTATCTAACCTTCTTGGATACGCATGCCCCTCCAACCATTGAGCAGGTTCATGATTATGTTTGTCACATTTTATTTTTATTTTCCAACCTCCTTCTTCTGGATGGCGTTTTGCTACAAGCTGAAATGGACATCCAGTTTTCATTGTCCCTGAATGAGTGGTTGACACAGATGTCGGTTTGTATTCACCACTACGATTGCACATTAAAAAAACCTTCTTCACACCAACATTTTTTGCACTCTTACTTCTTTGGGTGACAACCACATGTCCAAGACTGTATGCCGTGTTTCGCACCCAAGACATCAGCTCCTCATGTGTCGCGAATACCCCCTCGTTATAAAAAGGTGAACACATATTTGGTGAACTCATATTTGGGGAACTCATGACTAAATAGAAAGTGACGTATTATGGATTTCCACAGTTTACATAAAGTTTTAATACAGTACGATGTTTCAGTCTAATGGAATAGATTCTCTCATGATTGACATTTGAAATACGGGAATTGATAGGAATTTTTGGCATTTTATGTCTATATTCACATGTGTTAAAGTCATTTTACATATGTTAATTGATTTTTTTTAAACTTCACATATGTTAAATGATGGGAAAGTTTGGCATCTTATGTCTGGATTCTCTTATAGGTGTGAATCTACAACGTCTGAACACTTTTTAAAAGTAAATTGTCGTCTAACATAAGCGTAAACTATAGTTTACATAAAGTTTAATACAGTATGATGTTTCAGTCTAATGGAATAGATTCTCTGATGTTTGGCAATTGATAGACCGAAATTGATGGGAGTTTTTGGCATTTTATGTATGGATTCACATGTGTTAAAGTCATTCTACATATGTTAAATGATGGGAAAGTTTGGCATTTTATGTCTAGATTCTCTCACATGTGTTAAAGTCACATCTTGTCCCCATTGAAATCCAAATTCACACGATAATATTTGGGCACAAATAATTGTTCAAAACAAACAAAATAAAGTAGTTGTTCAACCAAACCAACAAAAGTCAAGTAATTATTCCAAACCAAAGCAAACCAAACAAAAACTTAATGATCTTCAGGTGGTTGTTGGGGGGGGGGGGGGGGGGTTTGCCATTGTGGTGGTGGTGGTGCCATCATGCCTCCTCTCAGTCTTTCTTGCTCATAAACCCATTGAAACCACAAATCATGATTTTGTAGCTGACTTTGCATCACTTGCAACGACTGTTACACAAAATTTAATACAAATAAATATCAATTGAAATACTTTTTGTATTGATTATAAATAAATACATATCATCATAACCTGAGCATTGGAGAGACATAGCTGATTGGTGGCTTGAAGCCTTAAACTAGCTGATAGGTGACTTGAACCTGTGGGTTGAATCTGCTCCTCTAAGGCCTGTTATACAAAATTTGATATAATAAATATACACACACCCACACATATATATATTATTAAATGAAAATAGTATTATATTCACGTGCAACGTCTCTTGACAGGTGGCTCGGTGACTGGGAGGACGGCGTGGGCGACCCTAATCTTCATTGTGTTGTTGATGGTGAGGGCGATGAGGAGGAGGATGACTTGGCTCACCCTCAACAACCATCAATGCTAGATCATTATCTTCATCACTAGTCTGTGGAAGCGGAACCCATATTTCACCGTTCAATACAAATCTAAAGCCGACACCATCAAACACACGGCAAATTTTCTTCCGCTCACATATTTCACGACCAACAACCCAGAGGGGAGAACAGGATCGGACAGCTGCTCCAAGTTGTCCTCATTCAAGATCTCCAATTCCTTTTCAATATGGGTAACATACGTTCCCCCACAAAAGATGTCTGTCAGTAAATTTTCCTTGCCTCCCAATGCAATGATTAAAATAGTCGGCAAGCATGTAGGCAATGTTGCAAGGATGTTTTTTAATTAAACAGCAAAGCAAAAAGAGATCTTTCTTGTTCACTCCACTTCTGGTTACCCTACACCTACCGATACTCTCCGAAATGACCCGGTGGAAGTATTTGTGTAGGGGTCGTACATAGCCGTGGCCTCATAAATCCCCTCACCAATCTCTGCCCAAAAAGATTGCTCTGATATATCGTCTGGGAGTTTGGTAAGAGAATTCTTGAAACCATCATTCCGCGTCTCCTCCGCGGTGTACACCCCTATCACCTCACCAAACTGGGCTATAGAAAACTTGTAGCTCATCCCCCCCAAGATTAAAGGTTATAGCATCCGCTCTACTGCAAAATAAAAAAACGGTCAAATTATAATAAGATATAGTAATTGAAAGCATAAATAAATGAAAATTGTGAACAAACATACTTCACATTTCAGACTGATGAGTCAAAGGTATATGTAGAAAAAAACTCTAAATAAAGGTCCTTGTATATCGGGCCTTTAATATTAAAAAACATTTCCCAAGCTGGCGTGAGCATGCTTCGTGCCCGTGTCTCCTCACCCACGTCACGTAAAAGCTTCCAAGATATAGAATTCGTTTTTACTAACTTCCTATTTTTTAATATTTGCAGTTTCTTATGAAAAACTGATCCTTCAGGGAAACTGGATATACGGGTGGTCATAATTTTGAACCATTTCTTCAACATCATCAGCATCACCTACATCTTCTGTTATACGTGCACCTCTCCTATACGCCATTATGTAGACCTGTAATGATAATTCAACTTGATAATTTTTCACAAGTTGTTATATAATCAAAATCAAATACAATACAATAGAATCGCAAATGTTGTTTGTTTGTATGTCAGCAGTTTCTATGTATTATTATAATAAAAAGTTCGTATTATTATTCATAATACAATAGAATCAAACATAACCTTACAAAGTTGTTATATAATAAAAAAGTTCGTATTATTATTCATAATAAAATTTTTAATCCTTATACAACTCTCATTCGTTCATCTGTATTCATATACTAATATCGAATTAAATTAACCTTAGTAGCCGTATAATTTTATATTACAATAGTTACTGTCAACATGCGACTTATTATATATTCATGTTGAAAAATAAACATAACAATAAACCTTGAAACTGTTTTTTTTCTTATAATAAAAACATTGAATGCATATTGTACCATCAAATTATAAGCTCTAGGTTCTTTGCCTCTTAAATGAATATATTAATTTACTTAATATCTAACCATTTCCATAGCCCCCATTTAATTACCCCACCTACTTCATATATCTCTCTCTAGAAACCTACATCAAGAAGCATTCCATCTTCTCCCTAATTAATATCCCACCTACTTCATCATCGAAAAACATAGAGTTGCATTACAATTTTTTTTGTAATAAAAAAACTTATACCACCTTATTATCAAAAAACATGTCTGAAGGAACATGTATGAAGCTTACGTAGATACATTACAAATTCCTTAACGGGCTGCTTCAGTTTTCGTGACTTCTAATCCTCAAAGATCATTATTATACCAGGTTATTAATTATCATCTGAACAAAAACAAGAAGAAGCATGTGTATCAAACCCGTCTACCCAGTTTCGACCTTTCCCGGCATCTACCCATCTACCCAATATTTGTATACAAAAACATAAAGCAAGAATTCCAATTTTAAGCAAACAATAACAAATACTTCAAGCTTTGCAAGTCCTCAAGGTATACTAACCTTGATAGAAACAAAGAGACTGTGGTTGCTCTACAGTGGATGTACCGGGTACGACAGGAACAGAGAACAAATGATACGAGAGTAACAGAGATGGTTTTCTAAATGAATGGGTGGTAGATGGAGGTTTTATGGGTGGGATTTATGGTGGTAGATGGAAGAGGTATGGTATTTCTGGTGGAGGTTGAGATGATGATAGTTTTCTAAACGAATGGGTGGTAGATGGAGGTTTTATGGGTGGGATTTATGGTGGTAGATGGAAGAGGTATGGTATTTATGGTGGTGGTTGAGATGATGATGGTTTTCTAAACGATTCATTTGCTTGATGGTTTATGAGTTTATTATTCTGCCAATTTTATGAGTTATTCTTGAGAAAAAAACATGTACTAATTAATTATTCTCTGCAATTCGCCTGTTCCCAATAAAGCTAAAATGTTGTTTACGTTTTTTAATTAAACTGCAGTTTAATGGGGTGTATAGATTCTGGGATGACTTCAGCGTGACATCAGTGGGTGTATTAAAACAAGGACCCTTAAATTACACCATACCCATTGACTTTTTACAATTTTATTATTAAAACATGGAACCAATCGGATTTCGGTACGTGGCTTAGGTAGAGCAAGGAAACGACCTTGATGTTTGGATGAATGTTTTCAGATGTGGAACGAATTTAAAAACCAGATAATATATGAAGATGTATAGTTTGTCTTGGACCAAACCAAGGGATTCAGTGTAACACCCTGACTGATGGCGGAATCATCGAGGTATCATGTAGTGACGATTGTTCAAAAGCTCATGATACTAAAGTGTAAATATGATTAATTATAAAAAAAATTACAACGAATGAGATTACAGGTGTTACAGCAAATCCAAACGATCACTTCATCTAAGTCCTACTGAAGCAACAAGCATAAACACTTTTTTTTTTTTTTGGAGAGGATGATGTCAGACAGTGGAGGTGGTGTGGGGTCTGAATGGAGAAGAGAGGAGGCAGGGGAAGTGGCCGATGGTCGGAATGGAAAAGAGAGGAGGCATAGGGTGGTCGGTGGTCTAAATGGAGAGAGCAAGGAGTCATGGGTGAGCGATAAGGTTTCGTGTAATGTGTTCTCACTTCTCAGTGTATATGCGTATTATCTTCAAACCTTAGGTTTTGAAAAAAAAAAAACAGAAACGGAACAAGAAAAACACTCGCCCACCAGATTCGAACCGGGTACTTTTGGTATAAAGTGGAGGGTTTAAATTGGTGGAGCACTTTATATCATTTGTAATGGGTTTCTCAATTTGTTTCTTATGTGTTCCTTTTTAGTTTTTCATATATATATATTAACACTATAATTTTGAAACCAAGTGGGTTACTGGGAACCCCCGAATGAGCATAAATCCTCCCCTACCTAGCATATGAAATAGTCGGCTTGTTAGTTAAAGATGGATACAAAATAGCGGAGGATAAAGTTGTTCAGTGGAGAAATGAAATATTTAGGGCAAAGGTTACGGAGATGGACGTGAATTGGTTTCCAAACTTTGTTGCGGATGAGTCCCAGAAAACATTAAAGTTAGAGTTTGATAGTGAAAAAAAAATTGTTGAAACTGATCCCAACTTGGACACCGGTGTGTATGATCAGTCAAAGATGTCGGTGATGGAACTAGCTAGACTCAGACACGGAGGATGGTGAAATCGTCGGAGAGCATAATAATGTTGGAGAAGAGGCCATCACCAGGGCTGAGAACACTAAACCAGTTACCGTCATTAATCACGAGGCAATTTTCGATGAGCAGTCGAATGGTCACACGGTGATGGAGAAAGCAACATGGGTGCGCATTCAGTTTCAGTTAACGTGTAGTGCATCGGAAAGACTACTGTCGGTACATCCTCCAATGCACACCCACACGTGGGGGTGAGTTCTTTATTTGATGGTCAGACTAATGTTGTGAACAATCTTTGGGAACACCAAAAGTCGGTTGACAATCTTTTGGAAACCAAACAAACGTTATCTAGTAATTCACAAAAGCATGTTAATGAGGTGGTGAACACAAGTCCCAAGCTACAACTTAATGGTGGCGACAATACTTTAAATGGGGATGGGCCAATGGTTGGAGCAGATTGGAGCAGAGAGCAATAATGATATTAATGGGCCTAATTTTAATATGGGACCCAAGACAAACAAGGATAACGTTGAGGTTTATACACATGTGAGCGGAGGTAATAAAGAGCATGATGATATAGGTGGCAAATTGTGTGACGTAACGTCTTTTCAAAACATTTTTGAGGCACATGGTGAAAAACAAAAAAAATGGTCTCATGTAAAACAAAATTTCCATTTCAATGCCCAAACAAACAGTGTGGGTTGATCGAATTTATAAGTGTGACTCGTAAGCATAAGAAATAGCCAGGTAACGAGGCGGTAAAATGGTGGGCGCAATTCAAATACTCGGGATGTTAATGCTGGTGTGGGGGATCCTTTCAATCTGGATAAAATCATTGTGTCTGCCTTGAAGAAAACACCAAAAATACGGAGAAAGGAAAGCAGTGGGTTTGATTTGTTTGGGAATTATGCTAAGACGCCAATCAAGAGAATTTGATAGAACGTATCCCCTTTAGATTTGAAACCTATAACATGTGGATTTGACCCGTCTATGGTAGACAATGGTGTTCCTTGCAAGATAAGTTAGGTGTGATAATCTTATTTGTTGTTATTAGGTGTGAGGTGCTAAGTTTTTGGTGTAACGCATGTGAACAGTTTTAATGTATGGTGTCGCTAGCTTCTTGTTATTGCCATTTTAGTTTTAATAAAAGTTGTTTGCCGTAAAAAATAAAAATAAAACCCGATTATGATAATATTGAAACTTGATTTGTCGCCATCATACAAATATTTTGCCAAATGTCACGGAGTAACTCTCTTAACTCACATGCGACTCTTAGACACTTTCTAAGATCAGCCTCTGACTCGACTGTGATGCGTTTCGGAAGTGATAGATGCAAGAATAACAAGATAGGTAATCAACCAAACCTTTATTGATTACAAGTAAGAGGTATACAAGAACTTTACAAGCTTACAAGGTGAATGCCTTATGGTTTTTGGAGGTGATTAGCAAATGAGCCAAGATTCCCTAATCTAGATTGTTCTTAATCTAGAGTTTTCTAAGTATAAATTATACATAATATCTTGGATATTTACAAGGAGTGTTATAGATAATCAAAGATTAATATCTTTGATATTTTGGCTGAAAATCTCTAGATCCTCCTTGATATTTCTTGACTTCAAAACTGATTTTTGTAAGGAATGACAAGCCATGAATGTCTCTTGTAAGGACAAAAAGGATTGAAGAAACCTCTTTTGCTTACCTTAGTCTAATTCCTATTTCTGCCAAAACATTCTAAGTATGGAACTACTGAAGACAGAAGACAAAAGTACTGAAGAAGGATTCAACAAGTACTGAAGAGTAAAGATCAGAAGTTCTGAAGTCAAACCAGACAAGTCAACTGAAGAACTGCTGAAGACAAACTACTCATTAGTAGTTTGTCACTCATCAGCATTTGTAATAGAATCTTTCCACCGTCCTTATGTTTCAGTAGTTTATTAGTTTATTATTACTTTATCTTTTGTACAAGTTCCAAAACTACAGCCTCTTACAGTCTTGCTTTTATAACAAGGTTCATGTATATGTTTGTCTATAAATAGATGGGTTAATCCCACTATTTTAGACATTGATTTTAATTGAAACTGAAATCCTTCAGAGCTTTTACTTGAAATACCATTTCATATTACTGAGAATCTCTTTGCATCTTTATTATCATATACATTCAAATTGCTTGGATTCTCATTAACTATCTTTAGTTCACAAACATCCATGGGAGTAACAACTCCTGTTGATAGTGAAACTTTATAACTTATTCCGCTGTGCAAACTGCTTTGATTAACTTGCAAAACACATAAGTGTTCATAAGAAAGCAACTGTCAAAGAGCATATTGATTCAACATCTCTTGAAGCTGGTAGAATTTTTCGGGAACCGAAGCACATTGTGATCTGAATATTTGAGCAGAATTTGGTGTTGTTTGAGTTGATTTTTGTGCGGGTTGTGACATTCTCCCCTACCTAAAAACATGACGCCCTCGTCGTGCATCATTAGTGGTGTTTGACCCACCTCTGCCATTCCTGACCTTGACTTGCTAGTGCATCTGTTGCACTTAGCTCCTTGTGGTTCTTTGGCCGCCTTGCCTTTGGTACGCTTTCTAATCCTACACTTGCGTCCCTTAGGCTTTCTCTTCGAGTTTGTGGCTTGACCATGTGCCACTCCTAGCCCGATTTTCCGATAGAGTTAAGGAGTTGTATTAACCCAAGTCGTGCCTCTTAATCCTCCTTTTTTTCCTGGGTAACCATTGCATACAAGCTGGCCTTATTCGGGCAAAACCAGGAACATCCATCATCTTGATTAGTGGCGTTACGTGAATCTTTCCTTCGGTTTTGGTCCCACTTAACTCCCCCACTATGCTCAGGATTATTCCTTTCATTTGTTGGTTTAGATGGTCGAACCTCCCTTAGGTCGTGTAGACTTTCAGCATCGGAAATGGCTGAAACTAGATCTTCAACCTTGCGGCGCTCTAACTCTGTCTTTACCCAGGGTTGTAACCCATCCAGAAAGTAAAACAAGGCATCCTCGTCCGAAAGGTCTAGAATTGCCAAACTTAGAGTAGTAAATTCAGTTACATACACTTGAATTGACCCTTCATGCTTGAGCTTACGAAGCCAACTCTTTGCCTCGTGTTTAGCATTTACCGGATAGAATTATCTTTTAAGGTCCCGAAACACCCCAAGTATTGATGGTGCATGTACCTCGGTCGACATCCGCGTGTCTACGACGACACCATAAAGCCGCGGTATTCTTCAGGTACATAGTGGTCGTCTTGATTTTAGTCGCATCGTCCACAATGCCGAAGCCCTTATAAGTATCGCTCTATCTCATAAACGAAGACGTCCACGACCCTTGCCTCATGTTTGCCTTTAAACGGGCTTGGTTTTGGGACTTTGACCTTCGGACTGAAAGTGTCACACCCTCAAATTCCACGTGCGGGGTTTTACCGCGAGGCGCGTGACACACCAGGATCTCAGTCAACGATCACAATAAACATACAACAAACATGCATTCATAAATATATTTAAAACCAAAATATCATGCTTTGAGCCGTAAACCAGCAGCGGAAGCATTTCTTGTTTACAACCAAAAGACATATCATTGTTTACAAAACATTGTTTAATATGCTTCAAAATATTAGACGCTGTGCATGACTCCGTGCGCCTAGCCCATTGACTGCTACCTTAGCGACCTGAGAAAACATGCCAAAAATGTCAACATATAATGCTGGTGAGTTCACAGGTTTTCTTTTATAAAAGTGTTGTCACAAGTTCACAAAGATCATTCCCGTTAATACTATGTCATAAGAACGTTAGCTAGACGTTAAGTGTTTATACTACTACGGTTGGGAACCCATTACTAAACATGAACCAAAGATGATACCAGCCCAGATGACTGGGCTACCGATGCCTCGGTAACCCGATAGGTAGAGACAATATGCACCCGCCCGGCCCCGCCGTTGAGTGGGGTTTGTGAGGCCCAATAGATCTATCCACATTTCCCTCGTTGTGCGTTCCAACACATTCATGGTTTCCCCATGGGACTTTCCATAAAAGCCGTATAGTAACATAAAGTACCCATAGTATAACATGACCTTTAAATAGTTTGTACGAAGCATGTTTCTCCCCCGAAAGCAAAACAGTAAAAGTGGGGCTGTGAAACTCACCTCGGTTTGCGTTACTTGAAAACAGTTAAGTAATTATGCTATGATAGCCCCAAATAGCGGCGACCTATCATAAGATGTGTATAAGTATCCGGACTAATAACCCGTGGGTTAACTAGTCCCCGAATGTCCAGACCATGACCATAAACGTTTGAAAACACCTTTGACTGTTAAACCGACCGTACCAGACAAGACCCGACATCCCATTGGTGACCCGACATTCCACGTGTTAGATAATTACAAGACATCATGCAACATATGCAATTAAACACTTAATACGCGCAATAGTTCACCTAGTCTAGCATAATGTCCGATTAACGCGTAAACAGGTCCGAACACGTGTTACTAAGTCATTGGGTGTATCCCGGGGTTCCTATCATGTTCCTAGGCGTCAAATCATGTTCCGGGATGTTAAAATATACATACAGCAGCATTATACGCGATTAGGAATCAAACTAGCATTTAGGATAGTAATCACTAGTAAAAGTAGCATTTAGGATTGTAATCACTAGTAAAAGTAGCATTTAGGGATCAAACTAGCATTTAGGATTGTAATCACTAGTAAAAGTAGCATTTAGGATTGTAATCACTAGTAAAAGTAGCATTTAGGAATCAAACTAGCATTTAGGATTGTAATCGCTAGTGCTTGGGGCGAATAGGCTTGTATTCGCCTGAACATCAGGTGATTAGGAGCCTACTCGCATGAAGCCTCATGCGACTAGGATCCTACTCGCCTCTACACATCTGCAGTGCATTTTCGCGCGCCGAACACTCCAAATCAGATCCGAAACATGTAAAAACACCCAATATCAAAACTAAACTATTAACCAATCCTTTCCAAGCAAAAACCCTCAATTTATCTATGCTCTAACGGGCTCGGTGCGATTATTTCCAAAAATGGCAAAATACTAGGTTTCATTAACTAACCTTATCTTTCCTTAAATGGAAACAATCAGATTTCATCTCCTACAAGTTGCAATTCATCATCTCTATGTTATATCATCATCCTAGCATGATTTCTAACCATAAACAAGCAATGAATCACATCATAACATCCTATTCTTCAAGAATTACCCAAATGGGTCAAAATGCATACTTGCACCTAAACATCATAACAAGGGCTTAAACTCATAGATAATCATCCTAACAACACCTACACATCAGAAGTACAACAAATTCATTGGAAACATTCATGTTATAATCACCAACAATCATCATATGCACAAATACTTCACATATAGCAAGTATTATGGTGTAGACTTGTTTTAGAACTCTTTTCAAAGGGTTTTAAAGACACAAACTTAGCAAAACAAGGTCTGGACTTTTGGGGAACCAAAATAATAACATTACAAAGGTGTAGGATGAAGAACACACCTTGGATTTTATCAAAGAAGGGTGTATAAGCTTGGTGATGGTGTGTTTTGAGGCAAAACAAGTTCCAGAGGTGTTTCAAGGTGTGTGGGAGGCTTAGGATCAGTTAGGGTTGCACAAATGGTGTTTGGGGAGTCAAGGGTTCTATTTATAGGTGTTTTGACCCGTGCACAGCCCTTTAGGCGAGTAGCAGATCAATTCAGGCGATTGGGGCTCCTACTCGCCCCACCCTCATCCTACTCGCCTCTGGTATAGGCGATTAGGGGTTTCCCAAGCTCCTAATCGCCTCTGTGATGCTGGAACGGGTTTTTGGCGTGTTAAACACTATTTTAACATATATACACACGTAATCACATACCGATAAGTCACATAATGATTTCAAACATATAATGCACGATAACTAACACGTTTACATCCGTTCACCAATTCCCGGGACTTGAGACTCGTGTGTGCGTTAAACCCGGCGATTCCACGAATCACCAATCCTTGTACACATGGTTATGGACCGACTCCCGATGACCCCGCGGATCATCGTAACGACTCCCGATGATTCCCAGAATCATCATACCGACTCGACTGACCCCGTTAAGTACGTAATATGCATGACTCGCTAAGGTAGACTTTCTAGTTTAGTCAACGTTACTAACCTGAGTTTGCCGGGTGTCACATCATCCCCCTGTTGAAAGAATTTTCGTCCCGTAAATTGCCCAAGGCCAAAAAGGAAGAGACGAAAGAGAAGAAAAATTTCCCGAGCTGCTGCCATGCGGTTACGGATTTGTACGATCTTCTCGGAAGTCTCGTACACAAGTTCCGGGCCGGTGAGTTGACTCTCACCCACCTCGGCCCAACAAAGAGGAGACCGGCATTTCCGCCCGTAAAGAGCCTCGAACGGAGCTGCCTTGATGCTAGAATGGTAACTATTGTTGTAGGAGAATTCCACCAACGGTAGATGACTCTCCCACCCCTTGCCAAAATCGATCACACATGCCCGGAGCATATCTTCTAGTGTTTGGATTGTCCGCTCACTTTGACCATCAGTTTGCGGATGATAGGCTGTGCTCATGTCTAACTCGGTACCGAGGGCCTTATGCAAGGATTTCCAGAAGTTAGAGGCGAATCGGTAATCACGATCAGAAATAATAGAGACAGGCACCCCGTGCCGAGAGACTACTTCCTTGAGATATAACCGTGCCAGACGCTCGAGGCCATCGGTCTCTTTGATAGCGAGGAAGTGCGCAGACTTTGTCAACCTATCAACAATCAATTAGATCATGTCACAACTACTGGGCGATTTCGGGAGTTTGGTCACAAAGTCCATCGTAATCTGCTCCCATTTCCACTCGGGAATTTCAGGCTGTTGCAGAAGGCCGGATGGCTTTTGATATTCGAACTTGACCTTGGCACAGGTCAAGCACTTGCTCACGTACGAAGCCACGTCCGCCTTCATGTTCGGCCACCAATAAAGTATCTTTAGGTCTTGATACATCTTATCGGAGCCAGGGTGAATAGAGTACCGGGACTTGTGAGCTTCATCAAGAACGAGCTCCCGCAAGCCCCCAAATAAAGGGACCCAAATACGTTCAGCGAAATAATGTAGGCCATCGGACCTGAGCTCAAGGTGGCTATCAGCACCATGCATGGTTTTAGCTTTAAGGTTTTCCTCCTTCAAAGCTTCTTGCTGCGCCAAACGGATCCGATCAGGTAAGCCGGAATGGATGGTGAGCTGAAGAGCTCGAACACGACGAGGTTTAGCCGTTTCCTTCCTGCTCAAGGCGTCTGCGACCACATTCGTCTTGCCAGGATGGTATTTAATAGCGCACTCGTAATCATTAAGAAGCTCGACCCAGCAACGCTGTCTTATATTCAACACTTTCTGATCAAAGATATGCTGGAGGCTCTTGTGATCGGTGTAGATGGTGCACTTGGTACCGTACAAGTAATGCCTCCAAATCTTTAAAGCAAAGACTACAGCACCCAATTCCAGATCATGGGTGGGGTAGTTTTTCTCATGAACTTTGAGCTGACGAGAAGCATAGGCGATGACCTTCTCGCGTTGCATCAGTACACAACCGAGACCCCGGATAGAAGCGTCACAATAAACCACAAAATCGTCCGTGCCTTCCGGCAAGGATAAGATAGGGGCAGCAGAGTTTAGCCTTTAACATCTGGAAGGCTGACTCTTGCGAATCACCCCAGTCGAACTTCTTGTCCTTCTGGGTAAGCGAGGTGAGGGGTTAAGCGATCTTCGAAAATCCCTCGATAAAACGACGGTAGTAACCTGCAAGACCCAGGAATTGCCGCACCTCAGATGGAGTCTTTGGTGCTTCCCAGTCTTTAATGGCTTCAATCTTAGCTGGGTCAACGTGAATTCCTTTCTCATTAACTACATGACCAAGGAAATGGACTTCACGCAACCAGAAGCTACACTTAGAAAACTTGGCGTACAACTGTTCCCGCCTCAGGAGTTCCAAAACAAGACGCAAGTGTTCCTGGTGGTCCACTTCGTTCTTGGAATAGACTAGAATATCATCAATGAAGACAATCACGAACTTATCAAGATAAGGCTTACAAACACGGTTCATCAAATCCATAAAAATGGCCGGTGCATTGGTGAGACCAAAAGGCATGACCAAGAATTCGAAATGGCCATAGCGAGTTCGAAAAGCAGTCTTCGGAATGTCAGCTTCTTGGACCCTCAACTGATGGTACCCCGATCTCAAATCGATCTTCGAATAGAAACTAGAACCCTGAAGTTGGTCGAATAAGTCATCGATGCGTGGAAGAGGATAACGATTCTTGATGGTAACCTTGTTCAATTCCCGGTAGTCGATACACATTTGTAGGCTTCCGTCCTTCTTCTTGACAAACAAAATAGGGGCTCCCCACGGGGACGAACTAGGTCGAATGAAACCTTTCTCTAACAGCTCCTGCAACTGGTTTGACAACTCCTGCATCTCGGGAGGTGCAAGACGATAAGGGGCTCGGGTAATAGGGGCCGCACCTGGAGCAAGTTCAATACCGAATTCGACCTGACGATAAGGCGGAAGACCAGGTAAGTCTTCAGGGAATACATCGGGAAAATCACGAACAACAGGAATATCTTCGATCTTCTTCTCTTCCTCCGACGAAACCGAAACAAGTGCCAGAATGGCAGAATACCCCTTCCGAAGATACTTATAGGCCTTTATACACGAAATGATACTCAACGGGACCCCGCTCTTTTCACCGTGCACCAACAGAATTTCTCCATCAGGGAGAGGAAGTCGAATGACTTTATCAAAACAAACGATCTCAGCATGATACAAAGACAACCAATCCATACCCACGACAACATCGAAACTACCCAAGGACACCGGCATAAGATCAGTAGGAAAGGAATGACCCGACAACTCGAGTCGACACTCCCTAAGGACGTGTGTCGCTTCGACTTTCTTACCATCAGCCAATTCTATCAAGTACTTAGCCTCTAAAGGTGTAGGTACCCTATCAAGCAATTGGCTAAACCCAAGAGATATAAAACTCTTATCGGCACCGGAATCGAATAAAACCGTAGCATAGCGATTATCGAGAAGAAACGTACCAGTAACAGTGTCAGGATCCTGTCGAGCACCGCTCGAACCAATCACGAAGGCGCGAGCATTCCTGCCTCCGCCCTCATTGTTTCCATTACCCGACCCGTTCTTCCCAGCCTCGCCCTGCTTCAACATGGGGCATTCGCGCTTGTAGTGGCCAAGCTCACCACAATTAAAGCACCCCTGTTTTCCCTGGTTTCCCTGGGGAGCAGCAACATGAGGAGCCGGAGTAGGTGTAGCAGGTGGGTTCCGGTTACCCTGAAGATTAACCCTGCAATCCTTTGCCTGGTGCCCAAGCTTACGGCACCTGTGGCAGCGGTTCCGGTCCTCGCAACGACCGTTGTGGTGAAATCCACACCGGTCACATTTCGGCAGTTTCCCAGTATAACCCCCCGGTTTCTGTTCAGTCGACGGTCCCCCAACATCAGACTTCCTTACCTGCTGAGGCTGAGCCGAACTCGAGCCTTTACCCACAACTTCCCACTTACGCTTGTTATTCTCAGGGGCCTTCACAGTAGCGCCTCGAGGAGGCAAGACCCCTTCAGCCACCTTTATATTGGTCAGCCTGTGAGCCGACCGAACCACCTCAGAATAAACAGTGAGATTACCCGCAGCTACCAATCCCGCAATCTCCGGTACCAACCCAGCAACATAGTGTTCAATCCTCCGGTATTCTGGTGCGTGCAAATCAGGGCACAACACCGCCAGCTCATTGTGCCTAGCAGTGTAAGCTTCAATCTCAGACCCCACCATCTTATGATTCCAGACTTCGTACTCAAGTTTCTGGATCTCATCCCTCGGGCAGTACTCGTTTTTCAACAACTGAACGAACTCTGTCCAGGGCATAGCGTGAGCTTCCCCAATACCCATAGTCTGGGTGGTGGAGTTCCACCAAGTCAGAGCTTGACCCTCCAGGGTTGCAGAAGCATATTTCACCCGGTCGCCTTCCGGGCAGCTGCACATCGAGAAAACCGATTCAATTTTCTCCAACCAGCGGAGCAGTCCCACTGCCCCTTCAGTGCCACTAAAGTTGTGGGGCTTGCAATCCATAAACTTTTTGTAGGAGCACTGGGGTGGAGGGGGATTGACAGCGCCACCTGGAACAGACACACAGGTGAAAATCAAGAAAAGGTACAGTACCCCAGAACAAGATAGAATAGATGAGAATCGACGTACCACCCATAGCATTATGAGCGGCTTGGAATGCAGCCAAAGCAATATTCACATGCTGCTGCATCAGGTTATCCAACTCCGCTTGGGTCATATTAATGTTCCCACGGCCACCGCCGCCACCACGGCCGCCAGCACGGCCACCTCTGCGACCTCCACGAGCTCCCGACATCTTCTGTCACAACATGAAACAAAAGATTTAGGCTTGCCCGTGGTATAACCCACTAGGAATTTTAAGGAACTAGACCGAGCCCAGTTCAGGTCCATCCGTTCAAGCACAAAGTCCGCTAGGGATCCCATGCATCACAGTTTACAATCTCGTGTGCACCCGACATGATAAACTGTTCTACATGGTCCTCCAGGCGTGCTTTAAGTTTGAAGTTCAAGTCACCGAACACTAGTGCCCAATCATGGTATTATCATAAGTATAAGTACAAGATAGTATGCATAAGAACGAGCGTGTCCATTAGGGCATAGAAGGGAGATGTCCAAATCCCTGGACAGATCTCAAGAGTACGCCGAAGCTACCCCAATGTACACCGCCGCCAAGAAAGTTCAATAGTATGTCGTTCGCCATCGAATCATAGTAAGGATGAGTCAAGAGATGGGATGATAAAGAGTAAACAGATGATGTAGCGTAGAAGATGATGACACCGACACCCCCGACAAGTCATGTTGTTATCCACTTGTTAAGACTCGACTATCTGTGACCGTCAAGTGTGTGCGACTCAGTTATAGACTAGACTCTACATGCAGTCCTAGTTCACTATAACCGTTGGCTCTGATACCAATCTGTCACACCCTCAAATTCCACGTGCGGGGTTTTACCGCGAGGCGCGTGACACACCAGGATCTCAGTCAACGATCACAATAAACATACAACAAACATGGATTCATAAATATATTTAAAACCAAAATATCATGCTTTGAGCCGTAAACCAGCAGCGGAAGCATTTCTTGATTACAACCAAAAGACATATCATTGTTTACAAAACATTGTTTAATATGCTTCAAAATATTAGACGCTGTGCATGACTCCGTGCGCCTAGCCCATTGACTGCTACCTTAGCGACCTGAGAAAACATGCCAAAAATGTTAACATATAATGCTGGTGAGTTCACAGGTTTTCTTTTATAAAAGTGTTGTCACAAGTTCACAAAGATCATTCCCGTTAATACTATGTCATAAGAACGTTAGCTAGACGTTAAGTGTTTATACTACTACGGTTGGGAACCCATTACTAAACATGAACCAAAGATGATACCAGCCCAGATGACTGGGCTACCGATGCCTCGGTAACCCGATAGGTAGAGACAATATGCACCCTCTCGGCCCCGCCGTCGAGTGGGGTTTGTGAGGCCCAATAGATCTATCCACATTTCCCTCGTTGTGCGTTCCAGCACATTCATGGTTTCCCCCTGGGACTTTCCATAAAAGCCGTATAGTAACATAAAGTACCCATAGTATAACATGACCTTTAAATAGTTTGTACGAAGCATGTTTCTCCCCCGAAAGCAAAACAGTAAAAGTGGGGCTGTGAAACTCACCTCGGTTTGCGTTACTTGAAAACAGTTAAGTAATTATGCTATGATAGCCCCAAATAGCGGCGACCTATCATAAGATGTGTATAAGTATCCGGACTAATAACCCGTGGGTTAACTAGTCCCCGAATGTCCAGACCATGACCATAAACGTTTGAAAACACCTTTGACTGTTAAACCGACCGTACCAGACAAGACCCGACATCCCATTGGTGACCCGACATTCCACGTGTTAGATAATTACAAGACATCATGCAACATATGCAATTAAACACTTAATACGCGCAATAGTTCACCTAGTCTAGCATAATGTCCGATTAACGCGTAAACAGGTCCGAACACGTGTTACTAAGTCATTGGGTGTATCCCGGGGTTCCTATCATGTTCCTAGGCGTCAAATCATGTTCCGGGATGTTAAAATATACATACAGCAGCATTATACGCGATTAGGAATCAAACTAGCATTTAGGATTGTAATCACTAGTAAAAGTAGCATTTAGGATTGTAATCACTAGTAAAAGTAGCATTTAGGGATCAAACTAGCATTTAGGATTGTAATCACTAGTAAAAGTAGCATTTAGGATTGTAATCACTAGTAAAAGTAGCATTTAGGAATCAAACTAGCATTTAGGATTGTAATCGCTAGTGCTTGGGGCGAATAGGCTTGTATTCGCCTGAACATCAGGTGATTAGGAGCCTACTCGCATGAAGCCTCATGCGAATAGGATCCTACTCGCCTCTACACATCTGTAGTGCATTTTCGCGCGCCGAACACTCCAAATCAGATCCGAAACATGTAAAAACACCCAATATCAAAACTAAACTATTAACCAATCCTTTCCAAGCAAAAACCCTCAATTTATCTATGCTCTAACGGGCTCGGTGCGATTATTTCCGAAAATGGCAAAATACTAGGTTTCATTAACTAACCTTATCTTTCCTTAAATGGAAACAATCAGATTTCATCTCCTACAAGTTGCAATTCATCATCTCTATGTTATATCATCATCCTAGCATGATTTCTAACCATAAACAAGCAATGAATCACATCATAACATCCTATTCTTCAAGAATTACCCAAATGGGTCAAAATGCATACTTGCACCTAAACATCATAACAAGGGCTTAAACTCATAGATAATCATCCTAACAACACCTACACATCAGAAGTACAACAAATTCATTGGAAACATTCATGTTATAATCACCAACAATCGTCATATGCACAAATACTTCACATATAGCAAGTATTATGGTGTAGACTTGTTTTAGAACTCTTTTCAAAGGGTTTTAAAGACACAAACTTAGCAAAACAAGGTCTGGACTTTTGGGGAACCAAAACAATAACATTGCAAAGGTGTAGGATGAAGAACACACCTTGGATTTTATCAAAGAAGGGTGTATAAGCTTGGTGATGGTGTGTTTTGAGGCAAAACAAGTTCCAGAGGTGTTTCAAGGTGTGTGGGAGGCTTAGGATCAGTTAGGGTTGCACAAATGGTGTTTGGGGAGTCAAGGGTTCTATTTATAGGTGTTTTGACCCGTGCACAGCCCTTTAGGCGAGTAGTAGATCAATTCAGGCGATTGGGGCTCCTACTCGCCCCACCCTCATCCTACTCGCCTCTGGTATAGGCGATTAGGGGTTTCCCAAGCTCCTAATCGCCTCTGTGATGCTGGAACGGGTTTTTGGAACGTTAAACACTATTTTAACATATATAAACACGTATTCACATACCGATAAGTCACATAATGATTTCAAACATATAATGCACGATAACTAACACGTTTACATCCGTTCACCAATTCCCGGGACTCGAGACTCGTGTGTGCGTTAAACCCGGCGATTCCACGAATCACCAATCCTTGTACACATGGTTATGGACCGACTCCCGATGACCCCGCGGATCATCGTAATGACTCCCGATGATTCCCAGAATCATCATACCGACTCGACTGACCCCGTTAAGTACGTAATATGCATGACTCGCTAAGGTAGACTTTCTAGTTTAGTCAACGTTACTAACCTGACTTTGCCGGGTGTCACAGAAAGGGTCAGCATCCTTACTCATGCTAACGAAGGTCTTTCCGCATTCATTCACCTTGGCCTCTAACCCAATCAAACTTCTATGGCATTCTTGGGACAACTCGTCCATGTCTCGAAGAAACTTAGCGATCTCCTCCTTAACCATCTCCATCACCCAGTGGCGGAACCAAAAACTTTTAACCGGGGGGTCAATACTAATCTAAATAAATAAATAAAGGTAATAAGCTATTATTTTCGGTAATCATCAAGTGACGCAAGTTCGAGTCCTATATCGCACGCAATAGGGGGATTTAAATATTGATTTTAAACGAGGTGTCTGTCATAAAAGGTAAATTAACTAACTACAATCAAAACATGAAAATGCTAAGTAAAATAAAATGTCTCATTTAAAAAAGATATTAAGTGTTATTAAGTAATTAAAATTTATTGGGGTTGGGGTCGCAAAAAAAAATTCATATTTTAGTAGAAAAGAGTGTGACATTATGTAAGGTTATTTGTAAAGTTATATGACACTTTAACTAGGCAAGTAAGTATTTCTATTGGATAAAAATTAAAAATAAGAAAGGAAATGGTCAAAACTACCCTAGTGATACCACATAAAAACCAAAATGCCCTTATCTTCTTCATATGTCTATTGTATCTTCCATAGCGAATCTGCAAACTTGCAGCCTTCGTAACTAATATTCCAGTTAACACCCTGTTTTTTTTATTTTTCTTCCTTCACTTTGATTATTCTTTGCTCTAACTACTCTTTAGTAGAAATCTCGAAGGGTCAAACTACAAAGATCTAACAGGAAGAATTATAAACTCGTAAGTAAAGCTCGGGTGGCCGGAGGGTCAACGGACCCTCCTGACCCCCCCTTTGGTTCCGTCCCTGCCATCACCTCATTGCGGAGTACTAGGACAACCAACTTCAAGTCTTCTCGGAGCTCCAGAATATTGTTGCCTAACGAATCAAGCTGCTTGAGTGTGTCGTTGACCTGCAAACCCATCCCGATTATGCTTTTTTCTATGTCCCCAAATCGTGTTTCCAAGGCCCTCTCCTTGGACACGCTTCTGCCCTTTTTTCCAGTTCCTTGTCATGTTCTTTCCTGGCCACGTATTCCTTCTTCCTGTGCAACGTTGTCAATAGTCGCGGTACCGTCAACCTTGTTTGGATCTGTCGCCAGTCCAACGAATCGACTTACTCTAATACCACTTGTCACGGAGTAACTCTCTTGACTCACGTGCGACTCTTAGACTCATTCTAAGATCAGCCTTTGACTCGACTATGATGCGATTCAGAAGCGATAGATGCAAGAATAACAAGATCGGTCAGGAAAAAAAAAGTAACTCTACTTTTTTATAATATTTCTTAATTATTCAATTTGAAAAATTCCATTTTCATGGATACGAATTAATGTAGATATAGTTATTGGCCTAATATCGATACCAAAAGAGTAATTTGAGTCTATATATTTTCAAATCATCAGTATGGACTCTAGAAAAGAAATCTATTTTTCATATAAATAAAAATATTAATCTAAATTAAAACACAATTCTCATCCCTAATCAATATACAAGATCGGTAATCAACCAAACCTTTATTGATTACATGAAGAGGTATACAAGAACTTTACAAGCTTACAATGTGAATGCCTTAGTGTTTTTAGAGGTGATTAGCAAATGAGCCAAGATCACGTATTTATACTAGTTCCCTAATCTAGAGTATTCTAAGTATAAAATATACATAATATCTTGGATACTTTATAAGGAGATAATCAAAGATTAATATCTTTGATATTTTGGCTAGAAAGTTCTAGATCCTTCTTGATATTTCTTGACTTCAAAACTAATTTTTGTAAGGAATGACAAGCCGTGAATGTCTCTCGGAGCTAGTAGAATTTTTGAAAACGAGAACACCTTGTGATCTCAATATTCCGTCAAAAACAATTTAAGCAGAATTTGAGTTGATTTTTATCAGGTCGTGACACAAATCCCACTAGGTAGTCTTAAATTAAAACCTATATATATATATATATATATATATATATATATATAATAAAACAAAGCATTTTTAATGACATGTCATAATATTATGCAATCTCTCTTTTAAGAGATGTCACATAGGATGTGATGTGACAACTCTAGACCAATTAAAAAAAATGAATAAATATCGTTTAAATATGATTTAACATAATCTATTAAATACATAATCTACTAAGGGTATGTTTGGCAAGGAGCTTTTAAGAGCTTTTAGGAGCTTCAAGCTTCAAGCTTTTAAGAAAAAACTCATACTTAGGGTATGTTTGGCAAAAAGCTTTAAAGAGCTTTTAGGAGCTTCAAGCTTCAAGCTTTTAAGAAAAAGCTCCTACCCAATAAAAATTCTTGTTTGGGTGAAGGAGTTGGAAGCTTTTAGGTTAGAGAAAAAGCTCTATAGTGAAAAGCTACTAATACTAGCGTTTAAGAAAAAGCTTCTACTAGCTACAAGCTTTTAATGAGTAAATGACACAAATACTCATTGTATTTTAAAAATAAAATAAAAACCTTTTTTACAAGCTTTTAAATATGCCCATTTTGGTCATTTTATACATTTTATTAAAAGCTCAAGCTACTCTGCCAAACACCAAAATATATTTAAAAAGCTTTCAGCTACCAGCTTGCAGCTACTAATTTTGCCAAACATACCCTAAATGTAAATATTAAAACTTTATTATTTTCTCTCTCATGTTTCCTCTCATAACTTTTAAATGTTAATATCTTTTATATACGAGATTTTTTAAAGAAAAAAATTACATCAAATTAATGAGCGTTTTATTATCTTTCCAACGAGTACCATAGTGCTATATAAAAAACGGTAAAAGAAACGACTATTTTTTGTAACCCGACAAGTATTGTGTCAGGTTTTGAATTAGTTTAAAAAAAATTGTGGGTTTGGGTCGGGCCTGGGATTAGGTGATACCCGGTCCAATTACCCTTTTTTTATATTAGAATATGATAACTTATGGCAGAGATTTGTTTAAAATAATAATAATAATAATAATAATAATAATAATAATATTCATTAATCATATATTGGCAGATGTCATTTTATTGGTTAGATATTTTTAATTTTATTCATTTTACTTAGATTTCTAAATCCGAGACGCTGGGTATAAACTAGTAATATATATTTTTTTTGGAAATATGGTAACACTCTGTTCCAGAGTTTTATTAAAGGATGGAAGAGAAAGGATTGGGAAGGAAGTGGGAAAAAAATGTGTTCCAGAGTTTTTTGTAGGAGGGAAAGGGAGGGAATGAGAGGGATAATAAAGAGGATTTTAGTGTGATTTTCAATCTTTCTAATTTGGAAGGAATTGAAGAGAAGGGAAGGGGAGGGGGATCCTTTCTCTTCCATCCTTTAATGAAACTCGGGAACAGAGTGTAAAAGTACCTTGATTGACCCTTATCTTCCACCTCTTTGTTTGTTCCTTGCTCATCATCATCAATAAGTCCGTCAATGAAGTCAGCAGCAGCGATAATGTCCAACCTTTCTCTCTCTACAACACCGCCGTGCCTCCGCCTCTTTTCTCTCTCACTTCCAACTCACCGTACTCTCAATTCCATCAACAACAGACCTCCAATTCACATAAACCCTCATTTCGTCGTTCGAAATTCTTCTTCCGGTTCGTCGATCACCGCTAAACCGTCTTCCGAGATGCGGAAGAATCGTAACAGCGGAGGACCGGAGCAGGATCAGAAGCTTTTTGCTCTCCGTCAGCTTTTCCGGAAACCGGATATTAATATTGATGCTTATATTATTCCTTCTCAGGATGCTCATCAGGTTTCTTTTTCTTAATCTTATTGCTAGGTTTTTGATACTTGTTAGGGTTTTGTGTTTTCCCTTTAGACCTTTAGATACTGAAAAAAAAAAAAAAAAGATAGATAAATAGATAAGTCATAAGTGTCAACTAGCTGATCCTGGGTTTGACTAGGCTCGAGCTCTGTTGGTTTCGATCTATGTTTCTAGAGTTTGAGCTCACCTTGTGAGTACTATTTCAAGTCTGAGGTCGGCTTGTTAATTATTATTATTATTATTTATTTTATTTTTTATATACATTTTGGTTATTTTATGTATATGAGTGTGTATGTGTATTAATCAAGGTTGCAAAAGTCGCTAGGCAGTGCCAACTCTGTTGACTATGGAGTTGCGAGTACTCGGCCTAGGCAGGATTTTTACAACCATGGTATTAATTGTAGTGTTTATGCATAACATGAGATATGTTACTTAATTACCAGCGGCGCACAATACGGTGGGTGTCACCGAGGCTCTTTTGGAGAGCGAATCTAAGCTAACCTGCCTTAAACACTGATTATATTTAAGTATTATTATTATTATTATTATTATTATTATTATTATTATAAAAATATAAATAGTAAACGTAATGAACTAAATAATCTGATGTGCACTAGGAGAAGTTTATTAAACAAGGGCAAATTAGGAAATATTGCATGGAGCACTGTACCCTACGCAACAAAATTTGTCTTAGGCATCTTAAACTTTGAGGTAAATTACAACTTTGCCCACATGTTATGCTTTATAATGTAGTATAGATATAGATATAGATTATTCAATATTCAATATATTAAAAAAAATAGTTATATAAATAATAGGCTTATTTAGGTTTGCAATCCAGCTCAAGAAGTGATACTTGGGTTCAAGCTTGTTGATTAAACAAGCTTATTTTTAGGCTTTGGCTGGTTTAACCTTGGCTCAATTCGAGCTTTTAGCGAGCTAGTCTTGAGTAGCTCACGAGAGGCTTGGCTCGTTTATACAATGACACCCCTAGTTTTGATGGACTTTTTTTTTTTTGTTGTTGTTTTACATGTTTAACTAGCCAAGCAAATGATGGTGATGGTAACCTAGGAAGATTGCGTGCTTAATTGACATGATTAAGCTAACCTTACATTACTATGTAATCAAATGCTTGTTCAGTAGAGCTAATCTACTTTGTATTACTATAATATGATTGTTGGTTGCTATGGATACAGAGCGAGTTTATTGCTGAGTGTTATATGAGGAGGGCCTACATATCAGGATTTACTGGCAGTGCTGGTACTGCAGTTGTTACAAGTAATAAGGCAGCTCTTTGGACTGACGGAAGATATTTTCTCCAGGTTTATCTAATGATCTGAGTTTTTAAGTTGCAAGTCTATCACTGTAAGAAAGATATGTTTTATTTAATTGTTTTATGTTTTGGTTTTCTTTATTAGGCTGAGAAGCAGTTGAGCTCGAGCTGGATTCTCATGCGTGCTGGTAACTGGGGTGTCCCTAACACTACCGAGTGGCTTAATGATGTTTTAGTGCCTGGTGGCAGAATCGGCATTGATCCTGTGAGTAGTATTTGGATTCCTGTGATGTGTTAGTGTTACTGTATTGCTGTTCATTTGTCCAAAACTTATTTTATTGACTTTGGGACCATGGGTGAGTGGAAGTTGACCAGGCGTTACCTTTTTTTTTTGAATTACGGAAGTTAAATAAGTTTTCATGCATATTTATTAGTTAGTTAATCCATATACATGATGGTATGTTTATATGCTTGTGTGTGATGCCACCTTCTCTTGTATTTGTGAAGGGAGCAGTTTCTTTTTTCTTCTGATGCTGTAAATGAGTTGAAGGAAGCTGTTGCTAAAAACAACCATGAGTTGGTGTACTTATATGATGTTAATCTTGTGGATGAAGTATGGAAAGAAGCAAGACCAAAGCCTCCAAACAAACCAATTCGAGTGCATGACCTTAAATATGCTGGTGTAGATGTATCAACCAAACTATCTAACCTGAGGGCTGAACTCACTGACCATGGTTCATCTGCAATTGTAGTCTCTATGCTTGATGAAGTTGCGTGGCTACTGAACTTGGTAATGCTTTTTTTCCTTCTATAGTTGTCTAGTGCCCTACTTTTTTGTTACTTTGAAGAGAGTACAATGAATCAGTTACATAAAGTTCATATGCAATATTGCTCTAAATACTGCTGAAAAAAAAAAAAATGAGATACCAGATAACTAAACATGGGATATAAATAGAGGTTGCAATTTCTACTCAAGATTATATTTTACCTCTAACGAGTCAAATGGATTGAACATCTGAAGAGTAGTTAGTTGCGTACATCTTTGGTCGCTTTATATAGAGAAAATAAATTAGTATAACTGTGTAAAATTGCAACACACTTTCACACATTCACCAATAATAGCAACGTTTTGAGAATTTTCAGAAATAGGAACATACTTCCATTTTCCTACCAATTATAGAAACCATGTGGATTAAGTTTGGTGTATGTTTCTATTATTGATAAAAAGCTGGTTATCTTTTCCTAGAACTAAGGTCTGGCAGTGTATACGTAGCTATGATCTTGCTTTTCTGCTGATAGTAGAAATATGTTTGCAGAGAGGAAATGATGTTCCACATTCTCCTGTTATGTATGCATACTTGATAGTGGAGATTGATTCAGCAAAACTTTTTGTTGATAACTCTAAAGTCACACATGAAGTGATGGACTACTTGAAGAAAGCTGACATAGAGTTGAGGCCATATGAGACCATTCTTTCTGAAATTGAAAGGTTAGTTTGGACTTTGAACCATGAAATTTTTTTGCATGCCGATTTTTAGAGGTGGCACTTTTAACCCATTACTCATGAAGTGGTCTATCGAGTTTAGTTTTTATCTCTAATGGGTCAAATTGGTAAAATAAAAGAACTTAGCTTAAAATGAGACTGGTCAAATGGGTAAAGTTGCCCAAAGTAAATGTGCTAAAAACCTCCTATATCAGTATTTTGAAAATTCATTAATGAAGCGAAATAGTTCTTATTGTTTTGGAATTTGGACAAAGCGTGTTGTAGGTCAACCCAACCCTACTTGACCCAACCGATACAAATGTACTCTTTGACCAATTACCCACTCTACCCATGTTCCAGTTATAACCTTTCCACGGACATTCTGGTAGATAGTATTTGTAATGAGTATACGATGCTACTTTTACTTGACTGTTCTGTTCTTCAGCTTAGCTGCTCGGGCCCACCTTTGGCTAGACACATCCTCCCCAGCTAGACACATTTTAAGTTATATGCTCATTTCCAATGGGTCAAGCTGGCAAAATAGAAGAAATTAGCTTAAAAGGAACTGGTTAAATACTTAAATGGGTAGAAAGTTACTAACTGGATTTTGAATGTGCCTAAAATCTCCTAAATCGATTTATTTTAAGAAAATCGATTATTGTATTAAAATGATATAGTTCTCATTAGCACATTTGATACACTAGCTTATAGTTCTATGGGCAAAAACTTTTCCAGGTCAACACAACCCCACATGAGTACGTGACCCACCCAACCGGTACAAAATTAGTCTTTTTGACCCATTACCTAAGCAGTTAATGTCGGAAAATATCGGTTATCGGTCGAGGACTGATATTTGATATATCGGTTTTCGCGGTGAGATATCGGTGGGATATCGGTAATTTTATATCATGCAAAATCCATATATATATAGAGGTTTAACACTAACAATTAAATATAATCTCCTACAATTAACAAATTGACCTCTTGCAACATGCAAAACAATAACAATTGTAGCAAGTAGGAACTTATTAAGACTTTAAACACTAATATTTAACACTGACAATTAACAATTAAGACTTAAAACACTAACAGCATCAATAAGAAGCAAGACAAATAGAAGAACTAATAAGAAAGATACCGATATCGGGAATATCGGTGATATATCGGTCAAATATCGGTAAGATATCGGTCAGATATCGGTCAATATCACCGATAATATCGGTAGAAAATATCGGTCAAAATATCGGTATCAATATATCGGTTGATGACCGATAACCGATATATCGGACCGATATAGCGGATATATCGGTGATATTAACTGCTTAGCCCATTACACGTCCCACCCATCTTTCCACCTATACGTATTCTACATGACGTGGTAGAAATTTGTCTTTGTAACATGTTAGCTATTTTTACTTGACCATTTGGTTCTTCAGCTTAGCTGCTCGAGGGGCCCACCTTTGGTTGGACACATCATCAGTTAATGCTGCTATTTCAAGAACATATGATGTCGCATGTGATAAATATTTAGAGAGGCTTGGCAGTAAAAGCAAAGGAAATAACTTATCTGGTGCGCCAACTGCATTGTATAAGAGCTCTCCCATATCTCTAGCTAAAGCAATTAAAAATTATGCTGAGCTAGAAGGGATGCGTAATTCTCATTTAAGGTAATAAGAACCTGTTGCCTTATAAATTTGGTGGCTTTTGTTTATAAATGTTTTTTCCATAATATCAGTAAGTCAAAAACTCAATTATAAATTTTCTTTGTATCATCAGGGATGCAGCTGCTCTTGCTGAATTTTGGTCATGGCTGGAAGAGGAAATAAATAAAGACGTGCGTCTTACAGAGGTAGAAGTTGCAGACAAACTTCTTGAGTTTCGTGCAAGTCAGGCTGGTTTCGTTGATACTAGCTTTGATACTATAAGTGGTATATTTCTACTAAGTTCATTTTTTTTGTTTATATTACTTCCTTTGATATTCTAGGGCTGTTGAAACTGATATTTAAATATTCTTAATGTATTCTTTTTGCTTTTTATGAATTTAAAACTAGCGTTTGAACTTTCAGGTTCTGGTGCAAACGGTGCTATTATACATTATAAAGCAGAGGCAGATAGCTGTAGTGTTGTGGATAGACATAAACTCTTCCTACTAGACAGCGGGGCTCAATATCTTGATGGGACAACTGACATAACACGTACAGTACATTTTGGTGAACCTTCTGAACGACAAAAAGAATGCTTCACCCGAGTTCTTCAGGTTAACTTCATAGTTCTTTCTTTTATGTTCTTTTCATTCCCTGAACCCCTGAAAAGAGTTCTGATCTGATTTCAAGCTTCATCCCCGTACTTAGGAAATTAAGTTTTTTATTTTGTGCGTTTAAATCTATCTACATTAGGTCAGCAATTTATTGTAGTTGTAATGTAATTGCTTGAACTAAAGTATATTTAATTAATTTTAACACTAAGATGCTCTTTTTAATCAAGCAATTATGTATGTTAACAATTGCAGGGTCATATAGCTCTTGATCAAGCAGTGTTTCCAGAAAATACTCCAGGTTTTGTACTGGATGCATTTGCACGTGCTTCCCTTTGGAAAGTTGGACTCGACTACCGACATGGTATTTTTCTTCTCTTTTTCCACATGATATGATGACATGCGTTGATTATTAATAGATTTGCTTGTCTCTAATGTATTAGGAACTGGGCATGGAGTGGGAGCTGCGTTAAATGTTCATGAGGGTCCACAAAGTATAAGCTTTCGATTTGGTAATATGACTCCCTTGCTCAAAGGCATGATCATCAGCAACGAGCCAGGCTATTATGAGGACCATGCCTTTGGTATTCGAATTGAGGTAATATTTGACCTGTTTAGGATATTAATATTTTGTATAGTAAAGTTCCAAAAAGATGTTTTCCCAGAGTAATTTTGAACCTTCAAGGGGCCGTGCAGTGGTTAGCGTCTAATTCTCCTCTCGCAATCAAATCCAGCTTCCATTGATTGTCTGGTTTGCTGCCTGAACCCCTTGAAGGTGACCTGCCAAGCTTAAGTTGTGCTTTACCTGGTCCCATTAGCAGGGTATTGGTGGGTCACTGGGTCCGTGAATTTTCTCTGACGGATTCTCATGTCATAAAGATTGTGATTTTCTGTAGATGCACAATAATTTTTGTTGCGTGAGACAAATAATTCTTAGAATATGTTTTAGCTTATGCTAATTTTTAACAAATTATAGTTAATGAATTTGATGTATGTCATGCAGAATCTCTTATTTGTGAAAGAGGTCAACACTCCTAATCGTTTTGGAGGAAACACATATATTGGATTTGAAAAGCTTACATTTGTCCCTATACAGGTACGTTTACTTGTACTTCTACGTTATATAATAAATCTTTGGTGTTCTTATACAAATTTTGCTGCATTATTTAAGTTTCCTCTGCTTAATTTATGATGATTAATTTACTTAACTTCGCTTTTTACCTTATTTGCACTTTACATCCCATTATCGTGATGTAGACTAAATTGATCGACTTAACGTTGCTCTCTGCTGCTGAGATTGATTGGCTAAATGATTACCATTCAGAAGTTTGGGAGAAGGTAAATCTTCATATCGCTACTACTTTTGCTTGCATTATTTCTATTTCTATTCTAGTTTATGTATGTATTGTTTGTCTGGTTGTTTTTCTTACAGGTTTCATCATTGGTGGATGGATCTGCACGCGAATGGCTTTGGAATAACACACGTCCAGTTGCGAAACCATGATTCTTATCTACATGTATGTATAGTAAGGAACTCGGTAAATTGCATTGTAACATAGCTAGCTGCCTATCAAGGCTTGTTAATTTCTTGATATGCATTGCAACATAGCTGCCTATCGAGGCTGTGGGGTCATATTTCAACAGATCTCATCTGTACGCGACAATCATGTCTCTTCCCAACCCTCATGTACTTCGGATGATGGGTTTCCTCTGGAATGTTGCAGGCCGGGTCAACATCGGCTTCTACGTTCATGAGCCATTGGGTTTACCCAAGTGATCGGGTTTTCGTTGGTCGTTAAAAAAAAAAAAAAAAAAAACTTAATGATCACGTAATTATTCAATTATATTTAGTGGTTCTCAGTTGAAACTCACACCCAGTTAACAATCAATACAAATTGATGATGACATATGTTATTTATCTGAATTTTATTGATAGAGAAGTACAAATCAACTCCAAATACGTGAGCCAATAAAAAAAATAGTTTATTGATCAAAAGTCATTTAAAGAAATATGTGATACCTATTTGTGTTGAAGAAAACTAATAGTTCTATAACTAGGAAAGTGTTTTCGAATTAAAAAAAAAAAAAGTAACAAAATTTTTATTATTTTGCTTTAGCTTGTATATACCAAATTAAATATAGCGCTCTAGCGTGTTTTTAGCTAATTCACTAAGTTTCATGCTTTTTTTTTTTATAGGTATCTAACATTTTATGATGTTAAACTTACGATCACATTTTGACCGTAGAAGATTACAAAATGGGTTTTTCTAGTTGTACACTACTCTAATTTCTAGCCATACGATAGATACTCTATTAGTTACCTTTGACTATAAGGCCCTTGGGTCGGGCTTTTGAAGAATCGATTTTAAGCAGCTAATAAACGACTAAGTTGGTTTACACATCTATTCTCAGTTTTAAATAACATGACAATCTTAAGTGTGGAGTTTTGATACGAAAAAAAGAACATAAAAAAATTAAAAGAATAAATATATTGGCAACAAAAGAATGTGATATCTTGGCCTATACATTTTGAACACATAAAATCCCGTCGCAACGCACTGGCCGCCTATTAGTACGTTTAGTTAGTCTATGTTTTGACCTCGCTGCTACAACGGGTAAAAACTAGTGTAAATAAAATTATAAAAATAAAAAAACCTGACCAACATACTATGTCCATCTAAACCCCCAACATTCATTCATATGTAACCTGCAAATCGAAGGTAACATAGTTTTCATGGATGAATCCAACATGGGTCTTCCGAAAACTAACAACGAATCTCCCACCATGGCTGTCCTCTCTCACCTCTTCACACCCTTCATCACCAAACCTCATCCTAAACCAACACCAATTATGCAAATTATTATCCATATCTGCAAGACAACACAATATCAACATTGGCTCTTCAACCCATTGCTCCTTAATCAAAAACCAACAACACAACAACCCCAGCAACCCCATTATTATTATTTACAATTCTCTCCTGTTCCTCTACTCTAAATGTGGTCACTTATCAGATGCATCCAAGTTGTTCGACGAAATGCCTATGAGAGACACTGTCTCTTTCAACACTATCATTTCTGGGTTTTTCAACAAAGGGTTGATTCATGTTGGGTTTGATTACTTTAAACTGATGTATGGTTCTTCGGGTGTTAATCGGTTTGATCAAGGGACGATCACTACTGTTTTATCTGTTTCTAAAGGAAGGGAGTTTGCTAATGTTAATAAGATGATTCATACATTGGTTATTGTTAATGGGTATGAAAGGGTGACTACCGTTGCGAATGCTTTGATTACTGCTTATTTTGGTTGTGGATGTTTTGGTTTCGGACGGCAAGTTTTCGAGGATATGAATGATCGAAATGTGGTTACGTGGACAGCGATGATATCCGGGCTTGCACAGAATGGATATTGTGAAGAAAGTTTGAATGTGTTTATGGAAATGCGTAGAGGGGAAGTCTCGCCTAATATGTTAACTTACTTGAGTTCATTACTCGCATGTTCTGGTTTGCACGCTGTTAAAGAAGGGTGTCAAATACATGGGCTTGTTTTGAAGTTAGGCATGGATATGGATTTACATATAGAAAGTGCACTTATGGATATGTATTCTAAATGTGGCAGCGTGCGAGACGCATGGCGGATTTTTGAGTCTGCCAAAGTTCTTGATGAGGTTTCCATGACAGTGATTCTCGCTGGTTTTGCGCAAAATGGGTGCGAGGAAGAAGCTGTTCAGGTTTTTGTGAGAATGGTGAAAGAGGGGGTCGAGATTGATCCGAACATGGTGTCTGCTGTTCTTGGAGTGTTTGGTGGTGATACTTCGTTAGCTTTCGGTAAGCAGATACAATCTATGGTTGTTAAAAAAGGGTTTGGTTCAAATACGTATGTTAGTAACGGGCTTATTAATATGTACTCAAAATGCGGTGAGTTGGAGGAATCGGTTAAAGTGTTTGAAAGTATGGCTTGCACGAACGCGGTCTCATGGAACTCCATGATTGCAGCTTTTGCCCGTCATGGTAATGGTTCTAAAGCACTTCAGTTATTCGAAGAAATGCGACAAGAAGGTATAAAACCAACCGACATTACGTTTTTATCTTTGCTTCATGCTTGTAGTCACGTCGGTTTAGTAACCAAAGGCATGGAGTTTTTGGAATGTATGAAAAACGAGTATGGAATTAATCCGAGGAAAGAGCATTATGCGTGTATAGTTGACATGTTAGGCCGAGCAGGGCTTCTGAATGAAGCTAAAAGTTTTATTGAATCACTACCTGTAAAGCCTGATGTACAACTATGGCAAGCGCTGTTAGGCGCGTGTAGTTTTCATGGTAACTTAGATATAGGGACATATGCAGCCGCCCAATGGTCTGTTGAAGAGCCAGATAGCCCTGTGCCTTACATTTTGATGGCTAATATTTATTCGTCGAAAGGAAGATGGAAAGAAAGAGCTGAAACTATACGAAGGGTGAAGGCGGTAGGGGTGGCGAAGGATACAGGGACGAGCTGGATTGAGATGGAGAAACAAGTGCATAGCTTTGTTGTTGATGATCGTACGCACCCGCAAACAGAGGTGATTTTTGATGTTTTAGTAGTGTTGTTTAGACATTTGACAGATGAAGGGTATGTTCCTGATAAAAGATTCATTCTACGCTACTGGCATGATGATGATTGTGTTGTTAATCATTAGATATAGAAGACTGAAGAATTTCTCAATGTCTTATTTTAGCAAAGGGTCATGATTAAACATTCTTGCTATTAATATTTCTATCACTGTTATGATTTGATTATTATAATAACTAGGGTATTTGCTTGCTCTTTGCGAAAACATGTTACCCGTGCATTCGATGGGTATCGACTCTCTTTGTTATAGTACCGTTACGATACATACCCTTGTTAAATCAACATGTGTTTTGGATCGACCGAAAATAATAAAAACGAACACCGGGATTGGCGCCTATGTTATGCAAACGGTATTGACCGGTTCATATAGTCAATGAGATTGGTACCGATGTTCATTTATCGTCGCAGACATAGTTGTATAAATGAAAAATTATCGAAATTGAAAACAATAAAAATGAATATATGTACACTGATGTTTGGTACGATGAGTTGTCAATTAACCGAAGCAAAAACAATATAAAAAAGGGTGAATATGAGGCTGTCACACACCTAAGCTTAGATACGAAATCACTTAAAACTACGTAATTTTAATTAGAAAACCCTAAAAATCAAAACTATATTTTGATATAATATCTATGCAATCAAAGCTATATTTTGATATAATATCTAAGCTTGGCGTGTTACAGCCCCATATTCACTTTCCCCTAAAATCAAATATATTTTGATATAATATCTATGTAATCAAAGCTTATGTAATTAATTAAATGTTTTAGAGTGTATGAAGTTCTATTTAAAAATAAGCAAAAGTTCAAGGAAATTCACATATGAAGAAGAGATAATGACATTTTGATTATTTAGCTTTGATAAAATGACCAAAATAAGCTGCAACAAGCTTTGAATTTCTCTACAAAAAAATTTCAACCATAATATTTTACAAGCATTTTGAGAATGGCAACCATAAAATATACCAAGCAAGGAGCATAAATTGGAAGGATATACCATGAATATGTATGTTAACTGTAAACTAGACCGAATCACGATCACACAAACGGCTTCCTATCGCCCTTCGAGCCTCGGTATTTCAACGGACTCCAGACCAACTGTCTTCGTTGCAAGGCCACAACCGTCGGATGCTTTGGTTTCCATGATCCAACAATATGAGAATGAGGGCTCCCCATAAACCTACTGCTTCTTGGTGCAGCCACTGGTGTTGCCTCAACTGTCATTGGCCGAGACGTTGATGCTGGACCCAAAGGAGACTGCACCACCCTAGACATGCGCCACACTCTTTGTGGGTCCCACATGAACGACTGTCTGCCCACCACTTGGTCACTCCTCATCTGGGGTGCAGCACTGTATCTGGAGATTGGAGTGGTCATCATGCTCGAGCTAAAGCTTGGTTCAGAATGAAAGGCGGCAGCAGAGGCCCGTCTTCTTGGCTTTATTTGACTAGTGAATGTAGTAGTAGGAGGAGCAGGTCTGATCGAGCTTGAGCTTAAGCTTGGTTCAGAATGAAAGGTTGCAGCAGAGGCCCGTCTTTTTGGCTTTATTTGACTAGTGAATGTGGTAGTAGGATCAGGTTTAATCGCGAGTGATCCTTGGCGGGCTCTTGAAAGTGGTTTAAAGTTTGATGCAGGCCTTGAACGATTCTCTTTGTCCTCGTTTGAGAAACGGGATGCAGTAAAGTGTCTTGGATTTTGTGCGGCGGCTGGGGATGGTATGAAGTTACTGACTATTCTGAGAGGAAGTCTCATCTTTGAAGACGGTCCCAATGGCGGTCTCTTTTCTGATATGGTGCTCAGACTTTGTTTCAATGAAGAAAGTAAAGGGTGTGCAGAAGCCACAGCAAGAGCTCGATTCTCTTGTTTCTGTCTCGTTTTCCGCTCCTCAGCTAATTGGTTTTCAAGTTCCCGAACCTAAACATAAACAAGAGTGAATGTTTTATCTCAAACAAGAGAATAAAAGATTCAACTCAAACAGGCCAAAACTTGTCCAAAGTATAACCAAATGCCTTAAAGTATAAAATCACCATAACTATCGTAATAATATTCAATCATAGTTCATACAGTAGTTGTATACAAACTGCAAATATTCGATTAAAACCATTTTGCGAGTTGACCAGCCCACCCCGCCCCATTTTATAGCACTTAAAAAACTAATGACAAGTAACTTGTAAGCTGAGTTGTGTACCTTTTCTTGCAGCGTTTTACATACGTGTTCTCTAGCAGAAAGACGTAGTTGAACAGACTGTAAACTATCCTGTAACTTCTTTGTTTCTTTCTCATCATGCTTTGCTTTCTCTGCCTGTTTACGATAAATAAATACACAATTAAATACGCAAACCCAACATTAGTAGTTATTATCCTAATTTGATGAACAGTATTTTCAATGCAATTACCAGCTGCTTATACTTGAAGAGCTCAGTGATATCAGTTTGTTTGCGGGCAGGGCCATGCTCAATGCCTCTCACACGACTTGCAAAATTGAGCGAGCAAATGGTTTCTCCAAGATCGGCTGAACTCGGGCTAATTTGGACAAACATAAGTGTCTTACAATCACCTCCTGTCGAATCATTAAGGTAATCATGGGAACATTAGTGTCTTTATAAGCACAACTGTTCTTTACTATTGTAAACAATAGTAAATCAAGAAAGTCTCACCTAACGAGCTCTGAAGAATATGCGTAAGCTTAGAATTCCTGATTTCATATAAAATAATAATATGGGAATAAGGAAAAAAAACATGATGGTAATACTAGTTAGATGGAGGGTGGGGATTAGGCAAGTGGGATATACCTGTACGGAATGTGAGCGGTTTTTGACGCAAGAGCAGATATTACATCTCCTAATGCTGAAAGGGATTTATTTATGAACTGGGATTCCTTCAATCTTTCCCCTTCAACCTCAATCTTTCCCACTCGCTCACTTCCCGCCAAATCCACAAGCCAAAGATGACTTCTGGTTCGTTGTCCGTTCACCAAATTCTCCCCAAGAACCGTCACTCGCAGTAAGCTATATAAAAACATGCTTTCCAGTAAGAAATTTGATATTAGTAGCGATAAGCTTTTTGATGATATAAGGTTATGAGAAGTTACCAGTGAGAACGGCTACTAAGCTCATTAGCATTGGTTGATCCGACAGAACGCACACGACTCCCACTCTTAAGCAGTTCCCAAACTTCATCCGTCTTGTTCACGGGCACCTGAGATAGCCCAGGAACTTCTTGGGTTCCTTCGGCTGATTGTTTTATCTCCAACCTGCAGCAGTTAGATATCCACAATTTAGTGATCAGACATCAGCCACTTTATTTGCAAACTGATTACTAAATTCTTTAAAAAATATTTTTTGAAATAAGCATGGGTCAACAAGCACAAACTAAGTAAATGGGTCAACAAGATTACTTTTTAGCAGGATGGTCAGCATCTTCAACCAAGAGGTCTTTTATCTTCTCGTTGTAAACCTCCAACATGCTTACAAACAGTTGGTATTTCATAATATCACTCCTTTCATTAGACACCCTGAACAACTCCTCCAAAGTACGGTAGTTAACTCCCCGGTTTTCAGCAGTTCCTTCCATTGTAAATGTCTTTCCAGTTCCAGTTTGCCCATATGCAAAGATACACACATTGAATCCATCAAGTACCGACACCACTAGAGGCGACGTTTGTGCAAAAACAGCCTCTGCAAACACAGTAAAAGCACACGTTCACAACAAAAGAATCAAAATAAACAGAAGAGAACTAAATTATGACCACATTCTTCAATTACCTTGGTTATCCTCAGGTCTAAATATATGATCAAACTTGAACTGCTTTTTAGACGAATCGGGTCCAATTATCCTCAACTCATTTTCCTGAACTGAATCAAAATCAGCAACAGAAGTTGACCCTTTGGCAATCTCATCATGGTTCATCGGTCTACATCTACAGAAAACTCGAATGTTGCCTTTAAGTTCAATCACTTCATTATATAAACGTCTTCTCTCCGAGCATTCTAACTGACATCTATTCTTCAACATTTCACATTCTTCTTGACACTTTTTCTTCAAAGTCTCATGTTCCTCACCTTATACACACAACAGAATCATAAACAGTTAAATTAAGTACACTAAGAACAATTAGCAAACAGGAAGACAATAATTAACAAACTTACCAAGAGTCCGAAGAGCATATAAAACCTCAGATCCAAGAAAAGAATCAGCAGTCATACTTTTAAATTCATTGCACAGCTCTATCTGTTCTTTTCTCAAACTCTGAAACAAAGTAAGTGCAGAGATTGTTAATAAAAAATAAATCAAATCAGCGGTGTTCATTTGGTTTAAAAAATTTATTCAGTCAACAATGAAAACCATACCAAACTGAATTCAGAAGCTAAAAACCGAACTGAAACCGAATTCTTACTAGAATTCAGTTTGGTTGACAGTTTTCGACCTTTTTAACCATTATTTGATATTCGGTTAACACAGAATAAGCAATTTGATCCGGTTTTAAACAGGTTAACATGGGCGGACCTAGGTATAGTTCCAAGGGGTGCGGGCGCGCCCCTTGAATTTTTTTTAGTGTAATTTGTAAGCAAAAATCTCGACCGCACCCCTTAAAAGTTCGGTTAAACCCTCCCTTTGAAAATAATTCATAGGATAGGTCCGCCACTACAGGTACTATTTAGTTGGCTTTTTCGGTTTAATCAGTTTAAAACCGAATAATGAACACCCCTAAATCCAAAAGTTACAAAACAAACAAAGTTTTTATAATGCTTACATTCACTCTGTTGCTCAATTTTTCGAACTTTTCGAAAACAGGAACAGCTTTCTGTTGTTGTTGTTCTGAACAACAACAGACTCCACTGTTACTCTCATCCTCATTGCATGCAACACATTCTGAAACTAAACACACAAAGCAGCAAAAATAAACAAAAATTAATAATCAACAATAAAAATATATAAAACAGGCTTTTTAGGTTAAAACATACAACATTGAAACTTAAAAAACCTGTGTCACGTTCCCAAAGGTTGGTTAGGGTTTCCGATTCTTGAATTTTATCTGAAAGTTTTGAGTATTTTACAGATTAATAGTGAATAATAATAGTATCAAGTTGATACAAATCGTAAAAAAGTGAAAAAAATAATAAAAATTACCTGCCATGAATGGTTTACTTTTCTGTAATTCGACGAACAAGCTTTAATAACACAAATTGGTAAAGTTATACGAATTAGAGAGAGAGAGAGAGAGAGAGAGAGAAATTGAAGAGATTGAAGAAGAAGATTAACGTATATATTTGCCGCATTGATCAACGGATATATTTTTTAGGCAATTTTGTGTTGCTCTCCTTTTCAATTCATAAATAAATACTTATTTATTTATTTATGAAGATAAATAAATACAAAGATTTTGTTGGATTTGGTTAGAATTAATTTCTTTTTTTTTTTTACGTGTTCTACTAAAGTTTAAAAATGTTCACACAAGTAAGCAGGCACGTAAACGAATCGAACGAATACGAATACAGGCGTGTTAAACGTTCATTTAAATTTAACCGAACATGAACACGAACACATTTTTCTGTTTGTATTCATTTAAAACCTAAACGAACAGTTTATAAACATAAACGAACACAAACAAAAACGATAGTCGATACACCAAACATATAAAAGGGAATAAGAAATACGGTGGCGCTGTGTTGAATTACAATAGTCAATTGTGACAACCGACAAATTCCGTACAACGATTAACGTAAGCTTAATCGTGATTTCGGAGTAATTAACCTGGTTTAAGGTTAATTTGGATTAATTGAGCTGTTATGAGTCCTACGATGTCCTTCTCAGTGTTCGTAGAAGCCTTGATGCCTTTATAGAAAGGCTTTGCATATCTAACGTTAACGAACTTGTAACACCCCAACCGATGGCGGAAACATCGGGATGTCACGTATTGATGATTGTTCAGTAGCCCATGGTGAATAATAAATGTCATTAAATAATTTAAATACGTTACATACAATTGTTCTAGAATTTGTACATCAAATTGAATAAAACTATACACATATCTTCAAGCATCAATTCAAATCTTCAAGCAAATAGAACCTGAAACATGTTAAGTTGAAAATGTTTTGGGTCAACAAAAGTTGGTGAGAATTACATAGGTTTTTGATAATTGAATAAAAATGTTGTGCAATTCATGTGTCATGTCAATCTAGTCCATATGTGAGAACATACTAGAAATAAATCGAGTGCATAACCAACCCTGATGACTGTTATAATATGATACATCCCATACGCTCATGGTTCACTTGAATATGTTATACGATAACAAACACCCACGCTACCTTTGTAGGAGGCACGTATCCGGGTGGGATTGTCAGTCCAATAGATCTATCAATGTATACCGTCGGCTTGTACGGAGTTAATGATTATGCTAGAATGGTGCTTACTCTAATCATGCTCAAGACATAATGCAACATAGAAAACACATAGACACATTGATGATTGAATTGCATAAATGATGTTGTAACATGTTTCACCCCAAAAACGGTGATAAATAGAAAAGGGGCTATGTAAAACTCACCTTAGCAAAATGTTATTTCTTGAAAATAGTGTGTTGCCCAAATGTGTCAAGTATCACCCTATAATAAGGTAATAAATATGTCTAAGTCTATCTAGTCTACAAATGTATATGTTCTAGGGCTTCGAATTGGGGATAATTGCTCGTTTGATTAATATTGAAAATATTAGACAATAAAGAGAAATTTAGTAAATAAATAACCAAAAGTCTTTTTATAAATTTTGAATTTAGAATGTTCACAATAATGTGTTTGAAGTATAAAAATAATTTTTATAAAATTATTTTCTTTAAAATAGATTTTTAAATCTATTTATTACAAATTGCCAAAATTTAACTTTAATATTTAAAAATACTAAAATTAAAGAACTATTATTTTAAAAATCATATTTCTGTTCTAAATATTTAAAAATAAATTGTATAAAATTTTGGTGCAAAAATAATAAAAATTGAATTTATTATGATTTAATTATGATTAAAACTGACAAAAATTGATTAAAAATATAAAATAAATGATTTTTCTGATTTAAAAATCATTTCAGTAAAGTTTAACATTGTACAAACTCAGGATAATTTTTGTAGGAATTTATAAAATTGTTTTGATATTTTAATGGATTTTTATAAATATAATAGTATAAAATTGATTTAATTATTATAAATATTAAATAAATGAATTTCAGAAAACTAAAAATTGTAGATAAATCTTTTACATCAGATTTGATAAATATAATTTTTTTAGAATTTATAAAAAGGTTTTAGTATTTATAAATGAATTTACAAGATTTAAAGATAATATATAAGTATAATTGGTTTGTTTAAAAAAAAGAAAAAGAAGTGGAAAAGGACGCCCATGCCGGGACTCGAACCCGGGTGCCCTTGGTTATAAGCATTGATCACAACCACTTGGCCTAGGCCTGTGGTTGTGATTTAACCCTGTTTAGATAAAATAAATATGCTATATTAAATCAGTTTTATCCCCAATTCATCAACCACGAACCCTAGATCTGCAATAGTTTGATTCACTCATCAATAGCCCAATTAATCATGGGGCTATTGATGAGTGATGGCCGATATACAAAACCCACAGAAAAGATTGGACTTACAAGTCTGTTTCGTGTTCGATTGCTTGGTCAAGCTTAAAAGTCAAATAGCGAGTCAAGAACAAGAACAGAGTGAATTGAAGAAGATTGGGGGTTGAGAAGAGTTTATTGGCGAGTTGTGAAGACTCGCAGAGGTTCAATTTATAGTGTTGATCGATGGATTGAAGAAATGGTAAGGTTGACCAAGGTGTTAATGTAATACGCGTAAATGGGTTTAATTGGTATCAATTAATTGTTAATAGACGTGTATTCTGGTCATAGATGGCCGGTAATCAAGAGTTCTTACCAAAATTGCATAATTGATTGCTAAATCAAAGGATAAAAAAAAATTATAAAAAACCTGCTGCTGCTGCTGTTTCGCGAAGAAAGGAGAAGGAAAAAGGAAAAGTGAAGTGGGGTTATATATTTTAGTTGTTGGGATTAAATCAAAACAAGGGTCTGGCCCAGGTGGTAAACGCGTATGTGTGTGTGTGTTTGGATTGATCCCGGTTCGATTCCTGGGGCATAGTTTCTCTTTTTTTTTTGTAAACAGCAAGGGGTGGGAGAGAGGACTGGTGGGCCTGATTCAATGGGCCGGGTAGTTTATGGGCTGGGCTTCAGAAATTGTAAAAGGAAAAAGGGGTTTGGGCTTAAAGGGATCTTGGGTTTGAGTTTGTTGGTTTGTTGGGTTAAGTTTTAACAACTAGATTTATTATTGTTATTATTATTATTATTATTATTATTATTACTTATATATACATACATATATATATATATATATATATATATATATATATATAAATTGTGTGTTAGGGGTAGTGTATCAAATAAGGCTTTTACGTTGAAAAGAATTTGGGGAAATTTTTTGCGATGTTACAGAACTGACACGAGTAAAAATCCGTCAAACTGGACAAACATAAGGTTATTCTATGTAAATATGACACGTATTTGCTAATGACATGATCAGATGTGAAATCGGCGCGAATAATGGTCAAAGCGCAGCGTTTTTGAAACGCGAAAAGTAACCGACGCGGGAATCAAACGTCGAAATGCGTGGTTTTAACCGATATCGAACTTTCGGAATAATTATTTATTGTAAATAATGTCATTTATTAAATTTCGAAAGTAAACGGGTCGTTTAAATGAAGGATAGCACGACCAAATCGATTAACGTGATTTAAACGCGTGTCTCGAAAACACGCATCGGGTGACGAAAATAATAACTAAATTGCTCGGTTTAGTTGTGTTTTTAATTACGAACATAACCGACTAATTTTTGTAATTTTATTACCGAGCCTAATAATAAAACCAAGACATGATACGTTAATACGGGTTCGATACGCGGTATACACCCACCTAACCCTAACACTAGCTATTTAAACAACCTAAGGTGCTGTTTATTTTTCTGTAGGAAAAGGTCTGCAGTCTGCGGACCACATCTGCAGATAGCTGCAGGAGAAGAGGTGGACCAAAGGTCTGCAGTCTGCAAGAAGAAGACTGTTTGTTTGTTAATGTCTGCAGGCTGCTGAAATAAACTGAAATTTAAATAAACTGATTTTTTACAGTAGTCTGGTGGTAGACGGTGGTGGTGGACGGTGAGGTGGTGGGTGGTGGTGGATGGTGGTGGTGGTGGTGGTCCGTGGTGGACCGTGGTGGTGGACGGTGGTAGGTGGTGGTGGACCGTGGTGGTGGTGGGCGGTGGTAAGTGGAGGTGGGCGGTGGTAGGTGGTGGTGGACCGTGGTTGGTGGTGGTGGTGGTAGACAGTGGTGGTGGTGGTGGTGGGTGGTGGTGGTGGATTGTAACATTACGCATTAAATACTTGTACGTTACGCATCGACATTAATAAAACGTCAAGTTTCATTTTTATGCGTCGCATTTATTATTTTTGTCACGATTATGGAACCCTAATACTATATATAATATTATATATAAGTGTGTGATTGTATAATTATCTCAAAAAAATAAAAGCCTTGGCCGGGATTCGAACCCGCGCCAAAGGCCGGGTTGATTAAACACTCGAGCACAAACCAACTGGGCTAGCCTTCTTTGTTGAAATAACCCGGATACTTTATTATCTTATACACACTTTAAGTCCTCACAGTTGACAAGGAAAGTCAACTGTGGGATTCCTTGATGATCAATCCATTGATTTAACGCGTAATCGAGCTATTATTGGTAAATTCGTGCATTAACCGGCCCAATCCAACACATTTACACGTCAATAACACACCAATTGTTGACTTTTCATTCAATTGACGCGTATGCATTCAATAAGTAGTCAAACCTTCCAATTAACATAAACCCTAATCCACAGTATAAATTGAGGCATTCCGTAGCTTAACAACTCGCTCACAACTCTCTCTCAATCTCTATTTCTCTCTGTTTCACTCTGATCGTTGCTATCGAGCTCGTAGTTTGACTTTTGCCTTGACCCGGCTTCTAACATCAATACTACACTGTGAGTCTAATATTTTTGGTGGGTTATATTCATCGGCAATCAGGCAACCAAAGCCCTAACATTAATCGGGCTATAGTTGCCTGAATCATTCTATTGAAAATTCTAGGGTTCGTCGATCTTTAATTGGGGATAAACTTGTTGCTGCATCGTGTATTTAATTAAAACCAAACCAGAAACATCACAACCACCGGCCTAGGCCAAGTGGTTGTGACCCTGGTTCATCACTATGGTCACCCGGGTTCGAGTCCCGGCTCTGACCGGTTTTTTTTTGTTCTTTTCTTTTCTTTTCTTTTTTTGAACCACAAATATAATTATATATATATATATTAAATCCTATTAATCATTTAAATTCTTTTTAAAATACCAAAACTATTTTATAAATTCTAAAAAAATTATATTTGTTTAATCTGTAATAAAAGTTTTATTTGTAATTTTTATTTTTCAGAAATTCATTTATTTAATAATTATAATAATTAAATCATTTGTATACAATTATATTTATAAAAATCCATTTATATATCAAAACAGTTTTATTAAATTCCCCAAGAATTATCCTAACTTTTTATAAAGTTGAACTTTACTGAAATAATTTTTAATTCAGTAAAATCATTTATTTTATATTTTTAATCAATTTTTGTTAGATTTAATCATAATTAATTCATAATAAATCCAATTTTCATCATTTTTGCACCAAAATTTTATACAAATTATTTTTAATCATTTAGAACAGAAATATGATTTTTAAAATAAGAATTCCTTAATTTTAGTATTTTTGAATATTAAAGTTAATAATTGGCTATTTATAAATAAATAGATTTAAAAATCTATTTTAAATGAAATAATTTTATAAAAAATATTTTATTGCTTCAAACACTTTAATGTGCTCACTCAAAATTCAAATTTTATAAAAAGACTATCTTTCATTAATTATCCAATTTTCCTTTATTAATTAAGCATTTTAATTTAAATTTAACAATTGATTATCCCCAAATCGAAACCCTAGGATACACTTGTAAGTTAATTAGACTTAGACTTATTATATATTACCTCATTATAGGGTAATATTTGGAATCTTTTTGGGCAACACAATTATCACATCTTTTCAACAAGTTAACATTTGCTAAGGTGAGTTTACATAGCCCCTTTTATTTATCATCATTTTTGGGGTGAGACATGTTATAACATTTTTCATTGCAATTCAATCATCAATGTGTCTATGTGTTTTCTATGTTGCATTATGTCTTGAGCATGATTAGAGTAAGCACCATTCTAGCATAATCATTAACATTGATCAGCCGACGGTATACATTGATAGATCTATTGGACTGACAATCCCACCCGGATACGTGCCTCCTACAAAGGTTACGTGGGTGTTTGTTATCGCATAACATATTCATTGGGACCATAAGTGTATGGTATGTATCATTTTATAACAGTCAGCAGGGTTGATTATGCACTCGATTTATTTCTAATATGTTCTCACATATGGGCTAGATTAACATGACACATGAATTGCACAACATTTTATTCATTTTATCATCAAAAACCTATGTAATTCTCACCAACTTATGTTGACCCAAAATACTTTCCAAAATTAACATGTTTCAGGTAACAATGAAGCTGAGGCTTGAGTTAGCATGAGGATTTTCTTGAAGTTTATTTGAAGTTCTTTTGAAGTTGCTATTTGATGTTATGTATTTGAATTCTTAGACATTATTTCACATTTTGGATATTTATGTTTGAATAAATTATTTAAAATTTATGTTATACCATGTGCTACTGAAAACAATCATCAATACGTGGCACCCCGATGTTTCCGCCATCGGTTGGGGTGTTACAGATTGGTATCAGAGCCTTGGTTATAGGGAATTAGGTTATTAGAAATAATCTAGACTATAACCTTAGGGACTAAAACAGTACTTGCTTCTCCTACTTGTAACCCTAATTGCTTCCCTAATCCTATCCTTACCCTATGCCTTATAACCCTAAACCTACATGTGACTACTCTTAATTGTCTGCTGCAATCCTGATCCACCATTAGATTTATAGGACAAAATCCTCAGGTTTAACCTGAACCCCCTTGAGATCTCGTCGAAGTTCTAGATTTTAATAACGAACACGTGCAATCTGGAAGGGTGAACGCCTGTATTCCGAGTCTTCTGTCTAGGCTGGCATTGCGCATATATCCCAATCAGACGAGGGACCCGGATGCCTACCTGGGAATTCTCGGGATGAGTGTTCACTTATAGGCTAAAGCATGTCTTCATATGTTATTAGAATTTAGAATCTTTGATAAGTCAACGTTTTCGTTTATTCGTTTTAATTAATGAATAAATGATTACATTCCTTATATAAACTCTCATTCATTTCATTGTGTCTATTACAGATCATGCCTCCTCGTCGCAGCACTCGCAACAACAATGGTGAGAACCACGAAGAAGGTGGTGATAACCATAACCACAACCATGACCAAGCTCCTAACCACAACAACAATGGGGTCGATGCTCAACTGGCTGCGATCATTTCTCAACAAATGGCGCAGCAAATCGCAACTCTGGTTCCCAATTTACTTGCTCAGGTCATCCAATTGAACGGCAACGGGAATGGTCACAACAATGGGAATGGGAATGGCAATGGCAATGGTAATGGACCCCAAGCTTGCACCCTTAAACATTTCAACTCCTGTAACCCTCCAAAGTTCAGCGGTGAAGAAGGAGCTACTGGACTTCTCCAATGGTTTGAGGGTGTTGAAAATACCTTCATCAACAGTGAGTGCCCCAACAATCTCAAGGTTCGTTACGCCATGAGTGTTCTCCATAAACGAGCACTCACTTGGTGGAATGAAGAAAAGCGTACTCGTGGGGCCGAGGTTGCTCTTGCTATGACATGGGACCAGGTCAAAGACATCATGAAAGAGGAGTTCTGTCCTCGCAATGAAGTTAAAAAGCTTGAGGATGAGTTCCACACCTTGGCTCAAGATAGTGGGGAAAATCTTGCCTACAACACCCGCTTTCATGAGCTTAGCTTATTGTTGCCACACAAGGTTACTCCTCTGCCGGTAGCCATCGAGAAGTACATCGGTGGTCTGCCCATGCAAATCCAGGACACTGTTTGGGGTAGAAATCCTGCAACTCTGGAAGAGGCCAAACGTCTTGCGGCCACTCTTACTGATAATCATGTGAAGAACGGTACTTTGGTTCGCAAGGGCACTAAGAAGACGGTTGCCAAAGATACTCCACAGCCTGCAATTGAAGTCAAGCCTGAGACCTCAAGCAACAAGAAGCGCAAGGCTAGAAACTATATGGTTGCTGCTACTCCACCTGCTGCCCAAAACCCAGCCAAGAAACCATACACCGGACCTCACCCTTTGTGCAACACTTGCAAGTATCACCATCCCACACAGGTGCCATGTCGATTTTGTACTAAGTGTCAAAGATATGGTCACCTGGTGAACGTCTGTCGATCTCCTGCTGCCCAAGACAACAACAACCCAGCTCCCAACCAACAAAACAACAGGCCTACTCGTGGTCAATGCTACGAGTGTGGTAACCCTAATCACTACATCAACAACTGCCCTAACCGTAACCGTAACCAAAACCAAAATCAGAACCAAAACCAAAACCAAAACCAGAACCGCAACCAGAACCAAGGTGCTCGAGGTCGCGCCTACAATCTCAACGCTAACCAGGCTCGTGACAACAACGAAGTGGTGAATGGTACGTTTCTCATTAATAACCACTATGCATCCATATTATTTGATTCAGGAGCTGATAAGTCATTCGTGTCACTGAAGTTTGAACCTTTACTTAACTTACCCCACACTAATCTAGAAGACCCTTTCGTGGTAGAGGTAGCTAACGGGAAGTCTATTTCGATCGGTTCTATTATTCGTAACTGCTTGTTGAATCTCAATGATCATACCTTCCCTATCGATCTTATCCCCATGCATCTTGGTAGTTTTGATGTTATAGTAGGCATGGACTGGTTGTCAACTCATCGTGCCGAAATTCTGTGCTTCGAGAAAGTCATACGCATTCCTCTCGAATCTGGTGAGATTTTGAAGATTTATGGTGAGAAACCCTGTGGTGAGCTTAAGCTTATGTCTTGTACTACTGCCCAAAAGTACTTACGAAAGGGGTATACAGCCTTCTTAGCTAACGTGATAGAGAAGAAGGACAAAGGCAAAAGTATCCAAGACATTCCTATTATTCGAGACTATCCTGAAGTCTTTCCAGAGGATTTACCTGGTTTGCCTCCTGCTCGACAAGTGGAGTTTCGTATTGATCTTGTTCCTGGTGCTAATCCTATAGCTAAAGCTCCTTATCGTCTTGCACCCTCTGAGATGCAAGAACTTGCTAGTCAATTACAGGAACTTTCTGATAAAGGGTTCATTCGTCCTAGTTCTTCTCCATGGGGAGCCCTTGTCTTATTCGTTAAAAAGAAGGATGGTTCTCTTCGGATGTGTATTGACTACCGTGAACTCAACAAACTCACCATCAAGAATCGTTATCCGCTTCCTAGGATTGACGATCTCTTCGATCAACTTCAAGGAGCAACGCATTTCTCGAAGATTGATCTCCGTTCTGGTTATCATCAGCTTAGAGTCCACGATGAAGATATTCCCAAGACAGCTTTTCGCACTCGCTACGGTCACTATGAATTCATGGTTATGCCTTTCGGGTTGACCAATGCTCCCGCAGTATTTATGGATTTGATGAATCGGGTTTGTAGACCTTATCTTGATAAATTCGTGATCGTTTTCATCGATGATATTTTGATTTACTCTAAATCAAAATCCGATCACGAGCAACATCTTCACTCTATCTTGAGTCTCCTAAAGAAAGAACAACTGTACGCCAAGTTCTCCAAATGTGAATTTTGGCTTAAGGAAGTTCAATTTTTGGGACATGTCATTGATATGAACGGAATTCATGTTGATCCTGCAAAAATCGAAGCTGTAAAGAATTGGAGTGTTCCTACCACTCCAACAGAAGTCCGTTCTTTTCTTGGGTTGGCTGGTTATTATCGTCGATTCATCGCCAACTTCTCCAAGATCGCTGTTCCTCTCACTACCTTAACTCACAAGGGTAAACCCTATGAGTGGGGACCTAAGCAAGAGGAAGCATTTGAGACTCTTAAGCTGAAACTCTGTGAAGCTCCTGTCTTATCCCTACCTGATGGTAATGATGATTTCGTGGTCTACTGTGATGCATCGAACCAAGGTCTTGGTTGTGTTCTCATGCAACGAGGAAAGGTTATTGCTTATGCATCTCGACAACTCAAGACTCACGAGAAAAATTATACCACCCATGATCTTGAATTGGGTGCTGTTGTCTTTGCACTCAAGATTTGGAGACATTATCTTTATGGGACCAAATGTGTGGTGTTCACGGACCACAAAAGTCTCCAACATGTCTTCGATCAAAAGAATCTTAACATGAGGCAACGACGTTGGGTTGAATTACTTAATGACTATGATTGCGAAATTCGCTACCATCCTGGCAAAGCGAATGTTGTGGCCGACGCACTTAGTCGTAAGGAGCGTATCAAACTCCAATGTGCTAGAGTTCGTACTGATCTTCAAGATCGCATTCTCCAGGCTCAACACACATCAGTCACCCAAGGTAACATGTACGATGAAATGTCTTGTGGTGCTGAAACTCAACTTGAAACCAAACCCGATGGTCTCCTTTATTTCCTTAACCGACTGTGGATTCCCGACCGTGATGATCTTCGTACTTTTCTCATGAACGAGGCTCATAAGTCTCGTTATTCTATTCATCCTGGAGCTGACAAGATGTACCAAGATCTTCGTTATTCTTATTGGTGGCCTGGTATGAAGAAAGAGATTGCTCTTTTCGTTGCAAAATGCCTCACTTGTTCCAAGGTTAAGGCTGAACATCAACGACCATCTGGTATGCTTGAACAACCAGAGATTCCTGTCTGGAAATGGGAGAGCATAGCTATGGATTTAATCACCAAACTCCCTCGCACACCCAAAGGTTTTGACAGTATTTGGGTAATCGTCGATCGTTTGACCAAGTCAGCTCACTTTCTACCTATTCGTGAGAAGTATTCTGTGGAAAGGTTGGCAAAGATGTACGTAAGTGAAATCGTATGTCGTCACGGTATACCTTTGGACATTATTTCTGATCGCGATGGTCGTTTCACCTCTCACTTTTGGGGATCTCTACAAGATGCTTTGGGTACCAAGTTGAACCTGAGCACTGCTTATCACCCTCAAACGGATGGTCAGACCGAACGAACCATCCAGACACTTGAGGACATGCTCAGGGCATGTGTCATCGATTTTGGTGGCGCATGGGATTCTCATCTTCCTTTGGTTGAGTTTTCATACAACAACAGTTATCACGCCAGCATTAACATGGCTCCTTTTGAGGCACTCTATGGTCAGAAATGTCGTTCACCTGTCTGTTGGACCGAGGTTGGTGAAGCTCGTATTACTGGACCCGAACTAATCCAGGAAACCACAGACAAAATTCAGCTTATTCAGGATAATCTTCTCAAGGCTCGAAGTCGCCAAAAGAGTTATGCTGATAAACGTCGTAAACCCTTGGAATTTCAGGTTGGGGACCTTGTGCTACTCAAGGTATCCCCTTGGAAAGGAGTTATTCGTTTCGGTAGAAAGGGAAAGCTAGCTCCTCGATACGTAGGCCCCTTCAAAATTCTTGACAGAGTTGGAAAAGTGGCTTACAAGCTTGATCTTCCACCTGAGCTAAGCAATGTTCATCCGACCTTCCATGTTTCGAATCTCAAGAAATGCTTAGCAGATGAGAACCTTCATGTTCCTCTTGAGGATGTGCAAATCGATGAAAGCATGCACATTATCGAGAAACCCGTCGAGATTGTTGACACTGGAATCAAGAAACTCAAGCGCAGTCGTATTCCGATCGTTAAGGTTCGTTGGGAATCTAAACGAGGCCCAGAGTTCACTTGGGAACGTAAAGACCAGATGAAGTCGAAGTATCCACATCTTTTTCCACCAGACTCTCCAACTCCAACTTCGGGACGAAGTTCCTAAAAGTAGGGGAGACTGTAACATTACGCATTAAATACTTGTACGTTACGCATCGACATTAATAAAACGTCAAGTTTCATTTTTATGCGTCGCATTTATTATTTTTGTCACGATTATGGAACCCTAATACTATATATAATATTATATATAAGTGTGTGATTGTATAATTATCTCAAAAAAATAAAAGCCTTGGCCGGGATTCGAACCCGCGCCAAAGGCCGGGTTGATTAAACACTCGAGCACAAACCAACTGGGCTAGCCTTCTTTGTTGAAATAACCCGGATACTTTATTATCTTATACACACTTTAAGTCCTCACAGTTGACAAGGAAAGTCAACTGTGGGATTCCTTGATGATCAATCCATTGATTTAACGCGTAATCGAGCTATTATTGGTAAATTCGTGCATTAACCGGCCCAATCCAACACATTTACACGTCAATAACACACCAATTGTTGACTTTTCATTCAATTGACGCGTATGCATTCAATAAGTAGTCAAACCTTCCAATTAACATAAACCCTAATCCACAGTATAAATTGAGGCATTCCGTAGCTTAACAACTCGCTCACAACTCTCTCTCAATCTCTATTTCTCTCTGTTTCACTCTGATCGTTGCTATCGAGCTCGTAGTTTGACTTTTGCCTTGACCCGGCTTCTAACATCAATACTACACTGTGAGTCTAATATTTTTGGTGGGTTATATTCATCGGCAATCAGGCAACCAAAGCCCTAACATTAATCGGGCTATAGTTGCCTGAATCATTCTATTGAAAATTCTAGGGTTCGTCGATCTTTAATTGGGGATAAACTTGTTGCTGCATCGTGTATTTAATTAAAACCAAACCAGAAACATCACAACCACCGGCCTAGGCCAAGTGGTTGTGACCCTGGTTCATCACTATGGTCACCCGGGTTCGAGTCCCGGCTCTGACCGGTTTTTTTTTGTTCTTTTCTTTTCTTTTCTTTTTTTGAACCACAAATATAATTATATATATATATATTAAATCCTATTAATCATTTAAATTCTTTTTAAAATACCAAAACTATTTTATAAATTCTAAAAAAATTATATTTGTTTAATCTGTAATAAAAGTTTTATTTGTAATTTTTATTTTTCAGAAATTCATTTATTTAATAATTATAATAATTAAATCATTTTTATACAATTATATTTATAAAAATCCATTTATATATCAAAAAAGTTTTATTAAATTCCCCAAGAATTATCCTAACTTTTTATAAAGTTGAACTTTACTGAAATAATTTTTAATTCAGTAAAATCATTTATTTTATATTTTTAATCAATTTTTGTTAGATTTCATCATAATTAATTCATAATAAATCCAATTTTCATCATTTTTGCACCAAAATTTTATACAAATTATTTTTAATCATTTAGAACAGAAATATGATTTTTAAAATAAGAATTCCTTAATTTTAGTATTTTTGAATATTAAAGTTAATAATTGGCTATTTATAAATAAATAGATTTAAAAATCTATTTTAAATGAAATAATTTTATAAAAAATATTTTATTGCTTCAAACACTTTAATGTGCTCACTCAAAATTCAAATTTTATAAAAAGACTATCTTTCATTAATTATCCAATTTTCCTTTATTAATTAAGCATTTTAATTTAAATTTAACAATTGATTATCCCCAAATCGAAACCCTAGGATACACTTGTAAGTTAATTAGACTTAGACTTATTATATATTACCTCATTATAGGGTAATATTTGGAATCGTTTTGGGCAACACAATTATCACATCTTTTCAACAAGTTAACATTTGCTAATGTGAGTTTACATAGCCCCTTTTATTTATCATCATTTTTGGGGTGAGACATGTTATAACATTTTTCATTGCAATTCAATCATCAATGTGTCTATGTGTTTTCTATGTTGCATTATGTCTTGAGCATGATTAGAGTAAGCACCATTCTAGCATAATCATTAACATTGATCAGCCGACGGTATACATTGATAGATCTATTGGACTGACAATCCCACCCGGATACGTGCCTCCTACAAAGGTTACGTGGGTGTTTGTTATCGCATAACATATTCATTGGGACCATAAGTGTATGGTATGTATCATTTTATAACAGTCAGCAGGGTTGATTATGCACTCGATTTATTTCTAATATGTTCTCACATATGGGCTAGATTAACATGACACATGAATTGCACAACATTTTATTCATTTTATCATCAAAAACCTATGTAATTCTCACCAACTTATGTTGACCCAAAATACTTTCCAAAATTAACATGTTTCAGGTAACAATGAAGCTGAGGCTTGAGTTAGCATGAGGATTTTCTTGAAGTTTATTTGAAGTTCTTTTGAAGTTGCTATTTGATGTTATGTATTTGAATTCTTAGACATTATTTCACATTTTGGATATTTATGTTTGAATAAATTATTTAAAATTTATGTTATACCATGTGCTACTGAAAACAATCATCAATACGTGGCACCCCGATGTTTCCGCCATCGGTTGGGGTGTTACATGGATCGTGGTGGGTGGTGGTGGACGGTGGTGGATGGTGGTGGGTGGTGGTGGACGGTGGTGGATGGTGGTGGTGGTGGGTGGTGGTGGTGGCGGTGGACTTTGGTGGTGGTGGTAGGTGGTGATGGACCATGGTGGTGGTGGACCGTGGTTGGTGGTGGTGGACTGTGATACCCCGCAATTTCAGGTTCTCACTTTAACTAAACTCTAGTTACGTTCCTTGCATTATACTTAACTAGGGTTAGCTAGATAGGACACACGTTACATAGTTGTATGTTAATAACTGCATAAGGTGGTAATTCGAGGAATTACCAGACTGTATACATGATTAGTGAACCTCAGACGTTGGTGAATAATGAAGTTTAATAATTGTGAGTTAACTAATTTGGATTGATTGCGATTACGTGCTTCTGTGATACTCGGTGAAACTATGTGCAAACCATATGTGATTATGTGAACTTAAACCGAATACGTTAACAAGAATCGTTAAAGGGGGACCATTAGGATGATTGGGGTCTTAACACATGGGGATACACTTATTACGGTCCGAAATAGCGAAAACGTCGAAGGAAAATACGTCGGGTGACGAAACGGGCCACCCACGCGGGCCAAGGCCCTGTGAGCGGCTGCTCACAGGGAGCGAGCGGCCCGCTCGCCGGTACCTGACGCCACCAAACCGACTTAAACACCTATTTAAGCAACACTAAGCCTCTTGTATCACCTAAACTCAAACCCTAATCGCCCCTACTGCCCTACCTACGAAATATTAACCCCAAACCACCTGCTAAGGCGCAAGAACATCGATCGGGAAGCTTCAAGAGCGTTCGGTTGATTGTATCGAAGAGCTTGGGGTATAATCCTTAATCTTCTACGCTTTAATCTTATTATTATGTTATAAAAACCCTATAACTAGTTTGTCCAGGTCTGAGACCTTTTTATAAATACTAAAACTTGAGGTTTTTGAAGATTAAACGGGTTAAACATAATGATAGGCGATTAGTGATATAATCGGTTACTTGTTGCGCAAGTTGTTGAAGTTTTGATCATTAGGGTTATAATTTTTGCATATATTATGATAGAATCTGATCTTAATAGGTCTTAGGAATGTTTTGTAATGATTATTGATGATTATTGATCGATTATACGCACACGGGAGTCGTTTAAATAAAGCTTTGTGCGTAATTAAAAATCTGGACAGAATGTTTAGGTGAACTTGTAGGGTCTGTAACGTGACTTTAACATGATGATTTTGATTTTTTCTTTGCTTTTCATAATGGGTAAAATCGAGTGATTTGGACGTCGTTTGAGTCGTTTTTGGAATTTTCTTTGAAAATAGGTCATATCAGAATTTCGGGTTAACAAACTGAGTCGACTTTAAAACGTCATAACTCGAGTTTTATAAAGAATTAGGTTATGAAATTTTTACAAAAGAATAACATTGGAATAATTTGAGTTTTCCAAGTGGATTCATCCTGTTTGGATGAATACACAATTTTTAGGAATTTTTATACTAAACTGACCTGTTATGAAAGTTTTCTGAACATAGCTGTGTTGAACGAATTTTAATTATTTTTGTGTTTGGTTTTGAGACAAAACAATAGTATGGGTTATTAAAAGAATCCCAAAGAATATTCAGTAAAAATTTGGGAGATTAACTCACTGATTAAGTATTTTAAATAAATTAGTTTTGGTGACGCACAATCTGTCCCAAAAACACAGATTGTGTATTATGTGTTTATGTGACTAATTGAAGTCCTAGGTGGTATGTATTTGATGTGTAACTGAATGGGCACTTGTATGAGACGCATATGGAATGTAAAACTAATTGTAACCAACGTATTCACCAACGGGTCCGTAGGATTTACTTATGCATGTAGAATCACTAGGTGTCACCTACACGCTTTTGAACATTTAAACGTCTTGGACAAACGGGTTATATGGTGTAATGGTATTACACATATACTTACTTAGTGACACTTGTACTAGGGAGTCGGTAGTGCGCCCTACTTGGAATTTGGATTTACTTGCTTGCATACTAAGGTGAGTTTCACTACTCTTTTCTCAAAAGCATGCGTCTCGGGTTGAGACAACGTACTTAACGTTTTCTAGTCTGGGTTGGGACTACTACTTTCTAGTCCGGTTTGGGACTACTTACACATCCCGGGTTGGGATGCTATGGATCCTTGTGTGGGTCGGCTTTTACTAGTTCGCAAACTGTGTCCTTGATGAACTAAACCAACTCTATCATCTGTAAGTCCTCACGTACCGAATGAGTTGCCGGGTTATGGCAAGCGGGTTATTAGTTGATAGCGCTATTAGGTCTTACAAACCTCACACCGGCTCGGGGAGCGCGGGCGTGAATTATAACTTAACGAACGTTATCATTGTGGATAGACAGTGATGTCAGGCATGCGGCTCACATTTGTGGCTACACGTACATAGCAGTTCGGTATATTCGGTGTTAGTTATCATGAATGGGCTAGCTATAGGGGCGGCAATTATTGACACGACCCGAAAACTGACCCGAACCCGACACGAAAAAAAATAGATTTGGGTCAACTAACACGACCCGTTTAAAAGAATGGGTTGGGTTCGGGTCAACTAACACGACCCGTTTAAAAAAATGGGTCGGGTTCGGGTTGACACATATATAAAATGGGTTGACCCGTTAACCCGTTTAAGTATTTAGAAAAAAAATATATTATATTTTTGTTTTTGTTTTTCCATTTCTATGTACATGGTTAGTTATAATTGTGTTATTTTTAGCACACTGTATTATTTATTTGTCACACTTATATACTCACCATTAAACATTTTATTGATAACCCGCTTACAACCCAACAACCCGCTTATAACTCATGAACATGTATTACTCATTTAAAAATATGGGTTAAACGGGTCGTCTTCGGGTTGACCCGGATTTTATGTGGGTTGGGTTAGGGTTGGAATATTTGACACGAATAATAATATGGGTCGGGTTCGGGTTGCACATTTCAACCCATCAACCCGTCAACCCGCAACCCATAAACCCGCCAACCCATCAACCCGACACGATTGACACCCCTAGCTAGCTACCCTTGACATGCAACGAACTAGTGGTTACACGGTTCTTGGAACCAACTCAATTACTTGTTTACGTGGTTTTGGAAACCAGCGCAGTTACATACTCAGTTACTTTACTTAGTGAACTCACCAACATTGTTTGTTGACCCACGATTTACATGCTTTTGCAGGTAGTTAGCTTTCGGTGCCAGGATTAGAAAGCACTGCACACTTCACTGCATTCGGGGTCTTGGGCATACACCTAAATTACATATTATGTTTTTACATTTTCTTTCATATGGTTTTAATTTGGGCGCGTTGTTTTGCGCATGGTTTTAAAAGGTTTAAATTTGGTTTACGCTTCCTCAGCTTAACTAAACTTGGTTTTTGAAAAGGAACTAAATGGTTTGGGCATTTAGAGTTCGTTCATATGACTTATGGCTATGGGATCCTGGTATGTCATGCGCCTCGCGGTATAAACCCCGTAGTGGAAATTTGAGGGTGTGACAGTGGTGATGGTGGTGGTGGGTGAGGAGAAGAGAGGTGGAGAAGACCTTTGAAGACCTTAGAAGACTTTGGAACAAGTCTGCACCAAGAAGAGGTCAGGAAGACCTTTTTGAGTGAAAGATCTTCTAATAAACAAACAATCCGCAGACCCCAAACGTCTGCGAGCGTCTGCGTGGTGCAGACAAAAGAAGTCAGAAGTGCTTCTGAACAAAAAACAAACAACACCTAACTCTTCCTTCCCCTTCATTTGGCTACCACATACTCTCCCTCTCCCTACTCTCTCTCTCTAAAACCGGTCTGCTCCCTCTCTCTACTCTCACTCCTCACAGCTCTCTCTCCCTCTCTCTCCTGCCACATTCCCTTCAGGTGACGACCGCCCACCACCTTCCTTGGCGGTGGCGGCGTGGCGGTTGTGGACCCATGAATGGGTTTTTACGAGCTGTACAGGCCGAAAATTATGGGGTCTCGACTGGAGGTGGGTTCGACAGGTGGTTATCGGTGTTTGTTTCAGTGGTGATGGCCTCGTGGATCGATGAAGATGGTGGTTGGTGGAAGGTTATAGGCGGTGGTTGTTACGGATCTGGTGGGTTTGGTTGTGTTTGTTGGTCTTGGTCCAGGTTCGACGTGACAGTGGTGGTTTAGTGCTACCGGTGTCAGGCTCTCGGTTGGTGGTCCGAGTTGGGTGCAGGTGGTGATTGTGGTGGTTCGGCCTAGGTGGTGGTTGTTTCCAGGTTTGGTAGTGGTTAGGTGTGGTCTGGTTGTGGTTGTCAAGGGTTGTAGCTGCAGGATGGTGGTGGTTTCGTTGGGTGGTGGTTGAAGGTGTCGGGTGGAGATGGTGACAAGAGATGGTGTTGGGTTCGAGTGGGTTTGGATTGGTTTAGGTTATGGTTTTTGTGACAACCTGCACCCTTTAATTTTCATAAATGTGCATAATTGGTTCCTCAACTATTTAAAAATTTTCATTTTTAACCCTCGTATTTTAATAGGACCAAAATTCACAATTTAATAAAACTTATAATTTTTATAAGTAAAAGTATGCACGTTTTATACTCACATCTACACCCGAGCACGTATGTTTCAGACCTTGATACTCAAAGCCCTTAATTTTCGGTCCTAAAATAACTTAGAAACCGAAGGAAACAAGTCCAGAACTTAAAATTGATTAAATTAGAAAAAATGATTTTTTAGCTCTCGCGGTCCGCTGAGTCAGTTAAAAAGTCAAAGTCCTAGTCAAAGTCTCAGTCAAAATCCTAGTCAAAGTCTTACTTTATTGTGTTGACCAATTTTAAAGCCTAATTGAATCCAAAACTAGTATAAAAACCCACCTATGACCCATTACACTTTGCACCTCTAAATCGATTGTTTCAATTCGATTAAATTCTCCGTCATACCTTTCTTCTATAGTATATTACTTCTACATTTGAAGCTTTGATTATAAGCTCTTGTAATTGGCAAATTGGAAGTTGGATACTTTTTCTTATTCGGTTTATTTTCTTCTAAATTGGACTAGTTTCGTTGTTGAGTCTTTGGATTGCTCGCGTTTTCACGCTCGCTTAGTCATCTAGTTATTTGGCGAAAGTGAGTATATCTTTCTCCTTTTTCATGTTTTACACTTTTGGGGTGACTCATGTACGCTTATTACTTCGCACACTTAATCATGCTTTAATCTATATTCACAATCGCAATTCTTGTATGTGTTTTACTTGTTGATTCGCTGATGGTGTGTACTTATGACTTTAATCATTAACCCGGTGTGGGCCTATCATAGCAATAAATAGTACTTGACTATTGTTATGTGTAAGCTACTTGTTTTGTCGCATACTATATATAATCATACTATTGGGCGACTACTATACATATATATTAGATATCCCATTATTCTTGAATATCATTTCTACTCTAAAGGTTTGATTTTGGGTGACATTTGTACATAGCTTGAACACTAAATTGTAGACATTATAACACGTGAATTGCGAAACTCTTTATCTACTATATGTATTCAAAACAGGGTATGCTCACCAATACATTTTGTATTGACAAAATTATTTTCGTACATGTTTCAGGTTATTTATAAGACGACTTTTTAGCTTTTGAAATTTTTACTTAGATATTGAGTTCATTGTATTTCAGTTTTAGTTTTTGCTTTAGAATTTTGTATCTTGTAATTTCTTTCAATGTAATAAACTATTCAATACAATCTATTTCAAATTTACACTTTAGTACCATGAGATATTGAGCAATCGTCACTACGTGACACCCCGATGTTTCCGCCATCGGCTGGGGTGTTATAGATTGGTATCAGAGTCATGGTTATAGGGAATTAGATTATTAGAATGCCTTTTAGCCTAGTCTATAACCAAGCTTACATTCACGAGTCCTCTCGTGTATATTTCTCTTTATTCTTATATTTTCCTTCAAGATATTTTCGCTGTGATTCTTTCTCGTTATTCTTTTGATATTTTGCTTGGAGAAGAAGACACTCGTATTTCACAAAAAAAAAAAAAAAAAAACGATATCACCTAGTTAGGAGTGACATCCATACCTTGGTGATTAGTTTCATTCCTCTATATGTTATACATCTTTGGAATATACATTTGGGATAGGAGTGACATCCACACCTCAAAGAGTATTTCCTTCAAAAAGGAACTTAACCTAAGCTGGAAGTGATATCCTTAACTTAGTGATTGGTTTCATTCCACAATCGTTTTCAATTTTGAAATAGATCTTTGAGTTAGGAGTGAAATCCACATCTCAATGATCTATTTCTGCATCTCGTTTTTAATCTCGCTAAAGTTTTGGAATTTACTAGTGATGGGGGACGTGCAATCTGGAAGGGTGAGCGCCTGTATCCTAAGTTTTTTGTCTAGGCCTGGCATTTCGCATAAATCCCAATCAGACGAAAGACCTGTATGCCGACCTGGGAACTCTCGGGATGAGCATTTAGTTACAGGCTAAAGTACGCCCCCACAAGTCACTAATAACATTTCAATTACTTTAGTTAGTCAAAGTTTCCTATGGAAACTGTAAGTCCCAAATACTAGATCTTGTTAAGTGCAAGAGATTGTTATCACTTAGAAACACCTATGGATTAGGTGTTTTAAGTGATTAATCTTCTACAATCAAAGAAACTAGATGAATATGATAAAAACCGACACACAAGATGAATAATAAGATGATTCCATTGCTGATTTGTTACTGAAGAACCATGGAATGATAACAAGTACGCACCTATTCAAAATGTGCTACAAAGATGTTGGGTCTGCTGACCTGGAGAAGAACAGATGATTGGAAAGCCAAAATATGCTAACAGTTGATCCTTTCAATAAACAATCTTTACAACATACTTCTCCCAAAGGACTGCTGACTCTAACAACTGTTCTATCCAAACAACTGCTATGACAATTGCTGATACAAAGGACTGCTGAATTAACACTGATGAAGAACAACTGTTGACCAAAGGTCTGATGAAGAACAACTGCTGATCCAAGTACTGAAGACTAAAGCACTGCTGGAACCAACAGCACTTAGGCTCCAGCAGAGGATACAAGACCATCAGAGTTTTCCTACAACAGCTGTTTACTTTCAGTGTTTTCAATGTAACAGTAGTTTGTAATAGGCAGATGTTTTATGTTTGTTATTCAGTTAGAGGTCACTGTCTTAGGTGACGTCAGCCTAGGTCATCAGTGGTTTAGGTTTGTCTATAAATAGAACAGTGCTTGTACTGTTCTATTGTATCACACACACAAACATTCTCTCAGACAAACAATCACTGTGTGATCAGGCTGAGGGGGAGTACTTGTATGATTATAATCTTTTAGATAAATGAAAGCATTCGATCAGATAACAATTACTCCCATGTTTTGATTAATAGTTTATTATTCTGCTGCACTTTCCATCTATATTCATATTAATCTTATCATTCTTAGTTAAACATAATCAAAACAATCAAACTCAGATCCTAACAATTGGTATCAGAGCTTGGTCAATTAAATTCGATCTAACAAATCAATTTAATATAAACAGATCAGCTCACAATTATTGATATCGTTTGTCTGTTGGATTGAAAACAGAGTAATAGTTTAATTTCGTTTCAACCGTTTTTAAACAGACTTTGTTTTTTTTGAAAAATCAGAGAATGGCTTCAATCAATCACGATCCACATAACACTGGCACGAACAACAAGCCACCGATGCTTGTCAGATCTGAATACAATATCTGGCAACGTCGGATGAGCCATGTTCTAGCTCAACAGAACACTGGGTGTTGGAAGTCGGTTATCTTCGGACCACATGTTCCGACGGTGCCAAGTACTGAAGATTCCAAGGTTCAAGAGCCAAAGAAACTTGAAAACTACTCCGACCAGGATTTTCAGAAAATTGAGTTAGATGCTAAGGCCTTCAGTATTGTGGCCATGGCTCTACCCAATGATATATATGCTGGGTTGTTACACTGTAACAGTGCAAAGGAGTTGTGGGATGCACTGAAAGAACAGTTTGGTGGGACTGAGGAGGTTATTGAAAACAATCGTGAAATACTTAACCAACAATATGAAACATTCAGTCATGTCAAAGGAGAGTCATTAACTCAACAGTTTGAGAGGTTTAATTGTTTAATTAGTGAACTAAAATTGGTTGGTCTTACTTACCCTCATTCAACCTTGAACCATAGGTTTTTAAGATCACTACCAGACAAATGGGACACTATTGCTATTGTGATGAGAAACTCAATTGGATTCAAAGACCTATCACTGACCCAGCTTCATGGTAAGCTCTTGACCTATGAGAGAGAGCTTAACAAGAAAAAGAAGCTCCAGGATTCTGGAAAAGTGTCTGATAATTATGTATTTGGGAATACAACACTTTTGGGTCATGATGAGGTGCCTGGAAATACTAAGGATCAGAGTTATGATCATTTCATTGACATAACTTCAGGTTTTAACTCTGATTCTTACTCACCAAACTATGCCTTCACAGCAAGTGGTGGTGATATCCAGGCATCTGACAATATATCCTTTGAGTATGATGACCTGAAATACTTTGACCCTGATGATTTGGAAGAAATGGACATTATGCACCAATTGGCCCTTCTCAGTGTAAGAACTAACAAATTTTACAAGAAAACTGGGAGAAGGTTTCCAGGGTTAACTGGCAGATCAAAGGTTGGGTTGGATAAATCAAAGATAAAGTGTTACAAATGTCATAGACTTGGTCATTTTGCTAGGGAATGTAGGAGTCAACATGGTACACCTATGATCACCTATCCAAATCAAAGACCACAGACCAACACTTATCAGAATTCCTATAATACCCCTGGACCAAATGTGCAAAACACTGCTCATTTTGCACAGTCCTCAAACACTGTTCCTGTCTAGTATGTCCAAACCACTGTTCCTCAGATCCACTATGTGCAAACACCTGTTACTCAAGCACCTGTGCAAACGACTGTTGCTTCATCCTCTGCTCCTGCAGAGACCAGTCAACAGAGTTTCTTTACACTAGGCTTTGTTGATTGGAGCAGTCTACCTGATGAGTTAACAGATGAAAATTTTGCATTAGTTGCCAAAGCTGAAAATGAACCAGAAAACTTTTGTTTCATGGCTATGGTTGATGAGGTTGAATCTGAGGAGGTGGTGACTAAATCTGATGTTGTGACTAATGATGTTGTTGATGAAGTTGTTACAGGTGAAAAACCTGAAGAAGAGGTTGTGAATCTCTCAGATCCCTGGGGTGCATCTGATGACTGTGAGTGCAAGTGTGATTGTGCATTGATGGCTGCTGCTAAGGTATCTCCTCAAATTCTTAAAGAGTTGTGTTCTGACAAATGTGTAATTGCATTTGCTAACATCAAAGAGGTGAATGAAAACCTTAGAAAGAAAATTTTGGATGATGAAGTTAAATTTGAAAAACTTTCAAAAGATTTAAAAACAAGTTTAACTGAAAAAGAGTCTGAAATAAGCAGCTTAAAACATGAAGCAACCATAACCAAAGACCAGCTCCAAACTATGATAGCAAAATATCAAAGTTGTAAAAGTGAGCTTGAGTCCACCCAAGTTGAATGTGAGAAATGGGTGGAATCATGTAGAGGTTTTGAGATGCTACTCAACAAACAAACCAAAAGTCATGTGAAGTTTGGTTTTGGTTTTGAAACCACTGCTCCAGCCTTTGAAAACACTGACAAAAAGAGTCAAAAGTCTGTTGAGATAGTTCCAACAAACCTACAGGGTCAAGAGATTAAAATCACTGAACCAAATGGTAAGAAAATTGTTCTTGAAAAACCAGAAGGTTCCTCATCTTTTACTGAACTTGAAAAGTATGAATTTAAACCTACCTGGTCTGATGAGTGTGATACTCTTGAGAATTTTAAACCTGTTGATTTTAAAACCTCTGAAGGAAAGACAACTCCTCAGGCAAAAGTCATTCCTCTGAAAATCCTTCCAGCAAATGCTCAAACATCTGCTGAAAAGAAGGCTGAAAAGGGGAAGAAGAAAGAAAAGACTGTCAACTTGTTCTGTGATTTTTGTGAAAAGAAGAATCATGTCACTAAAAACTGTTTTCTTCTAAAAGCATATGACATTAACAAAGGAACAAGTGAATGTGATTCCAAAGCCACATGTTCAATATGTGGGAAAAAGAATCACAAGACCAAAGAGTGCTTGTATCTAAAAAATTTTGATGTTAAAATACAAGAATACAAAGCTAAAACTCTTGCAAATCCTGTGGTTAGTACTTCAAAAGGAAAGCCCAAACAGACTTTCACCCCTGTCCAAACACCTGTTACTAAATGGCTTGAAACATTTGCTTCTAGAGATGTCCAAGTAACAGATGCTCCACCCTCAAGCAAATACCCAAGAGGTTATGGACAACCACCTTGTCATAGTCTGCCACATGTTTATGAGGAGCCAAAAAGACCCTCTAAACCAAGAGTGAACAGAAATCCATATGGGTATTATCATCTGTCAGGAAGTGATCAAACAACTGTTGCCCCAAGTGTTGACATTCAATCACTGGCAAATGGTCAGCAGCAGTTGTTGAACTTAATTCAAAAATTAGTCCAAACCACTGATCACCTTCCAAAGCTTGAGTCTGAAAGGTCTGAGGACCCATCCAAAGCCAACTTGGCTTTGGACACTCACCAAAACTAATCCATTACTGATGTGCAGGGAGCTTCTGCTTGTTTAGATAGTCTTTGGTATGTAGATAGTGGAGGCTCCAGGCACATGACAGGATGTAGAGCCCTTCTTCTGGACTTCTTGGCTCATGGAGGGGGTGATATATCCTTTGGTAATGATTCTAAAGGTAAGGTGTTGGGTTCAGGGACTGTACAAGCTGGAAAACTCAAGTTTGAAAATGTCAATCTTATTGATAATCTCAAGTTTAATCTTCTGAGTGTTTCACAAATAAGTGACAAAGGTTATGGCTCATTTTTCACAAAGAAAACTTGCAAGATTATTGGGCCAGAAGTGGTGAAAAAGATTGATACCATCATTGCAGAGAGCAAAGCACAACTTGTTGCTCATAGAAGTGGCAATGTGTATGTTGTTGATATGTTAAAGGACAATCCTATGGCAAATGTCTGTTTGTTTTCTGCTGCCTCCACTAAGGAGACAGAATTGTGGCATAGGAGATTGGGTCACACCAACCTTAACACTATCAACACACTCTCCAAACAAAGCCTTGTCAGAGGTTTATCATCAAAAGAATTTAAATGTGATGAGCATTGTGTTTCTTGTTTAAAAGGGAAACAACATAAAAGCTCTTACAAATCCATTGATGAGTCCAAAACCAGTCAGTGTCTACAATTGTTGCACATGGACTTGTTTGGCCCTGTTAAAATCATGAGTCTAAGAAGAAAAAGATTTTGTCTTGTCATAGTTGATGATTTTTCTAGGTTTACATGGACTTACTTTTTACATTCTAAGGATGAGACTGTAGGTATATTGAAGGACTTTGTCACCAAAGTTGAAAAACAATATGACTTGCCAGTAAAAGTCTTCAGGAGTGACAATGGAACAGAGTTTAAAAATAAGGAGTTAGATGATTTCTGTGTGTCAAAAGGGATTGTGAGGCAGTACAGCATCCCAAGAACACCAGAACAAAATGGGGTGGTTGAAAGGAAAAATAGAACTCTTATAGAAGCTGCAAGAACCATGCTAGCAGATTCTGGTTTGCCACTGTCCTTCTGGGCAGAAGCTGTAAACACTGCTTGCTATGTTCAAAACAGAGTTTTGATCAACCCCAGACATCAAAAAACTGCTTATGAAATTTTGTTCAAAATCAAACCACTAATTTCATTTTTCAAAATCTTTGGCTGCCCATGTTTCATCTTAAACCTCAAAGATTCCATTTCAAAATTTGCAGCCAAAGTAGACTGTGGTTATTTTCTGGGATATTCTTCTACTGCCAAGGCCTATAAAGTGTTTAACACAAAGACCAAGACAATAGAAGAAACTCTGAATGTAAAGTTTAATGAACTTTCTTCTCTTAAAATCCTTGCAAATCCTGCTGAACTATTTGATTTAGATAAATTCAAATTTGAAGATATCACTGTTAAAACTAACAATGCAGGTATTACACAGTCTCCACAACAAGATTACAGAACAGATGTTGTGATTCCCAGTCACTACAAAATCTATTCTGCCTCAGAGGAAGCAGCTGTTCAAAACAATTGTCAAAACTCTGCCACAGCCGTGTCAACCACTGTTGGCCAGTCTTATCCTCAAACCACTGTCTCACCTCTCACAACCACTAAACAATCATCTGTTGACAAAAGTCAATCATCTGTTGACAAAAGTCAGTCCAGTTTCACACCACTTGGACCCATTCCTTCATTACCATTCCAAACATCTGATGGCACTACAGAAGTACCAACAGATGTTACACCAACAGAGTCACCAAACCTCTGTCCATCACCCCAAAATGCCATCATACCATATCAGGGAGATCTTATTTACTTAAGAGCTCATCCACCAGACCAGATCATTGGCAACATCAGAGAGGGTGTGCTCACAAGAAGCCAATCCTCCAATATCTGTCTTTTTGCAGGTTTCCTATCTCTCACACAACCTGTCAAGTACCAAGAGGCACTAAAAGACAACAGTTGGGTAGAAGCTATGCAAGAAGAACTCCTTCAATTTAAAAGACAACAAGTATGGGAGCTTGTACCACTACCTAAGGATGTTTGTCCTATAGGAACAAAGTGGGTCTTCAAAAACAAAACTGATGAAAGGGGTATTGTTGTCAAGAATAAAGCCAGGCTTGTGGTTCAAGGCTTCAGACAAGAAGAAGGAATAGATTATGATGAAACTTTTGCTCCTGTAGCAAGACTAGAAGCCATCAGACTATTTTTAGCCTTTGCTGTCAACCACAACATAAAGGTGTATCAGATGGACATCAAATATGCTTTCCTTTATGGCAAAATTCAGGAGGAGGTCTATGTATGTCAGCCACCTGGTTTTGAAGACACATTCCATCCTGACTATGTCTACAAGCTCAACAAAGCTTTGTATGGCCTCAAACAAGCACCAAGGGCCTGGTATGAAACTCTTTCCACATTTCTCTTATCCATTGGTTTCACAAGAGGTAAAATAGACAAAACTTTATTTCTTAAATGGATAGGGAAACACTTAATGATTGTTCAAATATATGTGGATGACATCATTTTTGGATCCACATGTAACCAAATGTGTGAAGAGTTCAGAAAACTCATGACAGCAGAGTTTGAGATGAGTGCCATGGGTGAGCTTCAGTGTTTCCTTGATCTTCAAGTGAAACAACTGCAAAATGGCACATTCATTCACCAAAACAAATATGTAAAGAATTTATTAACCAGATTTGAGATGAATGATTATAAGCCATGTAGTACACCCATGAGTACAATCAAGCTGCTCACTATTGATGACAAGGATGAACTGGTTGATCAAACACATTATAGATGCATGATTGGGTCTTTACTGTACCTAACTGCATCTAGGCCAGACATTATGTTTGCTACCTGTGTCTGTGCAAGATCCCAGGCTTCACCCAGAAAGTCAAACCTTATTGCTATGAAAAGGATATTCAGATACCTCAAAGGTGCTCCCACACTTGGTATCTGGTATCCTGCTAATGGAAACATTGAGCTTTCAGGTTATTCAGATAGTGACTTTGCTGGCTGTCACACCACAAGAAAGTCCACATCAGGAGGGTGCCAATTTCTAGGGAATGCCTTAGTTTCCTGGCAAAGCAAAAAGCAGGCAGCTGTTTCAACCTCAACAGCCGAAGCTGAATACATTGCTGCTGCAAGCTGTACAGCCCAACTCATGTGGCTTCAAAATCAATTACTGGATTTTGGGATAACTGCACTACAGACTCCACTCATGTTGGATAGTCAAGCTGCTGAAAATATCATCAAGAATCCAGTCTCTCATTCCACTACCAAACACATTGACATCAGACATCATTTTGTCAGAGACAGCTATGAAAAAGGTTTGATTTCTCTGCACCATGTTCCAACAGAGGATCAGTTGGCAGATGTGTTAACAAAAGCTTTAGACACATCTACCTTTACAAATCTGATTTCTAGAATTGGCATGTTAAACATGGATTAAACAAATAAATTATAATAAAATGTTTCAGAAAATCAAAATTTCTTCAAAATAGCTGTTTGGTTGAAAAATCTGTTTACAACATCTGATCAGATAAAACAACCACTGTTTCATTCATATCCACTGTTGGTTGAAAAATCTGTTTCAAAACATCTGATCAGATAAAACAACTGTTTCCCTATATATATATATATATATATATATATACTATATCTATTAAAAAAAACAGTTGGTTCCATCAGCTGTTTGTTTCAGTTGTTTGCCAAAACAGCTGTTCTCCACCAGATGTTTCATCCATCAGATGATTGCCACGTCTGCTCATACAAGCAGAGGTTTGGCCACATCAGCGGTTTCTTTTGAGCCTATAAAAACCCTGTTTTACCACAACAGATGTTACACTGTCTCATTGTATTCAAAATACTGAAACCGCCTTCTCCATTCTCAAACCCTCAATCTGATTTCATTCATCATCACTCTCGGAATCCATTAAAATGGATCTTCAAGCCAAAGCCACCCACAATTGTCTCCCATATCTGGTTAAAACAGATGATAACATATCATTCCATTCCACCATCGACATTCTTCTAAACTCCAAATACCTACCCATCTTAACCGCTGACGCCCCCATCTATATCGATACTCTCCAAGAGTTCTGGTTGAATGCTGAGTTTCTATTGCAAGACAAAAAGCCTACTTCCATTATTTCCAAAATTGGAGAAACAAGTATCGTCATTACCCCTGAAATCATATCCACAACCTTCTCACTGAATGACCTGGCAGGTAAGGACTCGTTCACAAAAACAGAGCTTCACACTGAGTTCCAAGAAAGAGGGTATGATGGTCAGATGACTGGATCAACTCTTTTCAAAAAGTTTTTTCCACCAGTCATGAAATTTTTCTTCCATACCCTTCTTCTGTGTGTCTCAGCTAAGTCCACATCCTTCAATGAAATTCCATTAAGGATGCAATATCTGGGTTATGCCATGTTGTCAAACTCTGACTTCAATCTTTCCCAGGGATTGTTCATGGACTTAGTGTCAAATGTGAAAGCAATTAAGTCTGGGTCTAACAATGCTTTTCTAATTTACCCAAGAATTCTTAGTGTAATCCTACAAAAGGTCTTACCAGAAAAGGTTTTCAAAAAGGGTGAGGCAATGCAAATGAAAAGCTTAACTGATGAAACTTTCACTAGAATGCTGGGTGGAAGCACCCAAGAAAAAGTGTCAAAAGTGTCCAAAGTTTCTAAAACACAAACAAAGAGGACAAAGACAACAACTGTTGTCAAAACCTCTGTTGTTGAGCCCACTGCTCCTGGTGATCATGGCACTACATCCAATGCTGTGAAACCCACACCAGCCACTTCCAAAAAGAAACATCCATCCACAAAAACCACCACTCAACCACAAATGAGACTTCTGGATGATGAGGTACCAGAAGAAAACTCTGTTGCACCACAAAAGTAACCTGAAACCACTGTTGTTACTTCCTCACAACAGTTGGACATACCTCCACCTGACCAAACTCCTCATGAATCCTCCCAAAAGGATCATGTTGTAAGCCAAGGGGAAACACATCATGATACATTTGAGTCACTTGGCCAAATGTTCACAAGCCCCTCTCCCAGGGCTAATTCTCTTGTTACTCCTCCACCCTCACCATCACATCATGTTCCACAAACCATGCAACCTCTATTTGAGGCAATTGAGAAATCTCAGGAAGATCCCAGTTCCTCTCTTCCACCTATCACTGAGAGCATACCCCCACAAGTGACTGGTCCTGAGAACACTCAATCTGCTATCCAACAAACAGTAGAGGAGGTTACACCACCTGAGTTCAATGCAACTCTAGGTGAGTTTTCAAGTGGAGCAGCCACTACTGATGTAGAGACCACTGTCTCACACCAGGACAGTGATTACATTGCTAAGACTCCCTTGAAGGCAACAACTGATGAAGGCACTATAGTGTCTCCAAAAACAGTTGGAAGTCCCCAGTACCAAGAAAAAGGGGCATCTGATTCACCTATTAGGACTGAATCAGGTAGAACTACCACTGGTAGGGACTCAGATGATCCTATTAACTTAGGAGATGGGTCAAAATACCAAGAATTGACGGACAGAGTTCATGCAATTGAAACCTCTGTAGCTGACATCAAATCTGATGTCAAGCTTATACTGGGCTCCATAGCAGACCTTTCCAAAAGTCAACCATCAACAGCTGATATAGCTAGTGAGCTATGGAAATCCGTTTCCCCCATCATCATAGCCCACAGGAAACTAGCTGATCAGACACATGAAACTTATATGGCTGAGATCAGAAACATGGTGGATGCAAGGTACAAAGATACACATGCAGACATTAAAGCCATCAAAGATCACCTGCTGAAGACCACTGGCTCTGCCCCTACCACCATTCTCAGGGATGAAGATGATGATGTCTTCACGGCTGATGATGCCAAACAGGGGGAGAGTGGCAGAGATAGGCTACCAAAGTTAGATCCCTTTGGTTGTCCACCTTCTAAAAAAGGCCAAGCCAAGTCTGCCAACAAACCAGAGGTTAGTCAAACAGCACCACTGCAAGCAACACCAACAGCACCACAACAACAACAACAACAACAAACAACACCAACAGCACCACAACAAACCACTGACAAGAACAAAGCAGTAGACAACTCTGCAAACATAGAAGCTGAAAAGGCTGCTCAGGACAAACAGAAAAGGGCTGACACCTTGGAAGTTAAAGCAGAGTCACTAGTAAACCTCAAGAAAAAACAACAGCAGGAGACTGAAGATGTGGGATCCTCTAAAAGGATGAAAAGGCCTGCTAAGCATGTCAGAAAACCACCATCCAAGTTAAACACCTCTGTTGACAAAACCACTGCTGTTGAAACCACTGCCACCCAAAACACTGAAACTACCCAAAACACTGCTTCCCAAACCACTGTACCTAAACCTACAAACACATCTGAACATACAACCACCAAACCTACACCCAAACCTACATCACCAATCAAATCCCAAACATCTGCTGGACCTACTAAAAGGCCAACAGATGTTAATCCAACCACTGCTACCAAATCACCATCCCCCAAAATCTTGTACACAAGGAAGAGAAAATCAACCTTTGTTGTACATGATGAAAACATACACACATCACCAAACACCACCTCAACTGCACAATCCACTCCTCCTATCACAGCTATTCCAATTTCATCATTCTCACCACACACATCCAAATTCAGTTCCCATAGACCACCACCAACCATTACATCATTGGTTGTTCAGTATCCCCTTGAACTTGATCTACTCAAGGGGGAATTACAATCCTTCTACAATACAGAACAACCATCTAACAGATCCTTCCCATCTCTCCCAAATTTCCCTGTTCCCCTAAACATTGATACATATCTTAACTACAAGGGTGAACAGGTAGATGCCATCATTAAGGAGAAATGCAAAGGGAAGGATGACAGGACTGCTCAGGGCATCCATTCAGCAGAGCTTAGCAAACTCAGAAGGATTGAGGATTTTGTTAAGACCCTGAGCAACTCCATGTCCTCCATGCCTCTCAGTGGTGACTTGGAAAAGGAGGTTAGAGATTCTCTTCTGGAACAGATCTTGGCAACCAAGCCATATAAAGCAACTAAGAAGCAGTTCAATGGTTGGACCACACATGCACTCAGAGAAGAACTTCTCAGAATAGAAGAAATGGCCAAAGACCCCAAGGCTAAAGTCTCTACTCCTAATTTTGGCAAAGGCAGAGACCCAGTCAGAGCCTTAAAGTTTAAAAGGATGAGACAAGAGATAGTAGCTGCTAACTATGGGGAAATGAGGTCTATCTCTAGATGGTCTGAGCTGAGGCTGGTTGAGACATACAAGAGTCTTGAAGAAAACAGAAAGAAAGATCCCGGCCTGCCTAGAAAACCTGTTTATACTGATGAGCCACTGATGAAGAGACCCAAGCAGGCTTTTACCTTGGACAGCTTACTTGAAACTTCTGATCTATCAACTGCTGCAAGAAGACAGTTCAAGAAACAGAAGGAAATGTCAGAAGAAGATCAGAAGAAGTTTGCTGATACATTCATCAAGGAAGGGCTCTTCAATCAGATACACTTTTTCTCTGATCCTACAACAGAGAAACTTAGGGAACTCATTGGAAGACCTCCATCACCTAACTCATCCCAAATAAAAGTTCATCTCAGCAAATCCACTGACTCAAAAATTCTAAAATGGAAAGTCAACAAAGACAACCATGAATTGACTCTGCTCAGGTCAGATGGAAGAGTTCAGAAGATCAGCATGGAAGATGCTTACAGCCTATGTGCAGATGATTTTTAAGCATTGCTAAATCTTGAACTTGAAAGAGATGAAGAAGACTTATTTGCTCTGAACTTTGAACTACAATTCAAAGGTCAAATCAGAGAAAGTCTGATGAGGAATAAAGATCAGTAAATAAAGCTGAGTTTTGGCATCATCTGTTCTAGGGGGAGATTGTTGGGTCTGCTGACCTGGAGAAGAACAGATGATTGGAAAGCCAAAATATGCTAACAGTTGATCCTTTCAATAAACAGTCTTTACAACATACTTCTCCCAAAAGACTGCTGACTCTAACAACTGTTCTATCCAAACAACTGCTATGACAACTGCTGATACAAAGGATTGCTGAATAAACACTGATGAAGAACAACTGCTGACCAAAGGTCTGATGAAGAACAACTGCTGATCCAAGTACTGAAGACTAAAGCACTGCTGGAACCAACAGCACTTAGGCTCCAGCAGAGGATACAAGACCATCAGAGTTTTCCTACAACACCTGTTTACTTTCAGTGTTTTCAATGTAACAGTAGTTTGTAATAGGCAGATGTTTTATGTTTGTTATTCAGTTAGAGGTCACTGTCTTAGGTGACGTCAGCCTAGGTCATCAGTGGTTTAGGTTTGTCTATAAATAGATGAGAATCCGTTTAAAAACCAAATTCAAGGATCGATTAAGCGAAAACAACTCGGTTTCATACGGGAGATTCAAGACGAGACAGAAATATACGATAACAAAGTCATCACAGATTCGTATTAATTCAGAAACGGTTACAGACACTGTCATCAGTAGGATAAACATCTATCTCGGGGCCGGGGGAGGTCGGGCATGACCTCCCCCTTGAGAGCATTCAAAGCATAAACTCAAATCTACAAAATGAAAACCAACACATGAGATTGCTATTTATAGTCCAAAACCATAAGTCACCTTCGCCCATCTAAGGAGGTCGAATGTGGAACTTTTCCACATTCGCACCATCTCAAACGGTCGAACCTAGACTTAGGTTTTGGTCTATATTCACAAATGCATCAGATCCATAAAATGCCCTTATGAATCACCACAATCTCATGTAATACAATACAAAACTCAACCCTAGTCTATTCGACAGTGACGTCCACAGAAAGTGCATCAACAATCTCCCCCTTGGATGTTGCTGGCGAATCCCAAACACACTTAGCATCTTCAGTCAGTTATTATTGAAGTATCAGACATATTGTTACATCAACAATCTCCCCCTTGACTGATGCTTCACCAAGTTTCTCTGAGATCTCGTATGATAAATCAATCATGTTCTTGAGTAACTTCAACTGTTCGACAAAATACAAGCCGTAGACGAGTGGATCAAGCAATCAGAAGTTTTCAGCAGGAACTACCAATACTTATTGAGGACTTGAAATGCTTCAGAAACTGAAGTTTTCGGCAGGGCCAACAATATCTACCAATAGCTCTTGAAATTCTTCAGGACTGTGATCTTGAAACTTTCGTTGAAACCTACATGCCACATGACTCCTACTAGGATACCTCACTACTTACAGAACATTGAAATCTCAAACTTGATTTCCTTCTTCATAACAACTCTTTAGAACAAGTTCCTTCAAACACACAGGAACTGGGTTGACTGTTCTCATCATGCGGAATAAAATCTGTCTATTTTCGGGCCCATAATAGTCATTTGAATCTGATTATCATAATGTTGATTCTAATGACTACCCCACAATAAAACGTTTCATCATCATCATTTCTTCAACAATTTGTGAAGACATCATCACCATTCTCCCAAAAATCTTCAAAAATTGCCTTTTCGAAATTTTTTACCCCTTAAAATACCAATTTTTCATCCTCTATGTCGAAGGGGCAAAGGTGAAAATAAAGCTACGTTCGATCGTTTAATAAGGTCGAATGTACCATCATTGGATGAAATTCCACATTCGCCCAGTCGTGAGGTACGAATGTAGAAAATTCTCTCCTTCGCCCAAAAAGTTCTACATTCGTCCATTTACACCTACGTTCGCCCACCCGTTTTTTTGAAAGGTGCGAATGTGCAGAAAAACGTGTTCTTCTTCAATATTTTCTATAAATCAGCCCATAAAACTCTAATTCTTCGAATTTGATGATGAAACTTGTATAGAAAGGTGCGGAATGAAAACCTAACCCTCGAATTCACAAAAAACATGGTGAAAACACATGATTTTGGGTTCAATTAAGAATCTAGGGTTTCTAGGGTTTCAACCTTTCAATCAAGAACTGATCTTTAACGTCTGAAATCATGAAAACAAGCTGTGATTGATTCAAACGACTGTTAGATCGTTCAAATCGGTACCATAGCTCTGATACCAGTTGAGAATCCGTTTAAAAACCGAATTCAAGGATCGATTAAGCGAAAACAACTCGGTTTCAGACGGGAGATTCAAGACGAGACAGAAATATACGATAACAAAGTCATCACAGATTCGTATTAATTCAGAAACGGTTACAGACACTGTCATCAGTAGGATAAACATCTATCTCGGGGCCGGGGGAGGTCGGGCATGACCTCCCCCTTGAGAGCATTCAAAGCATAAACTCAAATCTACAAAATGAAAACCAACACATGAGATTGCTATTTATAGTCCAAAACCATAAGTCACCTTCGCCCATTTAAGGAGGTCGAATGTGGAACTTTTCCACATTCGCACCATCTCAAACGGTCGAACCTAGACTTAGGTTTTGGTCTATATTCACAAATGCATCAGATCCATAAAATGCCCTTATGAATCACCACAATCTCATGTAATACAATACAAAACTCAACCCTAGTCTATTCGACAGTGACGTCCACAGAAAGTGCATCAACAATAGAACAATGCTTGTACTGTTTTATTGTATCACACACACAAACATTCTCTGAGACAAACAATCACTGTGTGATCAGGTTGAGGGGGAGTAATTGTATGATTATAATCTTTTAGATAAATGAAAGCATTCGATCAGATAACAATTACTCCCATGTTTTGATTAATAGTTTATTATTCCGCTGCACTTTCCATCTATATTCATATCAATCTTATCATTCTTAGTTAAACATAATCAAAACAATCAAACTCAGATCCTAACAAAAGATAATCCAAAACCCTAACCCTAGAGCTGCACACAAGTCATCTATATATAGTAAGTCTGATGGGCCTGCGCACTTAAGCTAAGTGCGCAGGGCCCGTGTATTAAGTGCGCAGCTGCTAGGGTTTCTTCTAAACTATGCCATAATTACATAAACAGCCCTTTAACTTACAAACTACACAACATGCTATCAAAAGTCTTTGATCTGGTAACTGTGGTCTCAATATAACCCAACAATACTCCCCCTAGACCACGGCTACTAGTTCTTCATTTTCAATCAATCTCTACATCGCTTGGCTTCCCCTCTGCCTGACCCGGGGGGTCTTGAATGAACATGGCGGCAAGATCTTCTTCAACCACAGGTGGAACTTGAGCAGACTCAGTTGCAGGTCTTTCTGGATCAGTTGCTGTTGCAGGTTCTTGTATCTGCACCTCTGAAGCGGTTTCGGCTTCAGTTTGTGTTACTTCTACAGCAGCAGCTTGGGCAGCTTTCTCCTTTTGTTCTTTTTCCGCGTCCGTTGTGTTAATCCTGTCTACTATGTCAAGTAACTCCTGTTTCAGCTTCATCGCCCGATCCACTGCTCTCCTGAATAGGACAGCTTCCTCAAATAAGGCATTTCCAGCACCTACATTGATCTGATTGGCGAACAGCAAATTCAAGTCCGATAGATTAAAGGCAAACACATCTACCGGATCCAAAATCCTCATGGCCTCTGAATCATCCTTCAACTTGATAACGGCTTCACCAGTATTACTTTCATAAAACCACTTCTTGAAGTCTCTTAACATGACTGGAAGCTCAGGACGTATAGGAACTCGTGTGACGACCTGGGGGGGGGTCAATCACATAAGTAATCATTCCTTGTCCTGTGGCGGGATCAATTCGCTTCTTGGAGATCCGTCTCCTCGGCTTTTGTGGCTTGAAGATCTGAAAATCATTTTCACACTCCTTCTCAATAAACCAAGCAAGCATGGAACCGATGGTGTCATTGGTGTGGTTGATGAAGGGGGCTCTACGAAGTTCCCTGATGTCCCAACGAGGGAGAGACTTCAGTTCAGTTTGACCTCTGAGGTACTGGATAACTCCCCCTCGTCTCTTTATCGCGAACAACCTTTTCACCTCATCATACTTCCATGAGATGATCCTCTCTTGATGAGCTTCTCTGGTATGATGGATGTTCTGATGCAGAGCTGGAATAGTGATAGGCCTTCTGGGGAACCATGTTGATCTTTCTGGGTCCAACTTATGGCCATCCGACGTCTCGTACACCGTTTACTCTTCCATACCCATCTCTACAAACTTCTCAGGCATCTCATCCTCGCTGATCTCTTCCACATCACTTTCTTTAGCTAATCTCTCTTTCTCTTTCTCCTCCTCAAGCAATTTTCCAAAATCAAATAGTTCATCGGATGTCATGCTAGGAGCACCGGTCTGCTGTTTCTGCAGCTCCTGAATCATATCAAACATCTTCATCTGAACCTGAGTCTGAAACTTGATCAGATATCGTTGATCCTTCACAACTTTCTCCAAATTCCTGTTCTTGTGCTTTAACTTCTTGACTTTTCTTTTGAGCTCTTGATTGTTGTGCACAGAACTCTTTAGGGTACAAATCTCCCTCGCAGCAGTCTTTCCAACCTCCTTGACTAACTTCTCGTACAGTTCCTGGTGCACCGGTTTGCGGCGTGGGGCAGCAGGAGCTGAGGAGGAAGGTTCAGTTGGCCTTTGTGCTGGTGCTTTAGGGACTGGAGTAGTTGTTGTGGTTGGTCCTTGTTGATCTTCTCCCCCAAACATAGACTCCAAAATCACTTCTTGCTCAAGATCATCCTCAGTCATTATCTGAGGAATCTCAGACTCTGGTAACTGTTCCCTCTGTTTCTTTCTTTCGGCCCTCTTAAACTCAGCAACCTGTCGTAGGGCCTGAGCAGTCTCAAGTTGTTCCTGTGTCTGTGACTCTCTTCCCTCTTGTAACAAACCAGTTGGCCTTTTCCTCTTGGTGGCCCTTGATGGTGCTGCTTCAGTTGCCACCCTTTTGCCCCTTTCCTTTTCTTGAGCAATCTCTTCAGCGGTTGGTTGGGCTGAAGAGGGAGCAGGGTCAGATGGTGCAGGTGCAGCGGTGGATTGCTGACGAGCTTCTGTTACATCCTGCTTCCTTTTCTTAATCTTGTTGTAGAGTTCCATGACCATAGGATAGCGCTGCGCTGCATACATGTTCTCCAGCATAGGTTCCCAATCAGCTGTGTTGCACTTAGTGAAGAATCGTGCACCTTTGGTGAAGTTGTACTGGTCACCAAGAGGCAGATTCTCGTGCTGTGCATTAATCATCATCTGCACAAATCTGGGGTACATAGCCCATTTGCTAGAGTCAGTCTCAGCATTTTTCACCAGATAATTAAAGATCATACCCGACAGATTAAACGGTTCATTCTTGCAGATCTTTATCATAGCAGTCGACCATTCTGTGCTAAGAGTGTTGTAACCTCCTTTCCTATGACACAGAGACATGATAAACACGTGACTGATGAGTCTCCAGTCTCTGGTCAGCTGGCTCTTTTTGATGTCTCCTCTCTTGTCGAACTCTCCTTTGTATCCGAAATTCTTGAATTGACGGTGAACATCGGCTTTAGATAGAAATCTGACTGTTCCTGGCTGGTCTTGAAGTCTCAGCACGCTTCTAACAGTATCTTCAGTGATGATCACAGCCTTGTTTCTGACTGTAGCGTTGATTCGCTTGACACGATCAACGACTTCTACTCGAGCAGATCTCCAAAAGTCTTCAATGTGAGAGCAATAAACATGTAAACTATGCTCCACAGCGTATCCGATTCTGTTTCGTCTGATCCAGGTAACAACGTCTTAGAACTTTATGTCGTCGGTCTCAAGATTCATTGGCTGATTATGCATTCCTCTTGGATCCCAATCAAGTGCCATCTGTTTAGATCATGTGCACGAAAAACAAGTTAGAGCTCTTGATTGTGAGTGGACGACCAAACGACTGACCTTAGACTTCGACGGATAACGTACTTAGACTGTATTTTATTTTATTTTATTTATTTTTTTAAGTTTTTCATGTGTTGTGTTTTGGACAGTCATAAGATTGTGTTTGATTGATTTGTTTTATCAGTGTCCAAGATACAATTGATTTTCCAGTTTATGATCATTAACGTCCAGGTTTAAGTGCACAGGTGAACAAGTCTAAATACGCAATCCGATCAATGGTCTTGGAAGTCAAGTTAATGGTCATATTAGGTTCAGTTTTCAAGTACGCATGTCCTGTTGGTAAGATAAGTGCGCATGCCAAGTCAAAGCTTTGTGAGCTAAGTACTCAGTCAAGTACTCAGGAATCTGGTCAATAATACACGAGATCACAAGTGCGCAGGTCAATTAAGACTCGGGCATGGTAACCCCTAGCCTTGCAGATCAATCTGCGTACTAACTAGGTACGCAGATACTTAAACCTTCGTTTAAGATTTAAATACGCAGCACAAGTGCGCAATATTTATGGGTTTTAGTGGCTTGGATATGTATGAGACAAGTGCGCACTGTTCATCATTAAGTGCGCAGTCTTCAAACGTATCCCAATGTTCAAAACATAAACCTAACAACAAATCTTATTAACTCATGCTGATAATCCTGTGATCACAATCAATAAACCAATTAGTACAAGTAATCTACCTTAATAGTAGAGAAGATCAACAAAACAGAGAACAAGTGAACGAATAGTGATGATTTGAATGCGATTAGATGGTGATTGTGGGTAAAGTCTTGATGATGAACGATGATGATTAAGATGATGAACTGATTTGGTAAAAGAAATTAGGGTTTGTAACAGTTAATGATTGTTAAAAAAAATTTACTGAGTATTTATACAAATGCTACATGGGCCTGCGCACTTGGGTTAAGTGCGCACGGCCCATTTAGTACGCAGCACATCAAATTTTCAGCCTAGTTAGAGTTTAGAGGCCCAATTTCATTTTAAAATGTGGGGATTCACCAAATCTCACCTTCTGCATTCAAGATCATACTAACCATACCTGCCAGAACACGTTCCAACTTCCCGTTGGATAGCTACAGCCTAAGAAAAACTATCGGTATACTTGTCCACTTAAATTCATGCCTTTTCTCTTTCAACATGTGTTTGATGATGATGTTTATCATGTTTTCGGTAATATTGACAAAAATTTGTGGACCCCACTTGTGCCAGGTATGAGACTACCGATCCTCAAGGTTTATTGAAATATAATGATGAGAGCTTCAGGTCTATGTTACCATAAGCAAAGAAGATGATCATTATCTTGATCAGATGATGAGAGCTTCAGGTCTATGTTACCATAAGCAGAGAAGATGATCATCTGATCGTTTGGTGAGCTATCTAAATATGTTTACACGTCACTAACATTGCGTGTCTTTTGCTGCTCATTTGATTAATTTTCTTAGCCCTGCATTGGTAGCTTGCACTCTTAGGTGTCTTTTGATTTACCTATGCACAAAATTTTCTGTGTCTTTTGATTTCTCAACCTGTGTATGACCGGACTCAGCTTGTGCAGACCTATAGCACAGTGGGAATCCAACTTTCCGTGTAGATCTTTAATGTTAGTCACCTATTAGCAGTTTACTTGATTCCAGGCTGAATCTACCGACACATCGTTGCTTGAGGCCACAACATCCTCTGGGTCCTATTCACATGCTGACGAAATATGATTAGTTTCTATCATTTCTTGAATTAATTCTTTTGAATTTTTTGCATTAGGGACAGACTGATTTTAATTTCTCCCCCAAAAATCTTGTTTGAAGTAAAAAGAAGATTTTTTTTTTTTGTATTTAATGTACAAGAAGAGTTTGTTTGTTTTTTTTAATGAGAAATCATTCAAAATTTATCATTTCCAACCAGGTTACCAACTGATGAAAACGGGTTTTGTCAAAAGCTTTTGTGAAGATATCTGCCTTTTGATCAGCAGTATCTATTGGCAACACCTGTATGTATCCTTTGTCGTGGGCATCGCGAATAGAATGAATCCGAATTTCAATATGTTTAGTTTTAGAATGATCAATTGGATTCTTCACGATGTCACGACAAGCATCATTATCAATGAAAATAGGTGTATGCATGACATTCAAACCATAGTCCAAAAGCTGATTTTGGATCCATAACACTTGACAACAACAACTGGATGCAGCTATGTATTCAGCTTGAGCAGTGGAGCTGGACACTGTAATCTGCTTCTTGCTCTGCCAAGACACCAGCCTGTTACCCAGAAATTGACAACCACCAGAGACAGATTTTCTGTCAATCCTGCAACCTGCATGATCACTATCAGAGTAAGCGATTAAATCAAAATTATCACTTTTAGGATACCATAAACCAAGTTTCGGTGTCCCTTTGAGGTAGCGGAAGACTCTTTTTACTGCAGTTTCATGCGATTGCTTGGGATTTGATTGAAAGCGTGCACAGCATCCAACTGCCCACATAATATTTGGTCTGCTGGCTGTAAGATACATCAGTGAGCCAATCATTGATCGATATGTGTGAGGATTCACTGAAAGGCCTTGAAGATCTGGTACAAGTGTTGTTTGGGCCGCAAAAGGTGTGTTGGACGGCTTGCAATCAGACATGTTGTATTTTTCCAGGATGTCTCTTGTGTATTTGGCTTGATGGATGAGAATTCCGCCTTCTTTCTGCTGAACTTCCAGGCCTAAGAAAAACGACAGTTCTCCCATCATGCTCATTTCAAACTGAGACTTCATAATGCTTTCGAATTCACTGCACAAATTTTCATCAGTGGAACCAAAGATAATATCGTCAACATATATTTGAACAAGAATAGAGTGTTTGTTGACTTCTTTGGTGAACAGAGTCATGTCGATCTTCCCTCTGGTGTATCCATTTTGCAGCAAATACGAAGATAAGGTCTCATACCAAGCTCGAGGAGCTTGATGAAGTCCATAGAGAGCCTTATCTAATTTGTAGTATTTGTTGGGATGATGAGGGTCTTCAAAGCCCGGCGGTTGACAGATGTAGACTTCTTCCTTGATTTTCCCGTATAAGAATGCACTCTTCACATCCATTTGAAAGACTTTGAAGTTCTTGTATGAGGCGTATGCCAAGAAGATACGAATGGCTTCAAGTCGAGCAACTGGAGCGAATACTTCCTCATAATCAATACCTTCCTGCTGACGAAAACCCTAAACCACCAGACGAGCCTTGTTCTTGATCACCACACCACGTTCATCCATTTTGTTGCGAAAAACCCATCTAGTTCCTATAGGATACTTCCCTTCAGGTAGATCCACTAGCTCCCAAACCTTGAGCTTTCTAAACTAAGACAGCTCGTCCTGCCTGGCTTCAACCCAGCTTGCATCTCTGACTGCATCCTCAATGCTGAAAGGTACTGTCTGAGATAAGAATGCGGAGAGTGCGATATTGAGCTCATCTGCCTGATTTCTAGTGAGAACACCCTCAGAGATTGATCCGATGATGTTTTCAACAGGATGATTCTTAAATGATTTAAATCCATGTTCGGCTCTTCTTGAACTTGGGAAGGCAGTTTTGAAAGGTGATCTACAGGGATTGATGAGCTGGATGGATCATTTACAGACTGTTGTGCTGAAGATGTTTCTTCTGAAATTGGAGTACTTTCAGGAGATTGTGTAGTCTCAACAGTCGCATCACCATTTGTGGATTGAAGAGGAATAATTGGATTAGATACTAATGGAGAGAATCGGGTGGTGAAGGGTGCAACATCGTCTTCAGAAGAGTAAAGAGTATCTTCGAAAGGAGAAGGAGCGGCTGCTTGATTGTCAGATGTTTGTTCTTCAATGATACTGAAATTGTTGAAAACAACATCCACGTCAAAGAACCAGTCAGGACCGGCTCCTGTGTTAGTGGAGTTGGATTCCTGCCAATCAACATAGAAAGATTCGAGAACCATCTTGGTGCGTTTGTTGTATACTCTATAAGCCTTTTGACTTGAAGAGTATCCAACAAAGAAGCACTCATCTCCAACTGCATCGAACTTCATTATGATCTCATAGTTGTTTAGAAGAGTATATGAGCATCCGAACGACCTGAAGTAATCAATCAGAGGTTTTCTTTTGAAAAGCAATTCATAACCTGTTTTCCCGCACGACTTAACAATTAAGACTCTGTTAAGAACATAACAGGCGGTATTCACAGCTTCTGCCCAGAAGATGATCGGCAACTTGGAGTCGATTAGCATAGTTCTGGCAGCTTCAATAAGTGTACGATTCTTCCTTTCAGCAACTCCATTCTGTTGAGGAGTTCTCGTAGCACTGTACTGAAGATGAATTCCTTTGTTGTTGCAGAAAGTCATGAAGCTTTGATTTTTGAATTCAGTTCCGTGATCTCTTCTGATTGATCTAACTTTTGTCTTCACTATGTTTTCAATGAGAGGAACAAACAGCATCAATATCTCGGCAGCTTCACTTTTGTATTCTAAGAAATACACCCATGTAAAACGAGAAAAGTCATCTGTTATCACCAAACAATAAGATTTTTTAGCTAAGCTTTTAACACTAATAGGACCGAAAAGATCCATATGCAATAGTTGAAGAGGTGAGTCTATAGAGTTCACTGTTTTGGACTTGTGCGATTTCTTGTGTTGTTTTCCTTTGGCACACGCTAAACATTTTTCAGAAAAAGGGAATTCCTTGGAAGGAAGACCTCTGACAAGATTTAGTTTGGAAAGTTTGTTAATGTTTTTAAAGTTTACATGTCCCAATCGCCTGTGCCATAACAGTGACTCTGACTCGGTTGCCTTTGAAAGTAAGCATGTCATTTGACATTCAGACTTGGCATCTCTCATATTTATCACATATGTGTTATTCTGTCTAGGAGCTTTTAGCATAATCATATTGGTGGGCGGTATGAATCCAAGCTTCAGAAAGATGCACTCCATGTCATTAAATAACACTGAGATTCCTTTGTCACAGACTTGTGATACGCTCAAAAGGTTTTAGCACAATTCTGGAACATAATTCACATCTTCTAAAGTCAGTGCGTCGGAGACCACATCTCCTATTCCAACTATCTTCCCGCCCTTTTCATTCCCGGCGAAGGCAACGAACTCTCCATCAATAAACCTATAGTTCTTGAGGAGTTCCTTTAGACCAGTCATGTGTCTTGAAGCCCCGCTATCAACATGCCATAGATATCTCATGAGTGCGATCAACCATTTCTGTAACTTATTCTGAAATACAAAAGAAAACACAAGAAATACACATATAAATACAAGAGACTCTATGTACAATCACGACTCAAACCTTTACTTAATTAACTTTGGGAATCCAGGTCTGGTTTAGTTTTGATCTGTCGTGATTTTCACCCAAAATCGACTCTTGTCTTTTCAAATTTTTTGTGGTTTTAACAAAACTTTTTACTGTTTCTTGAAGGTTTTTAATCTGATCTGAAAAACAGTTTAGTGTTTTGACGTCATTAGATTTCAAATGACATTTTTTAACCACATGACCCTCATTTCCACATCTAAAGCATTTTGAGTGCTTTGGCTTGATCTTTGGAGAGGGTCTGGATGATGATGGTTGTGATGATCTTTTCTTGATCTTGCTTGAGCATGAGCTTTCACTGGAACATGATTCATCAATGTTGTTGTTGCTTGATTCTTCATTTGTGTTGAAGTCCGGCTCGCTGATGTCGCTTTCTGTATCACTCTGTGATTCTTCAGGAATTGTGTTATCTGTTTCACTTTGTGATTCTTCAGAACATGAAATATCTGTGGATGATGGAGTAAACTCTGAAATTTCTTCAGTGAGAAATTTCCCAAACCTGTTTCTTTTTAGTTCTGGTACAAACACAGATGGTCTATACACATTTTCATTATCAGAGAATGCAGCATTAAGATCAACACAAACTGGCATAACATTGTCAACACAAACATTTGAGCGTTGGATAGGATTCTTCCTATCATCAGGGGCCACAACGCCCTTTAAGTCAAGTTTCGAAGTTAATGTAGTACAGTCATCTGGCCTAGATAAACTATTACAGTTATCCATCCTAGACAAACTATTACAATCATCCAACTTAGTTAAATTATTACATTCATCCGAATTCAAAATAGTTTTAGACTTATCATTACTCCAGATGAACCAATTCACTGTAGAGTAATTGGCACCCGGGTGACCTAACCCCATTGTTTGTCCACCACAACTCTCATCATCGTCCACCTGATCCTGTTGGGTCACATCTGCACTGCTTTTACTTATATTAGAGTTTGACTCAGATTTGACACATTCTTTTTCAAAAAGATCATTTTTTGGATGAGGTTTTGGAATGGGTATATATTCACTTTTGCTCAAGGGTAAAAACAGAGATTTTACAATTCCCTTTTTATCCTTATACCCAATTCCATCTTTGACGAATGATTGCCTTGAGCAATCTACGATATCTGTATGAGCATGTTTGCTTACATTCCATTTGTCCACAACAATTTGGAGATGTTTTGTTTCATTTCTAGATTTTTCTAATTTTTCTGTTAAGTCATTTATTAAAAAATATTTTCTCAGGACAAATTCATTTAGAGTTTGCATTTCAGCTATAGTTGCATTTAACTTTCGCTGATATGCCAACTCATTTTCTTTCATTTCAGTGTTGATTTTTCGGATGTCATCCATCTCTCTTAAAATTTTCCTATTGTGAGACAAACAGTAAGCAACAGCTGTAACACACCTTTGTGAGCACAGCTTTGATTTTATTTCAAGAGGAATACTTACCAGATCTCTTTCCTCAACTGTCTTGGGCACGTTCTGCGACTTCTCATCTACTTTGCTGGTGGAAGTCTTCTCGGCTACGAGTGCTTCCTAAGTAGCGGCTTCTTTTCCTTTATCGACCACCAGCACTCCTTTCAGACCCGCATTCTCTAGCATTCCACCCTTTGGCATTTCAGCCGATGACCCTTCTAGAGAATTCACACCGTGTGTGGATTTGGTACAAATTTTGGCCATCAATGCCTTGTTCACATCAGCTTCAACCGCAGCGGCCTCCTCTCCCCAATCAAAGTCCTCAACCACCAACGCCTTCTGTTGATTTGCTTCCCTTCCATCAGTTATCGCCACCATTCTTTTTGCCGGCTTGATCTCTGCTTGATTTAGAGTGGGGCACTCATACTTGAAGTGCCCAAGAGTCTTGCAGTTGTAGCATCTAATCTTTGACTTATCAAAGCCAGCTTTTCCCATTCCAACTCTTCGACCGGTTCTATCTTGAAATCTCTTCACCCTCAGAGTGATCATAGCCATCTGCCATTTTAGATCCATTTCCTCCATATCATCCGGGTCAACTTGATACATGTCTTCAGGATTCATCATCTCACTCTTAAGGTCACCTGTCTTCAAAGCTTCAAAGCTAGTCATGAAAGTGTTGAAGAGTTCAACATGTTCGTTAGCAAGCTTTGTGAGCTGTGGGTTAAGAGTCTTTGCAGCTGTGTCAGAGTATGAGACTGTCTTTCCCGAACTAGAACTACCACCACCCATTGCATCCACATATACATGTGACGAGCTTGAACCCATGTTACCAACTGGAGTCATTAGTGCCAGATTCTTCATAGCAGTGCTGGGAACGACTTTCGGAGCAGTCTGGTTCATTTCTCTTTTCGTGATATCCATTTCGAAAGAGTTCAGAGTGTTGATGAGATCGGCCAAAGTAGATTGAGCATCTAGATACTCTTTTCTAATCAACATGCATTGTATGCTCCATTCTTTGGGCAGGGAGTCGAGTAGTTTCTTGATGGAATTTCGGTTGTTGACGGGAATTCCTGCCTTCTTCATCTTGGTTAACATACTCATGAATCTTTCGATATGTGAGCTCAAGCGCTCACCACGAATGCTACCGAACATGTCATATTCTTTCTGCACCATATCTTGCTTATATTGGCACATTTCTTCATTCCCTTCATAGTACTCGTTTAATGCAAACCACAGGTCATGTGCAGTGCCGTATTCCTCAAACATGTTATAAACATCGTTTGATAAGGCCATGGTAAGGGCACCATAAGCCTTATGGTCTCTCTGAAGTAGCTGTTTGTCGACATCAGTGTAGGTAGACAGATCAGGGTTAAACTCTTCTCCTGTGGTAGTGGTTCTCATCGGAATGTGTGGACCTAGCTGGATAGAAGTCCATTGGGTGAAGTCTGTGACATAGAAGAACGACCTCATTCGATTTTTCCAAGTTCCATAATCTTCTACACCTTTTAACTTAGGAACTCTAGTTGTTGTTCCAGTTTCAAGTTCTTGTTGGGTAATAGGATTTATAGTTGAGTGGTTATCGTTACCAGCCATGATTTAAGTTAATTTTAAGAGTCTGGTTTTTCAGATTTTATAGGTTACAGTCCAGAAAATTGTCCAATGTCCTTAAGTGCGCAACGAAGTACGCAATAAGCAAGATCAAGTGCGCAGCAGCCTGTAACAATATAAACAACCTTGTCAAGATGTTTGTCTTCTGATAAGTGCGCAGTTTTGCAAGATACACGAGTAGCTGTTGTTTCTTGATAAGTGCGCAGATCAGTCAGCACTTGGGCATGGTAAGTGCTCAGTCTTGACTGATCAGTCTGCGTACTAAACAAAGTATGCAGACACTTAAACCCTCGTTTAAGATTTTAGTGCACAGAAACCCTAGCCAAGTACTGAAAACTACACCTCTTCAGTAAGTGCGCACAACACCAGAGATCTCTGTTTAAGTGCGCAGAAACCCTACTTAAGTGCTCGTAGACAGTGAAAACAATAAGTACGCAGAAACCTTAATTGCGTACTAACACAAAAAGATTTAAGTACTCAGAGAAGCACAAGTATGCAGTTTATGAGCTAAGTGCTCAAAACAAGAAATAAGTACTCAACGTATGAAATAAGTTCGCAACTCAAGAAACAAGTGCGCAAAACAGGTTGTTGAAAAACACAAAAACTCAGCTGAATTCTATCCAAAACTTTTTCATTTCATTCTAAAATGCTTGGATGAAATTTCTACTTAAAATGAACCACTTTTAACTCTCAGAAACACAATTTCCACAAAATTTTGAAGCAAATATATAAGAAAAACACCCAAATTTTTGATAAACACAAAAGTTTATAAAAATCTTAATAATAAAAACTAACAAGATGAGGGTTTTGGTATCTTTAAATAGATACAATCTAGAGCACAAAGGCTCTGATACCAAATTGTAAGTCCTAAATACTAGATCTTGTTAAGTGCAAGAGATTGTTATCACTTAGAAACACCTATGGATTAGGTGTTTTAAGTGATTAATCTTCTACAATCAAAGAAACTAGATGAATATGATAAAAACCGACACACAAGATGAATAATAAGATGATTCCATTGCTGATTTGTTACTGAAGAACCATGGAATGATAACAAGTACGCACCTATTCAAAATGTGCTACAAAGATAATCCAAAACCCTAACCCTAGAGCTGCACACAAGTCATCTATATATAGTAAGTCTGATGGGCCTGCGCACTTAAGCTAAGTGTGCAGGGCTCGTGTATTAAGTGCGCAACTGCTAGGGTTTCTTCTAAACTATGCCATAATTACATAAACAACCCTTTAACTTACAAACTACACAACAAGCTATCAAAAGTCTTTGATCTGGTAACTGTGGTCTCAATATAACCCAACAGAAACAATTTTAATGTTTGATGATATTGATATTTATGTTTTGTTTATCATTTGAAGACTCAAATGATAAATTATGAATTTTCTTAAATGTTGGTAAATCTATTCGTATTACATACATTGATTTTTATCATTCACGTCATTTTAAATCTTGGTCTTTTAAAACACATTAGATTTACACATACTTTATGAAATGGTTTCATTTTGCATTTTACAAACTTGTATTGCATATTTTAAAGGTCAAATGTAAACCTTTTGTTTTCATATGACGTATCCGATATATGTTTTCAGGAGAAATTTGCAACTAATAATAAGCCTTATAACATTTTTCAAACTCTACTTCTCGTAAACACATGAAAATGTGTATTTACGAAAAATTTTCAAATGAACCTGTTTTGAATCTAAAACACATTTCGATTTCTAAAAAGTTATCCTCATGCATTACTACTATCCTTTCAACTATATCACAAAGTTTGAGCAAAGTACGTTTTTGATAAATGGAAATTTATCCTATTACACTCGCACTCTTTCAGTCGCAAAAGTTTTGGTCTAACAAAATATTGGACATATCCTTATCAGAATGTTACTAATTGTCTTTTATCATATACCCTTATGTCAGTAGACTAGACGTCTGTTTTGCATACTCTCATTTGCGTAAACTTTATTATTTTATTCTTGCACCACTTTATTCATAGTTATTTCTAACACGTTATTTGTGATTATTTTCACACTGCTTATTTGCAAGGGCGATTTACTCGATTTATATTATGCTCATCCCAAGAGTTCCCAGGTCGAGTGGTTTTTGTGACAACCTGCACCTTTCACTTTTCATAAATGTGCATAATTGGTTCTTCAGCTATTTCAAAATTTTCATTTTTAACCCTCGTATTTTAATAGGACCAAAATTCACAATTTAATAAAACTTATAATTTTTATAAGTAAAAGTATGCACGTTTTATACTCACATCTACACCCGAGCACGTATGTTTCAGACCTTGATACTCAAAGCCCTTAATTTTTGGTCCTAAAACAACTTAGAAACCGAAGGAAACAAGTCCAGAACTTAAAATTGATTAAATTAGAAAAATTGATTTTTTAGCACTCGCGGTCCGCTGAGACAGTCAAACAGTCAAACTCCTAGTCAAAGTCCCAGTCAAAATCCTAGTCAAAGTCTTACTTTATTGTGTTGACCAATTTTAAAGCCTAGTTGAATCCAAAACTAGTATAAAAACTCACCTATGACCCATTACACTTTGCACCTCTAAATCGATTGTTTCAATTCGATTAAACTCTCCCTCATACCTTTCTTCTATAGTATATTACTTCTACATTTGAAGCTTTTATTATAAGCTCTTGTAATTGGCAAATTGGAAGCTGGATACTTTTTCTTATTCGGTTTATTTTCTTCTAAATTTGACTAGTTTCGTTGTTGAGTCTTTGGATTGCTCGCATTTTCACGCTCGCTTAGTCATCTAGTTATTTGGCGAAAGTGAGTATATCTTTCTCCTTTTTCATGTTTTACACTTTTGGGGTGACTCATGTACGCTTATTACTTCACACATTTAATCATGCTTTAATCTATATTCACAATCGCAATTCTTGTATGTGTTTTACTTGTTGATTCGCTGATGGCGTGTACTTATGACCTTAATCATTAACCCGGTGTAGGCCTAGCATAGCAATAAATAGTACTTGACTATTGTTATGTGTAAACTACTTGTTTTGTCGCATACTATATATAATCATACTATTGGGCGACTACTATACATATATACTAGATATCCCATTATTCTTGGATATCATTTATACTCTAAAGGTTTGATTTTAGGTGACATTTGTACATAGCATGAACACTAAATTGTAGACAGTATAGCACGTGAATTGCGAAACTCTTTATCTACTATATGTATTCAAAACAAGGTATGCTTACCAATACATTTTGTATTGACAAAATTATTTTCGTACATGTTTCAGGTTATATATGAGACGACTTTTTAGCTTTTGGAATTTTTACTTAGATGTTGAGTTCATTGTATTTCAGTTTTAGTTTTCGCTTTAGAATTTTGTATCTTGTAATTTCTTTCAATGTAATAAACTATTCAATACAATATATTTCAAATTTACACTTTAGTACCATGAGCTATTGAGCAATCGTCACTACGTGACACCCAGATGTTTCCGCCATCGGTTGGGGTGTTACAGTTTTGGTTATCCAGATCCAATCAAGGTCAAGTTGGAATCATGTTCGAGTCGGATCTTTGTTCGGGGTTCATTTTGGAAACCGGGTCGGTTCAGCAACGGACCTAGATCTTGGCCTGGTTGACGTCAGTCGGCTCGGTCAACAATAGTCAAAGGCTCAACAGTTTGGGTTTGGCTCCAAAAGTCAGATCTGGTTAACGGTCAGATTTGCTCATACGCCCGGGCTCGTCCACTTGGTCAAACGTGCGGCTACGAGTCAACTCGGTCACACCCGGCCAAACACGCAATCCACGGGTTGGATCCGTTTTCAGTCAACGCGTCAATTGGAATGAGACATGCGTACGAAAATGTTATAGTTAGATTTCGTAAATATTTTTGTGATAATGTTTATAAATAAGTATATATAAATTCGAAAGATAATATAGATGTGTTAACTCGCGACGAACCATATACGAAAATAAACGATAAACTTGTACATTAAAACGTGATTTTGTGTTTTGTCGTTGGACTAAGACTGTTGGACTATATGTATATTTATATAAATATGTATATTTATAAAGGTTGTCGAAACGTATAAAATCTTGTTTGATTTGGAAATAGCGGATAAATATATTTTCGTCTTGTGTTTTGAATTGATTTTGGGAAATTGTAAACAACTTATGTTGTCTAGTTTGTACAAAAACAGAGGAAACTCTGCCAAAATTTTTATAAAATCCGAAGCACAACGAATGTGATATTGTTGCATAATTTTGTGAATGAATCTTCCAAGTGTTTTAAACAAATGATTTTGTCCAAAGTCTCGACGTTTTTGACAAGTGGTTATTTACAACGATAAAGATAAACGTCGGACAATACTTCCAAAACAAATATATAATATTTGTTGGGCGTCAATTGTATCAACTTCAATGGTTGTTGGTAACCAAAACATTGTTAAGTATACGGATTTGAAATACATAAACGCTCGGCTTATTTGGGAAAGATTATATGGAAATTTATGTATAGAAACCCTTAAAATTATTCGGATTTTAGGAAAGAAATTACAAATGTTATTAAATGTACTTAATAAGTTTTCAAAGTGTATTTTCATAAAATAAGTAATACGTTTCGTAGTATTAGTCTAACGTGGTTACACACGAATAGTAACAGGTGCGCAACTTGGGTACTATGTCGCATGTTAACCCATGAATTATGAGAAGTCACGATCGGTTCGTCGAGTTAAAACACTTAAGACTCGGGTTAGTACACACGAGTCTAGATAATTGAATAAACTATCTTTTAACCGGAAAATAAGCTAGGTTTATATATGATAGACTTTTAAGGTGTCCGTTATTGGTAATTAGGGCACGAGGAAGTCGGTCAAAGCTTTGGGCTTTGTTTACTAGCTAAGCAAGGAAATCAAGGTGAGTTTCACGGCTCCTTTTTACTGTTTTTGTTTGGGGGGAAAGATATGTTTTGTCAAATGTTTTTAAATGTCGAATGATTTAAATGTCAAATGTTTTACATGAAAAAATGTTTTCAAAAGTTAAAACGTGATAAGTGGCATGATGAGTACTTGAGTTTTGTTGTTTATACACCACTCGGGGTGAGTCCTCGCTACTGTATCCATTTACTCGTGTGTTGTTGATGTGTGAAATGTGTAGTAAATAAATTGGTCAAGTTTTAAAAAATGGAAAAACCTACAAAACCACACACTAACGGCAAGTGTACCGGTCGTAGTGTAGCAGAGCAAGTAAGTCCGGAATATCGAACCGTGGACACAATATGGCGACTCTGGGTACTAAACCTCTGTCGACTCCTAGCCTACTAATTTGGATTTTTGAGAATTAATTTTAAATTAAATGCAAATAAAATAAAAGCAATTAAAATAAATAACACAAAGACGAAACAAGAAACTAAGAACACTAGATCGAACTCAGATAAAATGGAAGGCAACTACCTAGGTCTAGAATCCTACCCGCAGACTCACAACTCTCGGAATCGAATAATGAATTGGCTACCAGGTTTTCTAAAGATACGCCCGACCCAAGAAACCCCTAAAACATGCTAGATCACCTCCCGGTCTCACTAACACCTCAAAGAAAATCCTAAGGGACATGTAAATCACTGGTTACTAGTTCGGATCACCTCCCGGTCTCACCTCACTAGGGAATGCTAAGGTACTCGAAAGACTCGCTCACCTCCGGGTCTCGCTAGTCACAACACACCCAAAAATGTGAAGGAGTAATCTAATTGGTTTGGAAATAATTCGGAATTGCAAGAATCTAAAGACACACTAGGCAAGGTTCACCTCCCGGTCTCACCTAAACCTGATACCTAAAGATCTAGACAACCCGACACCCTATCACCTCCCGGTCTCAAGGAATGGCAGAATACCTAAGCCCTCTAAACTCTCAAATCAAGTTCCTATGGAATTAGACGTCAAAAACCATAAACTAGTTACAAGCACAAAGCAGGTAACCTAACATGCATCTATAACTAAAAGACATTCAACAAGACACATGTGGAACTATCAAAGATAATAAATTAGACTTAAATACGCATACGCATTATAACCAAACACAATTAAATCTTTACCAAAACATAAGCCAATTATATAATTAAACGAATCCGTAAGTAATAAAAATGCTAAGTATTCATCATACCGACCTAGGTAGCCTAAATGTTTAGCTATTCATAACGACGGAACAAGATAAAGACATAGGTTCAAAATAATATATAGTCATGGCCTAAATATTTATAAACACAGAGTAAATAAATATAAACCAAGAAATTATTGTAACCGAACTCGTAGCTTCAATCTTGACCCGTGCCTTCCTGGCCTTCACTTTAGCTACTGTGATTGTCTTCTCCCCCTCTCCGATGATAATTGTTCGATCTTCAAAAACACCTTGGCGGCTCCAAGATATTACAATGAAAAATATGATGATAATATCACTTCGATCTCTTTTCCCCAATTGTCATAATATGCTCTCTTTATTTAAAGTCACCTAGGGTTTGTTAATTATTGGGCCTTTACTATTTTTTTTTTTTTGTTTTGAAAGTCACGTACAAAAGACTAAAAGTCATTTGACTTTTATTTTATATTTATTATTATTATTATTATTATTATAGATAGTATAGTATTATACTCGGTGCTCTAGACTCGGGTGTTTTTGGTTCGATCAAAGTTTCTCGTCTACGCTCCAATGTCCATGAACACTGCTCCCAAGTGTCGGTGTCTCGATTAAAGTTCTTTCATTTTGAGCTCATTTTCTCCAAACACCTATAGAATAATAAAATAAATAGATAAATAATAAAAACGACTCAAGACTAATAAAAATCTAATTAAACGCTAAAATAAATAAAATAGAAAGGTACAAGCCTAAAACTAATAAAACACTAATAAAAGGACTCAAAAATGACTACAAAATACAAAGGAAATTAGATGTGTTTTGCAACACATCAAACATCCCCACACTTAAACCTTTTTCGTCCCTGAAAAAGACTGCAATGAAATCATAATTAGAATTTTTTGGTTTCAAAAACTTTTATGTTCATTAATTAAGATCTAATTACGCATCAACCAAAACTGTCGGTATTGTTGTCCACCTAAACCCAACCACCAGCTAATCTGGCCCCAATCATGTAAAGCAATTAAGTTCATGTTATTTCAATCAATCTGTGGGTCTCACACTCAAGATATCCAGCTTCACCTAATCCCACCTCAAGCTTTCGAAGCAAAGGTTAAACCATATAGATTTACCAACCACTGCAAACTAAATTCCCTAATGTATTAGAAATTAAATTTATGATGGATGATGGATGAAGTATATGAGCTTAGACACATTTATTTTTCTCATACCTAACCCAGAGGTTGTCTCAATCAGAGTCACCATCCCCAAGAGCGACAGCATGAGCTTCGGTATATATATATATATATATATATATATATATATATATATATATATATTTTCAACTTGACCTCGAGGGAGTTTCGATCAGAGGCTTCAGTTTTTTTTTTTTTTTTTTTGGGCGCCACTTTTCACCGGATTTATTCTCATAAAAAGGATCAAGTGTGCCATTTAATTAATAATACATATGGGCTTTCAACCTACAGTGGTACCTCTAATTGCTATCAGCGGTTTCAGTTCTACCGTTTCTCCTAAGATGAGAACCCACAAGATATCATGATTTATTAAGGTATATTAAGACAATCATGGGAACCTTTCAAAGCCAGCTGGGCCTACCGACACATCTTAAGCAAACACGCTTTCAATCTATTTATATTCTCATACATATAATATTTTGAAAACCAAAAATCCCAATTTTACTATCATTTTCCATATAAAATTGCACAAAAAATCAGGGACTTTTTTTTTTTTTTTTTTTGAATTTCAATTTCGATTTTTTTTTTTACTCAACCTACAACTAAGCAAAATAAAGACGAAGTCTCCCATCCCCACACTTAGAAAGGCACAATGTCCTCAATGTGCTTCAGGATACAACGTAAACTACAAATAAAAATGCAAAAATAAAATATATAACAAAATAAATGGAACGAACTCCCCTGGAATATGTGGCGATAGCTCGCAGAAAGTGTTCTGTCCGTCCATCATCTACAGCCGTATAGCATTTCCTTCGCGGCCATAGTCAGAATCCTGCAAAAATAAACTAAAAAGAAAGTGAAAGTAAAATGACTCAATGACAAGTGAGATGCCTGTTTACAAAAAATAATTTTAAGATCGACCCCCATCCGAATGGAGATTGAGTACGGGCGAGGGGAGATCCAGCAATGAAAAGGCCATGGCAATCCCATAAGACTCGTTAAACTAAAAAAAATAATAAATAAAAAAGAATGGAAATAAAATAAAATAAAATAAAAACATATATGACAAATGATGATACAAAACTCTACACTTGGGTCTTCACCCGTGTGATCCTATTCTTATCAAGCACTCTAACCTGGATCAATGAGGATATCCGCATCATCCTCATATAAACCAATCGTCCCACTTATGTCATTTCTCCTAAGGCACGATCTTTTCCACCTAAATCTAGGATCACCAGAAAATATTCTTAAATGTGAGTGGTGAATCAGGATCCTATCCCCACACTTAGGTTTATTCACTACCTCAAGACTTGATTTAAATAGTGTCCCTCTCTCATCATCTATCCTGTGCTCACTTTCACACTCGGCCAATAGCGGAACCTGAACTGAGGGCTTCTCAACCACCCCCTCGGTACTCTCTACAACCTTAACTACCTCTAACGTATCTGGAGGCTCACCGGCTACACAGCCCGGATCATGCTCCATAGGAACTACAGTCTCTATCTCTACCTCCTGCCTCTCTTCTGTTTGGTGCCGCCTATCTAATAAGTCTGCTCCACAGATGTAGTCAATGCACCGGTCTACATGTGACATGAAAGTGCCAAGAAAGCACGCAGATTCGACCTGACTACTCGTACTCTCCCTAGACCTATTAACACCAAAGGTGATGGAGTCATCCCCTACACGCAGTGCAATCCGACCGTCCGAGACATCTATCAATGCCCTTGCAGTGCGTAAGAAGGGTCGTCCTAAGATCAGTGGCACATGCTCATCCTCCCGTATATCGAGTACGACAAAATCAACGGGGAACACGAATCTCTCCACCCTTACTAGCAAATTCTCTAGAATGCCTATAGGGTACTTCACAGATTTATCAGCCAACTGTATGCACATCCTAGTTGGATTCAACTCCCCAAGATCTAATCTCTTAAACATGGAATAGGGCATGAGATTAATGCTAGCACCTAAATCAGCGAGGGCGTTCCTAACTGTCAAACCACCTATCTGACAAGGGATAGTGAAACTCCCAGGATCAGTCATCTTCTCGGGTAGTTTATTAAGAACGACAGCCGAACACTCCTCACTCAGAGTGACTTGGGAAAGCTCTTTCAACTTCTCCTTACGAGACAACATCTCCCTCAAGAACTTCCCATACTTAGGCATATCTCTACGATCATCAATAAAGTGCCTATATTGCTCTAAGTTCTTACTCTTATTCAACCTACCAGGATAGGGCGGTACTGGTTCATAAGGGGCAGGTGGAACATAAACCTTTTTGGGCTCCCCCTCAGACTGTTTCTCTTTCAACCTACTTTTGGGCTGTGCGGTACTTGCTGGGTCTAGCCTAGTAGGGTGCACCTTGCCCGGAGACTCTACCCTAATCTCCTCATCAACACTCTCCTCCTCAACTACCTCACTCTCTCTCGACACCGGGTGATCAACTCCCGTGCTCTTCCCACTTTCGGTGAACACCGCATTCACTTGAACATCTGTCGAATTCCTAGTCATCTTACCAACTAACTCTTCTATGACCCTCTCTAAACTCTGAAGCGTGGATCCCTGATTCCTAAATAACAGCTCAAATTCCTGATTTTTCTTTTCTTGCTCCTGATAACGGGTCTCACGCTGCATCAGTATGGTCTCTAAGAGCTTATTTGTCCTAGCCTGATTCTCCTCATTTTTCTTTATTAACTCACTAATCTCAGACTTAGGATCTCCTATACTCTGCCATCCAGAGTTGTAACTTTGGACATAGTTCAACTCTTCACTAGGACCTACGTGGCAATCTATGGTCTCATGACCCCCTCTACAAATCTCACACTTAGCACTAATCTTAACCTGAATATCCTTCATGACCTTAGCTAAGGATTCTACCTGTGCGGCTAGTGCAATGCTACTCTCGACAGAATGGATACCCTTAGGGGCAGCAGTAACGCCCCCAAAGCCAGGCTCAATGTACGTGCTAGTGGCTAGGTCCTCTATCATCTCAAGGCATTCAGCAGCGGTTTTGGATTTCATCATATTACCGCCTGCTGTAGAGTCAAGAAGTCTTTTGGTCGCGTCAGAAACTCCAGTGTAGAATTTCTCCACGACTCTCCAGTCCTCAAGACCATGATGTGGGCACTTATTCAAAAGTGCCTTGAATCTGTCCCATGTCTCATTGAAGGACTCCCCTGACTGCTCAGTAAAGGCATAGATAAGATTCTTAAGACGAGCAGTTTTAGCAGGGGGGAAATACTTCTGCAGGAATTTCGTCTGAAGATCAGTCCAAGAGGTGATGGCTCCCTGTGGGAGGGAATCCAACCAAGTAAGGGCCTGATCAGTAAGTGAGAACGGGAACAAACGCAGAAAAATGGCGTCATCAGTGGCACCATTAAGCTGGAAGGTGCTACAGACTCTACCAAATCTAGTTAAAAGGCCATATGGGTCTTCATCACGCATGCCGTGAAATTGAACTGAATGAGATATGGTGTTGATCAGAGCGGGTTCAATGGTCCAGTTGTTCGACTCAACAGTGGGTAGTGTAATACTGGACCGGATGTGAGTGGGTGTAATGCTGATGTGGTCAGCGACAGTCCTACGTGCAGCCATTTCTATGTGATCTATCTGGTGGGTAAAATGTTCTATGACTGCAACGGGGTACTTCCTATGTACACAGAGAGACAAAAACTATTCTAGAATAAAAAAAAACAAGTAGCAAATAAACAAATTTATATATATATTTTTTTCTTTTTTCCTTCTTATTTATTCATTTTTTTTCTTTTTATAAAATTAAAAATAAAAATCTATCAAACTACGAAAGCAATAAAATGACTAGATCCCCGACTCGGGTCGTCCTCGAAAGCGCACTGTGTCCCCGGCAACGGCGCCAAAAACTTGATGTGTGAAATGTGTAGTAAATAAATCGGTCAAGTTTTAAAAAATGGAAAAACCTACAAAACCACACACTAACGGCAAGTGTACCGGTCGCAGTGTAGCAGAGCAAGTAAGTCCGGAATATCGAACCGTGGACACAATATGGCGACTCTGGGTACTAAACCTCTGTCGACTCCTAGCCTACTAATTTGGATTTTTGAGAATTAATTTTAAATTAAATGCAAATAAAATAAAAGCAATTAAAATAAATAACACAAAGACGAAACAAGAAACTAAGAACACTAGATCGAACTCAGATAAAATGGAAGGCAACTACCTAGGTCTAGAATCCTACCCGCAGACTCACAACTCTCGGAATCGAATAATGAATTGGCTACCAGGTTTTCTAACGATACGCCCGACCCAAGAAACCCCTAAAACATGCTAGATCACCTCCCGGTCTCACTAACACCTCAAAGAAAATCCTAAGGGACATGTAAATCACTGGTTACTAGTTCGGATCACCTCCCGGTCTCACCTCACTAGGGAATGCTAAGGTACTCGAAAGACTCGCTCACCTCCCGGTCTCGCTAGTCACAACACACCCAAAAATGTGAAGGAGTAATCTAATTGGTTTGGAAATAATTCGGAATTGCAAGAATCTAAAGACACACTAGGCAAGGTTCACCTCCCGGTCTCACCTAAACCTGATACCTAAAGATCTAGACAACCCGACACCCTATCACCTCCCGGTCTCAAGGAATGGCAGAATACCTAAGCCCTCTAAACTCTCAAATCAAGTTCCTATGGAATTAGACGTCAAAAACCATAAACTAGTTACAAGCACAAAGCAGGTAACCTAACATGCATCTATAACTAAAAGACATTCAACAAGACACATGTGGAACTATCAAAGATAATAAATTAGACTTAAATACGCATACGCATTATAACCAAACACAATTAAATCTTTTCCAAAACATAAGCCAATTATATAATTAAACGAATCCGTAAGTAATAAAAATGCTAAGTATTCATCATACCGACCTAGGTAGCCTAAATGTTTAGCTATTCATAACGACGGAACAAGATAAAGACATAGGTTCAAAATAATATATAGTCATGGCCTAAATATTTATAAACACAGAGTAAATAAATATAAACCAAGAAATTATTGTAACCGAACTCGTAGCTTCAATCTTGACCCGTGCCTTCCTGGCCTTCACTTTAGCTACTGTGATTGTCTTCTCCCCCTCTCCGATGATAATTGTTCGATCTTCAAAAACACCTTGGCGGCTCCAAGATATTACAATGAAAAATATGATGATAATATCACTTCGATCTCTTTTCCCCAATTGTCATAATATGCTCTCTTTATTTAAAGTCACCTAGGGTTTGTTAATTATTGGGCCTTCACTATTTTTTTTTTTTTTTTTGTTTTGAAAGTCACGTACAAAAGACTAAAAGTCATTTGACTTTTATTTTATATTTATTATTATTATTATTATTATAGATAGTATAGTATTATACTCGGTGCTCTAGACTCGGGTGTTTTTGGTTCGATCAAAGTTTCTCGTCTACGCTCCAATGTCCATGAACACTGCTCCCAAGTGTCGGTGTCTCGATTAAAGTTCTTTCATTTTGAGCTCATTTTCTCCAAACACCTATAGAATAATAAAATAAATAGATAAATAATAAAAACGACTCAAGACTAATAAAAATCTAATTAAACGCTAAAATAAATAAAATAGATAGGTACAAGCCTAAAACTAATAAAACACTAATAAAAGGACTCAAAAATGACTACAAAATACAAAGGAAATTAGATGTGTTTTGCAACACATCAGTTGTGTGTGTGTGTGTGTTGAAATCGAGAACCGAAGGAATATTTGGATAGTGCTATTGGTGCCTGACAAGGCCCACCCCTAATCGATAGTGTCGATTGTGAAACTGTGTATGCCAGGGATGCACGTATTCTGAACTAAGTTGTTATTTCCGAGAAACAACGACTGCTCGCGGGGCATTATTATTAGTCTTGGTTTGGTTATGGGCTCAAGGGATTGCTCGTCATAGTTTGTAGGAGTTAGCTACTTTTACAAAGGTCACTACTGGTGTTCGTTCCGCACATGTTTTTGTTGTTAAAATGTTGTTGATAAATGTCGTTGTTATGGAACTAAAACCTGTGAACTCACCAATATTTTATATATTGACGTCTTTTTAAACATATCTTTCAGGTAACTAAGTGCTGAACAGGTATGTGGCTAGTACGGTGCAATTTGGGATGTCGGACACTGGTTGGGGGTTCCATTTATAGTTACCATCGGGTTAGGACATAAACGGAAACACCCCATGTTGGAAATTAATGTTTGTTGTTTATGTAACGTTTGAAACAAGGTACTTCTTTTGACATCTTAATGAAATGATCTTTTCTAATTAAATATAGTTTGTGTTAATTTTGACTTTGATATGCTTTCGAGCGTCGCGCCACGTGTTTCTGCCATTGGCGTGGCGTGACATCAATACACCAAACATATATTAGTGGGGTGTCCGCGCGTTGCGGCGGGAGCACACTATTACTAAAAACGAATCAACAAAAATAAATATGTGATGATAAATGCAAACAAGGGTAGGGCACGTGTCATATTGTCTGGTTGCCTCTTACATGAGACAAAGAAGGACATCATAAACTCATCATGAAGGCTTGGCACGATGACTAAGCTTTGATATGCATGTAAGTTTTGAATAACATAAGTGTAACGTTGGAAAAAAAGAAATTTGTCATCTCCTATTATTATTTTTAAATTTTCCGGGTAATCTTCCTAAATACTTTATAATATAGTGTAGATATAGATATAGCTATAGATAAAAGCATTTTAGGAATTCTCTATATCTAACTTTTATAGTCATGTATGTACAAGTTTTGTCCACGTTGGTTAAGGGAAAATTTTTAACAATTGTATCTTTCACAAGTAAGGAGAAATCTTTAGTTACTACTAAAGATTTATTGTTTTGAATGATATAAATCTATTGTTTAAAATTAAAATTATTCAACTTAAACTAACGGCTCGATTATTACGAATTTATTTTTGATCTATTTTTTGCATTTTTTATTTTAACTCTCATGTTTATAAAAAACAAACATAGTTCATTCATTGTTTTACTCTACAAATACTAGTGGGTTGCCGGAGGTGGAGGGTGATGGTTATGGAGACCATAGTGATGGTGTGGTTGCAGGTGATGGAGTGGTGTAGTTGTGGTGACGTTGTGGTTACGGTGATGGTGTGCTTGTAACTGGGTTGCGGCAGTTGTAGGTTTGGGTTTCGACGGGTTGGTGGGTGGATGTTGGTGATGGGTTGGTGGATGGTGATGAGCAGGTGACAGGTTGGTTGTGGTGAAAGGTGGAGGAGATGGTGGTTGATTGTGGTAGTGAAAGGTGAAGATGGTGGTGGCCGGTGGGTGAAGGTGAAGAATGAGGTGGGTGCTGGGTCTCACTAAAGTTTTTAAATATTGAGAGAACTACACAATTAGTCCTTGTGGTTTACCTTTGAGTATTAAGGTTTAAAGGTTTCATGTTAAGTTTAGTTTTTGTATCATAATAGGGTACTAGCATTAATGGTGGTTGGGCCCACTTAAGTTTCACCTTTGGTCCTTATGGTTTACTATTAGTCACTTAAGGGTAAACTCAGTTAAATATTAACCCCCGTTAGATCTAATACCCTATTATGTTACAAAAACTAAACTTAACACCTTAACATGAAACTTTTAAACCTTAATACTCAAAGTTGAAATTAATGGTAAACCACAAGACTAATTGTGTAGTTCTCTCTTGAAACAAATGGAAATGCTGAATTCTCCTTGCATCTTACACTTGCTATTGAGATCGAGCCCAGGGGCGAAGTATACATTTGGCCAGGGGTGGCCCTGACCCCCCCTGTTTTTTTGCGCAGTAGTGAAAATTTGCGATTTTCATAGGTAAATTGAGTCCGGGTTGAGCCCGGCCCCTGCCGATTTTCCACTACTAATTGAAAAAAATTGAGTTCGGCCCCCGCCGATTCCGAAACCAAGCTTCGCCACTGATCGAGCCTCCATTTGAGTAAGTGCTAATGTTTTTAACTTTTTCTGAAACAGTCAAAATATTATCAAACTGAAAAGGATACATATAGTTAGTATGTCCCTGTGAACTCAGAGTCTTCAACTGAATCGTAATGAATTGAACGTCTGCTGTGCTTGCTTGACTATGCATTAATCCATAAAGATGGACTACACATAAAATTAGATTTATAAAAAAATAAAACGTTACAGTGTTCAAAGGATATAGGTAAGGGGGTAAATGAGTTGAGCCAAGCTCGGCTTGTTTCGACTCTATTTATAAAGCTCAAGCTCGGTTCGTGAGTAGTTTTTCATGCCCAAACTTGGGCTTGATCCGTTCATCATATATTAATTAGTTTATATATCAATGGTTACTTTTTGCATCTATTTATAATTTATAATTATTTTTTATATATAACATACAATATGTTATTTGTATAATAATTTCATATATAAATAAATAATAACAAATATCTATAAATATATACTTAATAATTTTTTTTTATAAATTTTGATTAAAAAATAGGCTCGTTTAGGTTCACGAGCCTGCTCAACTTGATAAGCGAAGCTCGGGCTCAGGCTCGTTTACTAAACAAGCTTATTTTTAGGCTTGAGCTTGAGTTCGTTTAACTTTGGCTCGATTCGAGCTTTTAGTGATCCGAACTCGAATTGCTCACGAGTGGCTTGGCTCGTTTACGCCCCTACAAACACCTAATTTATATGACCACGTGTCTGAGCTGTTTTGGGTTTATATTTTAATTTGGCTAAAACATGTCACTTTTTAAATAAGCGACTTATGTTAAACAGTGTTAAAAGGGAACTTGTGTGTCCAATGTCGAATAGGATTTTGTATGGCTTAAAGGCATAGTGAAAAATTAACCTTTTAAGCAACAAATATGAGAGTTTGACATGAAACATTGGGTCATCTGTTTTGTTAAATAGTAGCATAGGCAGTAGAATTACTTCCTTAAAAACACTATGTTAGCCAACCCCTTTTGAAAAGCAGTTTAAAATTTCTACAAGTTATGCGAATTCTCACTAGCAACATGCATGAGAAATTAATGATGTAATTATAGTTTATATCACTTGATGAATGATTTGGTTTTCCTTTGTATGATAGACTTATAAGCTCATGAACATTGCAATAATGGGATCTGTCAAGTAGGTACCAAACAGCGAAGGAATAAAAACAAGAAAACAAAAAAAAAACATTTTAAGTGCTTAACTTTTTTAATCATGGATGTGGTATCGCTTTTCGTCTTGGACCCATGGTCATAAGTACTGATAACGTGCTTGAGAATTGAGATTCAGATTGCATGGGCAAAATGCCTGTTATCTGATTCTTGGTTGAGTTAGTTGATTGTTGTCATGTGCTTTAAGTATGAATTATTTAAACAATATATTAGTGAATAGAGATACCAGTAACATCTCCTCACCCCTACACACACTGCTTGTTAAATTGACATATCTTGAAAACTAGCATAAAATTGCCCCACCCCAAATAATGTTTGAATGTTAAGTTGTCTGTAGTAGAAAATAATTTGTGATAGCAACGGCTCACACAAATGTTAGCTCCTTCGTTGATCTGATTATGAGAATAAACATGTAAAAATTGATGTTTTTTTGGCCGGTCATCTGAAGCAAGCTCAATTGTTTTTGTGACTACTAACTAAGCTTATTTTTTCTTTTCTGGGATATACGCCATCCAACGTCTAACAAAAAAACATAAAAACATAAAATCTCGCAGCAACGCATGGGCATTCCCACTAGTAATAACATAAATTCTAAACACTACAAACTAAAAATAAAAAAAAAGCGAAAACCTAAAAACTAAGATCGTAGAGTTCGACAAGACGGTTCCAATGCAGTTTGAATGAGTTCAATCGGATTCCGCATGATACCCTTCCTATGACTTCCTATTTTTTTTTTTCACTATGTATTTGATCCTAACCCAAAGGTATATTTGGCTTTAATTAATTCGGAAATCAAATCTGATTAAAATCACATTTTAAAGTCACAAAAGAATTTGTTGACTTTTCAACTCTATTTTTTTAACGGCTAATGATACATAACTCCTACTCACTACTACATTACACCAAATTATTACATTGCTTGGGATTCAACTCTACTTTTTAATTCCCTAGCTGGAGAACACCTTCTTCGTGCATATTTCGGTGTCCATGTTGGAACTCCTTTTAACTTATTGACTTAATCAATAAGTTAATAAGGAGAAAATAGTGTTTGGGTAATGAATTGAAAATGATGTTTTTTATGTGTTAGAAAAATAGTTAAGTTATAAGTTAAGGATTTGTTGAAATTCAAACTGATTTGTGACACTGCATGCTCTCCCAAAGTAGCACCACAAACAACAACCCTTCTTCAAACGTGATTTCAATTACCGTTAAAAAAAAACGTGATTCAATTCGATAATAACCAAGATTAGTTTAATCCATACGAATCCCCTCTCGTTTAATCCAATAGGATCGTTTTCCTTGGCCCAACAAATTAAACCATTTCATTCAATTGGTTTAAGCCCAAATACAAATTATACCCCTTTAGACTATCTGGAGTGGGAGGGGGGGAAAGAGGGGGATGAAGCGTCATGTGGTATTTGTGGGACTCATGTGGGGGAAAAAAATTGTGGGGAGTGGAAGGGGGGAAGAGAGGGGGGGGGGGGGGGGGAAGGAAATAATATTATATTGTGTTAAAATTAAAAAAAAAAAAAAAAAGCTGGCCAATCCACGCATGCCACCTCACCCCCACCCCAAGCCCCACGCCGGTGAATTGCCTCCCGCCCCAAGCCCCACGCCAGGACCGGCGGCGGTGTTCCCGCCCTTGAAAGCCCTCCCCGCCCCCCTTCCCGCCCCCCCACTCCTTACAGTCTTAGAACTAATTAACTGGCGTTGGACTAAAGTTTTTTTTTTTTTTTTTTACAATATTTTAGCTTTAGGTTTTTTATTAGTGTTATTATTACTATTTTGCCTAAATTTCATTTAACATTTATCTAAATTTGGTTTGTCCCGCCGCATAGCGCGGGGTCACTTCTAGTTAATACTAAACGAGCATACACTCTCGCATCTCATAACTCGTGTAATAGTAAAAAATATTAATGTTGTCAACAAGGTAATCCAATATCATTATAATTCGTTGATATCACTAAAATTACCAATAGCAGGTGAGTTCAATCTAAAAAACATTGTATCTTTTAGTCCACTTGGATGAGACAATAGGCATGTTTGGTAAGAAGATTTAAGAGCTTTTAGGAGCTTTTAGTTTTATGTTTTTAAGAAAAAAACTCCTATTTAATAAAAAGCCTTGTTTGGTTTAAAGAGTTTGAAGTTTTTAGGTTAGGAGAAAAAACTCTATATTGAAACGCTATTAATACTAACGTTTAAGAAAAACTCATCCTAGTTACAAGCTTTTAATGAGTAAAATGACATAAATACCCATTTTACCATAAAAAAACATGCATACAAGCTTTTAGTTATGCAAATTTTTTTCATTTTATACATTTTATTAAAAGCTACAGCTACTCTGTCAAACATCAAAATATATTTAAAAAGCTACATTTATCAGTTTCTAGCCACCAACCATAATTATGCAAAACATACCCAATGTGGCAAAAGTATTCATCATTTCCTTCTCACTTTTTTTTTTTTACTTTGTTTCTAATGTTTTTATATATATTAAAAAATATTACGATTTTCGATCGTGTAAGGTGTCATAGTTTAAAATATAAATTGTTACTCGAACCTCATGTATCACATAATTACATTTCTTGCAAAACCGCGTCGATTTGAGGATATTTTAGCTTAGCATAACGAACGGGTTCTATACAATGATACATCAAATCCATAAGTGCATAAATGTGGCGCAATATAATACACTTCAAACTCACCTAAAAAAAGAATAACATATCATCTCAAGGATTTTCCATTAAAAAATAGTTGATCATATAACCATCCAATTTTTTATTTATTTTTATTGTATGTTAATATAAGTCTATATATTGTAGCATTCAACATGATTTTAATATTTCTTCTAAAAATCTTGATACGGTACAAAATGATGATCAATGATTTTATGCAATATATAATTTACGTGTGGGTCAGGTCGAAGAATAAGAAAACACTTTGAATGGTAGGCTCTGTTTCCGAAATTATATTATATGGAACTAAAAATGAAGATCGATCGATCTTTCTGCTTCACAATGCCTGCTAGCTGTCTTGCTTTACTGTTACATTTTACAATTCACTTTATTCTTCCAAGTACAAAACGTTTTGCAATAATTCACTTTATTCTTCAAGTACAAAACGTGACATAGAATATATATAGGTTGACTACTAAATATAGTCTAAATGGGTAACACTCCGGAACAATCTAGGTCCTATACTATGAGACGAAATGTAGTCTTGGCTAACTACAAGAATCCGGACAAGACCAAAGGTCAAGTCGTGGACATATCCTATGAAAATGTTGGTGTAGATTTCTATTGTGATCACTTTGTTGTTTGTTTCGTTTTCTAGCTTCTTGCTATTCGTTTTTAATGAAATTAGCTATTCCAAAAAAAAAAAGTCCATGAATATATCTTAGCTTGGGGACTAGCTAGGGTAGAATTAGATATTGAAATCTAATTAATGAGTTACATTTAATGATGCTTAGATCAAAGCATGGGCAAGAAACATAGCATTCGCTAAAGACCGACGAGAAAAAGCATTGACCAACATATCTATGGTGCAACACTTATCGGGATCGATCGATTTGATGACATGAGGATTATGGGCGACTCTAGGTGTAGTAATGATGGCCCACATTTAATGATCAAAATCTAGACTAGCTAGGTAATGGTTACTTGCATCCATGTTGTAATGTACCGAATAAAAAGAACCCTATAGAAATTGCAAACATTACCTATTCATCCACTTATGCTATAAGCCAAACACACATATACACGGACAAGGACACAACGATAAACACACACCTTTGTCAATTAGCCCTATGTATCAACGCTTTACACATATAAGCTCTTGACTTAGGTTATCTTGAGATGATGAAAAGCCGACATTAATACGTGAAGAAAATTATTTCTGAATAGTTACTAGTCCTCAATTAAGAAAATTATTATTTATAACTAGTAAATCGTTCTTGACCTCAACACAATTTGAACCTCTTTTCTTTCTTCTAATACAAGGTTTCTTAATACTTATTTCACTTTTTCTGCTTCTTAATCCAAATTTAAACCATTTTATTTCATAGTTCTCAAAGTAAAAAAAGCTTTTTCATATTTCCCATTAATAAAATGAAACCTTCACTTATAAGTTATACCCCCATTATAAATTAAGATGACATTAAAATTTTGAAACTAAGTTCACCCAGACCAAGCTTCCATGATCCGACTGAAAAAAAAGAAGCCAGTTCAATTGTAGGTGGTCCAAATGCAAAATAACTAGTAACAAGTAGCCACAATCACAAACCCAAGACGACAACCAAAAACCAAGCGCTTACCGGGAAAAGGTCGGAGAGAAGAGAGAGAGAGAGAGTTTCAGAGAGAGAGAGAGAAACGGGTAGAGATAAGGGATAGAAGAGATGACTGAGATTTTGTTGTTTGGGAGAAGCATTGACTACTTGTACATATGAAAAGTTGATGCATACCACGTTTGTACCTATTGCAAATATTTTTGAAAAGCGTGCCATACTTGCAATAGTGCTACTCTATGAGTAGCACCGACATTGGTGAATATAGCATTTATAAATGTGTCCGGTTCCCGGTCTAACCAACCCGGTAGCTAGTTTGCAATGACTGAATATAGAATATGGTGGCAAAGTTGTTTATCTATCATATTTCATTACAAGTATGTATCTACAATGTGGGTTTAACAATAACAATTTTTTTGTCACAATACTATTTATGAGTAATACATATGTGTTATATTATTTTTTGAACTCAAAAGTATGGGCCTAAACATATAACAATAGAATAGAAACATGGACTCCTGCTAACATACATACAAACACAAATTGGTATTAATAGAAATAATATATAAATCTCGTACATACATAATGGTATACATAATTATTCACTGCATAATGCAATCTAGATTTTAGGGTTTAGGGTTTTTGATGAAGACAAAGACTAGGAGTTTATGTCCACACCCATAAGAATAGCTCGGTTTTAGTTAGAAATGTCAAGATTACTCCATAAACTTGTTCGGCTGTTGATAAAAGCCGTAGCTTTTCTGTCTATGCCAGGCTCAGACACCCAATGAACTCCATCTTGATCACTCGGGTACACTCTGTACGCTTTCACCGAATCATCCCACATCGCTTCTTCGCGTCGTACCTTTTTGGATTTGAAGATGTTGAAAAATGAAAAAGAATGTTTCTTCCCTTGCTTGCTTTTCCCCATAGCTTGCTTTGATTTTCCTCTTAGAATGACACAAATTTAAGGTGTGGGGATGGCTTCTTGTCTATAGATGTCCTATATGCCACTTGTTTATTTTTTGGCAATAAGCTTGTGGTGTATTTATAGCTGAAGAGGGTACATTTGCACTTGTAAAAGTGTTTTTTTGTTTAAAAAGAGAATAATAAAGTAGGTAAAGAAACTTTTGTTAAGTGCTTCTTTCTATGTACATTTAATCCTTTCCTGCTAAGAGACCAATTACATAATTACTTGTCCTTAACGTTATTATAAACTATGTTTATAAAAAGCTTTATATTCGAGATTGTTCTATATATAAACGTGATTAATTAAATATCAAGCGAGAGCAACTCAAGCTTCAACACGTCACGATATGATCTCATTATTTGTAAATGCATATACATTCTTTCACGTGGTATCAAACAGCGTCTATAGAAGTACTAGCTGATTATCTCGGGAGGGTCCCGGGGTTGAAAAATCTAATTTTACGTGATAACCTATTGCAAATGGCTCAAGTTAACTAACCACAAAATCTCTCAATCATTGCATGTTCATAGTATTCTAATCAGTAATAACTCATATTCCCCACAAAATCTAATTTTACGTGATAACATGAACACTTTGTGTGTGTTTTTTCTGTATGAACGAAACCCCACAAAAAATAGTTGATTTTTTCTCCGTTTTTTATATAGCACTATGGTACTTGTTGGAAAGATAATAAAACGCTCGTTAATTTGGTATAATTTTTTTCTTTAAAAAATCCCATATATAAAAGATATAAACGTTTAAAAATTATGGGAGGAAATATGAGAGAGAAAATTTTAAATTTATTTTTAAATTCTTTTTTCCTAAAATAACTCAATTTAATTAAAAAATGAAATCAAAAACACCAAAAACTCTCCATTATGATGCCACATGACACTCTCAAGGGAAGGTTTAGGCCTCCATTGCACGGCACGTCAGCATATACGTTTTCTTTTATATATATAGATAGATTTCAATTTTTCACACTTATTTGGATGCTTATAAATAGGTTACATTAGCGGTAAAAAATATATAAGAATACTTGTTTGATTATATAACAACTTCATTACTTATCCCTACATATAAAATATAGTTAATAATAGCAATTTGAGTCACAATGGTTATATTCAAAATATTGGTCCTAATTTTGGAAATTGGTCCTCGAGTAGCATTAGAAGGCAAAGGTTTAAAGATTAGTCAATCTAAAACTGAGTATTTACACTGTGATTTCAGTGACGCAAGGAATGATGAGGACACTCAGATCACCATTAAGGGTCAAGTGGTGGCGCGGGTGACTAAGTTCAAGTATTTAGGATCGTTTGTACAAAGGGATGAAGAGATAGATAGTGACGTAGTCCAACGCATCCAGTTTGAATGGTATAAGTAGCGACTAGCAGCCACTGGGGTATTGTGTGATAGGAGGCTTCCTATTAAATTAAAGGAGATTTTATAGGGTAACAATTACACCTGCTATGTTATATTGTACGGATTGCTTGCCATCAAGAAAACTCATCCACACAAAATGGATGTAGCAGAGATGAGAATGTTAAGACAGATGTGTGGGCACACAAGGCTAGACATGATAAGAAATGAGGTTCTTAGAGAAAAGATGGGATCTTAGAGAAAAGATGGGAGTAACTAGTATTTCGGGTAAGATAAAGGAGGGGGAGATTGAGGTGGTTTGGGCATGTGAAAAGGAGATAGACGACATAGCCAGTTAGAGTGGTGGAAAGCCTTATTATGGAGGGGAGGAGGGGTAGAGACAGGCCTAGATTGACTTAGGATGAGAGGATTAGGAAACATTTACTAGAGTTACAACTCTCTGAGGACATGGTCCAGGATAGGAGCTTATAGAGACATAGGATTAAGGTTAAAGACTATGAGGATAGGTTCATATGTGTTTTTAGATGTCTCATAGGAAATACAATTCACCCACACTTTTTTGTAGGACTTTACATATGATTGTGTTTTTGTGTTTTATAGGTTGTTTCTAGTTGTATATCTTTTCCATGTACTCTTTCCACCATCTTTGTGATACTGATTGTGTATATCTCCTGTTCTTGTATTTATTTGTTGTGAGCTTTAGAGCCGAGGGTCTTTTTGGAAGCAGCCTCTCCATTTCTCAGGAATAGAGGTAATGTTGTCTGCATCCCACCTTCCCAAACCCTACCAATAGTTGCGCTATTTGTGGGATTTAATGGGTATGGTTGTTGTTGGTCCCTCGAGTCTCTTACTTCTCAATTTTTGTTAATCGAGCCCCCTCTCACCGAACGACGTCACATTTTGCTGTCAAATATCAAAGGCGTCAACGTTGGGGTGGGGGTAAAATTGTCCTTACCCCAAACCCACACCTTGAGTTTTACCTAAACTATACTTCAAGTTACACACTACCACCATCTACATCCCTCACCTTGTAACACCCCAACCGATGGCGGAAACATCGAGGTGTCACGTAGTGTCGATTGTTTAAAAGCTCATGGTACTAAAGTATAAATATTTTTTCAATGTTCAAAGTTACAATTACAGATATCATCAAATACAATTCAATTCCACACATTGTCTGGATTAAGTCTTTACTAAGTCCAAATGTCATACATGAAGTATCTCAAAATTATATGATAAAAGTCTATGAATATAATTTAGTAATCTAAATATTACCAATTGAATATTTAGATAAAAATATGTTTCGAATCATGAAAACGAATGATATAATTAATTAGGAGGGTGGAAATAGAAGTGGGGGTGTTTAATTATAACCACCCTTCCAAATATTCTTATAAATAGTAACTGGTTTGTCATTTTGTGTAGTTTGTTTTTTGAAGAGTTTTTTTTTTTTGTTTTTTTTGAATAGTTTGTTTTTTTAGCATAGTAACCTTAAAGAAACTTTTTTTTTTTTTTTATAATTTTGCATATCGACTTCGTCTGCGTTTAACTCATGTAAGTCACTTGGTGTTAAGAATTCTTGTTTTTGTTTTACGTTTACTTATCTATAATATATTATAAAACATTTTCCAAATACTTCTTAAATTTTAAGAGATATAAGTTTAATTGCTTATGATACAACACATAATTTGAAAACAACTTCTTTTAGGCATAACGATTCTGCAATGGTAATTGCAAACAGAAAGGGGGTGCATAGAATAACAACATTTTTTTTTTGGGGTAAATAGGTCTTTAGGACACCATATTTAATAAAAAGAAAGTCAATAGTCAAGAGATGTTTATGAAACCTCATTACATTTAATTTTATAATTACTTTGAACATAGTAAATAGAAAACATATATAAAAACAATTCATAATGCTACATTTTTTATTATATTCTTCCATATAGAATTACGTACTTTATAAAAGTTAAAGTTTTATAAACTTGATTATACTATATAGAAATCGAAAAATCAATAGTAAAAATTGTGTTTTCAATCAGGATGTAACGGTTTGAATTATGAAGGTATTGCGTGTATGAATATTCATACACGTAAACATGATATGATCACCAGATTCAATGATCGAATAAGAAAGCTTCTGTTTGATTTAGCCATCTCTAATTATCTCAATGTAGGCTAGGGGATTAAGTTTCTTAAACCCTAGATTAGACTTTATATGTAGAGGCATTTCTAAGCTCTAACTCGTCATAACACCAAAATAATAAAAGAATCATTATATATTTTACCCATTTTTTCATAGGTTACCGTTTTAGTAAAGTCTGGTTCACAGTGTATCCCACTATCTTACTAATCATTTTCAAAATATGAAATGCAAAGAGGAAATTAATCAACACATATAGATTGATGCAGTTATTCTTTATCTGAGATGAGAATACTTGTATCATGTTGTTACACTTTGATGTATTTTACATCATAATGTATTGATACATTTTGATGCAATTTTTAGTTCCGCTGCAACGCGTGGGTTACCCACATTATATATATAACACACACACACACATATATATAATATATATATATATATATTAATTTACAAGTGGTTTGTTTTCATAGTCTTGTACATCATGCGTTAATAAGTGTTTTGCTCATTAAAAGGATTGTACATCATGCTATGTAGATTGTACTCTACTTTGTTTTTTTCTTTTACATTTTTTATTTTTAGTTTTCATTTTCAAAACATTTCATGAATAGTAACTATTTTGTAATTTAATGTATTTTGTCTTCTTGTTTTTAAGCAGGGTACACTTAAAATTTGTTTTTTTATTACAATTTTGCATATTAACATCATCTACGTTTAATGTCAGATAAGTCACTTGATGTTATAAATTCGTGTGTTTCTCGGATATGGTCGTTGTTCAGTTGGTACTTAGCATGATTTTGCCCTCGCCTCCTTGCCTGAACATTGATAACACGGTTTTACACTCCCTAACCACGAAGGGGTGGGGGGGGGGGTGAAGGTTTGTTTGTTTAACCAAAAGACTAACTTATGACCTCTTGGTCTAGTAGTATGGTGTCACCTCTTCTTACAAATGTAAGGGTATGAGTTCAAATACTTGCAAATGCAAGGTGAGTGAAATAAAGTTGTAATAAAAATTTGCCGTTCAACAAAAAAAAAAAAAAAAACCCAAAAGACTAAAGTTCATTAAAAACACAGAGCATTAATGGGATGGGGCTTTCTTTAAATAAAACTTTGCATTCATATCTTCTCCTTCTTCGTTTTTAATTTTATTTTCCTTATTTTAATACAAACATATATGGTGGTGGTGGTTGTCAATGATCTCCAGCTCAACTGGTTTGAGATAGGGTGGGTTTTCCCTTAGGGGTTCCCATCCTGGGGGAGGTCACAGGTTCGATCCATGCACACCACAAAAAAAATTCCCCATGACGGTTTGAGCTTAGGCAAGGAGGACACCGGTGCGTGGGTAGGGATTCGAACTTGAGACCAATAGGTTAGGGTTGTATAAGGATTTCCATTGATCTAAACCTTTCAAAAAAAATATGGTGGTGGTGGTTCATAATTTTTTTAAGTACTGATGTAAATAAAAAACCATTGAATATTTATATATGGGAAGAATAATTTGAGAACGCTATATAAACCATTTAAATTCAAAATTTCTTTTTACACTTATCTTTATTATAAAATACAATCACACAAACACAATTTACGCGCAAAAATTTAAACGTATAAGAAAATAAATTATTTTTATACATGTGTAAATTTACGGTTTATACATGTGTAAACTGTTGCATTTACACATGTATAAAAAGTTAATGTTAGAGTATTTTTGCAAAAAAAAAAAAAAAAAGAAGAATAATTTGAAAAGAAAGTTCATTTTTAATGTTATATTTTAATTATAATTAGGTTTGTATTGAAAAAATTGATTTTGATTGGTTTTCTCATTTGTTTTCACGGTTCTTACAATATTTAACGTTTTCAAGTTTATAACCCTCCCCTATATAGGGAAAGACTAATTTGAGAACACACATATATATAGGACTAGTTGATTACCCCGGGAAGGTCCCGGGGTTGAAAAATTTAATATGATTTAATAAAAAATGATAAAAGAAGAAAACTCAAATCACGAAAAGAGTAAATAACTTAAACATAATCAATCTTAGTTAAAAAAACATTTATTTAAAAAGTTAAAAAAATAAAAAGCATAAACCATATTAAACATAATACATTATTAAAAGGATAACCTTCAACATATAATCATTTTCACGTAATTTAAAATATGTTACAATTTGACTTTGACTTATATAGATGTAGAATTCATGAAGGGGGTTGAAAAATATAACCATTCTAATAATACTAATACTAATAGTAATAATTATTACTCTTCTAATTAAATAAATAAAAAAAATAACCTTGTTATAAGGTGACACCATGTGTTGCAGTGTTGCGCAATTCTTTCTCCTAGCTTTTCTTGATGAAGTATACATATCCATCTTTAGAAGAGTAAAATTCCAATGATAGCATGACGATTGGGCTGAATTTCAACATCGTAGATAAGAACCTGGTTTAAAAGAAAAATCATGATTAATGAATAACCTGAACACCTTGTGTTTTTTTTTCTGTACGAACATAACCCCACAAAAATAGTCGTTTTTTTTCTCCGTTTTTTATATAGCACTATGGTACTCGTTGGAAAGATAATAAAACGCTCGTTAATTTGGTGTAATTTTTTTATTTAAAAAATCTCGAATATAAAAGATATTAACGTTTAAAAATTATGGGAGGGACATAAGAGAGAAAAATCTAAATTTATTTTTAAATTCTTTTTTCCTAAAATAACTCAATTTAATTTTAATAATTGAGAATTGAGAGATAGAGAGATAAATTTAGGGTTTTATGTTTATTTTTTTTAATTAAAAAAGGAAAGAATTTAAAAACACTAAAATCTTTCAATTATGATGCCACGTGGCAGTTTCATGAAGAGGTTGAAGGCACCATTACACGCCACGTCAGCAACGTTCAATTCTTTTATATATATACTAGCTGATTACCCCGGGAGGGTCCCGGGGTTGAAAAATCTAATTTTACGTCATAACCTATTGCAAATGGCTCAAGTTAACTAACCACAAAATCTCTCAATCATTGCATGTTCATAGTATTCTAATCAGTAATAACTCATATTCCCTAATCTAAAACATAATCAGTAATCATGTAAAGAATCACTTATGTAAGCTGCAACTATTCAAAAACTCATCACATCTCTCTAATTTCTCACATTCTAATGGCTCTTATAATTCCTAACCTAATCAACTAAACAAACACTTAAGTTGAAAGTTGTAACCATTGCATTTCATTATGCCACGTGGCATAATCAAGAGATGGTTGTGGCCACCATTGAACGCCACGACAACAACTATCAATTCTTCCTGGGAGCGTCCCGGGGTTGAAAAATATAACCTTGCTATAAGGTGACACCATGTGTTGCAGTGTTGCGCGATTTTTTCTCCTAGCTTCTCTTGATGAAGTATACCTAGTAAAATTCCAATGATAACATGACGATTGGGTTGATTTTCAACATCGTAGTTAAGAACCTAGTTTAAAAGAAAAAAAACATGATTAATGAATAACATGAACACTTTGTGTGTTTTTTTTCCTGTATGAACGAAACCCCACAAAAAATAGTCGATTTTTTCTTCGTTCTTTATATAGCACTATGGTACTCGTTGGAAAGATAATAAAACGCTCGTTAATTTGGTGTAATTTTTTTCTTTAAAAAATCTCGTATATAAAAGATATAAACGTTTAAAAATTATGGGAGGAAACATGAGAGAGAAAATTTTAAATTTATTTTTAAATTTTTTTTCTTAAAATAACTCAATTTAATTAAAAAGGGAAATAATTTAAAAACACTAAAATATTTCAATTATGATGCCACGTGGCAGTTTCATGGAGAGGTTGAAAACACCATTGCACGCCACGTCAGCAATGTTCAATTCTTTTATATATATTAATAGATTAATAGATAATAGATATGGATTCTAAGAGTAACAAACCCCTATTTAAGAACTAAGAAATGACATTTTAACAATCTTTTTATTTAAATTCTCATCATCATTATCATCATCATCATCATACTCAGTTAATCTCACCTATAGCAAAGCTAAGGTAGGGTCTGAGAAGGGTAAGATGTGGACAACCTTACCTCTACCCCTAAGAATAGAGAGGCTGCTTCCAGTGAGACCCCCGGCTCGATGTGGTTTGGTATCAAGCCTTGGATATAAGGTACAAAACACCTAGCACTCGGGACAAACCCGATCGGTGCATGTATCCCTTTGTCTTTTGGCTATCTACGCCACCGCATGATGCATGATTAACCGTCCGTCGTTTTTAACGTTATTTAAATAATTGTATCTGTACTCGTAACTTCTGCTTAGGACCCTGATATATGATTTCCTATAGTTTGAAAATTATGTAAAAATTAGCGTGGTGGTAAAATATTGTATTCTTCAATTATGTGTTTGTGAGTCTCTTTGTGGAAGTTTCATAGCAGCTTCGTTCTTAAGAAAATACTTGTTTATGCCTTTATATATTCACTGTAAAGCAAAACATTAGGCGGTGGTTCTTGTATACCAGCCTACATACTAATAATTATTTTACAACAAATATTCCTTTTCTATATATTTAATAATAATCGGGCATATCATGCTACGGTTTTCTACGTATTGTTCTTAATTATATTCACTAACCTAACACATTTGCCTTTCTGTGGGTTCAAGAAGTAGCTATATTTAGCTCTTTATATTATTTTAAACATTAATAAACGGTAAAGAACTTCATTGCAAGTCTTTATGCTGATTCCACAGGCCAAATTATGCACTAATGGTGCTTATGGTTTTGATATACCTTCATCTAAATCTTGCTAATCTGATTTTTAGATTAGTTATTTTAGCAACTAAATGTTTCGGAAAATTCGTGTCAAATTTTATTGGGCGATTTTATGTCATTTTATAATTAATTAATGCACATTCGTGTGTGTCCCTAGCTAGATCCTACGTCTAGTTTATGTTTTGGTTAATTATTGTAGAGTTCGCTAGCTTTTTGGGGTAACTTACGTAACTTTTAGAGTATTTGGCCTTCCATAAGCCTGGGGCCTTCAGACATAAGGACGCATACGTTTGAAACAATGCAGGTGTATAAAGATTTTCTGATAAACAGGAACCTTATGCTCAACATTTTGTAACTTTTGCACCCTATTGAATATATGTAGAATTACTTCCGATTTTCGGGTGAAATTTGTTTTCTATTGTTTATCATTTTCTTGAGTTTTACACGTCATTAAATTCCGCCTTTGTTTCTGTTACACGCACATAATCAATTCTAGTTCATTGAGAAATCGGTCTTACACTTATGCTCAGAGACTAGAATAATCAAAATTACCACCTTAATTTAGTAATTAGTGGTGGTAGTTTCGCTTAGGTAGCTTATAAATAATATGAGTTAGCTAATTACGTGTTGTTAACCGGTCAAGTTTCTAAAATCAAAGAACTTTTGACTAAAAAGAAAAGTACTCTTTGAGTCCTGTGTATCTTTAAAGTATATAGCTTTTAAATTAGTTTAATGGAAAAAATAATGATAATGGATTTCTAACTAAACAATGCTCCAGTTTAATTTTATCTTATTTATTAATTAGTTTCTTTCATGGAAGCAACAAAGGGATAATATAAAAAATATTACTAACATGCCATTAGCATTAAGAGAATCCACAATAAGGGTTTTTAGACACTTTAAGAGGCTTTTGATATGATTTTTACTGTGGGGATGGTTTTTTTGAGGTTTTTCACAAGAAACTTTTAAAAACATTAGAGGTGGGTCTGGATGGGGGATGAGATATTATTAATTTTTTTTTTTTTTTGAATATAAAAGGTGGTGATGATGTGGCAATGTTTTTAGGGCTTTTTAGGTTTTCTTATTTGGTGAGTTTTAGTGTTTTTAAAGAATGAGTATTTTTCTGACGTGGCTGCTGACTGGAAAGGTTTTTAGGGGTTTTTAGTGATTCTTTTTGTAGATGCTCTAAGGAAGGCTAGATCTTGAATCCAAAAATCCAAATAGTTGATGGTGATCGATTGGGTTTGTAACGATTAATTCAAAATAAAATCATGAGACTAGATATATTCATTGGTGTGATATGGTCATATGGCCATATAGTTATCTCGTACAAAAGGTACCTTAACGATAATATAAAAACTAAACACAAAATTTCACAAGCATTATTTTCTCTTTCTCATATTGGTGACTTAAATTGGATCTGTGCAACTTCTGTAATTCGACTGTAGAATCGTCGTTACACCTGTTTACCGGGTGCATATTTACTGCAGAAATCTGGTCCAGGATCGGGTCTTGGTGCTGTATTGCCCCTATCTTCGCCTTTGAAGTTTCGGACCTCTTTAAGGTGGCAGATTATCAAGGCAAATCGAAAGATGGGAAATATATATTAAGAGGTATAATAATCACTACTTTATGGGTTGTTTGGAATGAAAGTTACAATCGCATTTTCAATAACAAACACCGAAGAGCCATCGAGGTTGTGGAGCATATCAAATTGACTTCATTTTTTTGGATTCGGAATAGATCGAGGTTTAAAAACTTAGATTGGATCGCTTGGTGTAATGCTCCTTTGAACACTATGTAATTTGTTCGTGTTGTGCCCTTGGGTCCTTGATTTGAGGTCCCTTGTGGCGTTTTCTTAATGAAGTTTAACTTTTCAAAAAAAAAAAAAAAAAATTATTGGTGACTTAAATATAGTTAAAAAAAGTTATAATAGTTGACGAATCACCACTCAACTCTTTCCAATGTAGTATACTTAGGACCCCTTTATCCAATCAAATAGTCTACTTATGCAATATTACAAAATATTACGTCCCCATGAGGTGCCTCACGTAAATAAAAGTCTTCTACGCTTCTTCCGTGCATTTTATCATCCAAATGAAATGAATTTTTGATAAATTATATTTCCTAGATTATCGGAATTACCCTCATTGAGGTCATTTATGTTGTATGGTTGACATAATAATGTCGCAACCCACCCAAAAATCAGTTCATATTGCTCAAAGTTCAGATCGCAATGCTTAAGATTCTAGAAGCTTCTATGAGATTCAAGGGCTTATTTTATGGTTGATTCTTGCCTTAGAGAACTATACATATTAAGCTCCATATCAAGAGAAGCCTAGAGAATTCCATCAAAATACCAAGGATATTAATCCTTGATTGCTAGAAAGATCCATGTACATGTATATTTTATACTTAATCTTCTAGATTAGGAATGTAGATTAGAAAGGATCTATAGTAATTAGCCATAGTATAAATAAGTGGTCTTACCCTCATTTGCAAATCACCGCCAAAACCTTAAGCATTCACCTTGAATGCATTGTAAAGCTCTTGTATAACTCTTCTTTGTAATCAATAAAGGTTTCTTTGATTGACAATCTTGTTATTCTTGCATCTATCGCTTCCGAATCATATAATAGTCGAGTCAAAGGTTGATCTTAGAAGGATTCTAATAGCCGCACATGATTCAAGAGATTTACTCCATGACATGTGTATCAGAGCGAAGTCGATTTGTTGAGATGGTGATAGATCCAAACAAGGTTGATACTGTTGCGAGTGTTGAGAAAGTTACACAGAAGAAGGGAAACATGGTCCGGAATGAACACGAAAAGAAGTTGGGGAAAAAGGGCAAAAGCATGTCAAAGGAGTGAGCGTTGGAAGCACTATTTGGGGATATGAAAAAAAACCATATCTAGGATGGGTTTGTAGGTCAATAACTCACTTGAGCAGCTTGATTCGTTAGGGAATTGAAGGGATATGGGGCCTAATCCAGGTGGAAGTGGCATCCCAATCCCAGCCATATGAAGATCCATGGAAATACTCCCGCAGGAGGAGTTCCGCGAAGAAGACTTGAACCACAAGACCAAACTTCACTAGGGAAAAGCAGACGCGCATCTACCAACACACGGACTATTACACATCATAACATTCCCAGGTACGAGGTACGCAAGATCAAGGGTCAGGAAGATCCACCTGCAAGGGATTACTGACACCACCAACAGGGTAATGACGCGTGTTCGCGGTTGCCCAACAACCACTGATGTTCAACAGTGACGTGACTAGTTCCATGCTTCCACCATGCTGCCTCTACTGTACTGACCAGGCATGCTTACCTGTTGTCATGGGTCACGTCAGACGCCAGCAGGCAAGTCAACCATGCTGGTTCAGAACGACATACCACCGGTGGCCAGTCACACACTGCCACGTGTCCGCCTAGCAAGTCACCGTCAGTCACCGCTGACGTCATCTACAATAAACGTCCTTTTCCCGCGTTTTCCATGGACCAAAGGCAGTTGGGCCGAGGCAAGGCCCAAAGATTACATGACTCGTCGTGGTTTTCTCATCAAGCCCACGACCTCCACTATAAATAGAAGACATCAACTCCTTTCCAGAGGATTGGAAAATACTCACTTGTAACATAGAGCTAGGTTTACTTGTAATACTTTGTACTCTCCAAAGTAATAATATCACCGGCTCTTTACAGTGGACGTAGGTCGTGCTTGACCGAACCACTTACATCTTTGTGTTCTTACTTTTACCATACGCACACTAACTCATATTCACTCTCTCGGTTGAACCTAAGGTTTGGGTAAAGGAACGTACTTGTAGTAACGTAAGTATACTCCACTCGGTGATTAGTGATAATCTTCGAGATACTTATTGTTTCTTCAGGAATGTATTTTTTGGAGACCCAAGATGACTTGAAGTTGATTTTACATGTACTCGGAAACAAGACAACAGTGATGGTTAAGGAGGAGATCTCACAGCTATGTCGAGACATGGACGATTTATCCCAAGATTGCCTAGAAGCCTGATTGGGTTAGAGGCTGATATACATCAAAATATAGATCTTATTTTTTTTTTTCAAAGAGACCCCACTTGTAAACGATTTTCTTGGAATTTTAATTGAAATAGGATTAGTGTAGTTTATTTTTTATTTTCAGGACAAATCGGACCAACGCGAACAAAAGAAGTAAAACCGAGCGAAAAATGAAGATCTATTAAACCTGAAGATGAGACATGCCTCATGCTTCGACCACTAAATGAAAAAAACCAGATTTTGATCAGGTTCGAAGATCTAGTGGGGCCTAAGCCCACAAAATGGACCATGGGTAGAGCCTCGTGCCCAGGTCGGTAAATAGTTTTTCCACCTTCATTATAACTTGCTCAGTTCTTTTCTCATTCTAACAACACACTCTACTTCTACCCACTTCATTTAGCTTTGTAGTCTTGTAAGATTTGTATGAACATACTTAAATATTACTAATCTTGTGAGAATTAATATAATATGTTCAAGTTTGGTTAAAACTATCTTCTCGACCATTCTTGGCTATGGTTCATATGGGTGTTTGGGGAGATAAACCCCTTGATAGGGAGTTAAGTAAAACGAGTCATTGCTCATGAAGAGGCGTGTGTGTTTTAATGACTTTAAATAAGAATTTTCATATTGAAAGTGAGTGAAACATTGGTATTCTCGGTAACACAAGGCATTGGTGTTTAATCTATAACTCTTAAAAGCTAACTATAAATCTTGTGTTATCGCCAACGTGGAGCATTCTTGTTTTCTATGTCTATGTAAAGTCAAACTTGTTATTTCCTTGAAAGGGTATTAGAGGTTTTGGTATGGAACATTGGGTTTGGAAGCTCTTGCCTTGGTGTAGAGACAAGATCAAAGCACAAAAGGACTTGATTTATTATGGTCTAAAAACATTACATTTTCAAAACTAAAACCCGGTGTTTGAAAGTAGTTTCTCTGCTGATTGGGGAGATAAATCCCTCATGTTGTTTTCTTACTTAATCCTAAACCGCAATGATTTATAGTTTCCTTGCTGATTTGGCATTGTCTTTGTGGTTTGACCTGACCTTGCGAGGAGTTTCCTTGTTAATTCAAGACAATATCGTCGAGTGTGCGATGGTCCTTTAAAAAGAAATCCAAAACTTATGGCATTAACAAATTCAACTTCTCACCTTAAAAACGAGCTCGTATGATCCATGGTAGCTTTTAGTTAACAAAGCATCAAAAGGTATATGTATCCCAAACACCCATTTTATTATCATTGATTAGAAAACTATCTTTTTATTTTATGAGCTACAAAAATAATCTACATTTTTGGACTGGCTAAATGTTGATAAAGAATCGTTATTAAAAGCTTCAAGCACTCATGGATGATCTCGGTATCTTACCATCAATACATTACACAAACGATGGGTGTACCTCACGTCAAGTAAAGAGTGGCAGTATCTTATCATGTCTATAAATTGAAGACTTGAACCAAATTAAAAACCATCAAAAAGATATTAATATTTATATACACTCCAACTCACGTTAAAGGCTAAGGCGTGAACAAGTTTAATTGAGTTCTCAAGGCGGATTGCAAAGATTTCGAAAAGAGAGAGGTTAAGCGGATGTCGAGATCTGAGATGATGTCTAGAGATACACCATGGCAACTCACAACTTCACTCATGCAAATCCTTGCTAACTTGTCAATAGAATACATTTCACGAATGGGCAAGAAATGAGTTGATTTGGTTAGTCGATCAATAACTACCCAGATGCTACCGTGACCTTTCGGAGTGCGTGGAAGTTTAGTGATGAAATCCATCGCTATGCTCTCCCATTTCCATACAGGAATTTCTAGTTGCACAAGCAATCCAGAAGGTCGTTGATGTTCAGCCTGGTCTTTGGAACAAATGAGACATTTTGCCCCAAAAAGAGTAATGTCTTTCTTCATGCCAGGCGACCAATAAGTATACCAAAGATCTTGATACATTTTATCTGCATCAAGATGAATAGAATAACTAGACTTGTGAGCCTCGTTCACTAGAAAGGCACTAAGATCATTATTAGGGGTGTTCAACGAATCGAATAACAAATTTTTTAATTATTTGTATTATTTGAATCTAATTTCTCGAATTTTTAATATTTTTACTTGAATTCGTATTCGATTCGTATTCGCTTAAAATTCAATTTATTCTATTCGTATTCGATTCGAATGAGAAACTCGAATTCGAATCGAATTCGATAAAATTCGATTTAGTTCAAATTCACCATAAATAATAAATTGTTTTACCTTTTGTTTTAAAACTAATCCAAACTCATTATTTTTAACATAGAAAATATAAATCTACAAAATTGATAAACAACAATATGTCAAATACGGGAATAGTAAAAGTAGTAGAAAGTATAGTTTGTTAGAGTTTTGTGATGTATAAGGTAAATATATAAAATATGGTTATGGTAAAAGTTGTAGAGACTATGTGTTCTTAGAGTTTGACCAAAATTTAGCTCTTTTTTTCAATGTGTATATTTGGGTATATAATAATGTGTATGTGTGTATGTATATTTAAAAAAATATACATGTACGGTTTTTATTCGAATTTGGAATCGAATTTAAAACCATAAATTCGTATTCGATTTACTGGACTCGAATTTGAATCGAATCGAATCCGAATTCGAATCAAGTCGAATCCGAATTCTTAATAATTGAATCGAACTAAGTCGAATTTCAAATTTTTTGAATCCGAACCGAATTCTGAACACCCCTAATCATTACGGCCGGAAAAGCAATTTAGAAAATAAAGAAGGCCATCAGGCTTGGTTTCGAGTTGTTTCTCTTCACCATGAGACATTTCCTCGTTCATGTTACCTTGGGTAACTAAGGTATGTTGAGCCTAAAGAACATGAGTGTGGAAATCAGTCTGAACTTTGGCACAATTTTGGGGATTAATGTTAGCGGATTAGAGGAGAACTCCATAGTTAAGTGTGCTTAGGTGGATCCACTAACATTAAGCCCCAAAATGCATTGGTGATTTAAAAGGCATTGGATTACATATGAACCAAGGATCTCTCATAGCCATGGCTGATTTGGGATTTCCTAGGGTGTCACACCTTAGAGTCTCATCGTCCTCCATGAGGTTTCCCCACCTTCCCGAACGACACATGAGTGGCTCTGATACCATCTGTAAGATCTGGCCCCTCTCACCACCAATATTGTCCTCTATGCCCTGATTGGTTGCCCATCCAGAGCTCACAGATTTGTTTTTGGTTGCCCCACTGGAGACTTCCCAGGAGGTCACCAATCCTGGTACTACTCTCACCCAAGCACTTAACTACAGAGTTTTGATGGGATCCGGTGCATTAGTGCTGGTATGAGTCCCTAACGGGGGGAGGGGGTAATTGTAACAATACTGAATTATCGATAAGATTAACATGGACTATTGTACACCCTAGGCAAATCCCACATCGGCTGTGGCCAGGAGAGATCATTGGTTCATAAGAATTACCTGCCTCTTAAATCACCAATGCATTTTGGGCTTAGTTAGTAGTGGGGCACATGAAAACTCCATAATTAAGCGTGCTCAGGTGGGAGTAGTATCAGGATGGGTGATCTCCTGGGAAGTCTCCACCGGTGCAACCAAAAGAAAATCCGCGAGCTCCTAGATGGGGTCGGATGTTACAAATGGTATCATACGCTGAAACTGAAACTTTGTTCCACTCCCATTGTATCCTTGCCCGAGAGTACAGACGATTTCATTTTGTATTGTGATGCTTTGATTCAAGGTCTCAATTGTGTGTTGATGCAACATGAGAAAGTTATTGCTTATGCTTCTCGCTAGCTTAAGATTCATGAGAAGAACTACACTACTCATGATTTTGAATTGGGTGATTTCGTTTTTGCATTAAAGACCCGGAGACATTAATTGTATGGTACCAAGTGCATAATTTACATCGACCACAAGAGTCTTTAGCATATTTTTGATCAAAAGGATTTGAACATGCGTAAGGTTCGATGTGTCGAACTCCTTAATGATTATGATTGTGCCATCAGGTATCATCCTGGTAAGGCGAATGTTATTGCTGACGCCTTAAGCAGGAAGGAATCTGCTAAATCTCATTGTATTTGAGCTCTGTAGCTCACCATTCATTCTGGATTGCCTAACCAAATTTGTTCTGTTCAGCAAGAAGCTTTGAAGGAAGAAAACCTAAAAGTTGAAACCGTGCATAGTGCTTACAAACATCTTGAGCTTGTTTTAGGCGAAGCTCAATAGTCCAGGTATTCTGTTCACCCTAGCTCAGATAAGATGTACCAAGATTTGAAGGTACTCTATTGGTGGCCAAACATGAAGGCTGAAATAGCTTTATACGTGAGTAAATATTTGACTTATGCTAAAGTCAAGGTTGAATACCAGTCCGGCCTACTCCTGCAACCTGAAATTCCTAAATGGATATGAGAACAAATCTCTATGGATTTCATAACCAAACTTTCGAGATCGCCAAGTGGTTATGACACTATTTAGGTGATTATTGACTGTTTAACCAAATTTGCACACTTCCTAGCTATCAAGAAAACTAACAAGATGGAGTGTTTGGGTCGCATCTATCTCATGGAAGTTGTTTCGCGGCACGGTGTGCCTATTCTGTCATCTCTGATTGTGACGCTCGTTTTACGTCTCATTTTTGGTATGCATTGTAGAAATCTTTGAGTACTCGCTTGGATATGAGTACAACTTATCATCCGCAAACTGACGGACAAAGTGAGCGGACAATTAAAACTCTAGAGGACATGCTTCGTGATTGTGTTATTGATTTTGGCAAAAGTTGGGAGAACCACCTACCTTTAGTTGAATTCTTTTACACCAACAACTATCATGCCAGTATTAAGGCAGCTTCGGTGGGCTAAAGTGGGTGAGAGCCAACTCACTGGTCTAGAACTTGTGTACGATACCATTGAGAAAATCGTACGAATCTGCAACTGCATTGCAACAGCTCGCGATCGTCAAAAGAGCTATGCCGACCGTCATCGTAAACCACTGGAATACCACGTTGGCGACAAGGTACTCTTGAAAGCCTCTCCATGGAAAGGCGTTATACATTTTGGGAAGCGTGATAAAGTGAACCCTCTATATGTCGGACAGTTCATAATCTTGGAAAGGATTGGCTTGGTGGCATACAGACTTAACCTACCAACTAAATTTAGTAGCGTGTATAACATTTTTTGTGTCTCTAACCTTAAAAAGTGTTTGTCCGATGTGACTCTTATTGTCCCTCTAGATTAGATCAGAGTTGATGAGGAGTTGCGCATCATCGAATAACCAGTTAACATCTTAGACTTCATGGTCAGAAATCTTAGGTAGAGTACAATCTGTATAGTCAAAGTTCGTTGGAACTCCAAAATGGACAAGAGTTCACCAAGGAATGTGAGGATCCGATGAAACTCAAATATCCTCATCTATCTAAGAAAGCAACACCTATTAATGTTGAAGAACGCTGAATTTTGAGGCGAAATTCCTTTCAACAGGGGGATGATATAGCAAATTGGATGATTTTCCTTCTTTTCCTTGTAACTTCGAGTAATTTTGTAACGGAAACTCTTTCAACAAAGGGATGATGTGACACCCGACAATCTCAGGTTAAGTTTTTCTAACAACACTTAAGTCCACCTTAGCAAAACATTTGATGAACACACTTAACTAGGTTAGTTATGTAGGTCTACGCACACTACGATCATGATTTGGTAATTCAGAGAATCATCGGGTAGCGCACACGAGTCTCGTATCTCGTACGTTGGTGAAACAAAATAATAAAAACTAATTTGTTATGATTTATATGCATTATAACTTGCAAATATGTGTTTATGTAAATTGATATGATAATAGGTGTTTTACATGTTATCGGGTTTGTAACCGACACTAGATAAACCCAGTTAGAGAGTTAAACATACGTTGGAAGAACATATGTGTAAGTGAACTTATAAGTGAAGATAGGCATAAGAGAAGATAGGCAATATGCGAAGATGGGCATCTTCACTTATCTATCTCCTATCTTTGCCCAGAAGTCCATCTTCGCTCGTCTGACGGGGTTCACCTATAAATATCACCCTTAAGCTCATTTATAGCATTCTTAAAACCCTAAAACGCCTCCTAACACAAATTAACGAACGTATAAGCTCCGTAACCCCTTTTCCATCAAAACACATGATTCTAAGAGCTGAACAACATTTAGAATCAAACCAAGTGAAGATCAAAAGGTATGTAACCTATCTAAATATTTCTAATCACTTTTAAATGATGTTGTTTATAAAAACTAATTGCTCAGATCTGATTTAAGTGTGTTTTCCTCATTCAAAACCTTTCCTAATGATTTCCTAATTAGATCTAAACATTAAAATTGAGTTTTCTCAAAGTAATGAGCTTGGATGATAATAAGATGGTATTGATGACCTAGAAATTGGGTCTTTTGTATTATTTGTTGATTAAATGATAATATGATGTTGTGTGGACGATAGGTTATGAATTAGAAGCATGATAGGATGATGTTTGTGTTCTTAAGGGAAGTTTACGAGTTTTGGCCCGTTTGGGAGTTTATTGTTTATATCTAGGGTTTGTTTATGCAAATTATTGATCATGAACTTATAGAAAAAATATTTTGATAATTACATATCGATTTGGAGACTTATTGAACGTTGGAACATGCTAAATTGAGATATTTTCCATTTAAGGAAACATTTATATGCAACATGATTTGACATCCTTATAATTTACCATTTAGGGAAAACGCCATGTTGCAGGCAAAGATGGGGCAGCAACAGGCGAACATAGGGTATGGCGAAGATACCTAACTTCGCCTAGGACTCATCTTCGCCCAACACTAAGTTCGCTTATTAGTTAACTTCACTATTGTGGAACTTCATTAATGTGCATCTTCACTATTGTGACCGAATTAAATAATTACTCGTGTATTGCATGATCGGTTATCTAAGATGTTAGTGCATTTCAGTGTGAAAAATGCTACTTTAGTTAATTGGTCCTTTTGTGTTGAGAGGTCATTTTGCAACATGCTCGTTAGTGTTATAATAAAGAGTATGGAAGTTATGTTTTGTACCCTAGCGAACATGAATGATTAGCGGCAATGGGGATCTAGCGAAGATGCATCTTCGCTAGTCAGCTTCTTCGCTAGAGATCAACCCATGCAAGTATAAATACCTTGCATGGTGGTGTAGGCTTGGGTTGTTGGCCAGGTTTCATTAGTGGTATATTGGTTGTAATCTGTTTGATAGTTAATCAAAGATACAACGAAGTTAAAAGTATTCTTTCCTGTTTGTGTTTATTCAAATCGTTTGTTGCATAAACATCTATCAAGATATTCCGCACCTTGATAGATCTGATCAATATTGTAGTCGATCTATTCCAAGGAGCTTCAATTGGTATCAGAGCATTCGGCTCAAAAGGTTGTACAATTCAAGATTGGTTTTTGCGAAATCGAATCGTTTGAATTTGTTTTACGTTTCAATCTTCAATTTTCGACCATAATCATCCAAATCACATCATCCCTGATCGATATTAGCATGATAATTGTGGTTTTGGTGAAGTTTCTGCTGAAAACTGATCTAAGGTTCTTATCAGTTTGTATAGCGAAGATAGGGGTTTTAGCGAAGTTCGGAGAAAGAGAAGATACCTTATCTTCATTTATCAAATATCTTCGTTGGTTAGTCATCTTCGTGAACAAGCATCTTCATTGGATAGCCATCTTTACTATTATTATACTTCGAACAGAATCTTGATAAAACTTTTTGCCTTTACTTTGGAGTTTATTTGGACATACACTTGGAGATTTTAATTGAACTTAAATTTATTTAAACATTAATAAAAAAATGTCGATTCTAAATAAACTAGTTGAGATGTACCCCGAGGTTAGTAAATCTAACTCTCCACCAAATATGATTTTAGTTGACAACTACTATTGGTGGAAGGACAAGTTTGAAGAGTGGGAAAGGTTCTATAACTTGCGTATATGGCTGTGTATTCATAATGGGTATTCTAAACCAACTAGAACTATTGTGGGACAGACAATTACCATTTCTTTTAAGGACATGGATGAAGAAGATAAAGCAATGTATGAAGCTGAAAACAAAGCACATGCATCAATCACTATGAGTCTTCCTCAAGAGATCCTACACACGTTTAGAAAGTACAAATATTTAAAAGACTTATGGGAAGCTCTTGAAAACAGGTTTGAGGGAAATGACATTGTGAAGAAAGAAAAAGATTGATCTGCTGAATAAAGAGTTTGCAGTGTTTAGACATATGAAAGGAGAAGGATTAGAGGATACACTCAACAGGTTTTATCACATCGGATACACTACACAGTGTTGGAGTTAAGCAACAATATTTTGGACTCTCTATCATCCAAATGGGAAGTCTACACTTTATTGATAAAGGAAAATTCGCCGTATGAGTCTTCCACACTTGATGAGGTTATTAGAAAGTTGAGAGCCTATAGTCTTGCCATGCAGAGAAAGGATACCGGTTATGATTAGATACAAGATCTGGGAGTATATTATGGAAAACACCGTCATCAAAGAGCGCATCTAGTGGTAGTGGAAATGCACTGCATTCTTTTCAGGTGATCAGGTAGTATAGTTTTTGATGCAGATGGTGAATGTTGCTTTGTGTTTACTTCTAGAGAATCAACAAAGATAAAAGATATCCCGTCTGGTAGGGATAAAGGAAAGGGAAAAGTTGGATCTAGCAGTTCTGAGTCAGGGTGTAACCACAAGTCTTGTAAGTCTATGCCCATGAGTGTTCTATCAGTTGAGCAACAACTTGCAGTATTATCTACCTTCGTTTTATCCTGGGGGAACTACATTAAGGGGAAGATTAATGATCCGGCTGTGTTTGACGAAGATTATGATCAGGTTGATCTGGATGACTTGAAGAAAATGGATCTTTAGTGAAATCTTGCTATGATCTCTAGGAGATCAAAACAGTTTATAGACTGAACAGGGAGACAACTAGTTCGCGGCAGAGTAGGTTTTGATAAGTCCAAGGTCAAGGGTTACAACTGCAACAACTTTGGGCACTTTGCTAGAGAATGTTCAAGACCAAAGAATCAAAACCAAGGTAACACTGTTAGGCAAAGCTCCTTAGTTGCGCCTTCATAAAGCAACAACAACTTAAAGGCGTTACCGGTAGCCAAGCCCGATGGTACTTATGATTGGGGTAATGTGTTAAATGGTGCAAATGGTACTAGAAATCAAGCTCTTATGGCAGAGATTATTGAATAAATGAATGAGGTGAAATCAGACGCTGATGTTATAGAGGAAAATGCAGAGGGATAGGTAAAGGAAACGGAAGCTGAGTGTAGTATTGAGAAATCTGAGACATCTAAGGCAAATGAAGAACAGGGGAAGGAGTTGACTACACAGCTGTTGGATCTAGCAGCATCTACTACAGGAATGTCAACTAAGGAGTTCATTGCTTACATGGCAGACTTGAACTCGGAAGCTAAAAAGGTACAACTTCCTCTTTCATTAAATGTATATGCTAGCAATAAATGTGTTGATTATACAGAGAGGACAACTTTATTGATTAATGAAAATGAGCAGATAGCTAAGCACAATACTAGTTTAGTTGTCCTATTAGATTAGGAGAAAGAGACCTATCTAAGAAATAAGGTTAGGGAAAGCGGTCTTAAGACTAAACTAAATGCTGCTCAAGGATTTGAACCATATGCTAAGGAATAGATTAACTACCTTAATTTAGCTCACTTAGCTATAGTTGACAAACAAGACATAATTGCAGAGAAACATAGAGATTGGCCAGTTGAAAATTTAGGTAACAGATCTAAATAGGCAGGTTGATCAGTGTAAAAGCACTAAGTATTCGTATAACGTTATGCTAGACTCTAGGAAAGAAAAAAATGAAACTTCTGGAATAGGTTATCAGGATGTCCCACCTCCTCTGAATAGTAACTACATATTTTTCCTAGTGAGAAGGAGGTAACTGATGAGATGTATGAACCTAGACATGTAGAGAAGAAGGTTGACTCTAGTGTTATGAAGGTTGAAGAGGTTAAATAGGCAGTTAGTTGTGAGTCATCCAGTGCTGTTAAGGATGAGAAATCAAGAGAGGTGATCAAGAACACAGAGGGTTCGGGGGCTAAATCTATTGAAACTGAAAAATTGTATACTCTCAAAGGATCTGATTTAGTGTATGCTAATTCAGAATCCACCCTGATAAAATTGATTATATTTTTAATGAAAATACGAAACCTAAAGTTTCTAAAGCTAATAATGAAAAGTCTGCTCCTAAAATGATTTTGAAAAATCCTAAAACTGTCAACACAGGAGTGACACAAAATAAAGAAACTGTGAAAGGTGGAGTCGAGTGTTCTGGGTCATGCTCTCCAAAGTCAGTCAGTGATGAAGGATCAAACTCTAACGGATCCTATAAAAATCCTCTTATGAAGAGATCATGCTACAAATGCCACCATAAAGGTCATGTGGCTAGTTTGTGTCCCTTGAAAAAGGTGAAGCTTCTACACGGACTAATGTGAAAAAGGAAAAGTCTCCTGTGAAATCTGCTAACAAGAGAGAAATGAGCAATTTTGCTAAGAAGAGTTGGCAGAAAAGGTTAAAGAGTGCTGATGATGGTGGGTCTAGGGATCCCTTAAAAAGACTTAAAAATGCAAATTTTGAAAAAGCAAAGTTTGTCCCAGGCATGTAGTTGTTAGTAAAGAAAAGCACATCTGGTGCTTCGTCATCTAAGCAGGCCACTCCTATTCCTACCAACAAATACCAACCACCACATAAGTAACAACGCCACCAAAGTCCACAGTGTGACAAACAATGTAATAATATTCAAAATGGTTATCGGGATAGAAATTATCCCAATAATAAAAAATTTCAATAAATTATAATAATCAAGGATACTCCAATAGAGGGAGTTATTCATAAAATCACTACAACAGGCCAGTGAATCAGAGAGGTTACCACAACTCTCCTAATCAGACTCCAAACAACCAATACAACCAACCACAGAGAAATAGTCCTAAGAGATCCAGGACTCTCGAAAGGAGTGATGGATACTGGCGAGAATTTTCGTATGTTGATGAAAAGGTCAAACCTAAGACTTTGACAACTTGGGTCCCTTACTCTAACTAATTTTCTCTGTGAATGCAGGAGCTGCTTAGGAGGATTATCAACTGGTGGTACGTTGATAGTGGCTGCTCTAGGCATATGAAGGAGGAAATGAGGTTGTTGATAGAGTTTGTTAAATGTGATGGAGGTTATGTGAATTTTGCAGGCACCAAAGGTGGTGTAGGTCCATGGAAGGGATCGATTACAAGATTGATCAGATTAACCAAGGTGTGGAATCCCTTGATTAATGTTTACGTAATAACCGAATATAACACAATCAAGAACCAACACACTGATATACTATAAAATCGTCTTCTATTGATTATAAACGGATTACAATCAACTCAATACAACACACACAAACTTGGTGGCTACTAACTCTCTAGATTAACTAACTGAACGATCAACCTAAACCCTACACAAACATGTTCTATTTATAACAGAACATCTTCGCTGGGCCTGGGCTTCTAGCGAAGATAGCCTATCTATGCTAACCACCCAAGTTCGCCCTATGAGCTTGTTCGCCTACCACAAGTTCACTAATTACAATAAAGAAGATTACATGTTATACAAAACGCTATCTACTAAGCTATTCTATCTAGTAAGCTGTTGTCACACAGAAATGCACCAACAAACTCCCCCTTGACAATAGCTTTTAGATGTCTTCGTCTTTATGCAACTTGATGACTCTAAGTCTTTGGATTTCTTCAGCTTCAATGTACTAGTAGACTCCCTCCTAAGCTGATGAATCCAATTTATCTATCTTTCAGATACCTTGAGTCATCCGATCATCATGATCTTTATCAACTTCATCTGGTGAGCAAATCTTTCATCTTTTCAACTCTGATTTGTATGAATGAGCATTTATGTAGATGGAGATGGAGGATCGCAACGTGAAATCTTGACTTCTGCACTTCACTTTGACAATCAACATTAATCTTTGCATCTTGATTTATGCCCTTCACTTTGACATCAGCATTAATCGCTGCACTATCACGACCAACACCTCGAAAGACACATTAGTCTAATTCACATTAAAGATAAACCAATATTTTATCCCGATATGCCAATACATATGCAACAACACAATTTAGCAGTTCAAAATGGAAGACCTTAAAAAAATATTTTTGGTATTTTAGTTTTAGAATAAAATGAAACAAACTAAAAATATTTACAATGCATCTTTTTGTGAGAATCATGTGCACGAAGATCATATCAACTTTGTGAAACTGGTTCACACTCTCAGTTAATTTTCTTAATTTAATTTTGTGAATAACAGTCCAAGACGATTATCGATATTGTTTATCCACTTAAACAAGCTACACGAAAGCTTTAAAGTTATTACCTTGTGATATTATTAATTGATTTATACCGTTATACCAGTGTGTCCCACAACATGACATATTCCCACGATCAAGGTAAGCACAAAGATTCCACGTAACAGGTGACTATATTGTTGCCATCTGTATAATTTACAAGGTACAAGTCACATCGGTGTACATGTCAGCATATATCTGGATGTGACAAAGTGACCAATATGAACTCAACTAGGGTTATGACAAATACCATTATAATCTGGTATGAACTCAACCAGGGTTATGCCTTTATCATATAAGGGTTTTGGCATTTTCCTTTTTCCTTTTGCTCTTTTAGGATATTTTGGCTGTGCCTAGGTCAACATATTCTGGATGCAGTAGAAGGACATGCAGGTAATCCCCGGATGTTTCAACAATTTAAAGACCCGAAACCTCAAATTTTGGCAATCTATCAACGCAAGATTTAAGATTATGAAATCACACGTCAATGATGTGTTCCCCGCTTGGTACATGGCCCTTTATATTTATGTCACATTAAGCTGATTTATTCGTGTCTCTTGGCTACCAGTACATCATATAATGGAGCTGTTATCCCATTTAGCACATTTAAATTTATTTATCAATGTGACAATCCAACTGCTGATGTGCTATCATTTCTTCTCTTTCACACCATGATTTCTCATTTTCTGAATTTTTAATGTTTTTGTATTTTCTAAATAAATTATATTACTCCTCCTAAACGCACGCACACATCTAAACTCTTTTTGGCTTAGGGAAATTTCTCCCCTTAAATTTTTGTTTTTCTGAAAATAAAACAGAAATTTTAAACAAATAGTCTCCCTCTTAAACTGACAAAAAGTTTTCAATGTGAAAATGAGAATAATATGTATAATTTTAAAGTGCAAAATTAATATCTTAACCAAAGTAAACCATTCGTTACCATTGGTAACCTATAATTCACCTCAGATAATTTACAAGAACAACCATGGTCGAACAAGTTAACACTCCTCCACAGTCGCCCTGCACACACTCAACAATTCAGTTTGTACGAGGAACCTAGGCTTTAGTAGTCTTGGTTTGACCTCTTTCATTAACATAAGTAAACTCATTTAAATGTCCATTACACCTTATAGGTGACTTGGATCTGTTGCTCGTTGATTTTTGAGACTAATAATTAGAAACCTTTTGATAGTGATTAATTGAATAGTATTTACCGATTATCGTACCTTGAATTATTGAAAATTCTTGGTTGATTATTTGAGTTACATAAACTCCTATAATCATTTCTCTGAGAGTTTACTTGTTGATTTTGATAATGTCTTTTATGAAAATTTCAATAACCATTATTCTGGTATCGATTTTGATGTTGGAACCTATTTGATTGACCATTGTAGTTATTATATCTTGGGGATTGACCTCTTAGTCTGTGACACCCCAGGAAAATCCCACATCGGCCATGGCCAGGAGAGATCCTTGGTTCATAAGTAATGTCTTGCCTCTTAAATCACCAACGCGTTTTGGGCTTAATGTTAGTGGATGAGAGGAGAACTCCACAGTTAAGCGTGATCCCACATCGGCCGTGGCCAGGAGAGATCCTTGGTTCATAAGTAATGTCTTGCCTCTTAAATCACCAACGCGTTTTGGGCTTAATGTTAGTGGATGAGAGGAGAACTCCACAGTTAAGCGTGCTCAGGTGGGAGAAATTTCAGGATGGGTGACCTCCTGGGAAGTCTCCACTTGGGCAACCAAAAACAAATCCGTGAGTTCTGGATGGGCAAAGCGGACAATATTGGTGATGAGAGGGGCAGGGTGTTACATAGTCCATCAAATTGTCCCGAACATGAAGTCTCAGGATGAGTTTTTTAGTGATTTTTAGAACATGGTACCTCATTTTTACCCTTATCAAACCGATTCCCATCCTTTGCAACTCCCTTTTGTTGCTTTTGAATAGACTTCTTATTAGACTTACTCTCACCATATTTTTCTATTAGATTAAATGGGCACCAACTAGCCACATGCCCTCTAATGCGACAGTTAAAGCAAGATCTTTTCTTAAGCTTTGATTGAGGAGTAGATTCTGAAGAAGAGAGTCTAGAGTCATGAACCACATTGGAAACTACCTCAGTAATAATAGTTTTGATTTGTCCCTAAGCAATAGATGACATTGGGAATTCACTATCAGAAAATATCTTGTCATTACCCTTTAGTTTATACAGCTTCTTAACAACTGTTTTCTGATTTGATTTCCTAACGTTATCCAGGTTTACACTCTTTTTAACTTCTACAACCTCATTCATCTTTTCTTGACTGCTATTAGATTCAATAGATTCTTTTTCAGTAGAACTAGAACTCTTAGGCAAGTCAATATCATGTGATTCGACTACAGGTGGTTTACCATTTACCGCATCAATGAACTCTTCCTTTAAGGGCAGGAATGAGTAGTTCTCATTAAAGGGAGGGGGAACATCATGGTAGTCTAACCCTGCTGACTCATTCTTATCCTTTTGGGAATCTATGATGACATTATAAAGGTACGTGGTACTCAAGACTGTTCAACCTGCCTATTAAGTTCTATTATCTTAACCTTTTGCTCATCTATCTCCTTGTTTTTCTCAGCAATGACCTTTTGTTTATCAGCTATGGCTAGATGGGCTAGATCCAAATAACAGATCTTTTCCTTGACTACAAGGTCTAACGTCTTAAAGTCCTTTTCTGCAGCTTTAAGCTTAGACTTAAGATTACCCTCTCTAATCCTATTGCCCAAATTAACTTCTTTTTCCTGATCTAACATGACTACAAGACTATTGTTATTCTTAGCTAGTTTCTCATTTCGAGTAATCAGGGATGCAAGACGCTCAGCATAGTCAACACATTTTTTACATGCATTAATAAATTAGAAGAGAGAGAAGTGTGCACCTTTTTGTCGATGGAGTCCAATTCAGACATGCATGTGATGAACTCCTTGGTAGACATCCCTTCTACTTCCTTGAGATCAATGATTTCAGGTACAACCGCACTCGCATCATTTACCTCATCAGCATCAATAACTTCCATTGCTTCCCCTTTCTTATCCTTAACAATTTATGCCTCTAAAGTTTGATCACTTGTTCCCTCACATGATTTAAATTATTGATCTGGCACGAACTCCTTTGGGCTCTCACTGCTTTATGAAGAATGACCACTTGATCTTTGTCCCGAAGAACTCTGATTGGAAGAACTCTGCTGAGTGTGACTATTTATTTTAAAACGCCTTTCCAAAGCCTCCAACAGCTCTTGTGAATAGTCGTACCTCCTAAAGTTATGTTGAATATCACCTGGCAAAGACTGGTATATAGTTGTCAAAACTTTTCCCTCAGCATCGAACATTTGTTTATCAAACTCCTGCATTTCACTGTACCTTGGTACACACTTGATGTCGTCAATTCCTTCGTAGGCAGGTTTAGCATACCCATAGGTGATGCATTCCCACATTCTTTCATCCTCACATTTGATAAATGATTCAAATTTGGTTCGCCAGTCCTCAAATTCCTCAATTTTTATTAGTTTGGGAGCAGTTTTAATTGCAACGCCAAGTTGTCCACAGGTTTAATTAAGTTCTCAAGGCGGATTGCAAAGATTTCCAAAAGCGAGAGGTTAAGTGTAGATGCACGTATTGCGACTAGTGATTGGATCTACAAAGTTAACATGTGTTAAAAAGTGCTGATAACATGTGTTAAAAAGTGCTGATGACCTGAAAGTGGAAAAAGTGGGCGAATGTAGAAATGGAACCTGAGAAAGTGGGCGAATGTAGAAACAAAGTGGGCGAATGTGGAAAGATTCCACATTCGACCATTACAAATGGGCGAATGTGGAAAAGTTCCACATTCGACCATTGAAAAGGGGCGAATGTGCAGAGCCTATAAATAGATTTTGCGAGTTTTTGAGAAAAATAGAGTTGTCATTTGTGTATGTGTTCAGGTCAGGTTCCAGGTCATTTTGGTGAAAGTCTGTAATTGATTAGATTAACGTGTGATTGATTGTAATTGAATATTTGAGAAAGTTAATCTATGAAAAAGCTTTGAAAATGATCTTGATTGTGTTTTGATTAGAGTTTTATCATTTTGTTCAGAACTAGGGTTTCCGCACCTGGTTTTGTGACTTGTATGATCATATTATCCTGTTTTAGCTAAAATCTTTCGCTCACAAAGTGGTATCAGAGCCATACGGATCATACAACAACAAATTTGATAAACTCAGAGCTGATTTGGACATGTTTTTGATCAAAATACATCTGTTTTTTCATAAACATGGTTTTTGAGTGTTTTTGATTGATTTGAAGTTGATTTTGTGGTTAAAATTCAAAATTCCATGTATTAAAGTTGCTCCAAATCAATTCCGAATCATAACCTGATTAAGATCATTCAAATCCACAAACTTTTGATAATCAGAGATCAAAATAACCGTTTTTCAAAGTGTAACCGTTTTTCAAAATCTGAAAATCACTGAACTGGGCGAACTTGGACATAATGGGCGAACCTGGAATTATTTTGGGCGAACCTGGAACTTTTTGGGCGAACCTGGAACTGTAGTGGGCGAACCTGAAAATTTTTGGGCGAACGTGGAATAGAAGTGGTCGAACGTAGACATTTTTGGGCGAACGTGGAATTTGATTTTGATATTCTACATTCTGGTGTTTATTCTACATTCGGCTGATACTTTTGGGCGAACGTGGAATCAAAAGGGGCGAACGTAGAATTACCAGGGGCGAACGTAGAATTTAGTGCCTAAAAATTTCGAAAATTTTCTATCGAAAATTTGGGTAAGGCAATTTTTGACGATTTTTGTTGGAAAAATGATTAATTACATGGCCGTATGTAGAACGGATGAGGAGATCAAAGCTCTAGTAGAAGCTGAAAGAAAGCAACAACAATTACAGAGACAAAATTCTCAAGCTGACTACATTTGGAGATTTCCAATGACACCGAAACCAACTGATGAAATGGTACACGTTAACAAGTGTGTTAACAGAGAAGGTGTTCATAGGAATGTTGTATGTTTAGTCAAACAAATGAGACATGATGATTCCAGTGAATTGTCAAAGAGTGATTTGAGTTCTGATACGAGTTCAGAACAAAGTACATCAGAACAGAGTGATATTTCAAATGGTGATGCAAAATCTGATAATGGTAATAAATCAGATGATGAGGTAAGTGCTAGTTGTTCTAAATGTGTCAAGTTGAATTGTGAATTGATGACACTTATTGAGGACAAACAGAAACTAGCAAATGAACTAGAAAATTGTAAAAACCAAATTATAGTTTTTGAAAAGAATGAAAAAGATTTGTTAAATAAAATTGAATCTTTAAAGAAAGAAATGTTAGAAATGAATAAAAGTGTTTCAAAGAATACTTCCACTTCAGAGTGGGAAATCACAACACCTTGCGTTGTTAATTCTGATTCTGAAGTGAAACAAGTGTTTGAACAGAAAACTGAAAATGTTGAAACAACTTCAGAATCTGAATCTGAAGAAAAACCCATATTCAGTTTTCCTGAAGGAGTTGAAGGATCCTACATGCTGGAAGGACATGACAAATTGATTTTCAACAAAGATTTTCTAATTGAGAATATCGAACAATCTCTACCTAAATGTATTTTTGTTGATAATCTTGATCTGTTAAATCAATTTAGAAATCAATTTGATCATCTTCATTTTGAACTCAGTCCTAACCAACATGAGAATAAAGAGGATCAAAAGAAAAATGTTGAAAATAAGAATAGTCCTAAAGTAAAGGGATCAAAACCAAACAAATCGAAAGGAAATGATCAGATGAAAAATTCTCATCAAAAGAATTCAAGAAATTTTTCATCTAGATCATATGACTATTATGATTATTCATATAAATCTCGATTTGATGGTTATTGGGGAAATAACTCACCACAGTATTCTTATGGTTATGTTGAATGGAGAAACTGTTTTGAATGTGGTGAAGTTGGTCATATTGCAGCTCATTGTCCCTATTGGTATTGGGATGACGGGTATGCATGTGATTTTGAAGAGTATAGGTCTTGTTATAACTGCGGAGAGTGTGGGCATTTAGTTGCTTACTGTCCGTATATTAAACAGAAAAAGACCAAAGTGAAATTTGCTAGAGATTCAGGCAATGTCAGAAAGTCTGTTTCCCCAAAACCAATCAAGAAGCAAAAGGGGAAACAGGTTGTATATGACAATCGTAACAAAGTTGCCTTGAATAAAAATGGAGATTGTGATAGGGTTGCTAAGGTAAGGGGGAGTTCTCAGGCTAAGTCTAAGAATAACTCTAAACCTGGGTCTTCATCAGTTAAGTCTGAGAAGATTCCAAACAAAGTTCAGAAGCAGGTGTCAAACATGAAACCTGAAAAGTCAAAAATCAAAACGATTTCAACAAAATCTAAAATAAACTCTGAACGTGTTTGGAAACCCAAATCACTTTCTAAGTCAATAGCAATTTCTACTTCAAATCAATCCATTGAAAGACCAATTGATTTTTCAAAAGGAGAATGGATTGATGTTCCGAGAATTGATGACCTTGGACGACCCATCATTGTGAAGGGATGGGTGCCTCTTTCATGCTAATTGTTTAATAAGTGTGCAGATTGTTCCAGACAGACCTATTAGCTATTCTTTGATAGTTGATAGTGGAGCATCTGTATACACACTATTTATTGGAGAGGTGAAGGTCAAGGAAGGGTTATTGAAGAAGGAAAACATGATTTCAACAGAGAGGAGAGTGTTTGTCGTCTGACTCCAACCTGTGAAGCCGGAAAAAGTTGCAATCTCTTGCAATTGCTCTCAGGTGTTGGATTTCAATAAGAGATACGACAAAATGGTTTGCTAATTGAAAAATCTTAATGAGTCTAGTAATCTGAGTGGAAAATGGTTCTTAAAACTCAGTGGGTAAACCGCATCGGATATCATTTTATTTTGGTTTTCTTCAAAAAGTTTAAAAAAATCCAAAAATATGCTTATTTTTAGATTTTTAGGGGGAGAAAAATTTCAGAAAAATCAAAATAAAAAATTAGAAAAAATCAAAAATGAGTTTTTCCTGGAGAAAAAGAGGAGATGATAGTACATCAGTGAACTGTCAGATTACTCTAAAAACAAAAATAATTTGATAAACATTGAGTAGCCACTACAATTATATATTGGTAGGCTTGAAATCAAAGTTTAAAGTTTAGCATGGTGATATAAATTTAAAATCAATAACTGATAATCATGTGGATCAACGTATCGTTGGCATATGGTCTTAGTACCGAAATTTCGTTTGATAGATTGCCAAAATCGGAGGTTTTGGGTCGTTATATTGAAAGTTATCTGGGGATAGCCTAACTGATCTTTTGTTGTATTGATTTACGGACCTAGATCAGTCAGGGTATCTTATTAAAAGATCTTTAATGACAAAACCTTAAGTTACCGAATGAGGAACTTAACATGTGTGATGATAATCAAAGATTATCTAATGCATCGTATCCAATCATTGATGCAAATCATGATTGATATTAGTCCTCACCCTGGTAGAGTGCACAAGTCGCTTTGAAGCATTAATTTGCTGACCTGTCACCACTGTGTCTCATACCTTGTAACTAACAGATAACTACAGTATAATCACGCGTTACAATGAAACTTTGCGCAATTCTTGATACGGGAATGTGTCGCGAATGCGGGGACCATAGATTCTTCAGTATCTAATATTACTATAATGTATCTAAAGTGCTGAGCAATGAATGATGATTTTGAGTCTAAGTGGACAAACATACTGGTAATGGTTGTAGGATGCTCAATGACAAAAACAGAAAATTGATCAAAAAGAGTTATGACTGACTGTTTCAATACTGATATGATCCTCTTAACCGGAAAAATTCACAAAAATATGTTGAATTTACTTTTATGCAATTACATTGGAAAATTCAAAAAGATTTTTGGTGTGTTTTAGCTTAAACTTTGAAAAATCAAAAAGTTTTTGTTTCAACTTTATTTTCGATAACCGATGTTGGGATACTGTATGAGAATGCTCAGATACTTAAAAGTTGAAAAAGATTTCAAATTTTCAAGTTTCTGGTACATATTGAAAATGTTGTATCGTTCATGGGGAGAACTATTGAGGGTCAAAAGGAATGTGAAGAGTACTTCCGAGATTTTTGTCGTGTTTAACGCCGGTTGTAGTTTGTGCAGTTTTTTAGTAAATTTTTTCTGCAGAATCAAATACAACAGGTGCACTAATCATGATTCATCGACAAATTGTGTAACCAAACAAGACTCACACCTGAACATCAAGATTACCAGAACAACAGAAGTTAGTAAAAGGTTAAAGAAATGATGAAGATTGAAGAAATCAAGATTATCGTCTATTTTCATCTTTGAAGTAACAAATGTCAAAGCCAAGATTTCTTGAGTCTGTCTGAGATTTCAAAGCTTGTTGGAGAGATAGATAGGAACTTCGACACAAACGTGCATGAAATTGGAAAGTTTTCAATCAAGATTTGAAGAATTGATAACTTTCTGCTTTGGTACATCACTAGCTAGGTCCAAGGGGGAGATTGTTAGTGCACTATTCGTGTATGTCCCTAGCTAGTGATCCGGTACAGAATGTCGAAGGTTCAGATAATCAGAGAACGACCAAGACTTAAACACGAAGACAATCCAATAAATAGTCGAGGGGGAGTTTGTAGATGCACGTATTGCGACTAGTGATTGGATCTACAAAGTTAACATGTGTTAAAAAGTGCTGATAACATGTGTTAAAAAGTGCTGATGACCTGAAAGTGGAAAAAGTGGGCGAATGTAGAAATGGAACCTGAGAAAGTGGGCGAATGTAGAAACAAAGTGGGCGAATGTGGAAAGATTCCACATTCGACCATTACAAATGGGCGAATGTGGAAAAGTTCCACATTCGACCATTGAAAAGGGGCGAACGTGCAGAGCCTATAAATAGATTTTGCGAGTTTTTGAGAAAAATAGAGTTGTCATTTGTGTATGTGTTCAGGTCAGGTTCCAGGTCATTTTGGTGAAAGTCTGTAATTGATTAGATTAACGTGTGATTGATTGTAATTGAATATTTGAGAAAGTTAATCTATGAAAAAGCTTTGAAAATGATCTTGATTGTGTTTTGATTAGAGTTTTATCATTTTGTTCAGAACTAGGGTTTCCGCACCTGGTTTTGTGACTTGTATGATCATATTATCCTGTTTTAGCTAAAATCTTTCGCCCACATTAAGCGGATGTCACGATCTGAGATGATGTCTAGAGGTACACTATGGCGACTCACAACTTCACTCATGCAGATGCTTGCTAACTTGTCAACAGAATACGTTTCACGAATGTGCAAGAAATGAGTTGATTTTGTTAGTCGATCAATACTACCCAGATGCTATCGTGACCTTTCGAAGTGCGAGGAAGTTTAGTGATGAAATCCATCGCTATGCTCTCCCATTTCCATACAGGAATTTCTTGTTGCACAAGCAAACCAGAAGGTCGTTGATGCTCCGCCTTGACTTTGGAACAGATGAGACATTTTGCCACAAAAAGAGCAATGTCTTTCTTCATGCTAGGCTACCAATAAGTATACCAAAGATGTTGATACATTTTATCTGCACTAGGATGAATAGAATAACTAGACTTGTGAGCCTCGTTCATTAGAAAGGCACGATGATCGTTACTAGGGGTGTTCAACGAATTGAATAACGGATTCTTGAATTATTTGAATCTAATTTCTCGAATTTTTAATATTTTTACCTGAATTCATATTCGAATCGTATTCGCTTAAAATTCAATTTATTCTATTCTATTCTATTCGTATCCGCTTAATATTTTTTTTGTCCTTAAAAGTTCAACGGTTTCAATGGTGCAGTCCAAATTGTCCAATTCAATTTGTTGGTTCTCTATGATCCAATTAACGAAGATTCCTATATGCGAATTTGGTCAAAAACGAAGATCCTCTTGAAAAGGAATATACTCAAAAACGAAGACGCCATTAGCAAAGATACCTAAGAAACGAAGATGGACTTAAAACGAAGATGAGGGTATATTCGCTAATGTCCAAATTCATTATTACCATAACTTCGTTTTTCGAATCTGATCAACCCTAATATGAAAATTTATGGCCAAAATCTTATCAAAACAAAAGAAACATGCTGCAATCGATCAAATATGATAATACAATATTGATTTATGTCGAAAACTGTAGCAATACTCGAATGAACAAAAAAACGATTTTAGAGTTTCGATTTTGCAAAAACCAATCTTGAACTCTACAATCTTTTGAGTCGAAAGCTCTGATACCAATTGTAAGTCCACGGAATGGATTGATTACAAGAATGACCATATTAACCAAGGTGCGGAATCCCTTGATTAACGTTTACGTAATAACCGAAAATAACACAATCAAGAACGAACACAATGATATACTATAAAATATCTTCTATTGATTATAAACGGATTACAATTAACTCAAAACAACACACACAAACTTGGTGGCTATTAACTCTCTAGATTAACTAACTGCGCGATCACTGGGCCTATTTATAACAGAACATCTTCACTGGGCCTGGGCTTTTAGCGAAGATAGCCCATCTTTGCCAACCACACAAGTTCGCCCTATGGGCTTGTTCGCCTATCACAAGTTTCCTAATTACAATAAAGACGATTACATGTTATACAAAACACTATCTACTAAGCTATTCTATCTAGTAAGTTGTTGTCACACAGAAATGCATCAACAGGTGGGCGCATTTTTGAAAAGGGGAAGGTCACAAATGGCAAGATTGACGAGTGGTTCAAGGAACAGCCCTTTATATTGATAAAACACTTAATTTATCCGCATTTGATCATGTTATTGCTTGGGATTAGATAACTGCGAGTACTTTGGTTGCAGGAGCATTAAGGAGCTTAAAACGAAGAAATACGAGCTTTGACGAGTGGTTCAAGGAACAACCCTTTGCTTTGTTATTATGATGTATGAACAATTGCTTGTAGTGTGTTGATTAATTTACAATTTTTAGTCTTTATCGTACGTTCTTGGTGTTGCTAACAACCGAGATATCACAGGAAGGAATGGGGTTGGTTATTGATTAATTGGTCATCGGGAAACAACCTCGCGTTAATATAATCCGAGTACTTTGTTCCCTTTTATTACAACAATTGCTTTTACATGAGTTATGTCTATGTAACTCTTTCTAGTGGAAATTCACACAAGCGTTTAGAGAAACCGGATCCTTGAATGATCATTGTTCCATAATTTGAAGAAACAATCTTAAGTTTAAACGTTAATTAGTTATTATTCTAGTTTAAAAGTAAAACAACCAAAACTCTTGATCTTCTATTTTTGAGTAAGTTGTTTAATTGTAGTTAATCAACAAAGCTAGAATTCACACATTTTCCACAAACTCCTTGTGTTCGATACCTTCTTACCACTACTTATTGGTTGTAATTGGGATTAATTTTACGTGTACCACGACAGCACGTCAAATTTTGGCGCCGTTGCCAGGGAGTAGTGCGCAACGTGTGTTAATTTCTTAGTTTTGTTTTGTTATTTTCGGGTTTACACTGGTTGTGTTTTGTGTGCAGGTACTTCAAGTGTATGCATACTAGAGGCTCTCATGAGTCATCACTACTATTGTTTGATCCGGAGATTGAAAGGACATTGAGACAAAACCGAGTTTTGATACGTAAAAATAGAATCATTGATTCACGCACTTCACCGTTTACACCAAGAAACATCATGCAAGAACCTCAAATACCACCAACAATGGGTCAAACGACCTCATCATTCACTCCTACCTCTACACAACCTTCACCCAATACCACAATGCCTAACCTTTCCGACAATCCTTCCACACCAACCCATACCACACAACCGAGTTCTTCTCAAGTTGAACCCAACCTTACCTATAGTCCATCAAATACAATTCCACCATTTTCCCATTTTTTCCAACTACGGGTCAATCATCTTCTACTTTCCCAAAACCACAAGGCTCAACCATTATCCATGCCACATCTACTTATCAACCACCAAACCAATCGTGTTTCCAATATTCATCTTTTCTAGGTGGGCAAAATTTGAGATTTCAAAGGGATAGATATGATGATGTGTATGAAGAAGAAGAGTTCAGTGGGTACAATGAAGAAGGGTACTATTATGGAGGTGATGGTGCATTTGTGGGATCTCAAGCAGGAGCGGGTCCATTAAGTCAACCAATTCAACAATTTCAAGACCCGGGTAGGCTACCGGTTGGGGTGCAACATGTTAGACCTCAAGGGTTGCAATTGCAACGTCCTACACCACTTAATCAAATGCGTCCCCAAAACATGCAAACTCAAAATCAAAGGCCGATACAACAACAACCACCTATGCATCAATACCCATACCAACAACAATTTGCACCGCAAGGGCCAATGCAAGGTCAAATGGGTCAACCAAGAGAACCATTGGGAGCACCTCGAAGACTTCACCGTGAGGTTGTACGGGGAATTGAAGCTCATTTTCGGCCGATTATCACTACCAATCCTTCGCCAATAGTGATTCCTCAAAATGCGGATGGAAGAACTTTTGAAGTTAGAACAACCGCTCTCCAAAGTTTACCAAAATTCAAGGGGCTAGCAACCGAAGAGCCTTATTTTCATTTGGAGACTTATGATTCTATTTGCAACACTATTGGAGGACAAGGATTTTCTTCAGATGATGTCAAGTTGGTTCTTTTCCAATTTTCATTGGAAGACAAGGCGAAGAGATGGTTTCACACTCTACCATCCGCATCGATTTTTACATGGGTCGATATGCAAAAAATATTCTTAGACGAGTTTTATAGCTCCCAAAAGACTAATGATGCAAGGAGAGGTTTGAGAAGTTTTCAACAACAATCGGGGGAAATGTTTCATGAAGCATTCGAGAGATTTAATATGATGCTAAGAAATTGTCATAACCATGGTATCCAACTTTGGGAATTGCTGAATGCTTTCCATGACGGTTTGAGTTTGGAGGATGCCCATGATTTAATGTCCATCACAAATGGTACTTTTGGTACAAACTACGAACAAGACGATTGGGCATTTTTAGAGCAAATGGCGGTAACTTCCAAAAGAAAGGCTCAATCATCGAGACGGGCGAGGCATGTTATTCAAAGGCCTCAAGTGCATGGGGTAGAAAGTGGTAATGTGCAAACTTCAAATCAATTGTACAACGTTTGCAATAATTGTCAAGAAATAGGCCATACGGCGGAGGTTTGTCAAGTGGTAGTGAATGATGGGCAAACGGAAGAGGTGAATGCTATTCAAGGGGGTGGTCGAAATTATGACATGAATTCCAATGTATATCACCCCGGGTTACGAAATCATCCTAATTTTCATTATGGGAATGCATCAAATCAATCCAACCCGAATTTTCATGCCGCTCAAGGTAATTATGTACCTCGTCAACAATACAAGCAAGCTCAAATGGGTCAAAGGAGTTCGGGTCAAGATTCATCAAGTGGGAATGAAGTCATGGATATGCTTCGGGCTATGCAACAAGACATGCAAAAGAGGAATCAACTTGATGAAGCCCGGATACAAAAGTATGAGGTTCGTGACAAAAGCATTCAAGCATTAACAACTCAAATGGGTCAATTAGCAACCGATGTGGCAGAGTTGAAAAAAGGCAAAGGAAAACTTCCTAGTGACACCCAGGTAAACCCGTCTCATGGCTCATCACGAGGAAATAATGTTAATGTTAATCAAGTTAGTGTGTTAAGAAGTGGTAAAGAATTTAAAGCTAATTTATCACCGGGTTTTGTCGAGGGGGTAGTTGAGGATGTCACGGGTAACGAGAGTGAAGATGATGAAACTCCATCGGTTTTACAAAAAGAATCAAATGTTAAAAAACCGGAAGTGAGTGAGAATGATAAAAATGAAAAAGTTGAAAATGAGCCGAATCGAGTTCCATTTCCATCGGCTCTACTTGACCCGGGTAAGAAAAAAAATATTACATCAAGAGGTCCTCAAAAAGAAGAAATGTGGGACATGTTTAAACAAGTAAAAATTAATCTTCCCTTACTTGATGCAATAAAACAAGTGCCCGCTTATGCTAAATTTTTAAAAGAATTATGCACACAAAAGAGGCAACAAAAGATGAAAATGCCTAAGCGGGTGAATGTTACCGGGCAAGTAAGTGCAGTTCTGAATGGGGAGCTTCCTCCTAAGCTCCAAGATCCTGGCACGCCATTAATAAATATTCAAGTTGGTAATTTTCAAATGGCAAAGGCATTGCTAGATCTTGGAGCCGGGGTGAGCATTTTACCGGGAGGTTTGTATGATCAATATGACTTTGGTCCATTAGCTAGGGTGGAGACAACGGTTGTTCTGGCTGATTTGTCTCACAAGTTACCTCGGGGGATGGTTCAAAATGTCATTGTAAAAATTGATGAATTTTATTACCCGGTCGAGTTTTTGGTATTGGATTACTCATCTGCGGATTCAAAGCAACAACAAAATGTTATCATGGGTCGTCCATTTTTGAATACCGCGCATGCAGTGATTGATTGTGTAGGTGCATATGTGCGACTAATGCTTTGGATTGAATAAATCATATGTTTTTGTTTCTGTCGTTGGTGCGAAGGAAGATTTTGGAAGGTACGAAGGAGAGTTTTCAAAGGTGCGAAGGAAGCATTTTGGGCGAATGAAGATTGTTTATTATGAAGTTTGGTTCGACCGTTCAAAATGGGTGAACCTGCACATTCGCACGAACAAAGTGGGCGAATGTGCAGTCTATAAATAGACAAACTCAGTTTTTGTAGTTAACTTTGAGTCATTTATTTCCCGCCACTTTCTGAATTCTCTCTGTAACTTTTTATAAACTTGTTTTGCGTCTAATCCTTGATTGTAATCGCTTTTCTACGTGTATTCAAGTTTGATTATTAATGAAAACGTTTGAAAATGATGATTTGTGTGTGTTTATCTGATTAGTTATCATTTTGTGCTGGTTTTGGGGATTCCGCACCCAAAACTAAATTGTTTGATTGTCTTTGTAGCTTATCGATCCTTTCACGCACATACAAAGTGGTATCAGAGCCATTCTGAATCAAACAACCACAAATTGATAGTTTCTCAGTTGATTTTGACCCAAAATTGATCAAAAATTTTCTGTTTTAAGTGAACAAACTTAAATGATGTGTTTTTGATTGATTTCACCTTGATTTTGAGTTTGAATTGGATAATTCACTTTATTAAAGTTGTTTCAAATTTCATCCGATTCAAAACCTGATTAAGATCATCAAATTCCATCAACTTTTGATAAACATGATCAAATCTAACTGATTTTCAAAGAATAACCGTTTTTGAAATCACAGGGGTCGAACGAGAGAATTCGGTCGAAAGTGGGAGTGTATTAGGTCGAACGAGTGTTTTTGTGGTCGAAAGAGTGATTTTAGTGGTCGAAAGTGAACTTTGATTGATTATATTTTTCATTCGCACTATTGTGTCTCATTCGTATAATCGTTCGGTCGAAGGAGATTAGTAGAACGGTCGAAGGAAAACTTAAGCGGTCGAAGAAGATTTGATATCTGTTTTCTACATTCGTATCAGATTATTTGGTCGAAAGAGAAGATTTTTCTCATTCGCACCTCCGTTCATACGAAGGAGTTTTCTGTTTTTGAAAAATTCTTAATCGTTTCGTGTTTGTTTGTTTGATTGTTTGCAGGATACAATGTGGAACTTTCCAACAACCCCTAGACCATCTCAAGCACCACAACAACACCAAGTTCAAGATCCGTGGACAGTAGCGGCACAAAAGACTAGTCAACCATCACAGCCGATCAATTATATGGCTATGACTAGTTCGGCACCACAACAAGTTGTTCAATCAGTACCACAACCGATTGATAACTATTGGGGAGTCGCCGCAACAGCAGTCCATTCCCAGACGACCAACGCTATCTCTACTCTTATTCATGATCTATCTTCTGGAAGCGGCAATCGTCCACCGAAGTTAATGGACATGAAGGAGTATAACACTTGGAAGACGAAGTTTAAGATTCACGTTGAGGGACAAGGACTTGAAGGAGCAGAAGCATGGCAAATGATTGTGAAGGGTTACGTTGCTCCTATTCTAGAGAATACTGGAGAACCAATCCCTTTGGAGAATTTGGCGGATGACGAGAAGAAAAGGTTTGCTATAGAGAAGAAAGCATTTTCTCAGCTGTCTCAGGCGATCAACACTGATTTATTACATCAGTTTGGATCGTGCACTACATCCAAACAACTTTGGGATGTGCTGAGAAATCGTCATGATGGAAATGAGAAGACCAGGAAGCTTAGGATGGAGGAGCTTCGAAAGGAGTTTGAAAACTTCAGTTATATGGGCAATGAGACCCTAAAAGAGTTGGTTCCAAGGTACTGCCATTTGCTCACCGAATTGTTGAGCTATGAAATCAGCATTCCAATGACGGAATTAGTTGATAAATTTGCTGATGCATTACCACCCTATTGGAATCAACATATTGAAGTGTTGAAGGAGAAGGATGCTTACCAGTATTGGACCATTAATGAGTTCATCCAAAAGCTGGAAAACAAAGAGATGGAGGAAAAGAGAAAAGCTAAGAGAGCTCAGATTCCACAGAATCCTGATTTATATGTGAGTGGAACATCTAACTCTCTTTCTGCTTCAAGCACCACATCTACTGTTGCACCTCACATAGCATGTGTGTCTAACATTGTTGAACCAACAAAAGCACCCATTAACTACCTTGCTCAAAATTCATCTTACACACCATCATACCCACAACAACCATATCAAACACAAAACTTTATTCCACCATTTTCACCATTACAACAAGCCGCATGCTATACATCAAGTCAACAGCAACAACAACAATATCCTCCTCAAGTGAACCAGATGCAGATTACTCAAGCACAATCAAATCAAAATCCGATTGTGTTAGAGACATCAAACCTTAACAATGTGACTGTTGAAATTGCTCAACAGCATGTTGCTCTAGTATCTGCCATGGTTGCTTCTTACAACGGTTTAGTAGCAAGTCAAATTGGTAACAATAATCTTACCAATGAGGACTATGCTCAAATCGATAAAGAGGAAATGGAGTTGATGGACATTCAGTGGGCTTTTGCAAGCATTATGAGGAGAGCCACTGATTTCATTCAGAAGACTGGCAGGACTGATCTCTCAACCTCTCCCAATACCACATATGGATTCAACAAAGCAAAGGTTACTTGCTTTAACTGTGGTGAAAAGGGACATTTTAAAAGAGAGTGCACACAACCAGCACGACAAGGTAACCGAAATCCTTTCAATTCTTCATACCAAAACCGACAAAACCAAAACCAGAATCAAGTGTCTTACAACAGTCCAAACATATCAAGTCTTCAACCACAAAATCAAAACACTTACCAGAACCGTCAACAAAACAACAACACCAGACAATCCACAACACAAAACCAACCTCAACAAAACCCAAACCGAACTATTGTTCCTATTTCTACACCCAACACACAAAACCAAAACCAAACTGATACTCAAAACCAAGCACTTGTTATTCAAAAGGATGAAGGTTTTGACTGGACTGGTATGCAATTGGGGGTAGAGGAAATCACTGCTGGGAATGTTGTGTGTGTGGCACAGCAGATGAAGTTGGATGAGAATGAAGAAGTTGAAGACGAGGTTGTGATTGAAAAAGTGTCAGAGTTAAAAATTGAAGAAGTGAATGATGATGTGATTGCTGAAGGTGAAGACAAGAGATCGGGGATGATTCTTGATTCTGTCACCGATGTTAGAGATCAATATGACTCAGCGTACTCGGATATGGAGAGCGAATCTGACTCAGAGACTAGTGTGAATTCACTAGATGATGATATTGACCAATTGCTAGCTGAAGCTGACTTCCTGATGACTCGCAAGTCATGTATGGTGGATGATGCATGCACCAAGATTGACTACTCCAAATTTTTTGCAGGAAAGGAAGCTCATTTTGCTCTAATGGCCATGACAGAACCTCCTAAGCCGGTAAGTTCTGAAACTCAATCTTGTGTTAAATGTGAAAAGTGTGCTGATTTTGAAAAACTGACTGATGAAAATAAGCTTCTCAAGGTTCAACTTGAGAGTGCAAAACTCAACTGTCAGATTTATCAAAAGGACTTAAAAGATTTCAACAAAGTTCTTGATGGTTATAAAAAGGATGTGTCAGAATTGAAAAAGACATTATCTATTAAACAACTTGCCATTAATAATTACATAAATGAAATGGAAAACACTAAATTAGAAATGGCAACCATCAAGTGCTTTGCGGAAAAAGTTAACAAGAAACTAGAAAGTTACAAGCACATTGCATACGTAGTTGATCATATCATTGAGGAACCCTCCCAGACAAATAGTGCAAACTATAAGTCAGTTCCATCTCCGGTATTGTTTGAGAATCACACTTTACATGCAATACCACCGGAGACTTTAATTCATCCTGATCCCACACCAGAAAATGAACCTAACACTTCCAGTGTCGGGGATCCATATTCTGATGTGAGACCAGTATTGGGAAATACAGAGGGTGTGGTCGCTACGGATTATTCAGATGAAGAAGATGAATCATCTGAGACGGTTGAAAGTGATAGTGATATCCCTGATGAAAATCATATAATCACTACTGAGCCAGTCTCACCGTCTCAGATAATCCATCCAATGGCAAATGTTCATCGCAAACATGAGAGTAAGAAAAATGATAAATTTGTTGGTAAAAGTTTTGAAAAGGAAAAGGTTAAAAAGGTTGAAAAGAATGAGAGAAAACCGGTTGAAAAGAAAGTTGAAATTAAAACTGAGAAAAATATGGTAAAATCGGTTGAGAAGAAAAATGATTTAAAATCTGAGAAAAACAATGAGGTGAGCAATGAAGTGTGTAATAAACCTGTCAAAATCTTCTATCGGATGCAAGGCTCCGATAAGATTTTGTCTGATGATGAGTTTCCGATTAAGTTTGTCAATTACACAAAAATCGAAAAGATCTGGCAGGAAAGTACGATTTGGTTCCCAAAATCTGAAAGGACCAACGACATTCCTCAAGAGATTTTAGACAAAATTTATTCGAAAAAGGATGCAAAGGTCAATGTCACACAGTTTGTTTTGCCTGTGCATAAAGAAAATAGTTTTATTGAACCGACTTACTCGAAGGATCCAGCTCCTGAGAGTTTAAGGAAACAATGTATGGTCGATCGATATCCCATTGCTAGTTTTTCCAAGTCGCCGATCAAGGAAAACTACGAGGAATACCGTGCGTGTTATAAGTGTGGGGAACGGGGACATTTACTTGCCGCCTGCCCATACGTACGACACAAAAGGCACGAGGTGGAAATGAGGCAATATCATGAGTATCCGGTTGACAATTGTGGCTATCAACAGAGGCGACATTTTCCCCAACAACATTTTTATAATCAAAACAATCTTTACAACAAAGGGGAAAATCGACCGATGACGTATGATAAGCACAACCGGAAGATCACTGATAAATCTAGTAAGAAACCTCAGATGAACTCAACTGCTGATACCAAAAAGGTTAATTCTAAACCTAATGGTACACAATCAGTTGGACCTGTCTCTGTTAAGTCAGAGAAGGTAACCAAGAAGGTTGCTTTTAAGGAAGAAGTAAAGAAACCGACTGAGACTTCAAAATCTCAGATTCGGATCTTGAAAAGATCTGAGCAATCTTGGTCATCTAAGGAATCTGAAGGAGCCTCTACTTCACAAAGCAAGAAGAATGAGAAAGAGAAAGTTGTTAGTAAGGAGAAAGGGGTTGAAGTAACCCAAGTTGTTTGTGATTCAAAAGACTCTTTGAAACAACCTGTTCAAAGACCCAAGACCAAACAGGCTTGGGTCCCCCGAAAGAACTAATTGATCTACTTTAAATGTGCAGGGAGCTCCAGCTGGCCCTGTTAGCAGTCTATGGATTGTTGACAGTGGAGCTTCTGGTCACATGACAGGGGACCTCGCGCTACTCTTTGACATCAAAAACATTAACGGAGGTTATGTGGCATTTGCTGGAAATAAGGGAGGCTACATCACTATGGAGGGGAGTGTAAGCAATGGGGTCGTAACATTTGAGCGGATTTCTTATGTGAAACAAATAGATTATAATTTGCTGAGTGTTAGTCAGATTTGTGATAAACAATTTTCAGTGTATTTTGATGACAAATCCTGTTATATCTTGAAACCTGGGTTTGAGTTACCAAAAGAGTGGGTGATGCTGAAGGCACCGAGAGTTAACAACTTGTATATTCTCGACATGTCTAAAGCAATGACCACCCATGGCCAAGTCACGTGTTTCCTCTCCAAAGCTACAGAAAAAGAATCCATTATGTGGCATAGGAGAATGGGACACATTCATTTGAGAAAGATGAATCAGCTTGTGAAGAATGAACTTGTCATGGGAGTTAATGTCAAACACTTCCATCTGAATGACAAGTGTATCAGTTGCAAGAAGGGCAAGCAGCACAAACAATCCCATAGACCAAAGAAAGTTAATTCTGTTGAACTGCCACTTGAACGTTTGCATATGGATTTATTCGGTCCAGTCAGACGTAAAAGTCATGCCGGAGAGTTATACTGTCTTGTGGTGACTGATGATTATTCTAGATTTTCATGGGTAATGTGCGTGCATCAGAAAAGCGACACTTTTGACAACTTGAAGGTTCTGTTTACACGTCTGGAGAATTTATATGGTCTGAAGATCAAAAGAATCCGGAGTGACAATGGGACGGAGTTTAAAAATGCTCAGATGGAGGATCTTTGTGCCAACAAAGGAATTCATCATGAATATAGTGCTCCGTATACACCCCAGCAGAACGGTGTCGCAGAGAGAAAGAACAGGACTCTTATAGAGACGGCGAGAACTATGCTTGCGGATTCAAATCTTCCAGTCATGTTCTGGAACGAAGCTATTTACGCGGCATGCTATACTCTTAACCGTGTGTTGACAGTGAAGAAGTTTAGCAAGACTTCTTATGAGCTGTTGAACCGTCGCAAGCCGAATCTTGAGTATCTAGAACCATTTGGTGCCCCATGTACAATGCTGAATCCTTCGGAAAAGTTTGCACCAAAGGCTGAAGAAGGTTATTTTGTTGGATATGCAACCCCATTAAAACGGGTATTCAACAAAAGAACTAGAAAAGTCGAGGAGTGGGCTAATGTCGAAGTTCAAAGATATACACAAAATGTACAGGGTGGAGGACCAGATTAGATGTTTGATTACAAAGATTTCTTTGAATCATTCAATCTAGATAGCATGGTTGAAGAAGCTGTACTTCGATTATACTATGAGGTCGAAAACGCTGTAATTTCACCGTTAGTGCATCCGATCACGGTAAACTCTCAAGCAGCTTCTAATGATGCCACTGCTCCTGTATTGGAAGAAGAGGTGTTCCAAGAAGCTTCTACATCGCTTAATTCATCCGAATCAGAATACGAAGACGATGATGTAACAAGTGAAGCTATTCTGGACAATGCTACAGTGACACCACCAGTGAACCCATCTACTACTGATGCTTCAACATCGAATGTGGGTAATGATCTGGATTCTACAGAGAATTTGACAACTCAGACGGGAGTACAAGTACCTGATTATCCGGAATCTCGGATACATAGGATACACCCGCTTGAACAAGTTATTGGTGATCCTGGTAGCAGTGTGATGACAAGAGGACAGCTAAAGAATGCTCAAGCACCAGAAAACATTGGCAATCTTGCTTTATATGCCAAAATTCAGAAATCTGGTTTTCAGAATGACTGGTCATTTGCTTGTTATGTTTCGCAGGTCGAGCCGCGGACATACAAGGATGCTCTTTTGGATGACGCCTGGGTGGAAGCAATGCAGGAAGAGTTATTACAATTCCAGAAACTTGGTGTATGGACCCTGACTGATTTACCTCCTGGAAGGAAGAAGATAGGCACTAAATGGGTGTTTAAGTGCAAGAAAGATGATAGAGGAGTCATTGTGCGAAACAAAGCTCGTTTGGTGGTTCAAGGTTTTCATCAGGTTGAAGGAATTGACTACAATGAAATCTATGCACTGGTTGCACGCTTGGAAGCTATCAGAATGTTCCTCGCGTTTGCATCATGGAAGAAATTTAAGGTGTATCAGATGGATGTAAAGAGCGCATTTCTTTACGGTGTGGTCAAAGAGGAAGTTTACGTAGGTCAACCACCGGGCTTTGAAGACCCAATCCACCGGGATAAGGTTTATGTTTTAAACAAAGCACTGTATGGTTTGCACCAAGCTCCGAGGCAATGGTATGAGGAGCTGAGTACGTATCTTCTCTCGAAAGGATTCAAACGCGGATTGGTTGACTGCACCCTGTTCACGAAAAGATCAGGAGATGACTTGCTTCTAGTACAAATTTATGTTGATGACATTATTTTCGGGTCTACTAACGAACTTCTGTGCAGGGAATTTGAACAAGTTATGCAGGAGAAATTCGAGATGAGCGCTATGGGGGAAATGCAGTTTTTCCTCGGCTTGCAGGTGGAGCAAAGACCAACGGGGATCTTTATTCACCAAACCAAATATGTATCTGAAGTCTTGAGCCGGTTCCAGATGGATGATTCCAAGCCGATGGATACCCCGATACAACCCAATCACGGGATTGGAGTTGACCTTAAGGGGGAGCTGACAGATATATTTACATTCAGAGCAATCATCGGATCTCTGATGTACCTAACAGCGTCTAGGCCTGATATAATGTTTGCGACATGTCTTTATGCTCGTTACCAATCGAAGCCGAAACAAAGTCATTTAGCAGCTGTGAAGCGTATCCTTAGATATCTGAAGGGTTGTCCATCAAAAGGACTATGGTACCCTCATGATGATAATTTTGACCTAATCGCTTTTAGTGATGCAGATTGGGGCGGCTGTGACAAAGACAGCAAATCCACAACGGCTGGATGTCAGTTTATGGGGAGCAGGCTCGTGACCTGGCAATGCAAGAAACAAACCGCAGTTGCACTATCCACATGTGAAGCAGAATACGTTTCAGCATCGAGCTGCTGCTCATAGGTTCTTTGGATCCAACAGCAGATGGTGGATTACGGTTTGCAATTTCTTAATACCCCTATTTACTTTGATAATGAGGCCGCAATCGCATTAACAAAAGACTTAGTAAATCACTCAAAGGCTAAACATATCCGGATTAAATATCATTTTATCCGTGATTGTTATGCTAAAGAGTTGATCGATATGGTCAAAATCCACACTGATTACCAACGCGCAGATCTTTTCACCAAAGCTTTTGATAAATCCAGATTTGATTATCTTTTAAAAGCTAATGGTATTAAAGAAAAACAGGACTGATTACCACCTCAGTCTATCACTTTTTAGTTTAAATTTTTACTGCTTTTCAGAAAAATTTCGAAAATCCAAAAACATTGAAAAATTTTAAAATCCATAAAAAAATTAGAAAATTTCTTTGCTGACTGCTATATCTTCTTCCCTTAGATTAATGCAGTCAGATTTCTGTGAACAAACGATATCTGGGCAGTCACATATTTGAAATGCTCCAGCTTATCCTTGGGAATAGTAAATTCGAAAATCTATAAAAATCAGAAAATTCTAAAATGATTTCCTGGAGTATAGAGGGAAATGATAGTATATCAGTGGGGATCTAACACATTCTAAATAATGTAATGATATATAGGGCGTGTGTGTGAGTCTGTGCGATGTGCTGATAGGCTTCGTAGACCTATTACTGCATGTCTGATACATACATATCAAACGATTTGTTGTGTGGATGAACTCCTCATGGGCATATGGTCTTAGTACCGTAATTTCGTTTGATAGGGTATATGTACAAAACTCGGAGGTTTAGGGTCGTTATGTTATTAGTTGTCTGGAGATAGCCTTTCTGATCTTCTGCTGTAAGTCATTACGGACCTAGATCAGACAGGGTGTCTTTATAAAAGAGCTATATGCCAAATCCTAAAGTTACCGAATTGAGGAACTTTTCATGTTATATGATGATCAAAGATTATCTATTACATCGTATTGATCACTGATGCAAATCATGATTAATATCAGTCCTCAACCTGGTATAGTGCATATGTTACTTTGCTGCATTAATTTGCTGACCTGTATACCTCTATGCATTATATCTTGTAAAATTACAGACAACAAAAGCATAATCACGCTTTACAATGAGTCTTTGTGCATTTACTTCTTGATACGGGAGTATGTCGTGTGTGTTGGAACCACAGACAATTGAGTTTATACTATAACTATCTGTATCAGTATAAAGCACTGCACAAAAGTCTGCATGTGAGTTTATGTGGATCACAATATCAGCAATTGCCAGATCACACATTGTCTTTAATGATAATAATTTCAAAAAGATCAACGGTGTGATCAGATTTCTCATAAACTGATATGATCCCTTTTCCGGAATCACAAAAATATTTCCAGTTTTTCATTTACATTTTTGCATTTTACTTTACTGTCAAAAATTACAAAAACTCAAAAAGATGTTAGGTGTGTTTTAGCATAAATTTTAGAAAATCCAAAAAGATTTTTCAATTTCATCTTCTTTTTGATAACTGATGGTGGTTGATGTCGAGTTTCTAAAACCTGGTACACCAATTGAGTTTTGTGATCTTTAAAATGTGAAAATATGATGATTGGATGATTAAAAGTTGAGAAATAATTGAACCGGGATTCGTTTTTGCAATTTGAAAATTTTCACAATATTCCATTTTACATTCGCCCATTCGTTTGGTCGAATGTGGAATTTTTCAATCTCATTCGAATGTATTGACGGGCGAAGGAGAGTGTTCTTAAACAATCCTTCTTTCGAACCCTTTTTGCCTCATTCGAACCCTTTCAATAGGGTCGAAGGAGCCAAAAGTATCTCCTTCGTATGGTCGATATGGGCGAAGGAGGTTGCCTATATAAGCAAACTCTGCACATTCGAACCCATTATAATTTTTCTCAGAATTTTAACACTAAGTCACCTTGTTGCTCGTTTGATTTACATTCTACCATTGTGTTCTCCTTGCTTTACTGATTATTTTGCCTCTAATCTTACAGGTAAACAACAACTTTTCAGGGGTTAATCGTTCGTTTAAAATCTCGAACCCTAGGATCTACAAACTGTTCTATGGTTGTTTTTGATTACAATTGGTTGTCTAGGATCATTGTATATGTGTTTTAGGGGGAGAACATTCAATCATATCAGGTTCATTAACATCTGATTAATGAGTTTGATTAAAACCCTTGTCGAACCCTATTTTTTAATTGAAAACACATATATAATGATCACAGAATAAAAATTGTTAGTGTAATAGGTTAATCGGTTTGTTTAGGACATGGTACAACCAAATAATCAGGTTTAGAATGGTTAAATCTCATTCAATCATATCAGGTTCATTAACATCAGATTAATGAGTTTGATTAAAACCCTTGTCGAACCCTATTTTTGAATTGAAAACACATATATAATGATCACAGAATAAAAATTGTTAGTGTAATAGGTTAATCGGTTTGTTTAGGACATGGTACAACCAAATAATCAGGTTTAGAATGGTTAAATCTCATTTTTGAAATTTTGAAATGTTCAGACTCTTTCGTCTGTTCACGTGTGGGCGAAGGAAAGAAATTTCGGTCGAATGAAAAATTACCAACGGTCGAATGTAGAAAAATGGTCGAATGAAAACTTTATGTCCAAACTTTTACATTCGAACCAAAAACTCACATTCGAACCCTATAAAATACTCATTCGCACCCCCGATTGGGCGAATGAGATTGTTATTCCAAAATTGTCAATATTTGAAATTTTACGATTTCTAATTTGTGTTTTTGATTTATTTTGCAGATTTTAAACATGTCTGAACAGGAGAAAACCACCGAGCAAGCCGGATCATCTTCCCAACCAGCTAAGAAGAAACAGTTGGATTTTGAGAATGCACACAACTGTTGTGCTTATCTGGGAGAAGTCAAGAAGCACGTTGAATTCGCTGAGATCATTGAGTATTTCAAGAGATGCCGAGTACTTGACGCGATTGCTACACCTGCCGTCATTTACAGAGACATTATGCAAGAGTTTTGGGAGAATGCTAAGCTGGACTTCTGGAAGTGCGAATCTTGTTTGATAAGCAAAGTCCAAGGTCAGAGAATTATCGTATGTGAAGATGATATTAGAGAGGCGTTGAATTTGAATGATGAGAAGACAGACCCTAAAGAGTTGGGATTCATGGAACAGCACAATTGTTTCTTGAGGATGAAGTATAATGGTCCTATCACCGATGGTTCTCTACATAAAGGAAAACTGTTCCCTCAGTTTAAATATTTGGCACATGTTTTGATTCATGTATTTGGATCGGCTGCGGGTGGATATGACTTGATGAGGAAAAGCATAAGCTCTATGATGGTTGCATTAATATTGAACATGCTTATGAATCATTTACTTGAGCCGGTTAATGGCACGAGAACACTGAAGTTTTTGCTATATCCTCGCTTTTTACAGATGGTGTTTGACAACAAATATAAAGACTTGAAAAAGGATCCCAAACAAATTGTTGTTCAAGAACACATGACATTGAACACACTTGCTAGAATGAAAGCTTACAAAGGCTTATCAGCTAATGAACGTCCTCCTGTTAGACGTTTATTTGGACACTTAGCAAGACTTGATTATGAAGATCCAGGAGAAGAGTTAGTGAGACATGATGATAGTAATTCTGATACTGATGATCCTTTACATCATATTGATCCTGAAGCAAAGCGAAAGAGACAGATAGTGAATGTGGGTGCAAAAGGTGGCAAAATGAAGAAGAAAGAGGTGGTATTGAATGTTGTTGAACCTGAAAAAGAGAAATCAAAGTCTGTACCGAGGAGGCAGAAGAGTAAAGCTCAGAAAGGTTTACATTTGGTTGATGAGGTGTCTATTGATTCTGAAGAGACACAAGAAGATGAGAGATGGAATTCTGAAGCTGAAACCGTTGAGACCACCTTGCCCAAGGCCACTGAGGCTGGTGCGTCTGCTGATGCTGAAGTACAAGGAGATAAGAGTCCAATTCAGGACGAGGTAATTGAAGTTATTCTGAATATGGATGATATTGAAGCTGGTTCTCCTGTTCAAGCAAAGAAAAAGAAGAAACAGGAGAAACCAAGTTTGAAGAGAAAGAAAGAGCTAGAAATGTTGATGGCTGGAAAGAATTTACCACCAGCTACTAGTTCAAAGTCACCGGTTGCTGAGCAGGCACAGAAGAAACAGAAAACCACAACAACTTCAAGCACACCACAAACAAAAGGAATTCCAATGGATGATGTGAATGAAGCATTGGATAATGTGCTGAAGAAAATGAGAAAAGGCAAAATGCAAGAAGTTGTTGAACAACCTGTTAAGAAAAAGGTTTCTGTGGATAGTGATGTTATGGATGCTGTTAATCAACGACTGACTAAAATGATGAATATCATTAATAAACAGCAGAGTTAGATTGAACAGTTAAAATCGACTGACAAAAAGATGTTAGAGGTTGTAGTCACATCAGCGGATGATAATGCATTGATGAAGAAAACCATCAAGAGGTTGAAAAGGGAAAACAGAAAGTTGCTAAAGCATGAGCAACGGAATACAAGAAGGATAATGGCTTTGAAGGAGGAGAACAAAGAACTGAAGAAGAATAACAAGAAGATGGATAATCTGATTCAAGACTTGTACAATCGAGCTCCTCAACTTCAAGCTGGTGAGGAAGACAAAGAGTTAGATGAACAACAGGTTGATTATGAACCATCAGATGAAGAGGAAGATGATGAATTAGATGAAGATGCTGGAAATGATATTAAGAAGAAGAAGAAAGACGATAATGATGGTGATGATGATTCGAGTGATGGTTCAGGTGAAAGCGGCTCTGCATCTGATGATAGTGATGATGATAATGATGACGCTGAACAGTTTTCATATGAAAAGCGTGAAACAAGTAAGGGTGGAGAATCAAGTTCGAAAGCTCCGGGAGAGAATGTAGATGATGATGATATTTTCTGGAACGAAAAATTAAAGTCATTGTCTGAAGAAGATAAAACTAAGTATCGTCAGATGTTAACCGATCGAGTCTGGACGATAGACATGACTAGCAGGTTTCCTGAAATATTTGAATCTGATAATAAACTCTTCGAATTGGAATATAATGACCCTGATCTTGAAGATGGGGAAGTGTCTGCAGCTATTTCAAAAGAAATTTTGGAAGGTTTAGCAAAGCAAGTGGGTAAGACGTTAGAAGAATTACTTGCTGATAATTTTATTCCTCAGATTCTTGAGAAAGAAGCTGGAAATCACTCAGATGATCGTGATGTTCCTGCATTCGAGGAAGTCGAGATGGAAGATATAACGAGCGATGAATATCCACAATATTTCAGAACAAATCAAGAATGTGGATTTTCTTTCTTAGACGAATTGCTAAACCATGCTGAGAAAATAGCCAAAGAGAAGAGTAAGATATTTGAAGATCAAATCTTTGAAGGGCATGAGAAGCCTCGGTTCGAACAAACAGATAGTTTGAAGGAGTTGTTGAGGAAGCTAAAGGAGAAGGAGAATAACCGCCCTAAAGCTGATATTCAGGGAAGCTTCTACAAACTTCATAGCAGTATGTTCAAAGGTCGTGCCTTGGCCTGGAAGTTTGTCAAAGAGCTTAGGTGTTTTGCAGTGAAATGGGAGAAAGGTATTCTATACTTTGAGAAGTTTCATCACTTAAAGACTCTTCCTTACTGGGCAATCAGGGATATTTGTCGTCACCGTCTAACGGGAGCGCCAAATAGCCAGATTGATTATTTTGCTGAGAAGATGACACGCGAGAGTCGAACCGAGTGGAATCTGTTTAGACCCCAGTATCCAAAGAGGATTGAACACAAGAAGGAGATTAACGAGATAACTGGGTTGCCCAAGGTTACTTTGAAGTATAAACCACCGCGAGTGCTGAAGAAAATTCCGTTGTTGCATATTCCTCAGCATTTTGCTAAAGACTTTATCTGGTGGTACTATGATTGGAAGAGAGCAGAGGCCGTGATTGTGTTAAAGGATGGTGAGAAGGATTATAAGAAAGTGCTTATTTTTGATCCTATGTGGCTAATCAATTGCTCACATGAGGATATCATTATGTTATTCTATAATCCTATCTACTCAGACGCAAAAGATGCTGAACAAGCAGGAAAATACCAACGTGTGGTAATTCTGTGCTTTGCATATGACATCCACGATGGATGTGATTATGAACAGAAGTTGGGAAAAACTGTTGAGAAGGTTGTGCCTGTGAAGAAATCAAAGAAGAAGACATTTCAAGAACCGGAACTGACCAGAGAACAAAAGATTATCCGACACATCAGAATAATGAACAAGCACATGGATGAACAGAGAAGACTACAATCCAAGCAATAGTCGAGGGGGAGTTTGTAGGTGCATATGTGCGACTAATGCTTTGGATTGAATAAATCATATGTTTTTGTTTCTGTCGTTGGTGCGAAGGAAGATTTTGGAAGGTACGAAGGAGAGTTTTCAAAGGTGCGAAGGAAGCATTTTGGGCGAATGAAGATTGTTTATTATGAAGTTTGGTTCGACCGTTCAAAATGGGCGAACCTGCACATTCGCACGAACAAAGTGGGCGAATGTGCAGTCTATAAATAGACAAACTCAGTTTTTGTAGTTAACTTTGAGTCATTTATTTCCCGCCACTTTCTGAATTCTCTCTGTAACTTTTTATAAACTTGTTTTGCGTCTAATCCTTGATTGTAATCGCTTTTCTACGTGTATTCAAGTTTGATTATTAATGAAAACGTTTGAAAATGATGATTTGTGTGTGTTTATCTGATTAGTTATCATTTTGTGCTGGTTTTGGGGATTCCGCACCCAAAACTAAATTGTTTGATTGTCTTTATAGCTTATCGATCCTTTCACGCGCATACAGATTGTAGATTTGGTACAGTCGATATGACATTCGGCTATCGGAAAATGCGTTTAAATGTTTTTACTAACAATTCTAATGATTCCGGTGTTGAAGAGTGTTTTATGGCAGATATAGTTGACGGGTGCAATCCGCATGAATATGAGGAGGATGGAATGGATTTGTGTGCTTGTGATTTTTCTGAACAGGTACATGCTTGTGCTTTGGGGATTGAAGAGGAGAAGCAAGATGTCTTGGCATTGAAAGAGGGTCGACCACCATGGTCTTGCCAATTTGACAGTTTGCCGGTGGAGATCGATTCGGGTACCAAACCGTCGCTAGAAGAAGCACCAAAGTTGGAACTCAAGGATTTACCAAGCCATTTGAAGTATGTTTTCTTAGGGGATAATGACACATTACCGGTCATTATTGCCTCTAATTTAGAGATAGCGCAAGAACAAGCTTTAATGGAAATTTTGAGAGAAAACAAAGAAGCTATTGGGTGGACGATTGCCGACCTTAAAGGAATTAGTCCATCAATTGTCATGCACAAGATCATCACCACCGAAGATGCAAAGCCCACAAGAGAAGCTCAAAGAAGGTTGAATCCGAACCTAAGTTAAGTGGTAAAGAAAGAGGTAATTAAATGGTTGGATGCGGGAATTATCTATCCTATTTCGGATAGTGCTTGGGTAAATCCTACTCAAGTGGTCCCTAAGAAGTCCGGTATTCAAGTGATTAAAGATGAAAGTGGTGAACAAATTGCCACCCGACCCGTTTCCGGGTGGCGGGTGTGCATCGATTACCAAAAATTGAATGCCGTCACTTCTAAGGACCATTTCCCACTTCATTTTATTGACCAAATCATTGAAAAATTGTCAGGTCAAAATATTATTGCTTTTTAGATGGGTATTCAGGGTAAAACCAAATAGCAATACACCCGGATGACCAACACAAAACCACCTTCACTTGTCCATATGGTACTTTTGCCTTTAGGCAGATGCCATTTGGATTGTGTAATGCTCCGGCAACTTTTCGACGATGTATGATGGGTATTTTCTCGGACATGGTTGGAGAGTCGTTGGAAGTGTTTATGGACGATTTCTTAATTTTTGGCACTAGTTTTGAATATTTTCTCAACGAATTACAAAAAGTTTTAAAAAGATGTGTTGAGAAAAATTTAGTGCTTAGTTGGGAGTAAAGCCATTTCATGGTGCAAGAGGGAATTGAGTTGGGCCATGTAATTTCTGAAAGGGGTATGGAGGTGGACAAGGCAAAAATTCGGGTCATATCATCATTGCCACCACCGAAAAATGTGAAGGGGGTAAGATCATTTTTGGGCCATGCGGGATTTTATAGACGCTTTATTAAGGGTTTTAGTGTCATCACCAAGCCTTTATGTAATTAGCTATTGAAAGATGTTCCCTTTGATTTTACTAGTGAATGTTTGCAAGCTTTTAATATTTGAAGGAACACTTAGTCAAGGCTCTTATTTTGCAACCGCCGGATTGGTCAAAGCCATTTGAAATAATGTGTGATGCAAGTGATACTACAATTGGTGATGTTTTGGGTCAACGTGTTGATAAGAAGTCGGTGGTAATTTATTATGCGAGCAAAACTTTGTTCGAATCGCAACTGAATTACACCACAACCGAAAAAGAATTATTAGCGGTGGTGTATGCTTTGGACAAGTTTCATTCGTATATTTGGGGGAGCAAGGTGGTGGTGTATTCGGACCATAGTGCGGTTTGATATTTGATGGAGAAAAAAGATGCCAAGCCACGGTTGATTCGGTGGGTTTTATTACTTCAAGAGTTTGACTTAGAAATTCGAGACAAAAAGGGAAGTGAGAATGTAGTGGCGGATCACTTGTCTCGAATTCCGGTGGAAGGGATTGATGATGTGAGTGAAATAAATGAAAGATTTCCGGATGAACAACTTCTAGCTGTGTCTACTCGAGTCGCATTGTGGTATGCTCATTATGTTAATTATTTAGCCACGGGTGCCATTCTGGATCATTGGACTAAGAATAGAAGACAACAATTTATGGTCCAAGTGAAACAATACATTTGGGATGAACCGGACCTCTTCAAGATTGGGCCCGATCAAGTTATTCGAAGGTGTGTGCCCGAATCGGAGGTGAAAATTTTTTTGACTCATGCTCATTCATCCGCTTGTGGAGGGCATTTTAGTGGGCATAAAACCGACTACCGGGTACTTTCATGTGGGTTTTATTGGCCCACAATTTTCAAAGATGCTTGTGAATTTGCCCGAAATGGTTTAAATTGCCAAAAGATGGGAAGTATATCCAAAAGAGATGAGATGCCAATGCAACCAATCTTGGTTGTAGAAATATTTGATGTTTGGGGCATTGACTTTATGGGTCCCTTTCCTAATTCAAATGGTTTTTTATATATCTTGGTGGCGGTAGATTATGTATCGAAGTGGATTGAAGCCATTGCAACAAGGACAAATGACCATTCGGTTGTTAGTAAATTCGTACAATCCAACATCTTTGCCCGATTTGGTATTCCTCGAGTGATTATAAGTGATGGTGGTTCGCACTTTAAAAATTTTAATTTTGGGAAATTGTTGAAGAGATATAGTGTGAATCACCGGATTACTACACCGTACCATCCGCAAACGAGTGGACAAGTTGAAGTGTCAAACCGTCAAATTTAAGAAATTCTTCTGAAGACGGTTCGAGTTGATAGAAAGGATTGGTCGGGTAAATTAGATGATGCTTTGTGGGCGTATCGTACGGCCTACAAAACTCCAATTGGCACAACACCTTATCGAATGGTGTATGGAAAGGGTTGTCACTTGCCAATGGAGTTGGCACATCGGGCGCATTGGGTAATCACAACTGTGAATGCCGATTATTATGAGGCGGGCAAGACAAGAAAGTTGCAATTGAGCGAGATTAAGGAGATTAGAGATGAAGCGTATGAATGTGCATCGGCATATAAAGACAAACTCAAGAAGGTTCATGATGCAAAGTTGCGAAAGAAAACCTTTGAAGTGGGTTAAAAGGTTTGGTTGTATAACTCAAGGTTGAAGATGTTCGCGGGAAAGTTAAAGAGCAAGAGGATGGGTCCTTATGTAATTTGCCGGGTTGGGAAGTTTGGTGAAATAGATATCTTGGATGAACACACCAACAAGCAACAAACGGTAAATGGACATCGCTTGAAGCCGTACTTGGAGGGCAATGACATCAACAACTTGGAGGTTGATAAAGCGGGCTACATTTTACGCCCGGTGGAGGATGAACAACCATAAGAGGCCCAGGTTTGGTAGTGTACATAGTTAGATTTTATTTTGTTTTGTTTTGTTTTGTTTTATTGCCCAATTTTGTTTTTGGTCGAAATCCGTGTTTGAAACAAGTGTGGGGATGTTCGGGTCAAGAACACGTTCTAGCATTGCGTTGAGGACAACACGGGTCTTTCGAGGGGGTAGGGTAATTTTTAGTGTTTTAAAATTACAAGTTTTTATGTAAACAATTCTAAGTTAAAAAAAAGAAAACACCCAGGTTCCACTGTAAGCTACGGTGGATACTTTAACTTACGGTAGAAACAACAAACATGACGCTGGTTTGCTACTGCCTTACGACAGGAAAAAGGAGCTTTGGGCCACCGTAAGCTACGGCCCCACCGTAAGTTACGGTGGGGGCTGGGTCTTGAAGAGTCGGTTATTACGCTATAAAAAAAAATTTCTTAAATTCACGTGACTGATATCATCTACCTTTCTCCTTCACCTACTTTCTTTCACTTTTCTTTATTCATATGTTCTTCCAAACACCCATCTCTTTTCTACCTTCAATCTCTCATATAACCTTCAAATTTTAACCAAATCGAACAATTTTTGGGTCTAAATTGGCTGAAATTTCACAAGGGTTTTGATTTTGGGAAGCAAATTGAAAGAAAAACATTCTTTGGTGGTCAAATCTAAACCCTAGATTCTGAAATTTTTGGGGCTTTTTCAAGATTTTGTTGTTTTTGTGTTATAATCTATTCAAGACAAACGTATGTGTCCTATTTTGTTATTCTTGATAATACATTGCGAGAAATAGAGGTTATTGCTTTTACTCATTCATACCCACTTGCTTGTTATTAGATGTTAGTATGTAAATGTTTTGGACTGATAAAAATATGGTGGTAGTTGGAATTTTGAGATGTATATGTGAACTTTTGATAATGCTAATAATGTAGAGGCATCATGCCTAAATTTTGTTAAACCAATTGTGAAGTTTGTGGTTCACTATCATCTACTACCATGATAACAAGCAAGTGTGGGGATATTTGAAGAGAATTGGACTGATTTGGGTATCTTTGTGTTGTGTTGGTTTGTTTGTGACTTGTGTAGGAAATGGCTAGAACTGGAGAAGTGGCGGGAGCGAGTTCATCATCAGCAAAAGCTAAAGGAAAACAACCTGAGAAACAGTACAAGAGAAGAAAATATCTTGCGCGTGATGATGACTCCGATGAAGAGATGGAGCAAGCACCTGAGCCGCCTCGGTTGGATCTGGCTGAAAAGCCAAAATGGGAGTCGGGGCCTTTGTATGAGAAACCAGGGATATGGCAAGCGACATTATTCCATGACCAAATGAAAAATTTACAAGATCGAGCGGATGCATTTATTTGTGAAAGGGATGTGCGGGAGAGAGAGTTTGGGCCGTTTAAAGTGTTTGACAGATTCCGGGCCTTAGGATGGGAAGCAGCGCTTCACTGCTATGATCGAGAGGATAAATAACTGTTTTTAACTAAAATAGAAGAGTGGATGGCGACATTAAGATGTAACAGATATGACAAACCATCTCTAATGAAATTGATTGGTGAGGTGAATGGGGTGGAGGTAGAAATGTCTTATGATACATTGCGTAGACTGGCTAAGTATGATAGCTTGCCAGCGCGAGAGTATATAACCCCAAGTTTAGATGATTTGCTGATTAAACCTGACAAACACCCGAGGTGGATGGAAATGTTGGAAGCCTTGTTTCTTCCGGGCACATATTCTCGGACGTTATATAGAAAAGAGTTGAAGATTGAGGCCAAACTGCTGTTGGCTATTTGTATCATAAATGTCATACCGAGGCGAGCCGATAAAGAACATGTTAGGTACCGTGAAATTCCTATCCTGTACACATTGCTTATTGGGGCACAAAATTTTCCATTCGGTACTTAATTTTGAATCATGTTTGGATGTGCCGAAATTCGGTTGGGAGGCGGATTATTCCCTATTGCAGAATCATTACCGCCCTGTTGAAGCAACAAAAGGCGATTACAGCCGATGATGTGGGAAAGAAAAAAAGGTACAAGCCATTGGAGTTGAAGAAAATGGGGACTGGGTGGACTTACACTGAATCAAAAAGATAACATAAGTTAAAATCCGAGGGTCAAAGATGGAGGGCTTTGAAAGCCGATGTGAGGTTGCTTTTGCCCGGAGAACAAGATGAGCCCGAAAGTGCAGATGAGCCTCCGAGTGAGGAGGAGGATTACGAAGAACAGCCGATAGGGGCACATATGGATCTTGGGCAGGGTAGTTCGAGCAGAATGCATGGTGGAGGTTTCTATGATTACACTAAGAGAGATTATGATGATGGTTGGGCGTTTTTGGGTAATATGCAACAGGTGATTGAAAATCAACGCCCTCCAGCTTCAGTTTTTGATACATGGTCAGGGCCAGAGCGCACCTTATTTGATCATCAGATGATGATGAGTGCGAGTGTGGAAAGGACCATGAAGTAGAATTTTGATAGACAGGAGTTATGGAATTGGGCACACGCATATTCCCATGAGGTGGAGGTAAACAATAGGTACATGGATGATTAGAACCGGCGAATGAACGCAGATTGGCACGCGGGAAGACCTGTAGTCATGGATCCACCACCGGTGGATTATGGGTCTTTACCGCCATATGATGGTAGCCTTTCGTATCCGACTCCACCACTCTATCATTCTCAGAGGATCGACCCCAGGCAATCACAGCAGCAGGCCCTAGATCAAGGTGGAAGCAATGACGGTGCACTTGGATTCGGAGAGTGGAATGATTTGATGACGTCCGTGTTTGGACCACCGCAGCCACGTTACTATTGACCAGGTGGTGTTCTATTGTATATAGTTGTATATTTATGTTTTTTTTCCATTTTGTTTTGGGTCGGGTGGATGGGTGGTGTATTGATTGTGTTCGTATTGGGTTGTGCCTTGGTGGTGTGGTAATTAAAAAATCAGAAAATATAAAAAAAAAAATTTTTGTGGTTTTGTAGCGATCTATTCCTCCCAAAACCGTACATTGGGGACAATGTATCCCAAATGTGGGGATGGGGGAAAATTTTGGAGTTTTAAAATTTTTTGGAAATCAAGCTTAAGCATTGTGAGAATTGGAACACCTTGAATTGACCCCAAGAGGCACACCGGCAACCCTTAACACCCTTTTTATTCTTGGTGAGATTTGAGCCACAATTGTAGAACAAATATATATATATATATATATATATATATATATATATATATATATATATATATATATATATATATATATATATATATATATATCTTTCCTTTGAGAGTGGCAATGGGTGGGGGTGCACTAGAACTTGTGCTTGAATGCAACTTCAGTCTTTAGTTGAACATGAGTGTAGAGATGATAAGGGCATTAGGTAGCCTCATCGTGTTGAGTGTGAGTGTGGGATTTGGGGGTTAGACCTCATGCATTATACATATGAGCTTCGTAGCGAGAGGGGAGGGGGTTTGGACCTTTAGTTGCCCATTTTTGTGCCTAAAAGCCTATCGTTTGTTAACCATTTAATTAGCTCCCTAAATTGATACCCAACTTGACCCGGTCTTGTGTGTTTTAATAGAGTGTTAGTGTGTTATTGTTGGATCAGTTTGCTCTTTTATTTAAGTAAGAACTTGCTATCTTGACACTTAAGTGTTTAGCAAGCTCTTGTATATCAGATTATAAGCACAGCGGAATGTATAAGTTAAAGCAACACTTTTTATACTTAGGAAGAGTTATTACTCCCCCTTGATGATTGAAACTAATAATGACAAGTATTTATTATGAATCTAAGCAGTAAATGAGAATTAGATACTTAGACAGATTCACCAATAAATACTGAAATGGAATAGAACAGTGAAAGTGTTTGAAGGATTTTTCTATTAAAATCAATGTCTAAAATAGAAGGTTGAAGCCTCCTATTTATAGACGTTTACATACATGTATCTTGCCCAAAAAGCAAGTACAGAAACATCAGAAACAAGTTGCACAAGTTGCAACATTGAAACTAATAAATACAGCTAAAAAGTAATAATAAACAATAAACTACTGATACAAAAGGCGGTGGAAAATATCTGATGCTAAGTGCTGATGAATGACAAACTACTGATGAGTAGTTTGTCTTCAGTACTTCTGAAGTGAACTTGTCTGGTTTGGACTTCAGAACTTCTGATGAAGTTTCTTCTTCAGCACTTCTCATATCTTCTCTTCAGCAGTTTCTTGTTTTCTCTTCAGTACTTCTATACTTAGCCAAAATGACAGAAGTGAATTAGACTAAGGTTTCCAAAAGTGGTTTCACCAATCCTCTTTGTCCTAACAATCTCCCCCTGGATTGATGAAGCCAAAACCTTACTAATTCCTTATGATTTTCTTCTGTCTTGAACAATCTTCCATATCTCTTTGTACATGGTGTTCTTGAGCTGGTTTAACTGTCCATCGGATAGAGATCCTCTCTGTGGTTCCAGATGTTGAATTGTGAGCAGGTCTTGTGTTGACAGTTTCTTTAGATCACTGATCTTCTTGTAAGCCCTGCTTGAAAGGTCTCTTCTTGTCAACAATACTGAGTTGTTATCAGTAAGTGACCATCTGATGATAGGTACCTTTGACTTGTTAAAGTCAGAGGAATAGGGAACCAGACTTGTCCCTTAGGTTGATGGTCCTGAGTGTTGGATGCTTTCTGTTTCAGTTAACCTCAGGTGGGAGTCTCTTCCTTGTTGTTGTTGTTTCATATCAGGCATCTGAATAGTTGGGAGATGGTGTTCAGTCACTACCTTGGTATGCATCTTGTCTTTGATAGTCTTTTGGATTTGGTAGGCAAAAGTGGAAGGATCCCTGAATTGTATTAACAGAGGTTTCTCCTCAATGTCAAAATCTGAATGGACTATTGAACTTCCTTCAAGTAGTACCATTTTGAAATCAGTTTTGACATTGTCCTCTGCTTTCTTTCTTTGAGTAGTAGGCTTTCTTGTTGATACACCAGAAGTTCTAACTACTGATCTTGAAGGATCAGCAGTTTGAAACTTCTCTGGATTTGCAGCCTTGTATTTTCTATAAGTATCCATCAGTCTTTCTTCTTTCCATCTGGATACTGAGGCTTTTGAACCATAGCCCTCTGCTACTAATTCATCTATCATCTGGGCTCTCTTGGCCTTTCCTTCTTTGCTTGTGGCCAGTTTGTCTGCAATGATTTGTGCTCTTCTTGTTAGCTCTTGCATAGAGAGTCCCTTGAGTGTGTAGGCTTTAGTCTTGCTGTTCTTTGTGATGTAAGACATCAGTTGTTGTCTTTTGTCTTGTTCAGCAATCTCATCAAGGCTAGTCTGCCTTTGAAGTTCAGCTTCATAGGCCTGAAGTTTTTCTTCATGGCTTAAGTCTAGATCGTCCCTTTCTTCCAGAGTTTTCCAGATCAGATCTTCTCTGGCCTTCTTGTTGGCTGCAACTAAACTCTTCTCTAGTAATTCAGCTGATTGAGAGATAGGAGAAGGGTTTAGTACAGTCATTTTTGTAACTGTTGTAGTAGGCCTGATAGGATCAGATGTTGGTTGAATGGGAGCAGTTGTTCTGGAAGGGTCAGCAGTTTGAGGTTTGGAAGTGTTAACCTCTGATGGGTTGACAACTGCTGATGGTTTGTCAACTATTGAAGGATTGTCTTCAGTACTTTCTGATTCTTCATCAGAACTTTTTCCATCAGAAGTTTCTTCATTATGCCTTAGGGATTCTTCAGAGGTTTGGGTCTCATCTTCTTTTTCTGTGGCTTCAATTTCTTCCACTGAGACACCAAACTGTTTGGCCAGTTTTTCTTTTCTGGCTTGATCCATCTGATCTCTTTCAAGGATGGCCACTCTTGCCCTTATCCTGGCTTGGAATGACTCCTTAGGTTCCCTGATTTTCTCTCCCTTTTTGGATTCATCAAGTTTAAGTTTAGAGGTTGAGGATTGGGAGAATTGACCTTGAAGATGAGCAATCTGTTTGCTGTTGAATTCTATCTTGTTGGACAGATCATTCATCTTTGTCTTGATCACTCCAAATTGGTTCTTGATTGACAGCTCCAAGTTAGCTGTGTATGTTTGGAAGTGATTCTTGATGAGAGTGTTCATCATGTGGTACAGGGGACCCTCTGGGCTGCATAGCTGGTTCAAGTCTATGCTTGTTTGCCCAGGGAATTGGGTAGGCATTTGTTGTGAAGGGTGTGTTTTTGGGAGATCCTCATGTTGTACAGAGGATGCCACTCTAGGGGTTTTAGGGATTGAGTGGACTTTAACCTGTGTAGGGGTGACTGGCTTCTTGAGCTTGGATACCCCTGAAACAGGACCTTCATAAAGTGCCGTCAATTCAGTAGTTTTAGTTTTTGAAACATCATCCAAATTAATGGAATCATCTGAATCCCTGATGTTGTCCTCATTGAGGACTGTCTCAGTTAAATCATGAGCTGAGCCCAACTCAGTTCTCTCATGAACCTCTTGTTCTTGGTTCTGAGGATTTCCTACTTCAGGCATTAAGCCTTCATCAGTAGTTGCCACATCTGAGGTCTTAGCTATGTTACTTCTATCCTCAGATCCACCACTAGGTGGTAACTGAGTAGTAGCAGCCTCAGATGCCCCAAGAGTCTCTAAAATTGGGCTTAAAGACTCTGGTCCACCCTCATCTCTTAGGTTAGGGCTAGTGATGTCCACATCCATGTCTGATGTTGTGGTTATGTCCCCTATTTGTTGTGGTTGTAGGGGACTGACATAATCAGATGGGACTTTCTCTTTTAGCCCAGAGAGAAGTTTGGCAATTTCTATTGCCTCTGGTTCAGAAATTTGAGGGGTTGGTTCAGTAGTTTGGGCAATAGGTGAATTTTGTTGGTCAGCAGTTTCAAAAGAAGAGTGAGTTTCAATAGTTTTTCTAAGTCTTTTTCTTTTGAATAAGATAGTTATGGGTGCTCTTGGTGGGGTTTGAGATGGATGAGACTGAGAGGGTGTTTCAGTCTCACCTATTTGAAGAGCAGATTGCTCATGAGCATGTTCAGGCATCTCAACCTCCTGAACAGCTTTTCTTTTGGGTTGGTGGGTTTTTGTCTTTGTTGGCTTGGGCTGTTTGGCTTTTGGTGGTGTGAGTTTGGAAGATGTGGGCTTCAGGGGGACTTGTTGTTGTTCTCCCTGATCATCTTCTGGCCAGGCAGCCGGTTTGTTATGCCTAGAGTATGCTTGTGAGGTTAATGGATTTAAAGTTGAAACTTTTCCCACAAGCACCTCATTACCCAGTTCCCCTATTATGCATTGCATAATGAACCTTGGGTATAACAAAAACTTTTTCTTGGTATTATTATGATGTAACACCAACTCATTGAAAAATAATTTTGATGCCCTGAATTTGGTTTCATTCACTATGGAATGAAATATTGGTTGAAAAGTAGAGGGCATCTGGTCATTAGACCCTGTTTTTGGACTCAAACACATAATAATATAATGAAACAAAAGCTTGTATTTTGGTTCAAAATATTTTTTGAAAATAGTAGCATGGGAGAGAGTACCTTGATAACCACATTCTGTCATGGTTAGGTGAATATCAGAATTAGCAACATGATCAGGGGCAGTTACATCATCCAGGCCCAGTCTTGTTGCCAGTGTGGCCGGTGTGATGGTCAGTGGTTTCCCTTTTATTTTTGAGTTGAGGGAAATGATTTCATCATCAGCCGTCACCGTCTCAGCATTTGCCCAGAACTCATTTAGAGTTTCAGTATGAATTGGTGGGTTTATTGTGAGAGCAGTAAAATATTGGGATTTTACGACAAGATCAATGATCTCATCGTATTGGGACCAGCCTTCTTGTTTTTCAAGAAAGGCCCTTTGATTGTGTCCCTGTTTTAGAACGAGAGCCATGTGGTTTGGGTTTTGATCGAACAGTTGATTTGCAGGTTTTAGGTTATTGAGAGAGTTTTTGAGTGAGAAAGAGGGATATTTTTGAATTTGAAAGGATAAGTGTTGAAAAAGGTATTTATCAGAAGTTTTAATCGCTTGAATCTTCTTTATTAGAAGTTTTTAAACCGCCTTGGTTAAAAATCTTTTTATCAGAAGTTTCAAACCGACTAGGTCAAAACCTCTGATGATGGGAAAAGTCAGATTTGCCCTTTTTGACTAAACTGCTGATGAAGGATTATCTTCATCAGTAGTTCCCATTTCCTCTTCAGTAGTTTTAAAAGCTGATGAGAAATGTTTTATAAATACTTTTATTCATAACTTCTGAAAGTTATTTTATCAGAAGTTTTACACTTTTCAGAAATTTTCCCATACTGATGTTTTGTTCATCAGTAGTTTCTCTCTTTTCAGAAGTTTTGTTTCAGACTTTTGTCTTTTTGTAAGTGAAAAATGAAAAATATGTGCAGAATAATAAAATAAACACTTACAAATTTAGCATCCCAAGCATGGATACTAACTTCTGAAATGTTGATGTGTCAAGGGGTTTTGTGAAGATGTCAGCTATTTGATTAGCTGTTGCTACATGCTTCACCTCAATCTTGCCTTTTTCATAGCAATCTCTTATGAAATGGTACCTGATCTCAATATGTTTGGTTTTTGAGAACTGTACCGGATTTTGAATGATGCTAATGGAAGATTTGCTGTCTACAAGCAAAGGTGTCTTGGTTTCTTTGATTCCATAATCAAGAAGTTGATATTGGAGCCATTGTATCTGTGATGTACAACTTGCAGCTGCAATGTATTCAGCTTCAGCAGTTGAAGTTGCAACAGATGTTTGCTTCTTTGATTGCCATGACACTAGACAGTTACCCAAGAATTGACAACCACCAGATGTTGACTTTCTTGTCATCTTACACCCTGCATAGTCACTATCTGAAAAAGCTGATAACTTAGTATTGCTTGAAGCAGGATACCGAATTCCAAGTGTTGGAGTTCCTTTCAGATATCTGAAAATTCTTTTGACTGCTATAAGGTGTGATTCCCTTGGTGCTGATGATATCTAGCACAGACACATGTTGAAAACATAATGTCTGGTCTAGAAGCAGTTAGATATAAAAGGGAGCCTATCATGCATCTGTACATGGTTTGATCAACCTGTTTTCCTTGATCATTAGGTTCAACTTGTGTGATTGGTGTCATGGGAGTGGAACATGATTTACAGTCTTTTAAAGAAAATTTGTTTAATAATTCTTTAACATATTTTGATTGATGTATAAAAGTTTCATTTGTTTGTTGCTTGATCTGCAGTCCCAGAAAGTACTGCAGTTCTCCCATGGTACTCATCTCAAATTTTGATTGCATGAGTTTCTTAAAATCATCACACAGTTTTGTGTTTGTTGAACCAAAAATGATATCATCAACATAAATTTGAACAAGTAAGACATGATTTCCAACATGTTTAATGAAAAGAGTTTTATCAATGGCACCTCTTGTAAAGTTACTTTTGAGTAAAAAGGTGGAGAGTGTATCATACCAGGCTCTTGGAGCCTGTTTGAGCCCATAAAGAGCTTTGTCAAGTCTGTACACCCACTCAGGATGAGAAGGATCCTCAAACCCAGGTGGCTGACAGACATACACCTCCTCTTTTATTTTTCCATACAAAAATGCACTCTTCACATCCATTTGATAAACTTTAATTTTGTTGGAAATGGCATAGGCCAGAAATAACCTGATGGCCTCAAGCCTTGCAACTGGAGCAAAGGTTTCATCATAGTCAATTCCCTCTTCTTGAGAGTACCCTTGAACTACCAGTCTTGCCTTGTCTTGATTATCATACCAGCTTCATCTTGTTTGTTCCTGAAAACCCATCTTGTGCCAATTGGTTGCTTGTTTGGAGGTAAGGGACAGATTTCCCAGACCTGTTGCTTGTTGAACTGAAGCAGTTCATCTTGCATAGCTTGCACCCAATTATTGTCTTTGAGGGCTTCCTGGTACTTCTTTGGTTCCAACTGTGAGATAAAGGCTGAAAATAGGCAAAAGTTGGAGAGCTGGTTTCTGGTAAGAACACCTGAAGCTATATCACCCATGATTTGATCAAGTGGATGATCTCTGTGTTCAATCAGTTGTTGTAAACCACTGACAGGTGTAGGTGGCTCATGTTCTTCAAACAAACTACTGAGGTCTATAATATCTGGTTCAGATGTTCCTTGATCTTCAGTAGTTGGATCTACTGAACCAGAAGTTTGAGTTTGTTCCTCAGTACTTGTTTGATCAGAAGTTTGGGGAACTTCTGATGATCTTGAAGTTGACTTGATAACTGTTTGAGGAGTCCATGGTGTGGGATCCTCATCATCAAACCTTTTGTCACCATAATAAGTAGGTTTTGATGAAGTAACAGCCTTCTCAGGTCCAAAGTGGAAGTTGTCAAGGTCAAAAAGTTCAGCAGGATGTGCTGGAATAAGAGTGTGTTTTGACTCATTGAACTTGACATTCAATGTTTCTTCTACTATCCTGGTGTGAGAATTAAAAACCTTGTAGGCTTTTCTAGTTGAAGAGTAACCAAGAAAGTAACCTGAGTCAACTTTGGCAGCAAACTTTGAAATAGATTCCTTGATGTTCAAGATAAAACATTGACACCCAAAAGCCCTGAAAAAGGAGATAAGGGGCTTCATGCCATGAAGAACTTCATAGGCAGTCTTGGAATGTCTCTTGACCACAAGAACTCTATTCTGAACATAACATGATGTGTTAACTGCTTCTGCCCAAAAGTACAAGGGCAGTCCAGAATCAGCTAACATTGTTCTTGCTCCTTCTATTAAGGTTCTGTTCTTCCTTTCTACTACACCATTTTGTTCAGGAGTTCTGGGAACACTGTATTGTCTAATAATCCCTTTAGACAAACAAAATTCATCCAGAGTGTTGTTCCTGAACTCTGTCCCATTATCACTTCTAATGGTTTTGACAGGTAGAGAATATTGTTTCTCCACTTGTAGAATGAAGAACTTGATGATTTCAGCAGCCTCATCCTTGGAAAATAAGAAGAATACCCATGTGAATCTTGAGTAGTCATCAATGATGACTAAGCAGTACTTCTTCTTACCAAGGCTCATAATCTTGACAGGTCCAAATAAGTCCATATGGAGTAGTTGAAGACATGCAGTTGTTTTTTATTCTTCAATAGACTTATAGGAGGACTTATGCTGCTTTCCCTTTAAACATGATACACAGTGTTCTTGACACTGGTATACTTTCAAAGGTAGACCTCTGACCAAGCCCATTTTTGTGACTTTATTTATGGTTTTAAAGTTCACATGGCCAAGTCTCCTGTGCCAGAGATCTGTTTCTGAAGTTGATGCCCTTGAGAAGAAACAGGCAGTGTTGTTCAATACTTTGTCTTTCTCAATGTCCACTGCATAGACATTGCCACATCTTTTGGCAATCAGCAAAGTATGATCTTCAATGATCTTCTCTATCAACTTCTGGCCTTCTGGTGAGATGATATTGCATGCTGTCTTTGTGAAAAAGGAAGAATATCCTTTATCACACATTTGTGACACACTCAGCAAGTTATATTCAAGGTTTTCCACCAGATTGACCTTGTCAAACTGTATTTTGCCAGAGGAGACATTGCCATGTCCTAGCACATATCCCTTAGCATTGTTCCCAAAGGATACAGATCCTTCTCTTTGGCTGATAAAATTGTTTATCAGGTATCTGCATCCAGTCATGTGCATAGAGCCTCCACTATCAACATACCATATGCTGTTTAAGCCCTTGGAAACTCTCTGCACACAATAGCAAATTAGTTAGATTTAGGAACCCAAGCCTGTTTCGCTTTGGGTTTGCTCTTGAGAACAGTTACAGTTTGTTCTTGACCAGGTTGAGAAATCCATGTCTTTTTGGCAATGGATTTTTCATTAAGAACCATGGTGGTATCCTTTTCAGGACCACCATCAACCTTGGTCATCAGTAGTTGTACCAAGTTCATTAGTTTTTGAATCTCAGCAGTTTGTGAAACTGCTGATGAATCAGGTCTAACTACTGATAAAGAGTTTTGAGAAAAAGATTTTAGTTGAGATTTTATCTTTTTCTGAGAAAAGGTGTTTTCAGGTTGTTGTTTCTTGGGTTTAAAGGTTCTTTCATAATCATTTCTGATTTGATTTCCCACAACCTGTTGTTTAATTTTATGATTGAACTGAATTCCTTTTCTGTATCTACAAAACTCTGTTTTGTGGTTGAACAGACCACAAATTTCACATTCTTTTGCCTTTTGTTTTTGATCTAAAGGCAAATTTCTGACATTAGTGTAAAGATTTTGCTCATCAGTAGTTTTCAGAGTCTCAACTCCTGATGTAGATGAAACTACTGATGGCTTGTTGTCAGATTTTGTTAATACTTCTGAAGTACTTTCTTTAAAAATACCAGGATTTCTGTTTAGAAAGTTTTCATGGAAAGATGTGCAGTCTTTCCCTTCAGAAGTTTCATTTGAAACAATTTTTCTCCCATCTTTAGTAGTTTTGGGAGAGAAATCTGTTGGTATTTCAACATGATGGTACCCTATGCCAAACTTAACATTTGAAGCACTCTGTTTGTTTAGCAATAGCTGGTACCCCTTACAAGAATCCACCCATTTTTCACAACTGATCTTGGTGTCAGCAAGCTCTTTTCTGACATTCCCAAGATCTTCTATCATCATTTTAATTTGTGCTTGGGTTTCAATAGCTGAGTTAGTTAATTTAGAGGCTTCTTTTGTTTTAGCAGTAAGTTTTCTCTCTAAATCACACTTCATCTGAGTGTATTTTCTTTCTAAATCATTGGCTTTTCCTTGTAAGTGCACATTTGTCTCTCTTATGAGAGCAAAAGTTTCTTTGCAAGAGTTTGAGCAAAGTTTTGTCAAAGATTCTTTTGATACCTGTGACAATGCAGATTTTGAAGTACAGCCTTCAAATGCCATTAAGGCAAAGTTCTTTCTGCCATTGTCTGGTTCTCCCCAGTTGATGTCAAACACCTTGTTGTCTGCATCAGGATTGCACTCTGTGGTGTCAAAAGGGAGACTGCTCCAGTCAACATACCCTGAGGTGAAAGACTTTGTTGAGAGGGTTGTTGAGGCTGTGGAGGATGTTGAGCAGCTGGAAAGGGAGGGATTGATTGTTGGCTCTGCATCTGTTGAGCAGGTATTTGAACATATTGTACTTGTGGCATGTATTGCTGTTGAGGAGCTTGTGCCTGTACAAAATGAGCACTCCCTTGAGTTCCATTATTCCTATTATAATTGGGGTTAAAGTTATTTCCAGATTGTGATTGGTTAAAGCTAGAGTTTCTACATTCTCTAGCAAAGTGTCCCAACTTCTGACACTTGTGACATCTCAGTTTAGATTTGTCAAAACCAATTTTTGTATTACTGGTCAATCCTGGAAATTTCCTTCCTGACCTTTTATAAAACTTGTTAGTTTTAATGCTTAGCATGGCCAGTTGGTGTAAAATGTCCATTTCTTCTAAGTCATCACTGCTAAAGTTTTTCAAATCATCCATGATAAAACATAGATTATCAGCAGTTTGACTTTGGTCATCATTGTCATAACCTGGGAAAGATCTTTCTGATGAGATCCCAGTTGTTATGTCAATGTTGTCATAAGATCCATAGGAACAAGTTGGTGAGTCTTGTCCCAAAAGTGCTGTACTACCTGGTAGGTAGTCATCAGCAGTTTTACCAGATGATTGTAATTTCTTCTTTTGATCAATTTCTCTCTCAAAAGTAAGTAATCTCCCATGGAGTTTTGTAAGAGTGAGGGAGCTGAAATCTGGTGAGGATCTTAAAACAATGGAGTATGTTTCCCATTTGTCTGGTAAAGACCTTAAAAATCTATGTAGCATAGATACTGTTGTATAGGTCTGACCATTTAACTTTAGCTCAGATATTAATGAGGAGAATCTTTCAAATTGTTGAGTTAAAGTTTCCCCATTAATGTGAGCAAAGGTCTCATATTGTTGAGCTAAAATCTCTCTGGTGTTGGCAATCACCTCTTCAGTTCCTCCAAACTGTTCTTTAAGACAATCCCAAAGTTCTTTGGCACTTTCACAATGTAAAAGGCCAGAGTATATCTCATTTGGGAGAGCCATTGCCAACATAGAGAATGCTTTTGCATCTAGCTCAAGTTTTAGGAAATCATCATCTGTATAGTCTTTTGGTTCTTTAGGAACCTCAACTTTAGTTTCAAGATTTATGTTTACTGGTTTGTGAGGACCATATATCACAGATCTCCAACAACCTGTGTTGGTTTGTGACAAGGTATGTGCCATTCTCTTTTGCCATATGTTGTATTCATTTCTAACAAGCATGGCAGGTTTAGTAGCAGAACCAGTATTATGTGGATCCATTTTAAAGAGTATTGATTTGTCAGATGACTCTTTTAAGTGATGGATATTTGATAAAAAGTGAACTTTTGATCTTTTATTGAGTATCAATAAGAGCTTTGTGTCTGATTCTCAATTTGTTAGATTGATATGTGATCAGATAAACCAATGCTCTGATACCAATTGTTGGATCAGTTTGCTCTTTTGTTTAAGTAAGAACTTGCTATCTTGACACTTAAGTGTTTAGCAAGCTCTTGTATATCAGATTATAAGCACAGCGGAATGTATAAGTTAAAGCAACACTTTTTATACTTAGGAAGAGTTATTACTCCCCCTTGATGATTAAAACTAATAATGACAAGTATTTATTATGAATCTAAGCAGTAAATGAGAATTAGATACTTAGACAGATTCACAATAAATACTGAAATGGAATAGAACAGTGAAAGTGTTTGAAGGATTTTTCTATTAAAATCAATGTCTAAAATAGAAGGTTGAAGCCTCCTATTTATAGACGTTTACATACATGTATCTTGCCCAAAAAGCAAGTACAGAAACATCAGAAACAAGTTGCACAAGTTGCAACATTGAAACTAATAAATACAGCTAAAAAGTAATAATAAACAATAAACTACTGATACAAAAGGCGGTGGAAAATATCTGATGCTAAGTGCTGATGAATGACAAACTACTGATGAGTAGTTTGTCTTCAGTACTTCTGAAGTGAACTTGTCTGGTTTGGACTTCAGAACTTCTGATGAAGTTTCTTCTTCAGCACTTCTCATATCTTCTCTTCAGCAGTTTCTTGTTTTCTCTTCAGTACTTCTATACTTAGCCAAAATGACAGAAGTGAATTAGACTAAGGTTTCCAAAAGTGGTTTCACCAATCCTCTTTGTCCTAACAGTTATTCTAGTGTTACAAGTTTGAAGTTTAGTTGACTGTGTGTTCGTATGCGTATATAATGTGGATGCTTGATACATTGAAAGAAAAAAGAATAAAAAAGAGAAAGAAAAATGATGAAAAAAAAGAGAGAAAAAAGAAGAAACAAAACAAAGAGAAGTTTATGTATGATATATATAGTAGTTTTTTTCGTGTTTGTGTTTGCGTGTGTCAGTTCGTGTGTGTGTGTCGTTGTGTTTTAAAAGACCGGGTAAAGTTATGCGCTACTATAAATATATCCCATTTCCTACCTTTGCACTTAGCCACATTACAACCTTACAAGACCCTTTGATTTGCATTCATGTTTAGCATTCGTAAGATGAAGGTTGATTTAGGTACAAGCCTATGGTTGTGCACCCATCTATTTGCCTTTTGTGTGTCTAGCTCATATTCGCTAGTGCTTATTTGTCGCCGAGAGGAGAGATATTATGAGGGGTGTGTTTATTTGGGTGTTAAGGATGGGTTAATACACGGATTGCATGCTGACACTTGATTGAAAATGATCGCTTTTGCGTGAAAATGGTTTTAATGTATTGCTTGGGACAAGCAATGGTCAGGTGTGGGGATGTGATGGGTGGTTCAAGGAACAACCCTTTATATTGATAAAACACTTAATTTATCCGCATTTGATCATGTTATTGCTTGGGATTAGATAACTGCGAGTACTTTGGTTGCAGGAGCATTGAGGAGCTTAAAACGAAGAAATACGAGCTTTGGAACGGACCAGAACGGGATGGAGCAAGAAAGAAATGAAAGAAGAAAACAATAATTTTTGGAAGAGCTCCACCGTAAGCTACGGTAGCCACTGTAGCTTACGGTGGCTCCTGGGTGATAATTGGCTGCCGTAAGGCAGTGTACTCCTGCCGTGGGTTTGTTTCTAGCCACCGTACCTTACGGTGGCCACTGTAAGGTACGGTGGCCTCTGCACCAAAAGGGTAACTCCAGCTATTAAAACGAGTTTGATGGTGTCTTTTCATCTATCTTCGACTTGGGACGTTTCTAGAGCAACATTGGGGTGATTTTGGCTTATCATTATCATTGAAGAACATACACAAACATTTGGTTGATGTTTTTGATTCTTATGAACATTACTATGGATGTTTTGATGTCTTACGAAGCTATGTTAGGCTAAATTTTTGGTGATCATTCTTGGTGAAAGTTTTTCTTGAACTCTTGTGTGTGTTTTCTTGCATTACTAGAATAATAACTTGGTACCTTTGCTTTGTTATTATGATGTATGAACAATTGCTTGTAGTGTGTTGATTAATTTACCAATTTTTAGTCTTTATCGTACGTTCTTGGTGTTGCTAACAACCGAGATATCACGGGAAGGATTGGGGTTGGTTATTGATTAATTGGTCATCAGGAAACAACCCCGCGTTAATATAATCCGAGTATTTGTTCCTTTTTATCACAACAATTGCTTTTACATGAGTTATGTCTATGTAACTCTTTCTAGTGGAAATTCACACAAGTGTTTAGAGAAACTGGATCCTTGAATGATCATTGTTCCATAATTTGAAGAAACAATCTTATGTTTAATCGTTAATTAGTTATTAATCTAGTTTAAAAGTAAAACAACAAAACTCTTGATCTTCTAATTTTGAGTAAGAAGTTTAATTGTAGTTAATCAACAAAGCTAGAATTCACACATTTTCCACAAACTCCCTGTGTTTGATACCTTCTTACCACTACTTATTGGTTGAATTGGGATTCATTTTATGTGTACCACGACAGCACGCCAAAGATCACCATAGACGGAGTTAACTATGTTGAGGAGTTAAAGCACAATCTCACGAGTGTGTCTCAAATCTGCGACAAAGGGAATTCAGTTCACTTTATAAAGTTCGAGGCATTTGTGTTAAAACCAGGTGTGGTTTTTCCAAAAGAGTGGATTATCATGAGGGCTCCCACAAGAAACGATATGTACATCATGGATACGAGAATACAAGACGAGTCTTCAGGAAAGCCAACATGTCTACTTTTAAAAGCATCTGCATCAGATTCGTAACTATGGCATAGGAAGATGGGACACATACATTTCAGAAAGATGAATTATATCATCAAGCACGGTTTAGTTATTGGTGTTCCGTCGAAGAGCTTTGGTCTAGAGGACAAATGTGTCCCTTGCAAAAAGGGAAAGCAACACAAGAAGCCTCCTATGACTAAAGCTTTTAATTTCATCTCTGCCCCTTTCGAACTAATTCATATCGATCTCTTTGGTCTAGTGTTGTGCTATGATTTAAAGGTTTGCGTCTGTCTTGGCCCATTAGACGTTTTGGGCTTGTGTGTCTAATGGTTAGTATTGGGTTCGTCCTATTAGGCCCAGTGTAATGAACTGCTTAATGTATCTATAAATAGGTGGTTCTTAGGTGATTTTGGGGTTGCTAGTTGTAACATTTGCACTATTTGTATTTACATTTTTAGTCCTCGTACTTGGATCATTTCAATTGTTTAAAAAAAAATTAGTTCGATGACAAACGATTATTAAAATAGAATTTAACTTCTAACTTTGCAACTTATAAAAGTCAAATGGATAAATTCTAAACACTGAACATCACCATGACAATTCACAAATTGGTTTTTTATTTTTATATTCAAATCTCCAGCCAAAATTTTAAACTATTTACAAAATATAATAATCTAATGAGATTTGAAATCCACTTGTCATGGAATTAAAAAAGTAACCGGATTTTTCTTCTGCGTCATTTCCGATGAATGGTGTCGCTGTCGGTGACACTCCGGCGAAACCCAAACATCATTTTTAATGACTTTATGTAACACCCCGGACCTAGGGCCCAAAATTTTTCGTGCAATATTATTTTATATAATAAAATAATACAATAAGAAATGAACAATAATTAGTATGTTTATATTCGAAACTAAAACCCGAACATTATATTAAGTTATTATACACGAGGGTGTTACATGTATTCGAACCGATACACTTTAACGAACCCAACCGAACTCCCAAAAGATGAGTCATACTAGGGGACACATGGCCCCCTTCACTTTGTGACACCAACCTCCTTAACCCCAAATGTTTTAATAAAAACCATTTGAGGCCACCCATTATTTAAACCCAAGATCCACCAAACCACCTCACTTATTTAGATAAACCCACATACAAATACATACATACGGTAGAGAGAGAGATGGCAGAGGAGCCGGTGGCTCCTGCCACCGCCAAAGGCGGAGCTCCGGCGAAGATGCTCCTATACAATACCTACTTTACCCTGATGAGATCTAGAGAGAGAGAGAGAGAGGGCTGGAAGAGAGAAAGAAGCCGAGATGAGGAGAGAGAGAGAGAGAGAGAGAGAGAGAGAGAGAACTAGGAGACCAAAAGAGAAAGAGAAAGAGAATCAGATAGGAGGAGGAGGAGCCACGGTGGTCTAAGGCGATTGACAGTGGCGGCAGACCGGGTTCTAATTAGTGTTCCGATTAGAGGTATAAGGTGAATGATGGTGGCTAAAGTTTGGGGATAAGTGATAGTGGTGGTCGGTGTGATAAAGAACGACAGGAGGCGGTTTTGGTTTGGTGGTGTACGGTGGAGGTTGTGGTTATGTTATCGGATGGCAGCAGCGGTAGAGAGTTCAGATGGGTCAAAGACTGCAGTAATAGTTCCCTGTATGGAATAAGGTTTTGATTACAAAGGATGGTGACATCGATGGAGATTCTGATGGTGGTTACCGAGGTGCCGTGCAACAGCGGCTACGGTGGCTGGTCAGACGGCGAGCGATGGTGTTGATGATGGATTATTGGAGTAGATGGAGTATCAATGGTGATGGCATGGTGGTTACGGGTCAAGACCCGAGTCAATCAAGTTATACAACGACTACTTCAGGATATAGTTGTTTATATATTATATATTACGTATCGTAGTACACGTGTGGGATTCGACTAATATAACGGACCGACCCGACATACAATTGTACATATATGTTTTAGGCGAATAATGACGAATGATAGAGATATTGGACAAATGAATATTGGGCATACATTGAGCACTAGACGAACTATTGCAGATATAAAGTTTGGAACCTTGGGACCTATTATTAGGATATAAACGACAATATATGATTTGGTTATAGATAACGAATGGTAAAAGTGTTATTTGTAACATAAGGAAACTCGGACAATTAGACACGTAAATGGAACATTCGGACAAGTAATATAAACGACTATTGAGACATTAAGTGATATATATACGAATGATAATTGAGATATTGAGATACAGGATATTGGACCTAAGATGAGTAATGCAGACATGAGTGTAACTTGGGTATTAGGCGATATTGGCGACAAAGACATTGAACCATGGATTCGGCTAGTTATAACAATGATCTAATTAACTAAGTATTACATATGATTATATGGGAATAACTTGACATTTGGAACACAAAGAACTATATAAACAATGTAATAACTGGCTATTTAGTTACTAGTAAGACATAAGATTATGAACTCGACAAATAGAAGTTTGGAAGTTCGGATAAAGAACCTAAGCGTGCCCACACGTGTAACCGCGATACTCGGTTACATGCCGTAATACTTGTAAACATGATAGGTTATGGCATGTAACGGATAGACAGGTTTGATGGATTTGAAAGATATATTGTTGCGTGATATGACAGGTGAGTTCGTGTACTTCCCCTTTTCCTGTTTTAAATGCTTTGGGGTGAATATATGCTTGTGTGTGTAAACTGTTTTGTGTAAACTTACTTGATGTGACAAGGGCTCCCGAAACCAGATGCACACTCATTAACCCAAGGGAGTTGGGCCACTTAATATATGGGTAGTACTACTTGGGGAATCCCCCACGCACAGTGGATCCGGAAGCCCGGAAAACCCTCCACTGAGGTATGCGGACCGTTGCGGCATATATTTTGCCGTGGGGAATCCATAATGTGAGTAGATGGATTCAGTGTTAGGATTGAGGTGTGATACTTGTACATCACCATGTTTAGAACTGTGTAAACTTGTTTTCGAACTGTTAAACCGTTTTGGATTTGCTTAACTACTTACACGGACTCACCAGCGTAATTGCTGACCCAAAACTCTTTTATGCATGTGTTCAGGTACTGCAAATGGATGGATGAAAACCGCGAGGTATATGCTTGCTAGTAGCGGATTAGAGGTTATCTGGTTAGAAGATTCGGCTATATGTGTTGCGGTTAGAGCATCTAGAGATAAGCGGGATTGAGATTTGGATCGACTAGCGGATCACACCTTATCAACTGCTTCGACGACCGCCGCGTTTCGTCCCTGCATAGATATTAGTCTATTTTATTTAAGTTATGTATTTACATTTTTGGATTAGAAATTGTATAACATTTAAATATTAGACATCGTTGCTTCCATTGTGCAAGTCTGTTACCAAACTGTTGTAACGTCCAGCCCCTCCTGGTCGGGTTGTTACAGTTGGTATCAGTGCAAAGGTTGTGGCGAAATAGGATATCTCCAGATATCCTATACCACACCAAGACAACTTAGAGTACTTAGCGTTTAAGACTCTAAGATTACCTAGCTAGGAAATGCATTGGAATTATATAACACTGACCGAAATAAGAAACGAAACAAGTCGAGACTCGAGTACCTGAACACACTAGAATGCTTACCGGGACTTAGAACCAGTGTGACTAGTATACGAGCTTTGAGTGATACATGAATAATGACTACGACGGATACTACTAGAATAATTTCGTGAGGTAAATTGACGATTACACTTGACTTCATGTAATTGTGAATTTACAGGCACGTAAAATTTCTAAGAAATCCGAAGAGTCGCCAAAATTATAAGTGATAACCAGGATAACCATAGACTTATGTGAGGAGAACGGACTATGTTAGAATTGTAAGCAAATATGTGACACACATGCATAGGTTTTGAACTTGACATTCTTAATACGACTTGGCGTGTTACGATAATATATACATATGTGACTATATTTAAACTATTCGAACTCATGGTGCTAGTTGCGAATAACGAATCTTATAAAACAAATGACAGTTTTGTCTTAAAAGTGTATATAATTGTAGCTAAATCTAACGAATAACCTTGTATTATATGACTAACCCCTTCTTGACTAAGTTGTGAGATAGATAAAAAGGCCCAAGACAAAGTAAGGTGACCGAAAAGAATCAAGGATACTCAGACCAAAACCGGAATGACACAATTAAATGGTCGCAAAGACACGCTTTACCAACATATAATCCGATAAGTTTTGTTTCCTATTAGATTGTTATCGCTTGGTATAAGATTTGTGCGCCTATATATGTCAAACCCTACGTTAGTATCTTCTTACCAACTAGACCAAAGTTAGAAATTTAAACCGTTGGTTACTAGATCATTTTATTCGGACTTGATTGATATCGACTTTCGCAGATTTAAGATAAATGTAGTATGTTGGATTTGTGATCGCATAACAGGTTTTGGAGATGAGTAAGGAATGTCAACCGGAAAAGAGGTACCCTAAGCTTGAGAATGCAACGATCACTATGAGTGTCCTAATTAGCAACTCGAAGAGACTAGGATTAAAATCCGCATGAGGTATTCTTAAAGTTTGATACATGTTCCATTACTTTAATACCCTATACGGTCCCTAGATTAGTGATAGAATCTTTGGATTAACTCTGTAACCTTTACCATAGTGATGAGATATCCATGAGAAACATATTAGAATTATATATGGTAGATCCAAACGGGGGGAGTGAAACCAATTAAGATGCCAACCATATAAAATACGTGTCACGTTCATAGCGAAAAGTCTAAGATCTGACTAAAATTGCTTTAGTTTGCAATTTATTCTTGTAAAAACAAGGCAAAGTCCTCAAACCGAGGACCTTAAATTAACCTATTTTTTAATATTTGATCTTTCACTCTATGTTTAAAACTATATTTCGTACAATATTTTAAACAATTAAAATATAATAAATACATTTTATATATGAAAATCATTGTTTGAAATACAATATTTTAAACGTATGAGGAGTTACTTTCAAATTAATTTCATTTTTTTTATATCTTAGCCTAAATAGATTTATTCTTATTACTTTTGATATTTTTGTTCTGTTGTACCTACAGTCTACAAGTTAACAACCACGGTATGGAAGATATATTTTCGAAAGTTTGAAAAAAGTTTTATGTGAATATGAATGGTTTTTTACAATAAATTATTAAGAGGCTGATGACTATTTTATAATTTTTCGGTCGTAAATAAATTTTTTTATATTCAGTATAATATGTAATCTAACTTTTCTTAATTACACTTACAAATTTATATATATAAACTAAATTGTTCAACACATGTATCACACAGGTACATAACCTAGTAATAATAATAATAATAAGTAAGTAACATGTTAAGCCAAACTAACACGTGTTACCCATTTTTTACCCAAAGACGTTTTTTTTTTTTTTTTTTTTTTTTTTTTTTTTTTTTTTTTTTAACGGCTGGGCGCTTTTTCGATTTTTTTGGCCCAAAATGCTTAAAATCATGTATGTTACATACCCTAAAATTTTCATAGAAAAAAAAAGTCGAGAAGTTGGAGTTTGATAGAGTTTCCAAGGTTTTCACTATAACAAGGATTTCCAATATAACCTTATAATATAACCTTATACTATATAATAGTATAAGGTTATATTGGAAACCCTTGTTATAGTGAAAACCTTGAAAACTCTATCAAACTCTAACTTCCCGATTTTTTATATGAAAATTTTAGGGTATGTAACATACATGATTTTAAGAATTTTGGGCCAAAAAAATCGAAAAAGTGCCGAGCCGTTTTTTTTTTTAAATAAAAACCGTCTTCGGGTAAAAAATGGGTAACACGTGTTAGTTTGGCTTAACATGTGTTAATCGAAATTTTATTTTTTTTTTAAAAAAAAGTGCTCGGCGCTTTTTTGATTTTTTTGGCTCAAAATGCTTAAAATCAGGTATATTACATGCCCTAATTTTTTCAAAAAAAAAAAAGGAATTCAGAGTTTTCACTATAAAAGTGGGTTTCCACATTATCCTTACCCTATATATATATATATATATATATATATATATATATATATATATATATATATATAGGGCAATTATAAAATGAAAACCCTCTTGAGTTGAGAAAACCTTGGAAACCCATGTAAAAAATCATTATTTTTTTTTGAAAAAAAAATAACTAATGTAAAATACATGTTTTTAAGTGTTTTGGGCCAAAAAAATAAAAAAAGCGCCAAAGGGATTTTTTTTAAAAAAATAAACAAAGCTGCAAAAACACATGTTTACACCTGATAAAAAACAGCAAATAGCTAAAAACATATGTTTTTTTAACAACTTTGTTTATTTTTTTAAAAAAAATCCCTACGGCGCTTTTTATATTTTTTTGGCCCAAAATGCTTAAAAACATGTATTTTACATTGGTTATTTTTTTTCAAAAAAAAAAAATGATTTTTTACATGGGTTTCCAAGGTTTTCTCAACTCAAGAGGGTTTTCAATTTATCCTTCCCCTATATATATATATATATATATATATATATATATATATATATATATATATATATATAGGGAAAGGATCATGTGAGAACTTCATTGAGTTGTGAGAACTAGAGAACTCCTCTAGACCAATTATCAAGTGACAAATCATCACCTTTATAATTAGTTTTATTTTTTTAATTAGGGACATTAAAGTCTTTTGTATGTACCCACTTAGGGATATTTTAGTAATAATAATACCCTACCCCACCCCCACCCCAAGTAACATTTTAAATAATAATAATAATCACAATAATCATAATATCTCTCACACCTCTCTCTCTCTCTCTCTCACACACACGAGTTCTCCCCCTCTCTCTCTACCCCCCTCTCTCTAACTCTCTCTCTACCCCTCTCTCTAATTAACTCTCTCTCTCTATCTATCTATATATATATATATATATCTAAAAAACATGAAGATCTGAGAAAACACCCATAGAGGGAGACAGGGCTGGGGGTTGATGATGAAGGTGGTGGTGGCTGAGGGTTAATCGATGACGAAGGCGGTGGTGGTTTTTGAGGCCGGTGGTGGCTGAGGGTGGGGGATCCATGGTGGTTGAGGGCGGGGTTGAGGGTGGTCAATGGTGGTGATGATGAAGACGAAGGTGGTGGTGGCTGACGGTGTTTGGGTGGATTTTCAGGCGGAGGATGGTGGTGACGGTGGTCAATCCAGAAGGTTGAAAACGAACATGTTTTTTTATTTATTATTATTATTATTATTATTTCTGTTGTTATTACTATTATTATTTTTATTTTTTTGTTTTTTTTATTATTTTTTATGTTATTATTATTATTATTTCTGTTATTATTGTTATTATTATTATTATTGTTGTTATTATTATTATTATTAATTCTGTTATTATTATTTTTTTGTTCTTATTATTATTTTTTTGTTATTATTTTTTTCTGTTATAACTATTATTATTATGTGTTAGAAGATGATGATGTTTTGATGAATGATGATGATGGTTTTTTTTTTTTTTTTTTTTTTTTTTTTTTTTTTTTTTTTTTTTGCAGATGAAGCAGCATGGGTTTTTTTTTCTTAACAATGATGTGTAGTATGATTTTTTTATAAATGTTTGGTTTGGTTTTAATTTGATGTAATACACATTGTTGATATTTTTGGGGGCATTTTTTTACCGTGGTTTAATATGATTGTATAGATGTTTGTTTTGGTTTAACACTAAGCGTTTTTTGGTGTACTAGGTTGTGTATGGTAGATTTACACTGGTGTAAGTAATTACACCAATGTAATTCATGGTAGATTACACTAGTGTAAATAAATACACCAGTGTAAATCGTCCTCATTATATGTTTGTTTGGTTTTTTACACTAGTGTAAATAATTACATCAGTGTAAATCATACAGATTTATAGATGGTTGTTTTATATAGATGTAAGTAAAACACCAGTGTAAAAACGAGAGGAGATGATAAAAAATGCACGTTTTTTTTGTTTTAAAATAATTTTTTTTAAAAAGTAACTTATTTTAATTAAAATAATAAAATAAAGTTTAAAATATATGATTGTTTTTAATAATGGAATAAAATATATGATTGTTTTTTAAAAAGTAATTTAATTAAAAAACTAGAGTTTAAAAAGATGAATATTTTAATTATGTAATAAAATATTATGTGGGTCGGGTTTTCCCTGGAAGCGGGCTGTCGGGCGGGCTAGGGGCTTCGTGCATCCGGGATGGGCCGGGCTGTGCCCCTGTCTTTGCCACTGGGGGCCGCGTACGAAATACCCGGCGTTGTTTAGTTGGCCGTTCAAAAAATAAAATAAAATGTTGAATAATATAATATTAATTCTCTCTCTCTCATGGGTTTTTACATTAATACCTTTAAATGTACTTTAATGTAATAAAAAATACTTATTAATCAAGTAAAGACAAAAATCACATTGTTTTAATCTTAATCATTAGATAATCAAAATCAATGGTCCACAAGAGTTCTCTAGTTCTCACAACTCATTAAGGTTTTCACATGATCCTAACCCTATATATATATATATATATATATATATATATATATATATATATATATATATATATATATATATCTATGGTACCTTATTAAGGAGAAGACACGTCTAGAAAAGTAATTTTACACCCATTTTAAGATGGGATATCAAGAGACTCATGCTTTAACATAGATATATCATGTAAAGGTTTCCCATAATACCCCTTATTGCATTATGCACTTATACTATAACTATATAATCAATTTAGAGACTTATTAATGTATTTGAATTATCACATTCATTACTATCACGTGAGTTGTTTTGAAGCTCCTCACCCTTATATGATTTCAATTAAAAAGACAGAGTGACCGTCTAGATCAATTGCAAAATGACTATAATATAAATATAAATTCTAAAATCATTATATTATACTAAGAAAGTTAAGCTTGAATGATTGTATGAACAAAATAAACATAAAAACATATGTGGGTTGTAAAAAAGCAAGAGTTGTAATTTTGATTGTTAAATCTTAAATTTACTTTCAAAATCCGTCTCTTATGAGAATGTGAGCGAGAAAGAGACATGTTTTACGAAATTTAGCCAAATTAGAATGCAATACGCTACCATGTTTTTTTAGAATTGTATTTGCGCAGCGAAGCGCGCGGGCATAATACTAGTATATATAGAGGGGGAGGATCATTTGAGAACAACTTTCATTTGAGAAGAAAAAGAAGAAATGACATAATTATAAACATTAAATACTTTAACTCTTCTCACATTAATTTTCCATTAACACTTTATCCTACACACATCACAATTTGTCCTACACATACCAAAATTCATCCTACACATGTCAAAATTATCATACGTTTATCCTACACATATCAAAAATTAATCCTACATGTGTCGAAATTATTATACGTTTATCCTACATATATCGAAATTATCATTCACTTCAAATTAGGCTTGGTTTGTAAAAAATATATTTTGAAAAGCAAATATTAGTTTTATTTATTTAACTAGTTTATGGGGGTTACAATAAATTAATCATTTATTTAACATTCAATACATGTATTGAAATGAATGATTCCTATTAGTTAAAAATTCATCTTTTTCTTCTTACAAGAAATTTCTTCTTATTTAAACTCTCTACTATATATATGATTTGGATCATTTGAGAACCACCATTTAGGGAGAGAACCAAAGAACCAGTGTGAACAGGTGATATTTTTGTAAATATGAAGGTGTCTACAAAAACCCCTCCATAAAAAAATAAAAAAAATTATATAACCTAAATAAATAAAAAAAGTAAAAACACCAAAATGATTATTTTGCATTATTAATTCAAAAAAAAAAAATTAAAAAAAGGCTTGTGACGTCGTATGACGTCATCCTGATGCACATGTGCATTTCGCTGTTATATATACAGAAATACACCGTATGCATATGTGCATTTCACTATTAAATCACACTTTTGAATGAATTGTCAATTACCATACTTAAATGATTATTAAATGGACGCGATACAAATATATAAGGGGTCACAAATTTTATTCAATGATCATTAAATGGACGCAAAGTAAGATATAAAATACAATCGAACTCGTCAAGTGTTTAGACATGCATATTATGACATAAATTGAAAATAAAACAGGTGTATGACAATAAACATGAAAAAACTTAAAACACCTCTATATAAGAAATATAAAATTGAAACGTGTCCTGCATGCACATGTGCATTTCACTAATATAGTTAGATTTTTTTAGTGGTTTAGCTTTCGGGCATACATATATGCATGCATCATCCTTCAAATGACAAAGTTTTCATACCAATTTTTTTTTATCATACAACTACATGTATTCTCTACCAAACGTATTAACTCAATAAAACAAACGATAACAAAAAAAATATACATATTACAAACCAACTATGATAACCAACTACATACAAAATTCTAATTATCTCACAACCTCACGTTCACCAAACTAACAAAATGTTAAACCAAACATACATTACACAAAATGTTATACAAACTTCTTTGTTTGTTTGACAATTTCCTTATCCCCAACCAAAGTTGATGTGGTGTAACGCATGTTTGTTTCAAATACCAATTTGCTTTTTTCATAACCTTCTTCGGAGTTGACTTCATGACCACCGTGTTAACACGCTTTGATGCTTTTTTCTTTATTGTACTTGCATCTGCACACACATTTGTCATAAAACACAATATATCATGTTCATCCATAATTATGCACACGTGCATAATCAACAATATTTGATAAATATTACGCAAATCAACATACCATCATTATTCACCGTTTCAATATGTTTTTCGCTTGTATGACCTCGTTTGAACCTTCCCTTTGAATTCCAAATCTGCACATAGGATATTTTGTGTGAGTAAACATCAAACATTTAATATTTCAAAAGATTAAACTACACATATGCACGTGTTCATTTCTATATAAATGTACTTAATACATAATAACAACATGATTCAACTTCTTGATAAACATCCATTACATTATCAGCTTCCGCTTCTGGGATATCAAATGGAGTTCGATTATACAATAAATAGAAAACATAACTAATACAGAGAACAAGGTAATACCAAGTACATTCGGACTAAATAAATAATGCCAACCTGATTCAACTTTCTGATCAACAATCGTGTCATTATCTTCACTTGCATCCGGTAACCTTTCTGTTCCTTTGTCCCTTGATTGTAATACAAATGTTACTTTCTTTGATCTTTTTCCCCATCTCTTAGCTACAATCAATAAAAACGCATAAGAAAACCGATATTTCAACCTGATTGCACATGTGCAACAACATTACTTTGTTAATTACAACAAACAAATGCACACATGCATTATTGTTAATTGCCTAATTATAACAGTATGTGCTTTAACATTACTTTTAACGTTATAAACTACGTTTTGCACATGTGTATTAACAATCTTAATGCGCATGTGCATATTAGAAAATGGCACCTCGTCCAAAACACAAATTATCTTCCTAACCGAGTGCGTGCAGGACCATTTACTTCATTATCATTCCCACATTCCATCACATCATCCACATGTCCCTCTCTAATTACTTTTATAACATTCTCAACACTAAAAAACTCATCAGTGCAAACAACTCTCAAACACGTAAGTTCATGTTTCTCATATGCCATAATCACAAACTTCATAAATTCCACACATTCCTTACTCAACTGACCAGCAAAACACTTATTAGTAGGAGAAGGAACATGATAATTATCAATTACTTTCAACAACATGTCCCCAAACCTTAATTCAAAACCCGTATTCATGATATTCATATCAAAGAACCAGTTCATAGCAGGAACAAAAGTGACATCATCATAGTATCTGTTAATAAGTACCTGAATAGCCTCATCAATGGTTGAATCAGTCACCATACAATGTTCAGAACCATAAAACTGCCAATTAACCACCAGAACCTTAGCTTCACCACTTCGTTCATCCTGCATACTGGTTTCCATGTTGTTAACACAGGATTGGATCATATGTTTTTGCGCCAACCAGTCATGAACGAAGCAGATTCAGACGAGAACCTCATTTCAAAAGCAAATCCATATAGACTAGGGTTCATAGGCGATTTGGGCGAATTCAAAGATTTTGCAGATTCATCAACAGAAATGGAATAGGAATGATTATGAGGAGAAACAAGTGTTTGTTGATGATTAGGGATCAGATTCAAATCAGGATTGCTCAATAAGAATGACGAATCATCAAATTTTAAAGGAATTCGTGGGTTTTGAGAAACCCTAGCATCTTCCGGCACAAACTGCCCAGAATCAACAATATCTGGAGGTTTTGCTTCAAGTTGGAATGGATTAATAACAGAACTCATCTATTGTCAACAAAAATCAATGAATTCAAAGCAATTAAGAAGAGAAATCAGATTAGAATAACAAGAAACAAGCAGATCTCCTAGAGAGAGAAGATGGTTTGTGTGTTTCACGTATTTTTATTTATTTATTTATTTTATGTTTTTATCATATTTACAAAAATGCCACCTGTTCACACTGGTTCCTTGGTTCTCTCCCTAAAGTTGGTTCTCGTATGATCCCTACCCTATATATATATATATATATATATATATATATATAGGGGAAAGTTAATTTGAGAACACCTATATTTCGTGCGAACCGTGAGAACGACATCTAAAACCATGCAAATTCAAAATTTCTATTTACACTTGTCTTTATTACTAAAATACAATCTCAAAAACACAATTTACGCGTAAAAATTCAAACGTATACGAAAATAATTTGTTTTTACACATGTGTAAATTTACTGTTTTATACATGTGTAAACTATTTCATTTACACATGTGTAAAAAGTTAATTTGAAAGTGTTTTTGCAAGAAAAGATGAATTATTTGGAAAGAAAATTCATTTATTAATGTTGTATTTTGATTATAATGAAGTTTGTGTTAACAAAAATTGATTTTGATTGATTTTTTTACTTGTTCTCACGCTTCTCACAATATTTAGCGTTCTCAAGATAACCCTCCCCTATATATATATATATATATATATATATATATATATATATATATATATATATGGGGAGGATAAATTGAAAACCCTCCCTAGTTAAAGAAACCTTGAAAACTTCATCTTAACCGTTTGTGCAACATGATCTACGGTTCAAAACCAAAAGCACTTTATGGATTGTGACAAAATCTTATTTTATTTGTTTAAAGGACAAAAAGGGTAATATTGTCAAAACACTTCCTACAAATTTTGTCTTGGTAAATGAGAACTGTACATGTACAGATGATTTCCTTCTTTCTAGGATTCACTCATTATTAAAAACTGACATACAAATGTGTTATACTTTCTTTCTCTCTCTCATAGTCTTATTACAAAGTGTTACGATTAACTTATTACAAAATGTTACAAATTTTACAATGTTTGTTACAAATATAATAAAAATAAAATTTAACAGTGTTACAATTTTACAAATATTAATAAATAAAATACTATTTACATATAAGGTTAGTTTATTATAAAAGTTAAAAATTTACAATGTAACAATGTTTCAAATTTTAATAAATAAAAGATATTATAACAAGGAAATGTTATCTTGTTACAAATTCTAAAATTTACAAATGTAACAATATTTCATGTTAATAAATAACAACTTAACAATTGTCGTTAGATCACTTGTAACAAGATTACAAAAAAATTAAAATTATAATGGATGGCTACAACATCAATCCAGTCACCATAACAGTGGAGCCCGTCAACCGATGGCGTTGAGAGAAAAAAGAAAACCTAGCAACTCGCTTGAGACGGTGGCGTTGAGAAAACATACATGATTTTATCCTCTGTAGCAGATTACATACCTATGCTTATCTTCTGTAATAAAAAATATAACAAAATTTTATAGTCTGTAACACAAAATATACATGGATTTATCCTATGTAATGTTGTAACATATTTAAAATAGCTCATCAATTTTTGACCATCACAACCATAACATACCACTATCTTCATCGTCAATCCATAAATTATCCCTGACAACAAATAGCAACCATGTACACAAATTCCACATAAAAATTACTAATAACTTTGGACAAAAAAAAATTAAAATCTAAATAATAGAATAAATGTCGAGATAATCGTATCAACATAATCACAAAAAGAGGGGTTGACTATTTTCTTCACATAAAACACACTAAAAGAAAATGGAGAAAAGGATCTATTAATAAAGAAACATATTTTAGAAAATGGAGAAAAGGATATGTTAATCACAAAAGGAGGGGGTTGATAATGGTGACTAAGATCTAGTAACACCATTTTCAAAAAAAAAAAAAAAAAAAAAAAAAAAAAAAAAAAAAAAAACCATTGAAAACAAACTAAGATCTGATGGAGTTCAAAATGATGGTCGGTTCAGATCTGGTAACACCGAGAGCACCATCGTCATTGTACCGTTTTTAGGGACAGATCTAGTGACGTGCAACCGTCTTCCTCACAGACCCGTCTTCTTTATACAAACCGTTGATGGCTTTCCACTCCGTTCGTTGGTAGTAGCGGTGGTGTCGTGGTTGTGAGTTGGGAGTGTTGGCTTTCCACTCCTTCGCCTTTCAATAGAGATCTGGTTTTGAACAGAGATATGGTAGATATGGTATTAGATGATGAAGGTTGGGTTGTTAGTCTTGAGAGAGAGAGAGAGAGAGAGAGAGAGAGAGAGAGAGAGAGAGAGAGAGAGTTAATAGGCAGTACTACTTGTTTTATATGAGAGAGAAAGAGAAAAAAGCTATTTAAAATAAAGTCTGAATATATTAGTCAGTATCAAAGTTATACACCTATAATACCCTTATAGAGATTTGTAAATATGATTACGTGGATTAATCTAAGCCATGTAATAAGTTTTCAAAGTTTCTTTAACTGGATTGAGTTTTCTATTTATAATTCCCATATATATATATATATATATATATATATATATATATATATATATATATATATATATATATATATATATAGGGTAGGGTTCAAATAGGAACCAACCCTTAAGTAGGAACTATAGGAACCAATCTGAGCCATCCATCTTTAATGGCATGATTGTAAATAAGTAAAACTTTAATTAATTGTTATTTTAATAAAGGGGTATTAATGTTGTTTGTTTAATATCATTTATTAGGTAATTAATAAGAAACTCATGTATATTTGGAAACAGCAAATTAGTGTTTATGGTATACCCAAACGTATTTATTGTATATACTATTAAAATTATATCTCGGTATATATACAACAGTGTACATTGGTGTATATTCGTTTTTTCATTCATCATCATCACCAACACAAGATATACATTGGTGTATATTCGTTTTTTCATTGATCATCATTCAACATCATCAACACAGATATACATTAGTGTATATTGGTTTTTTCATTCATCATCATCAACACAGATATACATTGGTGTATATTGGTTTTTTCATTCATCATCATCAACACAGATATACATTGATGTATATTCGTTTTTTCATTCATCATCAACACATATATACATTGATGTACACAGTTATACATTGGTGTATATTCGTTTTTGAAGTGTACATTGGTGTATATCAGTTTTTTTTTGTTCATTCATCATCATCATCAAACACATATATACAACGGTTATATGATCTTCTATCACATGAGATTGTGATTCAATGTTTTCATGTATAGAATTATTATCCATAACTTGGAAATCTGAATCGTTGGCCGATTTTAGATTCTTTTAAATCGAAAGTTTTTCCAATTCAATCAATTTAAAATCTTCTGAATTCGACTGGAAGTTATTTCGATTCAATGGAATTCAATCGAACGTGATTTTTTTTTATTTGGGATTAGAGATGATAATAGGTTGAGAGATTTAAGGAAAGTAAAAAAAAACTTGCATATTAATTGCAGGAAGATAATTAACTGCCATATATAAAACTTTTAATTAAATTAAAATATAATATAATATTTAATTGTCTAATTACATAACTACCACCTAGATCAAGATCAAAGATGAATGGCTCAGATTGGTTCTTAAGTTCCTAACTAGGCTCTTGGTTCCTATTTGATCTTTTTCCTATATATATATATATATATATATATATATATAGGTTTAGGATCATGTGAAAAACTTATTTTGTGTGAGAAGTGTGAGAACCAATAACATTAAGGCTTATCTATTTATATAGAAGGGCAACATTGTAATTGCATTGTTAATCTTATTTATGGAGATAATCTCTAATTTAATTTTCGTGATTAATGTAGAGCATTCTTAGGGATCTTGTTGCACATCATCAATATTATTTACAGAGTTTTATTATCATTTACGACATTTTTCATTCATTCCCTGAATTATTCACGACCAAAATCAGCATTCATAGTGGTGTGTTTTAATCTGATGGACAATTCAATTGTTGATCAAGTCGATGGTATGTTTTATATATTTCTTGCATAGTTTTGTTTTCATAGTATAAGATACATTTATGTTTTATGTAATAATCATTGTGAAAACCATTTTTGTTTAAATCATGTAATTTATATAAAATTCATTTTAATGTGTTTTACAAATGTTCCTTATGTTCTATACGTAAAAACAGGAAGGAATTTTTTGTATTTTTTTGAATATAAATTAAGGTGTTTTTTTTTTAATATAAAGTAAGTTTTACTGGTGGTTTTTCACCAATTAGTAAAACAATTTTTGTAGTGTTTCATATATGTCAAACACAGGATCTCGACCCTATTTATAGGATCATTTTTTTTTTCAAGTTGTTTGTCATACGCGTTTCATATATCAATTCTTACTAATGTGTTTTACTGCTGGTCATTATTTTTATACATGCTAATACATGTAGAAGGACCTTTTTTTTGTTTGAATATCTATTAGGGTGTTTTAGTGGTTATCATAAACAATAGCTAATTTTGTGTTAAGTGTGTTTTTTTTAATACATATAATATTTGTTAATACATGTAATATTTGTTTCCCTCTTTTTTTTTTTGTTTACGATTGTCATTGTTTTTTTACACCCAATTTTTTTTTTTATCTACGATTGGTTTTCTTTTTTTTAATGATCAGGATGTGTTTATTATATCTTTAGTGTTTTTTATGAAATTATCACATATTATAGATCAGGATGTCTTTTATTATATCTTTAGTATTTTTTATCTACGATTGAGTTTCTTTTTTTTAATGATCAGGATGTGTTTTATTATATCTTTAGTGTTTTTTATAAAATTATCATATATTATAGTGCATTTAGACAGAAATGTATTTTATATTTTTAATTAGTTATCTTTTTTTATGTATCTAATATTATTGTAATGTTTTTGTGTGTATTATAATCTTTGTATTGTAGACGCACCCAGCTACGTTCCTGTTGGTATTGAACATGTATCCCCCAATTCTGGAAGGAAGACTTATTCCCTAATAGTTGACGATTCTTTGAAACCTGTCATGGGGATGCAGTTCGTTTCAGTTGAACAAGGTTACAATTTTTACAAGAACTATGCAAGTGCAGGCGGATGGTGTATCATGAAAAGTACAGAGACTAAGAATCATGATCTAACTATGGGGAAATATTTTGTGTGCTCAAAACAGGGTTTTAAGAAGATGAAGGCGTTTGATAGTTTGAACGATCAGTCATCAAGTAAGGGGTCTCGTAAAGTACCTTCCATACGCACCGGGTGTGAAGCTAGCATTAGGATTAAGTTAAATGAAAAGAAGTTGTACGAAGTCTACTACTTTAAGGAAGAGCACAACCACCATTTCGTTGACGAAATGGACAGACACTTTCTCCCTTCGGCAAGAGCTTTGACATATGCACAAGAAGAAGCAATAACTGCTCTCGGGGCTCTTAATGTTGGACCTGTTAGAGCTTTCAACATAATGAGAACATTGTGTGGTGGTTTTGACAAAGTTGGCGCAACAAAGATTGACTTCAAAAATTTCAAAAGGGACATTAATTCATATGTTGAAGAGTTTGACGCCGATATGTTGATCAAACGGTTAAAAAGGAAGCAAGAATTTTTGCCAAACTTTTCATTTGAATTCCTAACTAATGATGATGGTGTTTTACAGGGGTGTTTTTGGGCCGATGAACAATCAAAGCGTAATTATTACACGTTCGGTGACGTTGTATCGTTTGATGCTACTTATAAGAGAAACAAGTAAGTATTTTTAATGTGATAAAAAAATACACCCTTTTTTGTAGATTTCTTTTTTTTTTTTTTTTTTTTTGTATTGATAAAAAACAGGTGTTTTTTTATGTATTATTGCTAAAATTCGTTTTTGTAGGTACAACATGATGTTTGTGCCATTTACCACGATAGATAACCACAACAGAAACGTTACGCTTGGGGCTGCAATATTGGGTAACGAAACCGCTGAAACGTACAAGTGGCTTTTAACTGTGTTTAAAATGGTGTTTGGTAGCGCACCACCTGTTATTGTAACTGACCAAGACCCCGCAATGAGGAGGGCAATAGAAGATACATGGCCAGAAAGTAGGCATAGGCTGTGTATGTGGCATGTGATGGACAAACTTACTAGCAAGGTATTTTTAATGTTATGTATTCATTTGTTTTTTATTTTATGATTGCAATTTTATAACCCAAATAACAATTTTCAGGTTGGACACACTTTGTGTAACACTACTGATTTTAAACAAAGATTGTGTTTTATCGTTTGGACTGATACACTCTCACCTGAAGAATTCGAGAAGGAGCGGGCGGTTATCATGAATGATTTTCAGCTTACAGAACATGAGTGGTTGAATTCCATTTACCAGCTAAGGGAAATATGGATCCCAGCATATTATCGACATGAGAGAATGTCCGGCCTAATGCGTACATCATCTCGATCTGAAAGCGAGAACCATTTCTTTGGCCAGTTTTGCAATCGCAGATGCACATTGGTTGAGTTTCTTGGACATTTTGATGCATCGATTGAGGCTCAGAGGCATGAATATAGGAAAAATGATCATGACACTAGATACACTTTTCCCGACATTTGGAGTGATTTCCCACTTGAAAGGCAAGCTGCTGAAGTGTACACAAGGACTATTTTTTTTGATGTTCAGTTAGAAATAGAAGCTGCTATCCATAGAACCCAAAGCTGCAAATTCGAAGTAGTTGGTGATTTTATAAAGTTTTATGTTAAGGATTGGGATCAGCTACGCACTGCATTTTACGAGGTACAGTCATAATGTGTTTTATTTTTCCAATTTTTTTCATATGATGCAGTGTGTTTTATTATCCATTTTTTATTCCAACATCACAGGTTATGCTTAGGAGGGAAGATATGACTGTTTTTTGTAATTGCAACCGATTCGAACAGTATGGTTTGCTATGCCGTCACATTTTTTGTATTCTTCAGATGGGTGACATTAGAGAATTTCCCAAGCAGTATATTTTACGTCGCTGGACTAGAGAAGCTGTTCCAAATAGCGATCCTAATGCAATTCTTAGATATGAGGGTCAAACTGAACAGAGTGTTGAGGTGTCACAGGTTGTTAGAGAGATTACATATGGAATTGAGGCCAACATAAACAAGTTGGTTTCTAATTTTGAGTCTTTGTGTCTGTTCAGAGATCATGTCAACCAGTTTGGCCCCAAAGCGGATGAAGCTGCCATGAATGTTCCACGCAAGAGTCGCAGGGATAGGTTTGCTGAACTCACAGGTAATTGCCAACCATCATCTATAACTGTTCGTGTTCCTGTTGGCACTAGGTGGAAAGGAATGGGTAAGCCAAAGCGCATGAAGTCAAAGCGTGAACAAGCGATTAGTCAAGCTGGAACAAAAAGAAGGCAATGTCAGAATTGTTTAGCTTACGGACACAACATCCGTACATGTAAGGCTCAAAAGAAGGTTGCTGATGATGATGACTTGGGCTCTACATCAACTGAGGAGGAGGAGGTTGAAAATCAGGAGTCAGATGATGAAGAGTAGGCTTGTTTTGCGTGGTTAAAAACTTTTTGTTTCCAATGTCCTTTACTTTTGGTTTTTATCATTGTTCCTTTTACGTTTGTTTGGTGTTTTTTGCATTTTTTATGTTTATGTGTGGTAATGTTTGAGACATTGTTTTGGTTTTTAATTTGAATAAAAACTTTTTTTTTACTTTCCGCATTGTGTATCAGTCAATCATTCAGTTGTGTTTTAAGCAAAAATCACAGTCTAGTGAATTACCATGAAATAATTTAGAGTAATTACAATTTTTTTTTTTTTTTTGTAAAATTACATGAATTTTTTTTTTTGTTAATGAAGTGTTTTTGTGTGTTTTGGGTTTATAGTGTATTATAGTGTTGTTGTGTGTTTGGATTTATAGTGTTTTACTACATAATAAAATACCAAACTTTTTTTTCATTCAACATAAGACAGAATTGATTGTTTTTCAAATGGCAATTAGTAAAACAATAAACATAAAAAACCCAAGAGCATCAAGGTGATATAAGTTTACTAAATTAAAAATAAAAGGCCAAACCATCATAAGCGTATCATGTCAAACACTAAGATTAAACAAGTTTCTAAAACCACCAGTAAAACACTATTTATTTTAAGACCAGCAAAAACACTAAAACCACATAGTTCAAAAGGCATTCTAGATACTGTTCAGACGTTCGGGTATTTTTTTGGCTGCATGACCATCTAGACGTATCTTGTACCGATCAGTTAACTTCTTGTACCTACGAACTCCAGCCTCCACCAGGTGTTTTGAGTTGTTTATGTCACTCAGCAGGATCTTCGTCACATATTTACGCCTTAGGTCATCCAATTCACGTGTTTGCTTTTCAGAAGTTCCACTTCTGAGGTCTATTTCGTCCGACAAACCGCAGATCCATTCTCTCATTGATGTTCCCTTATATGTTTCCATATGACGCATAAGGAAGACTCCACAATCGATCGGATTGTGCAAAGTCCTCCATGAGAACTCTACCCTTAATGGCTTTGTTTTCCTTAGCGTAAAACATATTTTCACTAAACTTGACTATCCATGTAAGCTGCCAATGCATCACGCTGTTGCATGAAAACCATATCAATTGCATATTTTTTAGTATATATATGTTTTACACTATCATAAACACGACGTTATAGTTGATTATTATTGGATTTTACTTACCATTTTTTCAGGCCATCCTTTGTATCTGTCGTTGTAGTCCTGAATAGTTGCGCTGTTGTCGATTATTAGGATCTCAGACATTGCAAAGTTGAACGAAAGAAGGTAGTAGTGTTCTGAGCTATTAATGGGCACCAATACATGTTGTATCCCCTTAATTGACTTCGACTCTGTACATTGCAACACTGAATGCATATTTTCACTAAAGTGTTGTATTCTTGTTTCTTCCGATGCATTGTAGTCATCCCTCCACTGTCAAAGTTAACAAATAATATACATATAGACAGCCTTAGGTGTTTTTTTTTTCACAGCCTTAGGTGTTTTTATTTTGATATGAAACTTGACTAATGCAACACAAAATAAACAGAGACTAACTAAAAAATGGTAGTTTTATGTATTTTTTTAGTTGAAAACTTACCAACATAACCGGCGAACAAAACAGCCGTGGTAATGTCCCTTTGCGGCGGTACCTCTCCTCATAATTTAGAACATTAGACCATGCCATTATGACTTCCACATGTATTGTAACACCTGGGCGCAACGACTCCATCGGCCCCCTCATAACCGTTCCCCCGGGGCTAGCCATGAATACCACATCCCTATTCATAATGACTCTCAATAAGTACTAAATACATATACACTACAAAAATACATATAACATTCTACTTACCATTTACTATCCCAAGCCGAGAACATGTAACCAGAAACGTCATCCTCTGTTTTATCCATCTTGTTTTTCAAAGAAACCACACGTTTCACATACGGAGAACATAATGCTTCAGGCAAAATTTTTGCTTGGGCTGGCCTTGGTGTTTTATCAGTAACCTTCTTTCCTTTCAGAACGCCTTCTTTAACAACATCATTAGACCACGATAGTGGTTGAACATCAAACACTTTCATTTTTGCTTCCGGAGTCTTATCAAGGTTACTACTCTTCATCACTTCATCAATTTCTGCGATAAACGAATCAGTCATGGGAGACATGGTAAGTTGCAAATCTGAATTATTTGTATCATCTTTTTTGGGTGTTTTATCACTCCCCCCAATGTCCTCACCAGCAAATGACTGTGATGTTTGAGTTATTCCAATTAATTCAGCAAGGTGTTTTGTCTTTTTGTTGACGACTTCATTTGTAGGGTACTTCATCAAAGAATCTCTTATCGTGCCTTTTATTTTATCGACGATATTACGATACTCAGTTTCATTGTCATCAAGCAGCTTGATTGTAGCCTGCATTTTGGTGGAATCATTAGTATTATTGTTTTTTTAAAGCTCAGATTTTATTTGTTATATATGTATGCAATTGTTTATACCTCAAGTTCTTCGACACCTGTAGACTTTTCCCCCTTCGTTCCTTGTTCATTGACACGTGTTGTACCATCCCCAACCTCTTCAGCCTAAAAACACATCACAAATGTGTTATATATCCATTTTTATTTTTTATCTTGGTCATATAATATGTAATTTATTAATACCTCGGTTTCGTCTTCCATCTGAGTGAAGTCCTCATAGTCATGAACTATTGGAATCCAGAATTCCCCATCCGATGCGACGTACGGCTGTATAGCTTGAGAATCATTTTGTGAAAGAAAGTAGTCCGCGCAATTCTTAAACGGTCCCAGGTGGTCATCATCAGCCTTAACAATATCATCCATTTTGTAATCGCCTTCTATTCCCCCTTCTTGAGCTTCACTTTTATCGCCACCTTCAACACCCATACTCCTATCACACAAAACAGTTTCGTCAACCGTTGCTTTTTCAACTACCACTTCAGGTTCTTTATCCGTCCCAAACGCTACTCCAGACTTTTCACCTACAATGTCAGCAGCAGCCGATTTCTTAGTTATTGTAGGTTTATTAACCTTCCTAACGCCGGTTTTTTTTTTGCTGATTCTCTACCCACTGCAACCTTCCTAGCGCTTTTTGATTTGTTACCTTCAACACTTTCACCACCTTTCTTTACAAAAACAAACTTCTGAGACTGATTTAACCCTTCTTCCCTTGCAAGTTTGTGACACCCCAGGAAAATCCCACATCGGCCGTGGCCAGGAGAGATCCTTGGTTCATAAGTAATGTCTTGCCTCTTAAATCACCAACGCGTTTTGGGGCTTAATGTTAGTGGATGAGAGGAGAACTCCACAGTTAAGCGTGCTCAGGTGGGAGAAATTTCAGGATGGGTGACCTCCTGGGAAGTCTCCACTTGGGCACCCAAAAACAAATCCGTGAGCTCTGGATGGGCAAAGCGGACAATATTGGTGATGAGAGGGGCGGGGTGTTACAGATGGTATCAGAGCCACTCCTGTGCCGTTCGGGATGGTGGGTGCACACCTCATCAGGGACGATGAGACTCTAACAGGGGGTGAATGTGACACCCTAGGAAAATCCCACATCGGCCGTGGCCAAGGGGCGGGGTGTTACAGATGGTATCAGAGCCACTCCTGTGCCGTTCGGGATGGTGGGTGCACACCTCATTAGGGACGATGAGACTCTAACAGGGGGTGAATGTGACACCCCAGGAAAATCCCACATCGGTCGTGGCCAGGAGAGATCCTTGGTTCATTAGTAATGTCTTGCCTCTTAAATCACCAACGCGTTTTGGGGCTTAATGTTAGTGGATGAGAGGAGAACTCCACAGTTAAGCGTGCTCAGGTGGGAGAAATTTCAGGATGGGTGACCTCCTGGGAAGTCTCCACTTGGGCACCCAAAAATAAATCCGTGAGCTCTGGATGGGCAAAGCGGACAATATTGGTGATGAGAGGGGCGGGGTGTTACAAAGTTGATGTTCAAACAATGCTGTATCCAACTTCAGTCCCAATGCTTCTATGACGTCAGTGTCGAAATCTCCAATCAGATGTGTTTTTCCAGACTTGATCGAATTCTTAGCTCGTTGATCGTATGCCAATGCAGCCTGTGTTACATTTGAGGATGTGAATCATCAATATATACATCATTCAGTTGTGTTATATTATTGTTTAATAAATAAATATAGGTTAAAGATATATAATTACCGCAAGCAATGCAATAGGACCATGAAAGGGTTTATCCGCAATCCATCTTCTCCTGCTACGTTTGAGCATAGTTACCATGTAGCCACACCAGTTATATTCTTTGATGTTCAGACCGCTTTCTATTGATGGCAAGAAAAACAAGTTCACAGTATTGTTTTGAGTTGTCTCTCCAAGGAATGTGTTAAAGAAAATTAAAAAGTTTAGTACGAAGATTCTTCCACTATCCTTTTGTGTCTCCATGTGTTGTTTAAACTTACCTGGTAACGTCCCGGTCACACCCCCCTCAAACTGCCCTTTCCATTCCGCAACAACCGGATCACTTTTTCTCGGTCTCTTGTGTTCCTCTATCATACGTTTACCCATTGGTATACCAAAAATATCATGTACTAACCTAGGTGTTATATGTATAAAATGACTACCTACGTTCAAAGTACTTGTATCTGCATCATAGTTGTTCACCAACCAAAAGCCCAAGCCAGTAGGGACTGAATTCATGTTGAACTCTAGTAAACCTCCAAACCCAATGTCGATTATTGCCTTTTTTTGCTTGCCATTCAAACTGCTAATTAGCTGGCATATGTTGTTCAGTGCACTTCTCAATTTTAGCTTAGCACCGGTATATTCTAGGTAAGCTTTCACGCTAGCACGCTATGGTTGAGTTTTCTTCAACAGTGTTACAGCCTTTGATGATGTTCCAGGTTCAACTGGTAAATGTTTGACGTCGGCTTTCTTAAACTGTGGTTGAGGCTTAGTTTCAGCCAACGTTGTCTCCACGCACAATTTTTTTGGTGGTGGGTCAACAAAATCATCATCATCAGGATCATTAGTACCTAAAACACCAAGAAAAAAAAAACATTACTCATTCTTTTACTTTTTTCCACGTTCAAGTTTCATTTCAATGTATATCGTATAACATTTTAACTTACGATGAACTTCTCTTCCTTTGTTAACCTCTCCTTTCACCAAATCCTTCTTGTCTACAATTACTGTATCCTCATCCGAGTCGTTTAGAACCAAAGGTTGTTCAATTGTATTTGTGAACTTTTTAGAATAATTCTTTTTAGCTATTCTACCGCTCCTTCTAGCTGTTATTGTTGAGATTCTTTCAGAACTAAAAACTCATTTTTGTGTTTTACATTATATGTTTATATTCATAACTCAAAAGCAGCATTATAAGGTAATAAAACACATTATAACATTTTAAAAAACAAAACAAAACAATATTTAATTAAAACACCAAAACAAAACAATATTTACTTAAAACACCACATAACATAAAAACAAAACAATATTAACCTAAAACACAAAAACAAAACAATATTAACTTAAAACACTAAAACAAAACAATATTAAATCAAAACACCACATAACATAACATCATAAGCTATACTAGTATACCAATTTAATATGAACAACACTAACTTAAAACACTACAGAACATACTGATTTGCAAGTAAAACAATAAAATACTAAATACCAATATAAAACATTATGAACACATCATTCATCACCACAAAAAACACCATAACCTATAAGAACACAGTAAACATCATAACAAAAAAACAAAACAATATTTAAACTAAAACACAAAAACAAAACAATATTAACTTATAACACTAAAACAAAATAATATTAACTCAAAACACCACATAACATAACATCATAAGCTATACTAGTATACCAATTTAATATGAAGAACACTAACTTAAAACACTACAGAACATTATGAACATTATGAAGAACATACTGATTTGCAATTAAAACAATAAAATACTAAATACCAATATAAAATATTATGAACACAACATTCATCACCACAAAAAACACCATAACCTATAAGAACACAGTAAACAAAGGATTCAAAACACTAATGATATAAAACCCACATGCATTGTGTTTTTTTAATCACATTACACACTACCAAATATTCTGAATCTTTTTAAACATAATAATCCATAAAAGATTTAAAAACAACATTAACAAAAAAAAAAATAAATAAAAAAAAACGATCATAAAAAACCTAGAAATCAAGTATATAACATACCATAACCAAATCTTGCTGGAAGAAAAGGCATAGTAGCCTTTCTCTTGGGTGTTTTCTCCTTAATCAACTCCTCACTCGTTTTCTTCATCTTCTTCTCTAAATCAGATTAAAAAACACACTTAATAGATGAAATCAGATTGTAGGTTTGGAACGATAGATTAAAACACAAGAGTAGAAGAAATCGCGAAAGATAAGCACAAAAAACACACTTACGTTTGTAAGTAATACCAAATCGTTGAAGATCCTCCATAATTGAGAGATTAATTGCTGAAAAAAGGGACGGTTGTTTTTTGGAAACAATTATGCGAGAATCAAGGAGGTTTAGCGGTTTTATCAATCCTCTCTCATCCGTCTCTTTAAATTTTTGAACGAAATTACTTTACTACCCTTTATAATTGATTCTTATTAATCATATTTAAACACTATTTACAATTATGCCACTGATTACATCTTAACCATTGATCAAGATGATCTAATGGTCCAAAACACTTCTCACCCTTCTCACACAAAACACACTTTGCACAGGATCTCGACCATATATATATATATATATATATATATATATAGACACACACACACATATATAAAGAGCCAGGCAGCGTCTAAGAAAGATACAGACTCCAAAGAAAACAATTAATAAAGACCTCCAACATCAAACACGAGCCAACTATCCCAAGAAGGATTAGGCAACCTAGATCGATGACACACCCACAAGAAGGAGTCTTCTTTAATTAAGTCCACCGTTCTTTGAACCGGAATGAAAATGCCTTCGAAAGTCTTGACGTTTCTCGCGTGCCAAATTCTCCAAACCGTAGCCATGAATACCATTTGCACCTGTTACAAGAAAGATCCGGGATAAAAACGCCACGTTTGACCAGATCCTTCTTAACAGCCACTTTGCCTGCAACAGCTCTCCAGACCAAGAAATTGCTTTTCTGGGTTGCCCAGGGATTCCACTTGAAAGCCGGCTCCAGCTGATTGCCATTTGGTCTGCACTCAATGTCCAGTTTAAGGTCTTTAACCGAGAAGTCCCCACCTGAATTGTTAGCCCAAACCCCCACAAGGCTTATAATTCTCTTGGCCCATATACAAAGCAGCGAGTCGGCTTTCTCAGCACACATCTAATGGACCCATTTTCTTTATTAAATCCATCCTACACATTAATAAATCAATTCTTGATCCTAAACAATCAAAGTCCACGACCCATACATCCATACAAAACAAAAGAAGTACTAAATTATTAGTATATTGATAAAGGTGTCAAAACTTATCATATATAAGTCTTGAACACAAACTTTTACTATATAAGATCTCGTTAATTACGTATAAGTTTTATTTATATTATTAAGTTTACATCTACAAATTTGATACTCTGTTTAAATAATAAACATGTTAGAATTAGGGGCTGCTAAACGTACCCCCTTTATATTATTTTTACTAAATATACTTCCCCCTTCAAGTTTTTGTATAATACAAATTTAACGTTTTACTTTCTTTTTTGCTAAACTTTATTCCATAATCTTTTGAATATATATATATATATATATATATAATTTTATAAAGATTATCAAGATCCTTTTTCATAATTTCAAAGATATAATCTAAATTTATATATATTACAAAATTGTAGAATTGTTTTGATGGATCATGAGAACACAAGATTTGAGCTGATAAGTTAGTTAAATTGATATTCATGTGTGAGCTAAACGATTTGATAAATCTGAAAAATTAGAGGGGGAAAGTTGACAAATTTTAAACTGGTTTTTCAAGGAGGGGATATGACAAGTAACAAGGGGGTACTTTAGCCCACCCCTAGAATTATTCCCTCACAAAATATAGTTCAAGGGTAATGATTGTACTTAAGTCAACGTATGTTTAGTTAGCATTTGATTACGTATTTACGTTTGTAATTAGAAGGGTTAAAACTTGTAACTAACTTGAATCGGTATTAGATGAACCGATGCATCGATTGGGAAATGCCGATCTGCTATGCATATATAACCCACAAACATCAATGGAAATTTCAATCTTTTGCAATTGAATTTGTCTTCTAATCATTCTCAATCTTCATCTATGTTTGTTCTTGGGCCAACAAAACAAATATTAAAACATTTAAAATGTTATCCTGATTGTAACAAACACATGATTAAACTATTATACACTCCCAAAACCAACATGATAGGGCAAAAACACACCTTACAAACACATAAACAAATACTTATACCACATTATCCTCTTCCTGTTTTCACCCATTCACTTCATATTAAGCCTTCTCATGCTCTTTGGTTTCATGACTCTTGGTGTTGCTGCTATGTTTCCAACTTAGGGCTCTCTTTGCTTTCATGAATGATTTCTTAACCTTCCCCATGAGGCTGTTTGATTGCTTTTGACTAGTTTTCATTTCTTCTTTAGAATCTTTTGGTTTTGTTTCATCTACTGTTTTCTCTTCTTTTGATTCACTTTTCACATGTTCCAGTGGAGGTTTTTCAAGATCTTTCGTTCCCTTTGGCGTCGAAGGGTTCTCATTATGTGTTCCTCCTGCATTTTCTTTGGTTTCAAGTGTTCCCATTGTGTTTTCCTTTTCTTTGATTTCAATTGCTTCCATTGTTTTTTGTTTTCCATTTTCGGCAGCTTTATCCTCTTTTTTTATACTCATTGCAAGCTCCTCAATCTTTAATGGCTCAACTGTTTCTTCAACAAACCCGACTTTTGATTTTTCTTCTTCCTTTTCTTTAAGTTCTACCTCTTTCTTCATATCGATCTCATCAACTAGGATGACAGGTTGTGGTTCGCAAACTATTGGGTCATTTAATTCTCTCGTTTCTTCTTTGATCACATTTGGTTTATCTTGTTTCTCTTCGTCAACATTAGGAACTTCTTTTTCGACTTGTGCGCAAACCACTGGATCATTTTCTCTCGTTTCTTCTTTGATCACATTTGGTTCATCTTGTTTCCTTTGGCCAACATTAGGAACTTCTTTTTCAACTAGTGCGCAAACTACTGGATCATTTTGTATCTTTTCTTCTTCGATCACATTTGGTTCATCTTGTTTCTTTTTCTCAACATTAGGCACTTCTTTTTCAACTAGTTCACAAACTACTGGATCATTTTCTCTTGTTTCTTCTTTGATCACATTTGGTTCAACTTGTTTATTTTTCTCAACATTAGGAACTTCTTTCTCAACAAGTTCGCAAACTATTTGATCGTTTTTTCTCGTTTCTTCTTTGATCACATTTGGTTCAACTTGTTTCTTTTTCTCAACATTAGGAACTTCTTTCTCAACAAGTTCGCAAACTATTTGATCGTTTTTTCTCGTTTCTTCTTCAATCACATTTGGTTCATCCTGTTTCTTTTTGTCAACATTAAGAAATTCTTTTTCAACTATTTTGCAAACTATTGAATCGTTTTCGCTCGTTTCTTCTTCAATCACATTTGGTTCATCTTGTTTCTTTTTGTCAACATTAGGAGCTTCTTTTTCAACTATTTCGTCTACATTTTTTTCAATTATCTCGGCCACTGATACCGCAATTTCTTTCTTCTCATTATTCTTTTCACCCAAGTTCTCGACTTTGGGTTCTTTTTCAATTGTAATCTTTGCAACATCCTCATGAATGGTTGTTTTCTTTTCTTCATTATCAACCGTAGCCAATTTGGTTTCCTTATCCGGAGCCATTTCCTTTTTGTATTCGAATTTCGTACTGTATTAACTACTAGGCTTGGTGGATCCTTCGCTTGCTATATAGGTTTATTGTCATCTAGTTTCAAATGATCATATCCATGGATTTCCTCCTTCACTTTCTGCAATACATTTAAATTCATGGTTTTTAATCCATGTGGTTTATGATAGATTTAGCAATGAGTTAATTGAATAATGAGACAAGATGAGTTGACAAAAAGTCAATTTGGATAATTAAGCTTTCAGGGAATTCAATATGTATAGCTTAGTTAATGAATTACTTTTATTTCTAAGGCATGATATGTGGTTAGTGGGTTTGGGTTAAACAAAAAGGCCTGACACTAAAAGTGTGAGGTCTTGAGTTCAAGTCTCACAAGGAGCAAGAAATTTGCCTTTAAAAAAAAAACAAAAAGGCCTGATTGTAGCCACATCCGGGCTAATAAACGGCGCTTCGCCTTCTGGGCTTGCATCATAACTAGGGATGAGCATTTCGGTACCGGTATCGAAAAACAACGGCACCGAATGGTATCGTATTGATCGAAATTCGGTACCGACGTACCAACTTTATTGCATTTTCTGGAATGATACACTTTGTTCGATACGGTTTTGGTATTTTAACGATTTTCACTTTCAAATATCCTACCAGTACTAGTAGCGGACCGTACCAAGCATTTCTTTTTACTGGTAACCATTTTTGACGATTTTAGAGACCGGTTCTTTTGGTACCAGTACCAGTACCAAGCTCATCCCTAACGCCACCAAAAGTGAACAAACGTCCATTCACGGGTTATCTTGGATGGTTACATGGACCTTTTTGGGGTATGAGTGCGAGTGTGCGTCAAACCAACCAACATATCTGATTTGCCTGTTAGGAGTTTAAGGAATTGTTTTTGGTTGGGCAACTAGAAATTTCTCAAGAGGTCATCCATCATGGTTATTACCACTCAAACACTACTAATTGTGGATTTCTTATCCACAATCAATGCGTCACAAATACATTGATGATATTTGAAACGAGATATTCCTTAGAGTGAATAGCCAAAATCGTTCCTGAGGTTCTCATTTTTGCTAGATCTATCAAAAAAGTTTTTTTTTCTTTCTAAACTGAACCACTAACGTTTCCCAATTATTGCCAGATCCGTCCAAATCAATAACATGGTTAAAAACTAACGAAAATAAGGATGTAGTTTGGTCTTTTTCCTTATTTATTAGTTTTGATATATTTTCCTTGTGTTTATTTACGTATCAAGAACCCACCTTCGACAATCATCCTCCTACCATAAGTAGCAAAGGGTCAATAGTATGATTTTTAAAGTTTACACCATAATCTTTCAGCACTATCATTGCGCTTTTTGACCTCAAAATTCAAAGGAAATGTTAAAAGTTTAAGCTAGTTTTAACCAGCTACGGCAGCTTAACAGTTAGCTGCAAACATCCTTTGACTTATTAAACACATAACTTACAGATGCAAAATTTGTAAACTTGGATAAGAAAACTTTAAGGCAATCAAATTTCTGTTGAGTGGATGCCCTTTGATAGTGTTGAAAGATTATGGTTAAACTTTAAAAAACACACTTGGGAAGATGAATCTCAAAGGTGGGTTCTTGATATGTAAATAAACACAAGGAAAATATATCAAAACTAATAAATAAATAAGGAAAAGACTAAACTACCCCTTTATTTTCGTTAGTTTTTAACCATGTTATTGATTTTGACGGATCTAGTATTAATTGGGAAACGTCAGTGGCTCAGTTGAGAAAAAAAACTTTTTTGGATAAATTTAGCAAAAATGAGAAAACCTCATAGACTAGTTTCGCTATTTACTCTATTCCTTATGACAAATATTTCTCATGTAGATAGGACAAAACAAAACATGTGATTTGAGTACGATGTCAAAAATAGCATACACATTCAAACTATGGTATACAATCCTGGAAGCTTTTCGTACTAGACAAATCTAATCATCATCATCATCATACTCAGTTAATCCCACATATAGCAAAGCAAAGGTAGGGTCTGAGAAGGGTAAGATGTAGACAGCCTTACCTTTAGCCCTAATAATAGAGAGGCTGCTTCCAGTGAGACCCCCGGCTTGATGTGGTTTGGTATCAAGCCTTGGACATAAGAGACAGAACACTTAGCAATCGGGACAAACCCGATCAGTGCATGTACCCCTTTGTCTTTTGGCTATCCACGCCACCATATGATGCATGATTAACCGTCCGTCGTTTTTAACGTTATTTTCACAAAATTAGTAAAATCACGTTAAATCTATTGCAACTTTACTTTTGCCCCCCCCCCCCCCCCCGAGGACCACACATATATACATTATATGCGCGCACCGTAAGTGGGGCGTGATAAAGTGTGTGTTATGATAAAACATAGAAATTAATGTATTAAAATATGATAAAACAATAATTTTAATCATGTAAATAAAAATGAAAATGTATATAAAAAAATATGTACTTTTGGATGAGGAGAAGAGGCAGAAGAAAACATTAGAGGGCGTGACTAAGGAGGTGATCTTGAATGTGTGGCTTTTGTTAGAAAGTAGTGCTTTTAATTAATTCTGCTCGGGATGAAAATAGAAATCCTATTTACAGGTTTTAGTCTGATTAGTGACTTGTCTAACATGCTTATTGAATTACCTGAACACATTGTTTTTTTCTGTATGAACAAAAACCTACTAAAAAGTCATTTTTTTAGTTTTTTTTTACAATATTATGGTACTCGTTAGTAAGATAATAAAACGTTTATTAATTTGGTGTATTTTTTTAAAAAAGTCCCATATATAAAAGTTATTAACATTTAAAAATTATAGGGGGAAACATAAGAGAGAAAAAAACTTTGGAAGGAAATAAGGGGATGAAATTTCACCTAGTGCCATGTAACCTAATGGTAATTTGTTTTTTTATTAAGCCTTACCTAATACATTGTGGCACACCTAGAGGGTAGATGACCTAAATATAGCAAAAGATGGCTTTCTTTTATTAAATATATATAGAGGATCCTGTAGGAAAATTGATTTGGGTGCGATAAATGTAAGAAAGGTTTATAGCCATAGGATTAAATAATGAGATTAAGGGCATTTAAGTTTTTTATAACTCCTTTTCAAATATATCATATCCCACAAAATTAGCAACATATCTTTTCAAATCAATTCAGGATTCAAACATATGATTCGTAATTTCAATTTATTAAATTTGGTATCCCCAATTTTTCAAAATTCTTTATCATATTTATTAGGAAGGAATCAATTTAATCAAAACTCATATTCTTCACCTTAAATCGAACCACTTATTATCTATCTTCTTCACTATTTTCTTTTACCATTTCATACGAATTATAGACTAATATAACATCGGGAGTGTTTTATAACAGTAGAACATCAAGAGTGTTTTATAACCGGAGGTGTTTTATAACAAACAAAACACTGTTGAAATGTTTTAATTCATAACATACACCTAATATACATAAACATTTTATAAAACACTTCTTATGTTTAATCCATATAGAACAATCAACTAATAAAAGCCTTATATAAAAGACTTCTGATGTTACAATTTTATAACAGACAAAAACACTGTTAGATGTTTCTCGATTGTCGGCGGTGCAGAAGGATGTTTAAAACATTGATTGGTTTTCGGTGGGGCGCAGAAGGATGTTTAAAACATGGCGCACAAGGAATGTTGAGGCTTAAAACACAACGGTTTATTGTTGACGGCACGGTTGAAGATGGGTGCATGGTTGCTTTGTTTTGTGAAGATGAATGAATGAGTTTGAATGATATCAATGAAATAATAATTAGGGAAGACAGAGAAAGGTACCATGAATATATGATTATTCAAAAAGTTTCTAAAAAACTTGATATAAAATGACCTTGATATCTAATGTGCCAAGAAATTAACATGTTTTCCATACACAATTACCACCTATCTTATACTCAAAATTGTGCTTTTATCTCTGTTTTATCATGATCTATCTTTCTTTGTTGATAATTGCAGGATCAGAGGTCCGGAGGTGAAAAGAAGTGACAACCAGCACAAAACGACACTAACAGACGAAGAATTGAAGACTCTGAAGTTCTGCAAGGTGCGTAACGGATGTGCAACTGTTCCGGGTCAACAAGTCAACATTTCCGAGTCAACAGAGGTCAAAAAATCAGCTTTGGAGATGTGCACGGGCGTGCCATACACTAAGGCATGGGTTTGCTTAACAAAAACGTGTTCCCCAAGGCTTCGAACCAACCAAACTGACAGTGCAGGTACAAAAGGAAGGAAGCACGGGCATGCCAGAGACATTGGCACGGCCGTGCTTGGAACTACAAGGGACATTCTGCGCGAAAGGACTCTGCAACAGTACCTATTGTCGAGCATGGGCGGACAAGACCTTGAAGCATGGGTGTGCTTGAGCTGATTTTCCTATAAATAGAGGCCTCCACCCAATATTTTAAAGCATCCCTTCTATCCTATTCCACTCGAGTTTCTCCCGCTCATCAGCCATCTTGGGGGTCTAGTATGTGACCTTTGGAGCTAAGGATCACTCCATAAACACTACTTGAGTGAGAGCTTGGGAGAAATCACTACAAATCATCCCAAAAACCCTCTTTGATCCTCCAAACAACCACTACTATTTGTTCATTGAACAACAAACTTAGAGTGCATGTTGTAATGCTAATCATTGGCTAGGATTCTTGAGTGTTGCTAGGGTGAAGACTTCTTTGGTAATGAACTATATAGTTTTTATTTATTAAGTGGTGTTTTATGTTCTTGTTCAGTTCTTTCTACCTTAAACTTTGTTTGATGAATTAATTAAAACTAACACTTAGTATTTGGTCTTGTGGGTGTTTTGATAGAAAGTGGAGGGACTTATGAGTGTACCCATGGTATGTAACAACCCATGCACTTGTAAGATAACCTAACTCCACGTGTAGTGATTAGCCCATTTGTGGGTAGCAATACACCCATTTTGTGGCTTAATCCTCGGCTATCAAAATCTCACTTAGGGTCGATACGGTTTTTATACTTGATCCTAGTGATAAGCCAAGACTTGGCTATGCGACTTAGCCTCATTGCCTATGTGTTGGATTTGGCGCAGACCAAGGATTCGTGAACCTGTGTTGGAAGTGGACGCTCTTTATCTTCTTCCATTATTATGCTGCTGCACAATAAATAATAGGCCAATCACTTTTGAAAAGATAATTAATTCAAGTAAGGGACGCATGTGTTCAGGTTAGTCACGATTCCACTATGAAATCAAGTGGTAGCTTTTTCGGCCATGCTCCAGCCGCTGGCAAGTTACTCATAAAAGATTAAAGTAGTTAGATGTCTTTATTGCAACATTGGGAAGTGGGTACTTCGGGGTTGGATCGAAACAGTCTCGGTTGATTCTCCCCTCATTGTTGAGAGGTGAGCATACCAGGTTGGGAGACCCTCAATTAAAATAAGAACATAAACTTGTTATGCGAAAACAGTCACCTCTAGAGAATGCGCCGTGCAACTCTAAGTTAAGAATAAGTGCGCAAATCGAATGCATCACTAAAATAAATAACTACTATTAATTCGTACCAAAGTTAGTCGGATCCTCAAGCAACACTTCTTTTTGGATATTGATTTCTACGTCAGTTATTCTCGCTCTCGCTCTCTCTCTCTCTTTACTATCTTTTCTCATATTAAAGGCAACTTAAGGCTGAGTAAGGGAAATCGTGTCATTGGGTTCGATACTTGGTACTTGCACATCTCTATACTACTCATGATAGGCACGCTTGCCTGTTATGTGGAGTCTAGAACATTGAGCAAATATCGTTTTTATAAATTTAAACCTTGAAATCGTACCACTGTTTTCTAACTTAATTACCTTTTCAAAACTCTCAGCATCTCCTTTGGGATTTAGCTATTTTTAGGGAAAAGAAGTTTAAGTTTTGTTAAAACCCCATGACATCAAGTTTTTGGCGCCGTTGTTGGGGACACGAAATATTCCAGAGAAAGGTTTTAAGTTGCTAGTTACTAATTGTTTTGCCAATTTGTTTTGATAGCTTTCTAGATGGATCGTCAAGTTGCTGAAAATGGTTGCTACGTTCAACAAGGATGTAACTATTGTGGCGGACCTCTTTTTCCCCATAGTTGTGAAAAATACTTATTTTGTATTCTCCCGTGTAGCTATTGAGGAGGACCTTCTTATCCCCATAAATGCGAAGAATACATCTTTCCGTGCCTTCCTACTTTTGAGTGTTACCCTTGTGAACCTTCACCATATTCACCCCCACCTGAACCTCCCCCACCTTTACCTTCCTACGAACAACCTCCATATAACCCGTCACCATTTCCATACTCTCATATATTACCACCTTTTGATACTTCAACTTTCTCACCTTTTGAAGAAAAATTCCCCTTCCCAGAAAATTCACCACCATTTTTGCCATCACCAAATCCTCTCTCCGAGTCCGAACCTAAATGTATCATCGACTTGGGGAAGTTTGCCAAAAATCTCGAGATAGTAAAAATCTATCTTTTAAAGAGATTTGCAATGGAGGATGAAGCAAGAGTAAGGGAATTGGAAGTCCCACAAAAGGAAGCGGGTGCAGACAAGATTGAAGAAAACATGGCCGAAAGTGGAGTGATGGACGAGGAGGTGCAAGAAGGGTGGAAAGAAGCAGACTGCGGCAACTCAGAAAAGGAAGTGGTAATATCTCTGTTGCCACTATTCATGAGTGATAGCCCCCCAATGGCTGGACATGCTCACGACTAATGGGGTAAAGCGTATCACTTGGAGGATCACTTCACTAGGAAGAAGTGACGTTATTTCGGCAAGTCACTTGTGGTGTGTCGGGGTGACCGACTTCTTCACTACTTGCACATAGTGAAGTTTGATCAAGGAAACTTTAAGTGGTGGTGGCGTGACTTATCATCACCTCTATAATGTTTCCTTATCAATCCCAAAATCATAAATTGCGGGATTGAATCTGGTTAAAGTAGTATTTTCAGGGCTAGTCTGGTGAAGAATAAGTTGAGAGGTTGGTGCATACGGTAAGAAAAGCAATCGAGGACCCTCAGGTATGATCGTTCACTTTTATTTTCTAACCGCCAGGTATGCCCTCTCGGCATTAGGACCAGTATCTTGTTTTTATCTTTCTTTTCGTTACTAATAAATTATTGTAGTTCATGCCAAGTGATTTCTCTCAAAGGAAGCATTCGTGTGGAGGCACCTGCGGGGATCGACCGCACGCAGACTGTTGGAGAACAAAAAGGGGAGATACTTATTCCTTTTGACTTGCCCACTTTTTCTTTGCACACACCTATCACAAATATTAATTTAAAAACTGTGTAAAAGAATTAAGTGTGAGGTGTTTAAATTTTTGTAAAATTTAAAACACCTAAAAGCAGTCGGCAAACCGTAACTAAAAAGGCAAAGTTTGTAAAAGCATTTTTGGAAACAAAAATATTTTCAAACCCTTTGAGTCCGCCTAACAATTTTGCGGGAGATTAGGGAGGTTTTTGGTAAACAAACGAACCGTCTAAGATGTTCCCGATTCCTTAAATAACCCCTACCCCTACATGTGTGTATTATTGAGCCTTATCGAGCACACCATTATATACATACTACACATGCTCGTTCGTTTTTCTTGAGAGATATTCCATGTTGGTATGGCGCAATTAGAACTTGTGTGACTTATGCACTTCAAGACCACATCAGAGGGGAGTGTGTGAAAATGATCTAGGAAAATAGGACTTACCCATTCCGTTATCATTGGCCTTCCATATATTTTCCCCACCCCAAACCACCCATCTTTGAGCCTTAGCCTTTTGTTTCCTTGTATCCATTCAGCCCTCGCCATGACGAAACCAGGGAAGTGTTGAGGTGTTGAGGAAGGTCTTTGGCAATTTGGGGACTTTGAAGCATAAGCCGCATATCAAGAATTCAGAATCTCGATCGTGAAGAGGTTACAAGAGAAAGCCATCAAAAGAGCATACCAAGTGTCAGTAATCATCCGGCAAACATCACGTGAAATTTGTGTTTTGAAAAAAAAAAGTGTATGAATAAAGATCTGGAGGAAATAAAGGAATCGAGAGAACTTCAAGAGAAAAGTTTTGCAAAAGTTTATGGAGAGACCAAGTGATCGACCCAACCTAATGGAGGCTATTAGGCGGCCCTCGCGCCAAACGATTCACGAGAGTAGGCCACAGTCGAGCTACAAAGTCCAAGGAGAGATCACCAAAGCCAAGATCACCGAGTTTCCGATAAACACCTCAAGCACCAAACCCGAAGTTAGCCATGGTGGTAGACTCCATTCCTACCCTATTTTCCACTATCCCACTAAAATAACCCTTAAAAAGTCCTTTTGAATCACACGCTTCACCTCATTAAAAGTGGTGGAGTTGCGATTTGCTCACAAGCCTATGATTCAAGCCGTCCATCGGGTAGAATTTGAGTGTTCACCCCTAAATAAAACACGAGTGAATGAGTGGAGTAAGGAAAAAGGAAAAAGGGGCACCTTAGGAATTGTTTTAGTAGTCTCACGAAAAGCCTAGCCCAAAATCTTGAAGGTTTATTAAGCTAGACTCTTAGAAGGTAAGTTGAGCTCGGCACATCGAGTTAAACTTACAGTTTTTAGCCTATAAAAATTGCCTAGCGTTCGGTTTTGTTGAGGACAAGAAAAAGCTCAAGTGTGAGGTGTTATGATGTGCCGAGAAATTAACATGTTTTCCATACATAATTACCACTTATCTTATACTCAAAATCGTGCTTTATCTCTGTTTTATCATGTTTATCTTCCTTTGTTGATAATTGCAAGATCAGAGGTCCGGAGGTGAAAAGAAGTGAAAACCAGCACAAATCGGCAGTAACAAATGAAGAATTGAAGACTTGAAGCTCTGCAAGGTGTGGCACGGCCGTGCAACTGTTCCGGGTAAACAAGTAAACATTTCCAGGTCAAGAAAGGTCAAAAATCAGCTTTGGAGATGTGCACGGGTGTGCCATACACTAAGGCACGGTCGTGCTTAACTAAAACGTGTTCCCCAAGGCTTCGAACCGATAAAAACAGACGGTGCTGGTACAAAAGGAAGGAAGCACGGGCGTGCCAGATACATTGGCAAGGCCTTGCTTGGTACTACAAGGGACATTCTGCGCGAAAGGACTCTGCAACAGTACCTGCTGTCGAGCATGGGCGTGCCAGACTTTAAAGCATGGGCGTGCTTGAGCTGATTTGCCTATAAATAGAGGCATCCACCCCAAATGTTGAAGCATCCCTTCTATCCCATTCCACTTGAGTTTTCTCCCACTCATGAGCCATATTGGAGGTCTAGTAAGTGACCTTTGGAGCTTGGGATCACTTCATAAACACTACTTGTGTGAGATCTTGAGAGAAATCACTACAAATCATACCAAAAACCCTCTTTGATCCTCCAAACAACCACTACTATATGTTCATTGAACAACCAACTCAGAGTGCATGTTGTAATGCCAATCATTAGCTAGGATTCCTGAGTGTTGCTAGGGTGAAGACTTCTTTCGTAATAAATTACATAGTTTTTATTTATTAAGTGGTGTTTTATGTTCTTGTTCAATTCTTTCTACCTTAAACTTTGTTTGATGAATTAATTAAAACTAACACTTAGTATTTGGTCTTATGGGTGTTTTGATAGAAAATGGAAGGACTTATGACTGTACCCACGGTGTGTAACAATCCATACACTTGTAAGCTAACCTAATTCCATGTGTAGTGATTAGCCCATCTGTGGATAGTAATACACACATTTTGTGGCTTAATCCTCGGCTATCAAAATCTCACTTAGGGTCGGTACGGTCTTTATACTTGGTCCTAGTGATAAGCCAAGACTTGGTTATGTGACTTAGCCTCATTGTCTATGTGTTAGCTTTGGTGCAGACCAAGGATTGGTGAACCCGTGTTGGAAACGGACGGTCTTTATCTTCTTCCATTATTATACTGTCGCACAGTTAATAATAGGCCAATCACTTTTGAAAAGATAATTGATTCAAGTAAGGGACGCATGTGTTCTGGTTAGTCACGATTCCATTATGAAATCAAGTGGTAGCTTGTTCGGCCATGCTCCAGCCACCGGCAAGTTACTCATAAAAGATTAGAGTAGTTAGATGTCTTTATTGCAACATTGGGAAGTGGGTACTTCGGGGTTGGATCGAAAGAGTCTTGGTTGATTCTCCCCTCATTGTTGAGAGGTGAGCTTACCAGGTCGGGAGACCCTCAATTAAAATAAGAACATAAACTTGTTATACGAAAACAGTCACCTCTAGAGAATGCGCCGTGCAACTCTAAATTAAGAATAAGTGCGGAAATCGAATGCATCACTAAAATAAATAGCTACTATTAATTCATACCAAAGTTAGTCAGATCCTCAAGCAACACTTCTTTTTGGACATTGATTTCTACGTCGGTTATTCTCGCTCTGTCTCTCTTTACTATCCTTTCTCTTATTAAAGGCAACTTAAGGCTGAGTAGGGGAAATCGTGTTCTTGGGTTCGATACTCGGTACTTGCACATCTCTATACTACTCACGATAGGTAGACTTGCCTGTTGTGTGGGGTCTAGAACCTTGAGCAAATATCGTTTTTATGAATTTAAAACTTGAAATTGTACCACCGTTTTCTAACCTAATTACCTTTTCAAAACTCCCGGCATCTCCTTTCGGATTTAGCCATTTTTAAGGAAAAGAAGTTTAAGTTTTGTTAAAACCCCATGACACCAATATCCTAATTTAAAACACATCTTGGTGATCCTACTCTTAATTTCTATCATGTTTTAATTAAATTTTAAACACCATTTCATCTTTTAGTCTCCATCATCTATTTTTAAATCAATGGTTGAAATCATTTCCTATACAAAACCATTTTCCTATAGGAATCCTACCACACACACATAGAAATATATATATATATATAGGGTAGGGATCCTAAAAGAACCAACCCTTATTTGAGAACTAAGAGAACTATTCTGAATCACACATTTTTCTAAAGGGAAGCAAAAAATTACTATATTTTTTTGCTTAATCACGGGTTTTTTATACAAGAATAAATTTTTATTTATTTGTTTATTTTTTTCATTTATACATATGTGTATATTGAAACAAAATAAAAAAATTATTCTTGTAAAAAAGACCCTACGATTAAGCAAAAAAAAATTTATTGCCTTAGAGAAATGTCTGGTCCAGACTGGTTCTCTCAGTTCCCAATTTGGCCAAAGGTTTCATTTGAACCACTTCCTATATATAAAGGTATAGGTTCCTATACAAAATGAATTTTTTCATATAAAGTATGCAAAGTCTATGTAGTCATTTTGTTTAAATATTAGCTATGTTATTTGTGATTCCTTTTACATTGTATTATATTGAAAACACCAAGCGCTTACTTTCTTCGCATGGTGTTTTAGATTGCATGTCGAGAAATACATTAATTAGTATTTATGTTGATATGTTTTGTGTTTTCTATATAATACTATGCCAAAAGAATACAAAACATCATGCCTAAAACTTAAAACACAATTTCTATATTGACTTACCACACTTTGTACGAAAAAAGCAGTTTGTATAGGAACCCCACCTTAGATATATATATATATATATATATATATATATATATAGGCAAAGTATCCTGTGAAAACACTCCTGAGTTGAGAAAACCCGTTATAGCCATAGGATTAAATAATGATATTAAGGGCATTTAAGTTTTTTTAACTCTTTTTCAATTAAATCATATCTCACAAAACTAGCAACATATCTTCTCAAAAAAATTAGGATTCAAACGTATGATTCATAATTTCAATCTATTAAATTTGGTATCTGCAATTTTTCAAAATTCTTTATCATATTTATTAGGAAGGAATCAATTCATTCAAAACTCATATTCTTCACCTTAATTCGAACCACTTATTATCCATCTTCTTCTCTATTTTCTTTTACCATTTCATACGATTTTATAGACTAATATAACAGCGGGAGTGTTTTATAACAATATAACATCTAGAGTGTTTTATAAATGGGGTTGCTTTATAACAAAAAAAAAAACACTATTGAAATGTTTTAATTCACAACATACACCTAATATACATAAACATTTTATAAAACACTTCTTATGTTTAATCCATATAGAACAATCAACTAGCAAAAGCCTTATATAAAAGACTTCTGATGTTACAATTTTATAACAGACAAAAACATTGTTAGGTGTTTCTCGGTTGTCGGCGGCGCATAAAGATGTTTAAAACACTGATTGGTTTTCGGTGGAGGCGCAGAAGGATGTTTAAAACACGACGCAAAAGGAATGTTGAAGACGAATGTTAGGTTTAAAACACATCGGTTTATTGTCGGCGGCACGGTTGAAGATGAATGTTGAAGATGGGTGCACGGTTGCTTTGTTTTGTGAAGATGAATGTTTGAGTTTGAATGATATCAGTGAAAATAATAAGTTATCGAGAGAGAGAGAGAGAGAGAGAAAGGTACAATGAATGTAGGAAACATTCAAACAGTTTCTAAAAAATTTAATACAAAATGACCTTGATATCCTAATTTAAAACACATATTGACGATCCTACTCTTAATTTCTATAATATAATAATTAGATTTTAAACACCATCCCATCTTTTAATCTCCACTGTCTATTTTTAAATCTAATGGTTGTAATCACTTCCTACACAAAACCATTTTCCTTCAGGAACCCTACCCCCCCCACACACACACATATATATATATATATAGGATGGTTCATTTCAGAAAAGGTTTTAGTGCGAGAATTGCGAGAAGAAGATAAATAATTCATTTGTATCATTTTTCAAAAAATAAAAATATAAGAAAATTGGTGAAATGTGTTGTTTATTCATCTATCTCGGAAGTAAAACAAGTATATAAAGTAATTTCATTAATTTATATAACCTACACATGTACAAATTTTGTGAAGGAACATTACCTATGCATAATATAACACATGTGTAGGAACAAGTTTATACCTTAAAAAAACATTTGATTGCATTAATTTTATGGCTTTTTTGTATATATAACGTAAAAAATGATATATAAAAAGTAAAAACTTCAAAAATATAGGAACCATTACTAATAAAAATTAAGATTTAGGTTTCTTCTCACATTTCTCGAACTAAAACTCTTTCCTGAAAATAACCCAACACTATATATATATATATAGGTAAAGGATATATTGGAAACCCTTTTTATAGTGAAAACTTTGGAAACTCTAACTTCCCGAGCTTTTTTTTATATGAAAATTTTAGGGTATGTAATATACATGATTTTAAGCATTTTGAGCCAAAAAAAAATCAAAAAAGCGCCGAGCACTTTTTTTTTTAAAAAACTAAATAAGTTTTCGGGTATCACATTGTTAAAACATGTTAATTTAGCTTAACATGTGTTACCCGAAAATTTATTTAAAAAAAAAAAGTACTTGGCGCTTTTTTGATTTTTTTTGCTCAAAATGCTTAAAATCATGTATATTACATATCCTAAAATTTTCATATAAAAAAAAGCTCGGGAAGTTAGAGTTTCGAGAGTTTTCCAGTTTAGGAGGGTTTTCCATTTATCCTTATACTATATATATATATATATATATATATATATATATATATATATATATATATATAGGGTAGAGATCCTAAAAGAACCAACCCCTATTTGAGAACTGAGAAAACTATTCTGAACCAGATATTTCTCTAAAGGCAAGCAAAAAATTATTATTGCAGGATAATGGTGATAATAGTGTTGAGATTATTTGTTATGGTACAATGTTTAGTCCCTACAAATCTGATCTTCAACATGAATTTAGTGAATAGGTAATATCAACATTTATTTCATTTTTTATTAACTTGTGTATTAAATATTTTTAATTTATTTTAAGGATCAGATGCATGAAATTAATATGAAAAGATCCAGGAGGCTCTCTTAAGGGAAATGGAGTTAAGTTATTGATCTAGACAGTTTTGATGAAAATGACAAAAAAGACATATTTGATGACACTTTAGGTAGGAGCAAATGGAGGAAATTCATCCTCACCAAAAGATGTAATATCAAACATGGAGATATACAAGAAATTTCAGTGATCGTTCTTGATGACGAATGGTGGGCAGACAATATAGATGAGATCATGCATACTTGGAACGTGTATGACTAAATTGATCTCACGATTCAAGTAGTTTACTAGATTTTATTTTTCTCAACTTTTATGTTTATTAATACTTATTTTTCCTTTCGTATGTTACTTTATTTTATCAAATGTTTCTTAAAAGTACTTTACAATTTAAATGTTAAATCTTTTTAGTTACTAGACATGTGTAAGGCTTATGACGTATATCCACCGCAATGATGCTACAACAGATACTATACGAATTTGAAATAAGTACCGAAATAAAAAGTGTCACTCCCGCCGCATCGCACGGGTTTCATACTAGTATATATATATATATATATATATATATATATATATATATATATATATATAGTGGTAGGTTCAATGGGGAACCTAAAAAAAGTGGGGAACTGGGAACCATGCATTTAACATGTTAATTATATCATAAAAAATCAATTTAACATGTAAAAAATCATTTTTATCAAAAAGTTTAATTGGAGATTTTGTATATAAATGTATGTAGAAGCTCTTTTAACAAAAAAAAATCGAAAAATAAAATAATTAAAAAAATGCTTAAAATTAGTTAAAAAAGGTAAAAAACAATTTTACAAAAATTAATTTTTTTTATTGGAATAGCTTCTACACATTTTTATATGCAAAAGCTCTGAAGAAATTTTTGAATTTTTTTTTTTTTGCATGTTAAATTGAATTTTTAAAATATATTTAACATGTTAAATGCATGATTTCTCAGTTCCTCACTTTTTTTAGGTTTTCCGTTGAACCTTACACTATATATATATATGCTAACTATCATGTGAAAACCCTCTTAATTAAGTTGCGAAAACCCGTGAAAACTCTATGTAACCACATTTTTTTCCTAATTTTTTATGAATCGCTTGTATATTTAATTTTATTAGTTTTGGCAAAAAAGAAAAAAAAAATCAAAAAAGCGTCGAATAGATTTTTTTTTTTAAATTACGTTACAAACATGTTACATATGTAACAATGCTGACGTATGATAAGAAACAAGTTTTTGTCACATATGTGTAACAAAATAATCTATTCAGTGCATTTTTTGATTTATTTAGACCAAAACTAATAAAATTGAATTTAAAAGCTATTCTGAAAAAATCAGTAAAAAATGTTTTTAATTAGGGTTTTCACGGGTTTCTCAATTCAAGAGGGTTTACCGTAATCATAACGATCCAATTGTAAGAGCGAAGCTCTACTAACTGAGCTATATATATATATATATATATATATATATATATATATGTATGTATGTATATATATGAATGAATGAGAAGCTATAATACAATGTAAAGTCATAACAACCAATACAAACAATTGAAGCATAAAAAAATTTCAAACCTTGTAAGTTTCAAAGTTTGAATGTCATCATCGTCGAAGATTGAAATCAATTAGTTGTCAAATATGTTTCCAAAGTAATTAAGGAAGATTAGTTTTGGTTTAAGATGGAGTTTTTTATTTTGATTTGTGAGGTAAACATTTTTATGTGTGCATGGTTTTCATACAAATGGTACGTGGACCAGAAAGTTCGAGTACCTTGTTTTTAACCAATACCACGTACCCCAAGAAAAACGACGACCGCATTGTGAGATGTATATTTAGTAACCTGAGGGTCATAGTTTTTGGTCATAGTTTTTAAACACAAAATAATTAAGGGGCTGTTTGGCAAATTTCTGAATGTGTAAGTGCTGAACCAGTAAGAAACCTGAACAATTAGTGCTTAACCAGTAAGAGGTGTGCACCATTCAGACTCAGTATAATGCTTACTCATTCAGAGACAAATGTCTGACTGATTCAGAAATCCGATCACGAAACAAACAGTCTGAACGAACTATGCCTGACAGCCATCTTTTCTTTTAAAAGCTCATTAAAAGCCGAAACAAACAGCCCCAAGTAATTTATGTTATAATTATTATTTTTTTCTTATAAACATATATAATTGATTAAAGAATGGTAGATCCAGGATTTTATCACTATATGTTAAAAGTTTCGGTTCAGGTCATATCGGGTAGCGTCATATAATAAGATGAGGTGGTTCGCCACTACCATTATGGGGGATGGTCTCAAAGTTTAATGTGAGGGTGAACAAAGTCGTGACTGCAACTAAGATCATTCCAATGCAACAAGAGTGGCGGTAGATAAGGTAGTCCAGAATTGAATGCATCAATACAGTGACAATGATGATCCATCACTAGACATAGATTATTAATCGATAGGCGCAACAGAAATAAATAGTGTTTTTGTTTCAACCATAATTAAATTGTACACGACGAATGATAATTTAATCGATATGTGCAAAGCAAGATCACAAGTAATTATTCATTTAACAGATATGTGCAAAACAAGATCACAATGAATCTACGAACGCCACGCTAGTTAGCAAATCACCAAGACTTCAAATCACCCGAAACACCCACGAACACCCATGTAGATCCCTATCAACATGAACACCAAGCATGCAAAACGAGACAAAGATACGCGACCCAAAAGGTAGTCGGCTCGCGGACTGAGGCAGCCACGCGCCTCGGTTCACGCATTGCGTGAGGAGGCCGGCGTAAAGGAGAGGCGGCGCGTGAGACGGTGGTGCTCTGAGGTGGTGGTTCACGGTGGTGAGGTGGTGGCTAAGAGGAGGTGGTAGGGCGGCGGCAGTGAGGTTGTGGTTGTGTGGTGTGTGTTTTGTGATTAACTCCTTAATCTCCCAAGGTGGCTAGAGTTTTGATAAAACATCATTAAGGATTAGGGTTTAAAGAATGGGGCAATTACATATATCTCCCTTCAAATTTCATAAATTACCTATATACTCAACTCAAAATTTTATTTACATATTTCCCCTTCCCAAAAACTAAAAATATCAAATATACCTATTCTATTATTAAGCACCTCATATCATTACATGTTATGATAAATGTAATGATATGAAGTCTTAGTAATGATTATGTAAGAGTGTTAGAATACTCGTTTCGGTGAAATCAAGTTGTAGGATGCATGAAAACATTTTGCATGTTACATGTTCTTGGTGTTCATAACTTACTAAGTTGGAAATATCGTATGGGATATAAGTTGTAGGATGCAAGGAATGTGTTGTATGACTTGTCGTGAATATATTTTAGTAAAAGAATTGAGGGTAAAATAGTTATTTTCCAATGTATTTTTAATAGAATGAGTATATATGTATTTTATAAAGTTTCGTAGGGGGATATATGTAATTTAAATTTTGGATTGGGTATATATGTAATTATAGTTGAATAGGGGATAAATGTAATTAATCCTTAATGAATAAGATGATTAAATACTAATCATCATTTTCATCTTAGTCGGTAGTCCTTTTCTTGCTCCCAAAGAGAGTCCCATTTAATAATTAACAATTAATTATTAGTCCACCAAAGTTTATAATTAACACTTTAGTTATTAAACCTTTTAACTATTATGTGTTATTATGAAATAATAAACATAATATTATTATTTAACACATTAAATAATAGTCCTCATAATATACAACCAGTTAATAATCGTCATCCCCCGACAATTATTAATAACCGTTAATATCGAATAACAATTATCCGGTCATGTCGTAATAATTATTCTAATAATTATTATAATGTTTAACACTTTAAACAATCCAATTGATTAATCCGTTTAATCAATCCACTTCTAATTTATTGGTTCTCTAAACAATCAACACCGATTATTCGTAATAATCTATTCGATAAACATTTCGCTAAATATTTATTTTTCAATCAAAGTTATTTGTGATTAATAATATTTAACAATTAAATATTATTTCTATGTTCGCAGACCAAAGTGTAACTCTTTGGATCGTACTTTGATAGTTGCATTATTAACCGATATTTGGATACCATTTCCAACTGACTCCCACTAAGACAGGTAACGATTACTTGGTGTAATGCACGACAGAGTTGGGCGTCTAGCTACACCGCACTGTCCCTATCAACGTAAGATGATTTATGTTCGTCAACTATACCTTTTCTATAATGAGTAATGCTATACTCAATTATGCATGTAGCTTTAGTGATAACAGTTATCATTTATCCTTTCTGTTCCAAGAAATTGCCAACCATGAGACATGGATTTGTTTAATTCTCATATTGTTTAACCATTTCTATCTCATATCGGATTCGAGTGGAAATGTCAAACTATCTCTAGTTTGAGTATGGCCATACATTTCACCCCAGTCTTATCCTCGAGGGCACCCACACGTTCTTTCTTCTTGTAAATAAGTACAAAATTCCTTAGACAACATACAACTCCCACTCAAATTTAGCATTGTTCATAACCTAGCACCTTTATTGCTATCCTGTCAAGGTATAACGTTCAGTGACATTAATGAACAACCTTAGGCCAGTAGAGCAAATATGATCCTAAGGTCTTAGGATAAAAGATCATATCACTTTCGAAGCTTCTCTCTATGACTATGATACATGAAGAAAACTTTGAAGCGAGTTATGTCCAACATTCATTCTATGATGAACACCTATGAATCTTGGATCTCAACTGTTTGAGACTTTCATCACCTATGAACATACAACAACTCATAATAGTCTTAATTCAAACTTGATTCCCATGAGTTTGATCGACCTATGAATCTTGGGTCTCAACTGTTTGTTGGATTGGAAATCATTGTTTATGAGGCATCTAACCGTTAGATCCAAATAAATGTCATTGTGCTTCCATAAGTCCAAATAAACACCAAACACTAAAACATATATGTGTAACAAGACACATATATAGATCATCATATTCTCTAATATCTACCATAATCCACAACATGCATATTATATGATATCTCACACAATAAAATGACATTGATTTGGATTTGTTTTATCAAGATTTGATTCCTCTGTTTCTACTCTTCGAAACATCTTAAAGCGAGGTATCAGATTTGTCTCAACAACATCTTGATCTATATTTCGTTCCTTATCAAGATTTTATCCTTTAATTTCTACTCTTAAAATCATATATTGGGACAAGATTCACATCTCAATATCGTGATTGGGCCACCATAGACTTGGTTCTTTCGCGATGTCCTTAAATGAACACTTTCATTTGTATTATGCATAGCATCCATACTATAACCGCCATACGCCTTGGCCTTTGCGATGTCATAAATTAACTCTTTCATTTGTCGTTAACATCTTGTCATAGTAACCAACGATACTTTGGATTTTATGTGATGTTACATAAATTAACTCTTTCATTTACTGTCACACATATATTACCCTTCTAATCTTGGAACTTTAATTCTAACATTTAGATATTTCTATCTTATGCATATTGCATATCAATACAACATCCTATAGTTTGTTAGAACTTCCTTTAGCCTAAACTCAATCATACTTTTGACTCTTCAAAAGTGACTCATTTTATTATCTCTTATAATAAAATATCATTTCTATTCAACACTTTAACTAATATTCATCAATACCTCATATTGATCAATTACTCATATAATTGTCTAACTATGATTCTCTTATCTTGTTATTGCCACCGTATAAGATTTACACATATTCAAGCAGGATTTGAATACATCCCAATTCATATCTTAGTTGTGATATCATGTCACATCCCGAATCATCACTATGATCCATATGTGTCGAATCACCAGTTGTATGTCACTTTATCATTTACTCTTAAATGATCTTTGATCTTATTTTGATTTGAATATAACTTTCCGTTTAATGATACTTTTTAGATTATCATAAAGCTCCCATATTCCTTAACATAATTCCCATATACATTTTGGTCTCCATATAATCATAGATCTCTATCTTTGATTAAGATATGACACTCATATCATTCATTGGGTATTATGTATCACAACTAATATTAACTTTTTTTTTTTGTTAATACATAACAACTCTTTGTTTATCAGCTTTTGATCCCATGAGGCAATTCTAAGATCTTGATTGGATCTTATTAATCATGTATAATCATTGAATCAGATTCATAAAATATGATATATTTGATTTTTTTTAAAGATCAAGACATAACTCGTTTTCTTTCAAAAGATCCAACTAGTGAACACTTTAATATTTGGGCTCTTTGCATCTCTTAGGAAGAACTACTACTTAACACATAGAAACATACCCTACCATCGATGTCCCCTCTTTACTTTTGGGAAACTGCACTTTTGATGAACCAACGTATGCTTCCAATGTCTCACGAAGTAAGCCATAATAAGTGGTTAGATGTAAGTCCTGATTAACTTCTAATGATTGATGGTGATTCTCGAAAACATATGTGACAGGTTTGCATCATCAATTTGGGCTGGGTGATGAAGAATTGGTGATGGAAGTTGATGGAGGTGGCTAGCAGAGGTTGTGATAGTGGCGGGGATGGTGGTGCATAGAGGGATCAAACTCGGTGGCGGTATGGGTTGCCACTATGATGGTGGGTTCTCACCCATGGATAATTTTTATATAAAAACTAAAGGGTTTTATATTTGTTTTATATTTATTGTATAAAGGGTCTTTTACACACAAGCATATATGTATATTGACATTTTGTTTTATTTTTTAAAATTAAAGGAGTGGATGAAGATAACAAATAAAAGAAAGTACGCTAAGTGACAAAACCACCCCTGCCTTAACTGCTTTTTTTACATAGTGTATGTGCTATAAGGATCGTATAATCAACAAAGAATGATCAAACAAGTTTGTTTTAGGTGCAAAATCCCTAAAACAATCACAAAATGATAATCAAACAGATCAAAACACGTAAAACATCATTTCAAAGCTTTTTCATTAATTACGAACTCAATTACACGTTTACAGATTGAAAGCAACAGGGTATGAACGTGAATTAAGCTAAATAATATCCTAGAGAGAGAATCAGAAAGTGGAGGGAATAAAAATGACTCGAAGTTACATTCAAAAAATCAACTTGACTATTTATAGACTGCACATTCGCCCAAACTGTTCGTGCGAATGTGCAGGTTCGACCAAATCAACCGGTCGAACCAAGCCATACATAAAAATCTATTCTACCTTCGTCCTAAACCACTCCTTCGTACCAACTGATTCTCCTTCGACCAAATAAAACGCTTCCTTCGCACCTATTAAATCTCCTTCGCACCTTCGACAATTATCAAAACAAGTTTATTGAACAATCCGAAGCACTAGTCGCATAAATGCATCTACAAACTCCCCCTCGACTATTGCTTGGATTGCTGTTGACGTTCTTCGTCCATTCTGATGTTCATCAACTTGATATGTCGCTGAATCTTCTATTCCTTAGTCAATACCGGTTCACGAACTTGCTTCGGCTTCGTCTTTTTCACTTCAGGCACCTTCTGTTTCTCTACAAACCTTCTGAGCTTCTTGTCATAATCACATCCAGCGTTTATATCATACGCAAAGCACAGGAATACCACACGTTGGTATTTTCCTGCTTGTTCAGCATCTTTAACTTCAGAATAGATCGGATTATAGAACAACATTATTATATCCTCATGTGAACAGTTAATCAACCACATGGGATCAAAAATGTGTATCTTCTTGAAGTTCTTCTCACCATCTTTCAGCACGATCACAGCCTCTGCTATCTTCCAATCGTAATACCACCAAATGAAGTCTTTGGCGAAGTGTTGTGGAATCGGCAACAAAGGAATCTTCTTCAACACTCGCGGTGGCTTATACTTCAACGTCACTTTGGGCATTCCAGTAATCATATCAATATCCTTTTTATGAACAATTCGTTTTGGATATTGTGGTTCAAATAAATCCCACTTAGTTCGGCTTTCTCTCGTCATCTTCTTAGCAAAGTATGTAATTTGATTATTTGACGGTCCCGTTAAACGGTGACGACAAATATCACGAATAGCCCAATAAGGAAGAGTCTTCAAATGATGAAATTTATCAAAATATAAGATCCCCTTCTCCCACTTCACTGCTATGCATTTCAATTGCTTAACAAACTTCCAGGCCAATGCACGACCTTTGAAAATTCCACTGTGAAGTTTGTAAAAGCTACCTTGTATCTCAGCTTTCGGACGGTTATTCTCCTTCTCTTTCAATTTCCTCAAAAACTCTTTCAAACTATCAGATTGCTCGAACCGTGGTTTATCATGCCCTTTGAATATCTCATCTTCAAACACTTTGCTCTTTTCTTTAGCAAGTTTCTCGGCCTGGTTTAGCACTTCATCAGAAAATCCAAGAAATCCAGAATCTTGATCATTCTTAAAGTATTGTGGATATTCCTCACTCGTTATATCTTCCATTTCAACTTCTTCAAAAGCAGGAACGTCACGGTCATCAGAATGATTACCGGCTTCCTTTTCAGGTATGTTTGGAATGTAATTATCAGCAAGTAACTCTTCTAAAGTCTTTCCAACCTGTCAACCTAAACCTTCAAGTATTTCCTTAGAAATCGCCGCAGAAACCTATCCATCTTCTAGATCTGGATCATCAAACTCCAACTCAAACAGCTTATAGACTCGAATATTTCTGGAATCCTGCTTGTCATGTCAATCGTCCAGACTCGATCTGTAAGCATCTGGCGATACATGTGTTTGTCTTCTTCAGATAAAGACTGCAGTTTTTCATTCCAGAAAATATCATCATCTACATTTTCACCTGGAGTCTTAGAGCTTGACTCTCCACCTTTACTTGAATCACGCTTCTCATATGTATACTTCTCAGCGTTGTCATCATCATCATCATCATCACTATCAAAAGCAGAGCTGTTTCCATCACTCGATCCACCATCTGAACTACCATCATCTCCATCATCTTTCTTCTTTTTCTTTTGAGGATCGTTACCAGCATCTTCATCAAGATCTTCATCCTCTTCATCGTCAGATAGTTCAAATCAACTTTCTCTTCTTCTTGTTCTTTATCTTCTTCACCAGCTTGAAGTAGAGGAGCTCGAGAGTACAAGTCTTTTATCAAATCATCCATGTGGTTGTTACTCTTCTTCAGCTGTTTGTTCTCCTCTTTCAAAACTATTATCCGTCTGGTGTTTCTCTGTTCGTGCTTCAGCAACTTCTTATTCTCTTTCTTTAACTTCTTGATTGTTTTCTTCAATTCTTCATTGTTATCATGGGATGTGACTACAACTTCCAACATCTTTCGATCATTAGACTTCAATTGCTCAATCTCTGTTTGCTGTTTGTTGATAATGCTCATCATCTCAGATAGCCTTTGATTCACAGCAGTCATTACGTCACTATCAACTGTGACCTTCTTCTTAACAGGCACTTCAGCAACTTCAGGCAGTTTGCCTTTCCTCATCTTCTTGAGCACATTATCTAATGCTTCATTGAACTCATCAACAGGTATATCATCTCTCTGTTGTGTGCTAGAAGTAGTTGCAGTCTTTTGTTTCTTTGATACAGGTGCAGTAACCGGTGACTTGGAACTAGAAGCTGGTGGTAGTTTCTTACCAGCAATGAGTGACTTAATCTCTTCTGACTTGGTTTCTCTTGTTTCTTTTCCTGAGGCTTCTTCTTTGACTTTGCAGTCTGTACAGGTGAACCAGGAAAATCTTCATCTACATTCAGAGTCACTTCATCTTCATCAACAGGAATTGGACTCTTAATACCTTGATCTTCAACAGACTGACTAACAGACTCACCAGCCAAAGTGGCCTTGGTCGTGGTAGTCTTTAGTGTTTCAGTTTCCGAGTCCCAATGTTCATCTTCTTGCGTCTCCTCAGAATCAATCGACGCCTCATCCACAATATGCAAACCCTTCTTTGCCATAGTCTTGTTTCGTCTCGGTGTACACTTCTTCTTTGCTGGTTCAGGTACAACATCTAGTCTGATCTCTTTCTCCTTACCCTTACCACTCTTAGCACTGACATTAACAACCTGTCTCTTGCGCTTTACCTCTGGATCAACAGGATGTAATGGGTCATCTGAATCTGAATCACTGTTAGCATGTCTTACAAGCCCTTCACCTGGATCTGTATAGTCAATACTTGCTAGATGTCCAAATAAACGCCTTACAGGTGGACGTTCACTGACAGACAATCCTTTGTAAGCTTTCATCCTAGCAAGTGTATTGATCGACATATGTTCCTGAACAACAATGTGCTTAGGATCCCTCTTCAAGTCTTTGTACTTGTTATCAAATACCATCTGGAGAAAACGAGGATATAGCAAAAACTTCAGATTCCTCGTGCCGTTCACAGGCTCCAAGAAGTGTTCCATTAGCATTCCTGAAACATTGAACGGTTTGTTCAATACCAGGGCCACCATCATAGAGCTAATACTCTTGCGCATCAAGTCATATCCTCCAGCGGCTGATCCAAAGACGTGTATCAAAACATGTGCCAAATATTTGAATTGAGGACACAGTTTTCCCTTGTGCAATGAACCATCAGTGATCGGTCCATTGTACTTCATTCTCAGGAAGCACTTTCGTTGTTCCATGAAACTAAGCTCCTTGGGATCCGTCTTCTCATCTTGCAAATTCAATGCTTCTCTAATATCCTGCTCACATACAATAATCCTCTGTCCTTGGATCTTGCTAATCACGGATGACTCGCAATTCTAGAAATCTAGCTTTGCTTCTGTCCAGAATTCTTGCATCATATCTCTGTAAATAATGGTAGGTGTAGCAATCGCGTCTATCACCCTACTCCTCCTCAAGAATTCAATGATCTCGATAAACTCAGTGTGCTTTTTAACTTCTTCGAGATACGCACAACAATTATGCGCATTTTCGAAGGTTAAAAGCTCTTCAGAAGCTTTCTTAGCAGGTTGTGAGGATGATCCAGCTTGCTCAGTAGTCTTCTCCTGCTCAGACATGGATTAATCTGCAAAACAAAACAAAGAAACATGTTAAAAATCGACAAAAAATTCAAACCTTGAAAATTTGGTAATTATCATTCTCATTCGCCCAAACGGGGGTGCGAATGTGAAAAACATGGTGCGAATGAGAAATATTAATGGTACGAATGTGAAAATTTTGATAAAAAGTTTCATTCGCCCACATGATTTTCATTCGACCAGTTAATCATCTCCTTCGCCCATTCGAAAGGTGCGAAGGAGTCTGTTCATATTTTTGAATTTTCAATTCTAAATTATATGGTTTCTGATCATGTAATTATGATTTGTCTGGCTAGTAACAATGCCGATTAAACTTTTTAAACTAACAATTTCATCAGATAATCATTATATCAGTGTTTTCAACTTAAACTAGGGTTCGAAATAAAACTGATGATCAATTGATCATTATGATGATTTTGAATCCTTGATTTATGAATTTTCTCCCCCTAAAACACAGATATAATGAATCCGTATCATCAATTGCAACAATGAATATGTTTTAGCAGTGTTTAAAAAACTAGGGCTCGAATCAGATAAACAGCGATTAGTCCTTGATTCTGAGATGTTAACCTGTAAGATTGAGTGGAAAATGATCAGTGAAGAGAGACGAACACAATGGTATAACACAAATCAACAGGGCAACAAGGTGAGGTTAGAGAGAAAATTTTGAAAAATTTTTGTAATGGTTCGAATGAGAGTGAAAGTGTATATATAGGCATATTCCTTCGACCGTTCCGTCCGGTCGAATGAGAAGCTTTTGTCTCCTTCGACCCTAGTTAAAGGTTCGAATGAGCCAAAAGGGTTCGAATGAAACAAATGTTCAAGAACACTCTCCTTCGCCTGTTTTAAACATACGAAGGAACATGATAAATCCCACATTCGACAACCGAATGGGCGAATGAGAATTGGGATTTTAGATAAATTTTCAAATCTCAAAAACGAGTCCTGTTCCAATTATTTTTCAACTTTTAAGGATCCAACATTCATATTTTCACATTTAAAAGGTTACAAAGCTCAAATGGTGCAGCAAGGTTTAGAAAATCGACATCAACCACCATCAGTTATCAAAAATAAGACGGAAATGTATAATCTTTTTGGATTTTCTAAAATTTAAGCTAAAACACACCTAAAATCTTTTTGAGTTTTGTAATTTTTGACGAGAAAATAAAATGCAGAAATGTAAATGAAAAGACAATAAATGTTTTTGTGAATTTCGGTAAAGGGATCATATCAGTTATTGAGAAATCTGATCACACCGTTGATCTTTTGAATTATTATCATTAAAGACAATGTGTGATCTGGCAACTGCTGATATTGTGATCCACATAAACTCACATGCAGACTTTTGTGCGGTGCTTTAAACTGATACTGATATTTATAGTATAAACATAATTTTCTGTGGTTCCCACGTACACGACATACTCCCGTATAAAGAAGTAAATGCACAAAGACTCATTGTCAAATGTGATTATGCTTTCGTTGTCTGTAATTTACAAGGTATAATGCACAGAGGTATACATGTCAGCAAATTAATGCAGCAAAGTAACATATGCACTATACCAGGTTGAGGACTGATATTAATCATGATTTGTATCAATGATTAATACGATGTAATAGATAATCTTTGATCATCATATAACATGGAAAGTTCCTCAATTCGGTAACTTTAGGATTTGGCATAAAGCTCTTTTATCAAGACACCCTATCTGATCTAGGTCCGTAATGACTTACAGCAGAAGATCAGAGAGGCTATCCCCAGACAACTAATAACATAACGACCCGAAACCTCCGAGTTTTGTACAAATACCCTATCAAACGAAATTACGGTACCAAGACCATATGCCCATGAGGAGTTCATCGACACATCAATTCGTTTGATATGTATGTATCAGGCACGCAGTAATAGGTCTACGAAGCCTATCAGCACATCGCACAGATTCAGACACACGCCCTATATAGCAATACATTACTTAGAATGTGTCAGATCCCCACTGATGTACTATCATTTCCCTTTATACTCCAGGAAATCATTTTTGATTTTTATAAATTTTTGAATTTACTGTTCCCAAGGATAAGCTGGAGCATTTCAAATATGTGACTGCCCAGATATCGTTTGTTCACAGAAATCTGCCGGCATTAATCTAAGGGAAGACGATATAGCAGTCAGCAAAGAAATTTTCTAATTTTTATGGATTTTGAATTTTTTCAATGTTTTTGGATTTTCGGAATTTTTCTGAAAAACAGTAAAAATTTAAACTAAGAAAGTGATAGACTGAGGTGGTGATCAGTCTTGTTTTTCTTTAATACCATTAGCCTTTAAAAGATAATCAAATCTGGATTTGTCAAAAGCTTTGGTAAAAAGATCTGCGCGTTGGTAATCAGTGTGGATTTTGACCATATCGATCAACTCTTTAGCATAACAATCACGGACAAAATGATATTTAATCCGGACATGTTTAGCTTTTGAGTGATTTACTAAGTCTTTTGTTAATGCGATTGCGGCTTCATTATCACAGTAAATAGGGGTTTTAAGAAATTGCAAACCGTAATCCACTATCTGTTGTTGGATCCAAAGAACCTGTGAGCAGCAGCTCGATGCTGAAACGTATTCTGCTTCACATGTGGATAGTGCAACTGCGGTTTGTTTCTTGCATTGCCAGGTCACGAGCCTGCTCCCCATAAACTGACATCCAGCCATTGTGGATTTGCGGTCTTTGTCACAGCCGCCCCAATCTGCATCACTAAAAGCGATTAGGTCAAAATTATCATCATGAGGGTACCAAAGTCCTTTCGATGGACAACCCTTCAGATATCTAAGGATACGCTTGACAACTGCAAGATGACTCTGTTTCGGCTTCGACTGATATCGTGCACAAAGACATGTTGCAAACATTATATCCGGTCTAGACGCGGTGAGATACATCAGAGATCCGACGATTGCTCTGTATGTAAATGGATCAGTTAGCTCCCCTTAACGTCAACTCCAATCCCGTGATTAGGTTGTATCGGGGTATCCATCGGCTTCGAATCATCCATCTGGAATCGGCTCAAGACTTCAGAAACGTATTTCGTCCCGTGAATAAAGATCCCCGTTGGTCTTTGCTCCACCTGCAAGCCTAGGAAAAACTGCATTTCTCCCATTGCGCTCATTTCGAACTTTTCCTGCATAACTTTTTCCAATTCCCTGCACAGAAGTTCGTTAGTAGACCCGAAAATAATATCATCAACATAAATTTGCACAAGAAGCAAGTCATCTCCTGCTCGTTTTGTGAACAGTGTGCAGTCTACCAATCCGCGTTTGAATCTTTCGAGAGAAGATACGTGCTCAGCTCCTCATACCACTGTCTCGGAGCTTGGTGCAACCCGTAGAGAGCTTTGTTTAAAACATAAACCTTATCCCGGTGAATAGGGTCCTCAAAGCCTGGTGGTTGACCTACGTAAACTTCCTCTTTGACCACACCGTAAAGAAATGCGCTCTTTACATCCATCTGATACACCTTGAATTTCTTCCAGGATGCAAATGCCAGAAACATTCGTATAGCTTCCAAGCGTGCAACAGGTGCATAGATTTCATTGTAGTCGATTCCCTCAACTTGATGAAAACCTTGAACAACCAAACGAGCTTTGTTTCTCACTATAACTCCTCTATCATCCTTTTTACACTTAAACACCCATTTGGTTCCGATCTTCTTTCTTCCTGGGGGCAAATCTGTCAGCGTCCATACTTTGAGTTTCTGAAATTGTAACAACTCTTCTTGCATTGCTTCCACCCAGGCATCATCCAAAAGAGCTTCCTTGTACGTCCGCGGCTTTACCTGCGAAACATAACAAGCGAAAGACAAGTCATTTTGAAAACCAGATTTTTGTATTTTGGCATATAAAGCAAGATTGCCAATATTCTCTGGTGCTTGAGCATTTCTCAATTGCCCTCTTGTTATAACGCTGCTACCAGGATCACCAATAACCTGTTCAAGCGTGTGTATCCGATGTATCCGAGATTCTGGATAATCAGGTACTTGCACTCCCGTTTGAGTCGTCAAATTCTCTGTAGAAACCAGATCATTACCCACATTCGATGTTGAAGCATCAGTTGTAGTTGGGTTCACTGGTGGTGTCACTGTAGCATTGTCCAGAATAGCTTCACTTGTAGCATCATCGTCTTCATCTTCTGAATCTGATGAATTAAGCGTTGTTGAAGCTTCTCGGAACACTTCTTCTTCCATCACAGGAGCAGTGGTATCATTAGAAGCTGTTTGAGGATTTACAGTGATCGGACGCACTAACGGTGAAGTCACTGCATTTTCGACCTCGTAATATAAGCGGAGTACAGCTTCTTCAACCATGCTATCTAGATTGAATGATTCAAAGAAGTCTTTGTAATCAAACATCCAATCCGGACCGACACCCTGTACATTTTGAGTGTATCTTTGTACTTCGACGTTAGCCCACTCCTCGACTTTTCTAGTTCTTTTGTTGAATACCCGTTTTAGTGGGGTTGCATATCCAACAAAATAGCCTTCTTCAGCCTTTGGCGCGAACTTCTCCGAAGGATTAAGCATTGTACACGGGGCACCAAATGGTTCTAGATACTCTAGATTCGGCTTTCTTCGGTTCAATAGCTTATAAGAATTTTTGCCAAACTTCTTCACTGTTAAAACACGGTTTAGAGTGTAACATGCTGCATAAATTGCTTCGTTCCAGAACATGACTGGAAGATTTGATTCCGCAAGCATTGTTCTCGCCGTTTCGATTAGAGTCCTGTTCTTTCTTTCTGCGACGCCGTTCTGCTGGGGTGTATACGGAGCGCTATATTCGTGATGAATTCCCTTGTTTTCACAAAGATCCTCCATCTGAGCGTTTTTGAACTCCGTCCCATTATCACTCCGGATTCGTTTGATCTTTAGACCATAGATATTCTCCAAACGTGTAAACAGAACTTTCAGGTTGGCAAACGTGTTGTTTTTCTGGTGTAAGCACATAACCCATGAGAATCTTAAATAATCGTCAGTCACCACAAGACAGTACAATTCCTCGGCATGACTTTTACGCCTGACTGGATCGAATAAATCCATGTGCAAACGCTCAAGAGGTAGTTCAACGGAATTGACTTTCTTTGGTCTATGGGCCTGTTTGTGCTGCTTTCCCTTTTTACAACTAACACACTTGTCATTCAAATGGAAATGTTTCACATTAACTCCCGTGACAAGTTCATTCTTCACTAACTGGTTCATCTTTCTCAAATGAATGTGTCCCATTCTTCTATGCCACATTATAGATTCTTTTTTTGTAGCCTTAGAGATGAATCACGTGACTTGGCCATGGGTGGTCATAGATTTGGACATATCGAGAATATACAAGTTGTTTACTCTCGGTGCCTTTAGCATCACCCACTCTTTTGGAAGTTCAAAACCCGGTTTCAGGATGTAGCAAGATTTGTCGTCAAAATAAACAGAAAATTGCTTATCACAGATTTGGCTAACACTGAGCAGATTGTAATCTACTTGTTTCACATACGATATCCGCTCAAAAGTCACTACCCCATTGCTAACACTACCCTCCATCGTAAAGTAGCCTCCTTTATTTCCTGCAAACGCTACGTAACCTCCATTTATATTCTTGATATCAAAGAGTAGCGTGAGATCCCCTGTCATGTGGCCATAAGCTCCACTGTCAACAATCCATAGGCTGCTAACAGGGCCAGCTGGAGCTCCCTGCACATATCAAGTAAAGCAATTAGATCTTTCGGGGGACCCAAGCCTGTTTGGTCTTGGGTCTTTGAACTGGTTGTTTCAAAGATTCTTTAGATTCACAAACATCTTGGGTTTTCTCAATCCCTTTCTTCTCACACTCAACTTTCTTTTTCTCAGTTTTCACATTCTGTGAAGTTGAAGCACCCTCAGACTCCTTTGATGACCAAGATTGTTCAGACCTTTTCAAGATCCGGATCTGAGATTTTGAGTTCTCAGCCGGTTTCTTTACTTTGTCTTTGAATGCAACCTTCTTGGTTACCTTCTCTGATTTAACAGAGACAGGTCCAACTACTGGTTTTACATTAGGTTTAGAAGGGACCTTTTTGTTTTCTGCAGTTGTGTTCATCACAGGTTTCTTTACTAGTTTCTCAGTGGCTATCCGGTTGCGTTTGTCATAAGTCATCGGACGGTTTTCCCTTTTGTTGTAAAAATTGTTTTGGTTATAATAAGGTGCTGGCTGAGGGAAAAACCGTCTTTGTGGATAATTGTAATTATCAACCGGATAATCATGTCGTTGCCTCATCTCCACCTCGTGCCTCTTGTGTCGTACATATGGGTAGGTGGCAAGTAAATGTCCCCTTTCCCCGCACTTAAAACACGCACGGTATTCTTCATAGTTCTCTTTGATATGCGACTTGGAAAAACTTGCAATGGGATATTGATCAACCATGCACTGTTTTCTCAAACTCTCAGGAGCTGGTTCCTTCGAGTAAGTCGGTTCAATGAAACTATTTGATTTATCAACTGGCAGAATGAATTGTGTGACATTGACCTTTGCGTCTTTAGAATTATCCGAATAAATTTTCTCTAAAATGGCTGGAGGAATATCATTGGTTCGTTCATGTTTTGGGAACCAAAGTGTACTTTCCTGCCAGATCTTTTCAATTTTGGAATAAGTCACAAATTTAATCGGATATTCATCATCAGACATAATCTTATCGGAGCCTTGCATCCGATAGAAAACTTTTACAGGTTTGTCATATGATTCGTTGCTCATTTCATTTGGTTTCTCAGTTTTAGTTTCAGTTTTCTTTTCAACCAATTTAACCACATTTTTCTCAACTTTCTTGACCTCTTTCTTTTCAACATTTTTACTAACAGACTGCTCAGTTTTCTTAACAACATTCTTTCTATGAGCATTAGCCATGGGATGAACAATCTGAGATGGTGAGACTGGTTCAGTAGTGATTATATGATTTTCATCAGGTATATCACTTTCATTCTCAACAACCGTCTCAGACTGTTCATCTTCTTCATCAGAATCATCTGCAGCAACCACACCCTCATTGTTTCTCAATACAGGTCTCACATCAGAATACGGGTCTCCGACACTGGAAGTGTTGGACTCGTTATCTGATGTGGAGTTAGATTTGACTAGACTCTCCGGTGCTATCGCATGTAAATTATGATTTTCGAACAACACCGGAGATGGGACAGCTTTGTAGTTTGCACTACTCGACTGTGAAGGTTCTTCGATGATGTGGTCAACTACATAAGCAATGTGCTTATAACTCTCTAACTTTTTATTCACTTTTTCAGCGAAGCACTTGATGGTTGCCATTTCTAACTTGGTGTTTTCCATTTCATTTATATAGTTGTTAATGGCAAGTTGTTTTATAGACAAAGTCTTTTTGAGTTCAGAAACATCCTTTTTATAACCATCAAGTACTTTGTTGAAATCTTTTGATTCTTTTTGATAAATTTGACAATTTATTTGTGCACTCTCAAGTTGTACCTTGAGAAGCTTATTTTCATCTGTCAATTTATCTAAATCAGAACATTTAACACAAACTTTAGATTAAGATTCAGAACTTACCGGTTTAGGTGGTTCTGTCATTGCCATCAGCGCGAAGTGAGCTTCCTTCCCTGCAAAGAATTTTGAGTAGTCAATCTTTGTGCAGGCATCATCCACCATGCACGACTTGCGGGTCATAAGGAAATTTGCTTCGGCTAGCAACTGATCAATGTCATCGTCTAGTGAGTTTACACTAGCTTCCGAGTCAGAATCACTCTCCATATCCGAATAAGCTGAATCATATTGCTCTCCAACATCTGTGACAGAATCAAGAATCATTCCAGATTTCTTGTCTTCACACTCAACATTCACATCCTCATTCAACTCCTCTATTTTCGACTTCGACACTTTTTCTATCACAACCTCTTCTTCAATCTCCACATGCTCATCCAAACTCATCTTTTGTGCTACACAAGCCACATTTCCAGCAGTAATCTCTTCCACTCCCAATTGCATACCCATCCAATCAAAACCTTCATCTTTTTGAATCACAAGTGCTTGGTTTTGATTTTCAGTTTGGTTTTGGTTTTGAGTGTTAGGTGTAGAGATGGGAACAATGGTTCGGTTTGGATTTTGTTGTGGTTGGTTATGAGATGTGGGTTGTCTAGTATTGGTATTTTGTTGTGTGTTTTGATGGTTCTGGTAGTTGTTTTGAGGTTGAAAGCTAGAGATGTTGGGTCTGTTGTATGATACCTGATTCTGGTTTTGGTTTTGTCTGTTTTGCTAAGTTGAGTTGAACGGGTTTCGATTACCTTACTGAGCCGGCTGTGTACACTCCCTCTTGAAATGACCCTTCTCACCACAATTGAAGCATGTAACCTTGGCTTTATTGAAGCCGTAAGTGGTGTTTGGAGAAGTCGAAAGGTCAGTTCTTCCTGTTTTCTGGATAAATTCAGTGGCTCTTCTCATTATGCTCGCAAATGCCCACTGTATGTCCATAAGCTCCATCTCCTCTTTATCGATTTGTGTGTAGTCCTCATTGGTGAGATTGTTGTTTCCAATCTGACTAGCAACTAAACCGTTGTATGATGCAACCATAGCAGATACTAATGCAACATGCTGTTGAGCAATCTCAACAGTAACATTGTTAAGATTAGAAGTCTCTAACACAATCGGACTTTGATTTGATTGTGTTTGAGCAATCTTCATTTGGTTCATGTGAGGATGATATTGTTGTTGTTGAGGTTGATTGGCAGTGTAACAGGCAGCTTGTTGTAAAGGTGAAAAAGGTGGAATGAAGTTTTGTGTTTGATATGACTGTGGTGTGTATGATGAAGTTTGGGCAAGATAGTTTATTGGTGCTTTTGTGGGTTCAACAACATTGGATACACATGCAATATGAGGTGTAACACTTGAAGTATAGCTTGAAGTAGAAAGAGAAGTTGATGTACCACTCACATACAGATCTGGATTCTGTGGAATCTGTGCTCTCTTGGCTTTCCTCTTCTCCTCCATTTCTTTGTTCTCCAGTTTTTGTATGAACTGGTTGATAGTCCAATACTGGTATGCATCTTTTTCTTTCAACACTTCAATGTGTTGGTTTCAATATGGTGGTAAAGCATCAGCAAATTTATCCACCAGTTCTGACATAGGTATGCTGATCTCATAGCTCGAAAGTTCTGTGAGCAAATGGCAATACCTTAGAACCAATTCTTTTAGAGTCTCATTCCCCATGTAACTAAAGTTCTCGAACTCTTTTCGAAGCTCTTCCATTCTCAGCTTCCTTGTCTCCTCATTACCATCATGTCTGTTTCTCAGCATATCCCACAATTGTTATGAAGTTGTACACGATCCGAACTGATGCAGCAAGTCAGTGTTGATCGCCTGAGAAAACGCCTTTTTCTCGATCGCAAACTTCTTTTTCTCATCATCAGCCAAATTCTCCAACGGTATTGGTTCTCCAGTGTTCTCCAGAACAGGAGCAACATAACCCTTCACTATCATCTGCCATGCTTCAGCTCCCTCTAATCCTTGTCCTTCCACATGTATCTTGAACTTTGTCTTCCATCTGTTGTACTCCATCATATCCATGAGCTTTGGTGGACGATTGCCACTACCTGATGATAGATCATGAATGAGTGTAGATATGGCATTGGTCGTCTGCGAATGAACGACAGCTGCTGCTACTCCCCAATAATTGTCAATAGGTTGCTGTAACGGTTGCACAACTTGCTGAGGAGCAGAACTAGTCATAGCCATGTAATTGATTGGCTGGGATGGTGGACTAGTCTTCTGGGCTGCAACTGACCATGGATCTCTTGTTGTCTGCTGCTGTGGTGCTTGATTAGGTCTTGGCGTTGTTGGGAAGTTCCACATCTTAACCTGTAAATGTTCAAACACGAAAAAATTAGAAAAGTTTTAAAACAGACTACTCTTTCGTACTTACGGACGGGCGAATGAGAAAAATCCTTCTCCTTCGACCGTTTTGAAGGGTACGAATGAGGACTGATATCACACAAACTCTTTCGACCGTTTTCTCTCTCCTTCGACCGTTCGATCAGTCGAATGTAACTCAGACGGGCGAATGAACACAAATAAGAAATGAAAGTCTACGTTCGACCACAAATACAACACCTTCGACCACAAATTCTCTCTTTTGACCAAAGAAAATCACACTTTCGACCAATCTCTCTAGGTTCGACCCCTGGTATTTCAAAACGGTTATTCTTTAAAAATCAGTTAATTTTGATCATGATTATCAAATGTTGATAGATTTTGATGATCTTAATCAGGTTTTGAATCGGAATTGATTTGGAACAAGTTTATCAAAGAGAATTATCCATTTTAACCATGAAAACAAGTTGTAATCAATCAAAAACTCATCAAATCAGTTTGTTCAATGAAAACAGAAACTTTTTGACCAAAATTGGGTCCAAATCAACTGAGAAACTATCAATTTGTGGTTGTTTGATCCAGAATGGCTCTGATACCACTTTGTATGTGCTATAAGGATCGTATAATCAACAAAGAATGATCAAACAAGTTTGTTTTAGGTGCGGAATCCCTAAAACAATCACAAAATGATAATCAAACAGATCAAAACACGTAAATCATCATTTCAAAGCTTTTTCATTAATTACGAACTCAATTACACGTTTACAGATTGAAAGCAACAAGGTATGAACGTGAATTAAGCTAAATAATATCCTAGAGAGAGAATCAGAAAGTGGAGGGAATAAAAATGACTCGAAGTTACATTCAAAAAATCAGCTTGACTATTTATAGACTGCACATTCGCCCAAACTGTTCGTGCGAATGTGCAGGTTCGACCAAATCAACCGGTCGAACCAAGCCATACATAAAAATCTATTCTACCTTCGTCCAAAACCACTCCTTCGTACCAACTGATTCTCCTTCGACCAAATAAAACGCTTCCTTCGCACCTATTAAATCTCCTTCGCACCTTCGACAATTATCAAAACAAGTTTATTGAACAATCCGAAGCACTAGTCGCATAAATGCATCTACACATAGTTAGCGGGTTGGATGATAATGACAAAAAAATAGGAACGTTTAAGGACACAGATGAGAAAAAGGACTTTCTAAACTAAAGAGACATATCTAACTAAACCTCAGTGACTTAAATGGCAATTAACTCTTACTTTTACAATCGTTATGTTACATTTCATATTATTATATTATATGTATGTAACATTTTTTCTGCTTTTTGGCAATTGACACAAGCATACTTATGTTTTCTTTGCGCATAGAGCTTGCAATGGTTACCAATACTCTTAGGTATTAGGTAATATAATAGATTAAATACTTTGTTGCATTGTAGTTTTCTTGATAGATGTTAAATTATGTATCTTCAAATCTTATCTTTTTTTATGGGAAACTAGTGGGATTTTCCAGCGCTATGCAGCGGGAATTCGATAGGTATAAGTTCGGTTTGATTCGTAACAGTACGTATTGATACTCGCTATACTAACCGAAAGAAAGAAACAAAAAATATAAAGATGTGATATATCTAAATGACTACATACCAAGTAATTCTAGTAATACAATTCATTTTAGTATCCAATCTAAAGTTTATATAATTACCAAATGTTTTTAAGTAAGTTAATATTAAAGTTTTTAACAATGTAAACCTAAACTACTAAAATTTTAGAATATATTATGATTTGTGGGTATAAAAGGAATAGACATTTACTTATTTATCAATAAACAACAACCGTACCCAGTAATTCCTTCAAATAGTAAAACTATTGGTAAGGACTAGGGAGGGTAGGATGTAGGCAGACCTTACCCCATCCATAGGGATAGAGAGGGTGCTTTTAGAGAGACCCCCGGCTCTAGACAGAATAAAACTGGATATATATAAAAATAAAGCTAACAATATATATAAAAAATTAGGCTACCAATAATAAGTAAGTGCTAACAGGTAACATAGTAGACAAAGAGACAAATATAACATGCTACGTAACATATATGCAAGGAAAAATCACAAACACATACAAAGTCCAACTATAAATGAATACCCACTAAAAATCCTTAATCTTAATTCTACGTCTCCACGAAATATTATCCTAGACCATGTCCTCAGAGAGGTGCAACTCTATCAAATCCTGCCTAATACGCTCATCCCAAGTCAACTTCGGTCTACCTCTACACCTCCTCCCCTCGATAGTGAGCGTTTCCACTACTCTAACGGGTGATGTCGACTGTCTTCGCCTCACATGACCAAACCATCTCAATCTCCGCTTCTTTATTTTGTCTGAGATACTAGCCAACCCTAACTTTTCCATGTACGGCCTAATTTTTTTTTAACCAATGCCTTGTCATTGCCTAAATTTTACCTGTAAACACACCACCTGCCTCCTCTATCCTGCAACTTTTAAACTCCACAAAATTATTGTAAACAATTTATACAAACAGTACCTACTGTTTTCAAACTTTCTCCAACCAATCTTCATTCCCTTTCCATAAATCACACACACCCTGCATTCACCCCCTCAACACTACCCATTATTATCTTCTTTTTCGTCCTTATCTCAACATGCACCACTGACAGCACTGCTAGCACCACAGCCGCTGCTATATGCAACCGTCGGACATTGCACCAGTCGTTCTTCCCGCTAAACTCGCAACGAACTATACCACCAGTATCTTTACCAAAGGTGCATGTGGCTCTGGAGAACCCATTTTTGTCATTAGTAGGCATGGTTCATCTCATCTCCTTCTAGCTACGACTGTTTTGGTGTTCACCGGTGGTTCTGGCCACTTACATAGTGAAGTCGAAAGATACCGTAGATTATTGTCGAGTACTACTACCGTAGATAGCCTAGCTCACGTAGCAGTACCTGTTGTTATGGTTGAAACCACCTTTGCCTGAAAATGAATTTGAATAAAAACTTCTTTCTATCGGGGCCCTAAAACCGTCATTTACAACACGATAACAAGGGTCAACTGGTATCTCACAACTCTTATGGGTAAATTTTATTAATTTAAGAAAAAGGGGGCCAAATGAAGAACTTAAAAATGTATGTGGCCAAATTGAAGAATCTGAAACACTCTTTTCGCAAACTAGTGATGACAATTGATATATATATATATAATAAGTGACCCAGTTACAAATAATAAATAAGCAAATGTAGAAATTAATCTTCACTTGACCGAAATTCTCCCGACCTGAATGAACATGTGAGGATGCAAACAAATAGGGTATACTAAAGAATGAGAGTAAATAACCACGGGACTACTAGAGTCACTTCAAATCTACTATCAGCAAAATAGAGCAATACGAAGTCCTCTATCGATAAGCTAGAGGCATACAATAATCGACATATAATTGGCACTAATCACTCAAGTATATAAAATCAAAATAAACAAGGACAAGTAAGTGAGTAAGAGGTATCACCGAACAAGAAAATTACTATCTCCGAATCATCTTTTATCTTCACACAAAAAACCCAAGATTTGGAGCTCTATTAATCTTTTCTTGTCTCTTGCTTGAGACGGCTGAAGGTGCACACCAAATAAAAAACCCTTTTCTTTTTCTTGTGTCTTGCATACAAAGCCTTACCAAGCCATTACCTATTTTAGATGTAAAATGTTTATAGTCAGAGCTTGTCTGATTGTTAGTTATATGGTTTTGGATTAGTTTAAATCTAATTGGGCTAGATTGGCTCAAATGTTGATCTAATTGAGGTTAGTGATTGAGAGTGGGCTTAGAGATTGAGCCCAAAGTTTAAATGGCTTAAATGGCTTGGCTAAAGAGTTTGGAAAGGAAATGGTATTTGTTAACATTTATGCCCCACAAAAGTTAACCAATAAGCGACAACTTTGGCGTGATCTTGAGCGTCATATTGTGGTAGATGATCGTTGTTGGATTGTTGGGGGGATTTCAATTGTGTCAGAGATAGATCAGAAAGACGGAATTCTAAATTTTATGCGTCAGTTAGCTATGAATTTAATGAATTCATTGATAAAGTGGGCTTACCTGAATTTCAATTGAAAGGGAGAAAGTTCAATTTCATCGCCGGTAAAAAATGTTGTAACACCCCACCCCTCTCACTACCAATATTGTACACTTTGCCCTGATGGGTTGCCCATCCAGAGCTCACGGATTTGTTTTTGGGTTCCCAGTGGAGACTTCCCAGGAGGTCACCCATCCTAGTAGTTTTCCCACTGAGCACGCTTAACTGTGGAGTTCTCCTCTCATCCACTAACATTAATCCCCAAAACGCATTGGTGATTTAAGATGCAACACATTACTAATGAACCAATGATCTCTCCTGGCCACGGCCGATGTGGGATTTTCCTGAGATGCCACATTCACCCCCTGTTAGAGTCTCATCGTCCCTGATGAGGTATGTACCCACCAACCCGAACGGCACAGGAGTGGCTCTAATACCATCTGTAACACCCGCCTCTCTCACCACTAATATTGTCTGCTTTGCCCTGATGGGTTGCCCATCCAGAGCTCACGGATTTGTTTTTGGTAGCCCCGGTGGAGACTTCCCCAGGAGGTCACCCATCCTGGTACTGCTCCCACCTAAGCACTCTTAACTGTGGAGTTCTCCTCTCATCCACTAACATTAAGCCCCAAAACGCGTTGGTGATTTAAGAGGCAAGACATTACTTATGAACCAAGGATCTCTCCTGGCCACGACCGATGTGGAATTTTCCTAGGGTGTCACATTCACCCCCTGTTAGAGTCTCATCGTCCCTGATGAGGTATGCAACCACCATCACGAACAGCACAGGAGTGGCGATGATACCATCTGTAACACCCCGCCCCTCTCACTACCAATATTGTCCACTTTGCCCCAATGGGTTGCCCATCCAGAGCTCACGGATTTGTTTTTGGGTTCCCAATGGAGACTTCCCAGGAGGTCACCCATCCTGGTAGTGCTCCCACCTGAGCACTCTTAACTGTGGAGTTCTCCTCTCATCCACTAACATTAAGCCCCAAAACGCGTTGGTGATTTAAGATGCAAGACATTACTTATGAACCAAGGATCTCTCCTGGCCACGGCCGATGTGGGATTTTCCTGGGGTGCCACAAATGTAGTCGAATAGATCGAATCTTTCTCTCTTGGAATGGGTTTAACGAATGGTCGCATGCAGAATACAGGGCTCTTTTTTTGATAAATCAGACGATAGTCCGTTTATCTTGAAGGTGGTTGCGTGTAATTTTGGAGCGAAGCCCTTTAGATTTTTTAATTCTTGGTTATTTAGGGGGGACTTGGAAGAAGTGGTAGTTAACGCGATTAGAGACTTCAATGGTACCGGCCCTCCTGACGTCATGTTGATGCTAAAGTTCGAGAAGATTCGACAAGCTATTGTTGAGTGGAGGAAGAAGATTACGGTTTCCGAACTAGAAGAGGAACTAAATTTAAAACAAGATCTTTTGGAATTGGATGATCTTGTTGAGGATAGAGATCTTTTGGAAGCTGAACAATGGGTTTACGAAGAAGCTACTAAGAAAGTACAAGAGTTTGAAATGAACAAAATGAAAGACATTCGTCAAAAAGCTAGGGTTCGTTGGGCGAAAAGCGGAGACGAGAACTCGGCTTTTTTTCACGGGGTGGTTAATAAACGGAAAGCTTGAAATAGCATTCTGGGTTTGATGATTAACGGGTTGTGGGTGCATAAGCCGTTGGAAGTTAAAAAAGAAGTGTTCAAATTTTTCAAGCACCGATTTATGGAGGATGTTTCGGTTCGGCCGGATCTTTCTTGTGTTGGTTTAAAAGAGCTCTCCGATATTGACGCGGCTGACTTGGTGAAACCATTTGAAGGATAAGAAATAAAAGAGGCTGTGTTTGATTGTGGTAGCGATAAAGCTCCGGGTCCGGATGGGTTCAATTTCCGGTTTATTAAACGGTTTTGGAATCTATTTGTGGATGATTTTGTGGCTATTTTGCATTACTTTGCGGAGAATGGCATTATTAACAGGGGGTTAATTCTTCGTTTGTGACGCTAATCCCCAAAGTTAATGACCCGACCAATCTTGGTGAATATAGACCGATAACTCTTATCGGGGTTATTAGTAAGGTGATCTAGAAGATTCTCGCTAATAGACTCAAAGTGGTGATGGGTAAACTTACTTTTGAGACGCAATCTGCGTTTCTTTCTGGGAGGTATATTCTTGATGGTCCTTTGATTATTAGCGAGATTTTGTCTTGGGCTAAAAGGAGTGGAAAAGAGCTATTTTTTTTTTCAAAATCGATTTTGAGAAAGCCTATGATAACGTTAACTGGGATTTCTTATTATCGGTGATGCGTCAAATGAAATTTCCAGAAGTATGGTGCAATTGGATTAGGGGTATTCTAACTTCGGGCCGATTGTCTATATTGGTGAATGGTTCCCCGACCTTTGAATTTAATTGTGAAAAAGCATTCACCAAGGGGATCCCATTTCTCCGTTTTTATTCATTATTGTTATGGAGGCACTATCTAATATGATTCGCAAAGCATGCGCTGGTGGAGCTTTAAACGGGGTTCGGCTTCCTAATGGTAGTCCGGAAATCTCTGCCCTTTTATATGCAGACGATGCGATGGTTATGGAAGAGTGGTCCGATTTTAATTTCAAAGCGTTGACGAGAATTCTCCGATTATTTCATTTGTGTTCCGGGCTTAGAATAAATTTGCAAAAATCTACTCTGTTCGGGATTGGTAAAGATTCGGACGAAATTGCTCTTAAGGCCGGTGGTTTGGGTTGTAGACCGGGTGTGACGCCTTTCAAATATTTGGGTATTCTTGTGGGCGCCAACATGAATCGGGTGAATAATTGGGAAGCGATTATAGAGGTGTTTAGTAAAAGGTTGTCGAGGTGGAAGGCTAGCATTTTATACATTGCTGGTAGAGTCACACTTATTACTTCGGTTTTAGAAAGCCGCCCCTTGTACTATTTCTTGTTATATAAGGCCCCGGTGACGGTGATTACTAAGCTTGAAGCGATTACGAGGAGATTTCTTTGGGAAGGTAACGAAGATAAAAATAAGATACATTGGGTTGCTTGGGATGTAGTCACTAAGTCTAAGCAACAAGGAGGGTAGGGAATCAAAAAGTTCGATGAATGCAATAAAGCCATGATTTTAAAATGGTTGTGTCGTTATCGGTTTAAACAAGACGCTTTGTGGAGGAAAACCATTGTTGCTATTCATGGTTCGGCTAGAAGGTGGGAACCGATCCCGTTTAATAAAAGGTTTACAGGTACATGGTGCAAGATTGTTAATTTCGGTACTCGTTTTAAGGCCCATGGTAAGAACTTTATTAAAATGGTTATTGGTAGAATTGGTAATGGAAAATCGGTGCGCTTTTGGTTGGAACCTTGGTTTGAAGACGGTACCTTGAAGACGTTGTTCCCAGATCTTTTTAGACTTGAGCGAGACAAATTCTTCTTAGTCGAAGACAGGTTTGAGTTGGTCGGTCAAAGGTGGATGGTTAGATGGACTTGGAGATCATATCCTAGTTCTACGGAGGAGAGGAATCAGCTTGTCAACTTGCACAGAAAGATTGCGGATACTTATCTTGTTGAGGAAAATGATAAGTGGTCTTGGACCTTTGCTGCAGATTCGCTATTCTCTGTTAAAGAGGCTCGAAGGTGGATTCAAGGTGATATGCAAAATCAAGTTCTAGAGGTGTTTAAATGGAGCAATTGGATTCCTAGTAAATGTAACATGTTTATGTGGCGGGTCTTTTTGGATAGGATTCCGACTCTTAGCGCTCTTCGTAAAAGAAATATCAATGTGGGGAATGGTTTGTGTATTTTGTGTGGCGAAGTCGAGGAGACTACGGATCATTTATTCTCAGCGTGCAGGTTCATTACGGGTGTTTGGTTTGGTATCACTTCTTGGTGCAAGATTGCCCCGTTGTTTTTTTTCTCAGCCAAGGATGTGTTAAGTGCTACAGACTTCACGGCGATCCCTGATTCGAAGAAACAAGTGATCTACGGAATTCTGATATTGGCTTGCTGGCGCCTTTGGAAGGCTAGAAACGATAAAGTCTTTTCTAATTTAGACACGGAAGTGGTCAAGATAGTTTCGGATGTTAAGTCCTTGGGCTATTTGTGGTTTAAGAGTAGAAATAATAGAGGTTCGATAGATTGGAAAGGTTGGTGTAATTTTTGTTTTAATTTGATGTAAGTCGTTTTCGGCAGCTTATCTCCGCCTTGAAGATATTGCCGGTTCCGTATTGTTAATGAAAGTTGCCTTCCAAAAAAAATTTGAAACACTTTTCTTGATTATTCTAACAATGTTAATAACACTCTCTTTCTCTACTCTACTCTATCACTAGGTCTTTGATTCTAGATCTAAGAGTTATACCTGTGTAATAAAAAACCTATATATAATCATTAATCAAACATGATTTCATGTTTATTTTGTTGATTTATTGATTGATTATTGATTGTGTGTGTAATGGATTCCGAACAAAACACACACCAAATTTACACACATAGGATGAATCCAGATCCGATTTGTAAATTTGACCTACACTATTTTATTCCCAATTAACTTTGATGGCACAACAAGAATCCAAAACTTATTTTTTACTACCTTTTTGTTTTGATGTTAGTAACCACACTCCATGGACCAAATACGTCAACCAATTAATTCCCCAAAATTTTGGTTTCATTCTTTTTCCATCTTGACGTAAACACCAAACATACAAATACATATATTTTTTTTCATTTCTTTTATTGCACTAAAAATAAAAATTAGATTAGTTGAGCATTCTAATGAGCAAAAACAACCTTACAAATATTCCCTTTTTTTTCTTTGAGAAAGAGTTCCATCATTCTGACGATCGAGCAACATACCACCAACTTTTCTCTTGCTAAAGATTTAGTCAATATATCGAAACAATCATCATTAGTATAAGTTTTATCAAGCTCAAAACAACTTGTCTTCAACAATATCTCTAATCCAACAATGCCTCACATCAGTATGTTTTAGGGACTGTTTAGTTGATTAAGTGTTGAATTATTAAGAGGTCTGAATGGTTAAGCGCTGAATCATTAAGTTGGACCTCTTAATAGTTAGTTTTCTTGTCCCACGTTGGTAGTCATTAAGGTTCAGCCTAGTTCAGTGCTTAATAGTTTAGTGCTTAATGGTTCAGCAACATCCCAAATCTTAATGATTCAGACTTAACCATTACATTCAGAAGCTGAAACAAACACACTGAATGCTGAATCATTCAGCGCTGAATGGTTAAGAGCCTCATTAAGAGGCTACCAAACAGCCCCTTATTCTTTTGTGAAACATAGAATTCTTTGCAAGGTAAATAGTACTTTGATTATTGATGTGTTGCAAAAAACATTTCCTTTTCCATGCATTTTGTAGAGAAAATTGCTTGAATAGTCAATGTGGTTTGCACAATTTTTACCTATAGTCCACAAGTTTTTAAAATTACAGGTATAGTCCTTAACTTTTTGTGTTTCTTAACTCGGATAGTCCTTAGAGTGACTGTGAAATTACTAAATTACCCTTATAATGGATGGAGGTTAAATAATCCAGTTAAGTGGATGTAAAATTACTAAATTACTCTTACCTCAATAAAAAAAAAATTAATTAATAAAATATAAAGAGGGCCACTTAATCCCTTAGTCAATTATTTTTCACCAACTATTTTAGTGGGGCCCACCGACTTCATCTTCCCCATCCTATCATCACCACCACCACCACCCACCACCGCCAACCACCACCACATAGGTACTAAACTCGGGTTTTAAAATAAAACCAACATGGTTTTGATGTACAGATCTTGATGATGATGAAGGCTATTTTTCACTCGTTTTGCCAGCAGATGTATTCCGACCAAACTGAATGATCATGGGCTTCCCTTTAAACAAAATCCATTAACCAGAATCTGCAAGTGTTCATAACAAAATTAACAAAATCATATAACAAATAGAAAATGACATTTTTTAACAAAATATAAAACAAGAAAGGGACATCCTTCCCGAAAGCGACATCTTGTGGGCGTGATGGCCCGCGGGCTCAACACTTGATGGATGCCCTTGGAGGCGAAGGGACAGCTACGGCATCTGGGTTGCTAGCTTCCATCTCTGATTTAGTTAATCTGTGGCTGGGGGTTGTGCCCCAAGGTGCTCGCAGAATATATTGCTTCGGCTCCCTTCACCCCGTTGTTTAAGCCTGACAATAGAATCCGCCTTATTGCCGTAGGGGCCATATGGAGGAGACTGGTCTCTAAGGTGGCCAGGAAGAAAGTGAGGAAAGAAGTTGTTAAATATTTAGGGGACTTTCAGTTTGGGGTTGGAATTTCAAATGGGGCGGAGGCTGTGCTTCATAGTGCTAACAGGTTTCTCGATTTGTTCCATGATGATGGCTCGCTTGTTATGCTTACGGTTGATTTTCTAACGCTTGCAACTCTATTGATCGCACTGCTATGTTACGGGAAGTTCACTGTCACTGCCCTTTCATTTTCCCGTGGGTTAAGTTCCTATATGCTCAGCCAGCTAAGTTATATGTGGGGAATGAGCATATTGGCGCCTACGCTGGGGTTCAGCAAGGGGACCATTTGGGGCCCTTGCTCTTTGCTCTAGCGTTACACCCCCTCGTGTTAAAGGTACAGGATAACTGCAACCTTCCCTTCCATGCTTGGTACTTAGATGACATGGTGATTATCGGGAATTCTGTTTAGGTGGCTAAAGCACTTGACATTATTAGCTTGGAGGGGCCATCTCTAGGGCTCCAACTCAATATTAGAAAACTGAGGTTTTCTGGCCGTTGTGTGATGGGGGATGATCCGGCCAGGTCTGCTTCCTAGTGACATTGGAAGACAGCAGCGAGGTGATAAACTGCTCGGTGGGGCAGTCAGTCGTGACGCCGGTTTCATAAGTGATCTATCTGCTTAAAGGGCAGCGCGGGCTATTGATCTCATAGGGCTCCTCCCTAGATTGCGGGATCCCCAAAGAGAGATTCTATTGCTTAGATCATGTATGGGTATGGCCAAATTGCTCTTCGGTTTGTGTACCTTCCAGCCTCCCTTTGTGGAAAATGATGTTTCCTGTTTCGACAAAGGCCTTCGGGAGGCCATAGAAGATGTAGATACACGAAAGTGCGACTAGTTCTATTGAATTGTGAATTCTAAAATGTATTGCTGATTACGGATGGTTGAATGTGGTTATCAGATGGTCGAAGGTAGAATAGATTGGTCGAAGAAAGCTCTGGGAGGTCGAATGTAAATTTGAATGTATATATGTCTTGGTTCGCCCACTATGAATGGCCGAACCTGCACATTCGACCAAGTCAATTGGGCGAATGTGCAGGTCTATATAAGGTTGAATCATTTTTTGAATGTTAACTTTTGGTCATTTTGTTTCCCTCTCAGAGTGTGTTTCTCCCTAGGGTTTTTGTCAAGTGTGGGACTGATTTATATCATTGTAAACAAGCTTTTAAAGTGATTAATGATTATGTTAATGAATGAAATGAATGTGTTTATGATGATTTGTGTGTTTTGCTAGTTTTATTATCATTTCATGATCAATTCAGGGATTCCGCACCTGAATTAAACTTGTTTGATTTCTTTGTTTGAATAGCCGATCATATACGCATACAAAGTGGTATAAGAGCCATAAGGATCAAACTACCACGAATTGATAATATTACAGTTGATTTGGACCCAATTTTGATCAAAACTTTTCTGTTTTTCATTGAACATTTGAATTTGGTGATAATTGATTGATTTGAACTTGTTTTCATGGATAAAATTCAAAATTCTCTTTGTTAAACTTGTTCCAAGTCCAATCCGAAGCAAAACCTGCATAAGATCATCAAATTTCATCAACATTTGAAAATTTTGGATCAAAATAACTGATTTTCAAAGTATAACCGTTTTTCAAAATGAAAGGGTCAAATCTAGGGTTTTTGTCAAGTCTATAACTGATTTATATCATTGTAAACAAGCTTTTAAAGTGTTAATGATTATGATTATGAATGAAATGAATGTGTTTATGATGATTTGTGTGTTTTGCTAGTTTTATTATCATTTCGTGATCAATTCAGGGATTCCGCACCTGAATTGAACTTGTTTAATCATATTCTTTGTTTGAATAACCGATCCTATACGCATACAGAAGACATTTTGTGTGTGGGGGGGCTTTTTTTGGGGACCTCCAGTGGTGGGTTGCGACTTTGCCGCTTCGACTTGGTGGGTTAGGCCTCTCCTCAGCCCGGGACGTGGTTGCCTATTCTTTTGTGGCTTCCGAATCCCAGTCCTGGGGGCTGCAAGACCACATATTATGTAACAGTGGGGTTGCTCACGTTGACACAGATTATTCTGGTGCTATTGACATTTTACAATGACCCCTTCCTAACTTTGATATTGGCGGTTTCTTTAATAAGGACACCGCCCCTAAAAAGCCACAGAAAACTCTAGTGAATGCTGGTTATGACCGAACCGCACAAAGTTTTTTTGGATGATTTCCATCTGTACGTCCGTCAGAAGCCTATCATGCGTACAAAAGCTTCACGCCTAGGACTTCCTTACTGTGTTACCTATCGAAGGCTTGGGGCAACGGATGTCGGCAGTAGAGTACAGGGTAATCCTTAAATACCGGCTGATGATACCCATTTTCACCGATGATGAAAAATGCCCGGTCTGCCGCAAAGCATGCCTTGATAAGTATGAGGAACATGCGTTATATTGTAAGGAATTGCCAGGGTTTAAATATCGGCACGATTTTGTCCGAGTTGCCTTGGCGGACATCCTTAGAAGAGCGGGGATCTCCGCAAGAAAAGAGGCGCCAGTTAATTTTCTCACAGACCCCGCGGAGGGGAGGTCCACCTTGCGCTTAGCGGATGTCTTAGTTTTTGGTTGGGAAGGTGGGAAACATGCGTGTGTTGATCTTACCGCGGTGTCCCCCTTTGATGGGCTTCAGATAGTGGGTTTGTGGCCGGGTTAGCGGTCATGAGAGCTGAATCCAAGAAAGTAGAAAAGCATGCTAAAGCCTGTGAGGATAATCAGCATGTTTTCGTTCCCTTGGCCTTCGATACGTTCGGTTCCTTGGCACTGGAGGCGGTGCGGTTTTTGGCTCGGGTTCAGCGAATAGTGCACAACAACTTTTCCACCCCCAAGGGCAGGGTTTTGCTTTTAGCAGATTGAGATTTTCTATTTAAAAATGGGTGACGGCGCAGCTTATTGCCCACCTACCTAACATCCTTATGTAATTTACACTTTTTGTTAATGGAGAAAAATAGAGTATTGGGTAGAAATTTATGAGCGTAAAAACAAGAAGAATCATACCGAGCACGATGAGCAATTTCAATAGATGGGAATTTCACAAAAGCTTGACCCCTCATTCTTCCTTTCTGTAACCGCAAAACAAATAGAACTAAACACCATCTGCCATCTATTACCTATATCAATCTTTGTTTATCTATTACCTATGTAATAATTAAAAAAAATAATAATAATAACCACCTGCAGCACAGGGTTCTCTTTTTTATCAATGGGATCTCCTTAGGAATTAAGGTGGCAGGTTTTAATCCAAAAGCCTCATGAGCTACATCCTTGTCAACGGCAGGACCCACAATAGCTTCTCGTTTGATGCGCTTGCGCCAAGAACAGGAATTTTCCTAAAAGGCATAAGATCCACCGTAGTGGAGCGTTTTTTGCCTAAAAAATTAAAAAATGGCGCCCCAAACACCAAAACATAGGGGCGCTATACGTGTCAAACCAACCCAAGTGTTATATATATAACGCTAAACCAAAATTGAAAGCTTCAATCATAACTTGACACGTGGCCGAGGGAAAGAAAAAAACGGTCAAAAAAATTTGACCGTTGGGACCATTAGTTTTTTGAACGGAAACTTTTATTTTTTTAGATTATATATATATATACACACAATATACACATACAACACAAACTAAAACAACACACACACTACACCACAAACAAACCTACAACACAAACATGTTTCCATATGGTTCACCGTTTGGGGTTCCCACTCGCCCGGGTACGAGGCCAAACACTACTACTCAGCTGCCACCCAATTGGGGCGACTTTGATGCGAACACAATGCAATACGCGCAACTTCTTGGCATGCCAGGTCAACTTTTTCCTCCACCAAACATGGTGGGTCAATTTTTTCCTCCACCAAACTATGTCCAAGGTTCTCAAGAGGAGCCCGAGCTCGTGCCGGAAACTCAAGTCGAGACCTACCAACCACGTCAACCCGAGGGTTCTCAAAGGGGGGGAGGACGCTCGCATAAAAAGAAAGATACTACCGCTCCTCGTCAAAAAAAGAAACAAGAACGTTGGGAAAAAGACGATGAGTTTGCTTTAGCGCGGGCCTGGTTCAACATATTGGAGGATCCCGAAGTTGGTTAGTATTTTTTTTGTATTTATATATAATTAATCGTGTATATATATATATATATAGTATTTGTTTTTGTATTTATATATATATATATATATAAAAGTTGGTTAGTATTTTTTTGTATTTATATACTATTAATCGTATAATATACATATATATCTATACTATATTAATAAGCATATAAGAAGGGCAAGAACGGTCATTTGCCACTTTTTTAAGGCGTACAAGACTTGAAACATGTTGTACAAGGATTCAATGCCATGTACAATACCTAATGCACCATTTACAAATCTTTCAACCAAAAAAAACACGTCACATCTCTATTTGGATTAGGGTTTTATTATCTCATTACCAGATATCACATTTCAACTTCTGCACCCCCGCCCCCATCTGATTAGGGTTTCTTCATCTTACTAGCTCTCTCTCTTTCTTGCGAATCAAGGAGATTGATGAAGATTCCAACCTCTCGGTTCCGATTTAGCTCTTACAAGCGGCTTTTGATGGTGGTTGTCTAGATAATTTAGGTTCCGACCACTTGACAAACCTAAGGTAACGGTTTTTGTTCATGTAAGTAATCTTTTTTTATGTTTTGTGTTTGCCGTGAAGATGATGAGTTCTATGTTTTTTGTTGGCCGTTTTTTATTTTCCAACCACTAACGCCTTTTTCACCGGAACATTTACAGTGCTTTATGAACAGGACGATAAGATTCGTAAAGCAGTGAAGAAAAGTGAAGGTTATTTTTTTTGTTCGTGCAAAATAGATCTAATTTTATCATTATCGGTTGGGTCTTTTCTGGTCTTGAATGTTAATTATGCTATTATAAGATTTTAATGTTTAGGATTTGTTCAAGTTCATTGATTTTGGTTGTATTGTCGCGAGATTCTTGCCGGCTAATCCTTCTAATTGACTGGGTTATATTGAAAGTTTGTTTTGCTGTTCAAAAAAGTAATGAGGGTTGTTTGTTAAATCTGTTTGTTATTTATTTTTTTCTTTCTTATATTAAAATGGACTTTGCTTTAAAAACCAAATCTTAACATCGTTTATAACTTATAAATTCTTACACCATTTTATGTTTATTGATTTCAGAATTATGAGTTTATGAAGGTCGTTTTGATGTGGAAGAGAAAGCTGCTACAAGAGCTCTGGTGGATTGTTATAAGTTTAAAGCTATGCAATTTTTATGGGTAAAGACAACTCATAAGTTTTTCTTTTGCAATTGGTTTTGGCATGGTTTAAAAAAAACGGGCGAGGCGTGCGCCTTGAGGCGCGCCTCAAGGCGATTCAGGTGGAAAACGAGTCTGAGGCGCCGCCTCAGGATGTTATTTTGTATTTGCGGGTAACAAAAACTGCGCCTCAGGGGTTATTGATGTTTATTTTTGATATCTTTACGCTTTTTTTGTCAACTTCAAGCATTCCATATCTTTTTTAATGTGTGTTTTTTATGTTTTAGATGAATCTAATGATGAAATTAGTTAGTATTTCATTTTTTCTAAATTATGTAATATTTATATATTCTTTTGGCATTCCGCCTCGGGCTTACGCCTTGGTTTGCCTCGAGGCGTACACCTCGTGAGGAGAAGGGGAAACGTCTCGAGGCACATTTCCGTACTTTTAAACCTTGGGTTTTGGTTTCTCATTACGAATTGATGTATTTTATTTGTATACGTGTTTGTTCAGGGTTATTAAATCTTAAATTCAAAAGATCATGCCATTTTTTAAGAAAAAATAACCAAAACCTACTGAGTACAAGCCTGACATTTCACATGCTGTTGGAACTACAACTTTTGGAATTCTTATGCACATAATGAAACTCACTTATTCAGTTTTGTAGTCACAGCTGAAAAACTCTTTAATAAAAAGCATTTGATGTTAGGTTGTTGGTAAGGAAATTGATCTCCAAAGCCTCGGATTGTGCATGCTTACGTTTCAAAGGAATGATTGTGTGTTGTCATTAGCAAAGATATCCAATAAAAATGCTTAGAAGCTGATGAGCAAAAGCTCTCTCTTTTAACTTTATTTAGAACAAATAAAGAAATTCTATGAAAAAAGAAGACAAGAAACTAAACTTTGCTTGTAGCCAGAAATAGACTGGATCTAGCTGACACATCTTTTGCTCCTTTTTTTGTTCAACTGTAATTTAGCTTTGCATTGTGATACAAAGACAATGGATGAGTTGCAAGTTATTGTGGGGTTTGCACTCGCTATAAGAGCTAAGGTGACCTTCCGTTTGGTATTGACCAACACTTTTTGCAGCCCTCCACTCTACAAGAATCTGAGCTTATTCGTGAATACACACTTGGTATTTCCATAAGTTCCATAAGTATGTACTACATATTTTTAATTTTTAATGGAATGCATGCTGATTTGTTTAGAATCAGGTGTGAGAAATGCTGCAGAGGAACCTTTTACATGAATTCGGCATCCCTGTTATAGATGTTTTGGTTGATCAGTTTACTCTTGTGGGTCGCATGCTTTACACGGCTCCATCTGATGGAATGTGGGTGGTTAATCATGTCATATATTTTTACTTTTTTATTCAAAATTTTAATAGAAACTTGTATAGTTATAATACACGATGATGCTTCTATAGGCTGTCGATTTAGCGGGAGATGTTTGCAAGCAGGAAGATGCAAAAAGAGTAATATATTCAACCATCAAACGCTTCGGCATGCTCCATATTCTTGTAAGTTAAATGGGTAATCGTAGATGATAAAAGTTTGATTAAACGGGTAATAATAGATGTTATGAGTTGAATTTATCCTCATTTGATGTATATATAATCTAACTGAAATGATGATGCGTTTTTAATAGTGTCTTCAAGTTTATTTATGTAGGCAAATTTGTGAGGTTTTGACCTAATGTGGTCAAAGTGTGGTCAAAGCTATACAAGTACATTGTTTGGTTAACATATTAACCAATGGTCACAAGGCCTGGTTGGAGGGCTAATGGTTTTGTTCCTCCAACAAGGTTCACTTACTAGCCATCATAGTTATCAAAGGCGTGAGGCACACTCAGGGTGCTTAGGCTCCGCCTGTGGCCTAGGTGAGAAGCGCAAAAAAAAGCGTGGGCCTGAAAAAAAAAGAGCAACTTACTCAAACATGAAGGAATGTTAATATTTTTGCCATTATGTTTTTAGTTTCAGATTATACGACTTGATATTTGTGAATATACAATGTTTGGAGATGCCATGAGGAGAGGAATCTCTGGTGTTGAAAAGAAAAGATTGACTACTGGTAACTTCTACATTTTCTTCCTTATAATTAATTTTTTTATGCATATTACCTAGATAATTAGAAATTACATTTGGTTTTACTTGGGGTTGTGTATGTATTTGAGATTTTTCTGGTCCAACTATAGACCCATTATTAGCTTTTAATGTATATTTTTTACTTTTAATTTGTACTTTTACTTTTTGTCTCTTTCACAGGAATCGAAATGCTTGCTCACTCTCTTCTCTGCATAGTGCAAGAGTTCTTGATGTGCAGACTACGAGACGAAAGAAGGGTCAAACAGCATAGTCATCCCACCCATGTTGCTACATCAACTTTGTACATAGGATATTATAAATTATAAATGTGTTTTCTATAGAAACACAACAAAATACGCCCCATCAACATCTAAATCAGTTACTCCATTTGGTGAAAACATTGCATAAATCATAAATATGTATTATAAAATCACTAAGCTTGCTTCATTATAAAAGAAGAGACTTATTTTAATAGTATAGTGAATATAATAATGAAGTAGATTTATAATTTATTTTTGCAAAAAGTGCTAAGTTGGTTTTTCATCACGATCCATTGTAAGTTGTAAAAATGCACTTGATTGGTTTGAATGATGAACTCATGTGCACCATATGTTTATATGAGGCTCACATGTTTGTGTAAGTCATAAGTTTATTACGTGCACCTAAGTGGATTTTGAAGACGTGTCTTAATCATTTGATACTACATAATACGGCTGTAAGTATTGTCTTCTTAAATATCCCCAGCCACTATTCCACACAAATTCTATGCAATAGTTTTCAAAGAATAAACGTTCTTCATAAATACTAAGAAACATAAGAGCATAGCATACATCTTGAAACCATCATTGTCTTTTAATATTTTCAAATAGGGATTACAAGACTAAAAAAATACATGTATAAATCGATTATATGTTCTCTTTTATGAAGCCATAACCTTGAAGGTCATAACTCCAAGGGTTTTAGTAAAATATTTAAAATTTACCGTTAAAGAATAATATTAACCATATTGAGGGTTCATTCGTTAACTTTTTGATTTGTCTTTCTAGATAACTCTTTCAAATCTTCATATTTTTATCTTTTAATCCAATAATATCATACGTCTTTTGTAATGCTTCATTATCATACCCAGCTTGTTTTTCGGTCAATCTTAAAGACTCTAAAGCTCTTGTATAAAGCGCATCCTTTTGTTCCATTTTTTGCTGCAGTTTTTGGCTGCAATTTATGACCTATTTCGGCGGAAGTTTTGACACATTTTGCTGCAATATTTAACACATTTTAGCACTAACTTGGCTACAGTTTTTTAACACATGTCGACACATCGTTGCTGCAGTTTTTGACCCCTTACGGCGCATTTTTGCTGCAGTTTATGAACCATTTCGGATGCAGTTTTGGCACATTTTGATGCAGTTTCTTAACACATTTTTGTACTTTTTTGCTGCAGTTTTTAACTCATTTTGGCACATTTTTTCTGCAGTTTTTTGCTGCAGTTTATGACCTTTTGGTGCAGTTTTGACACATTTTGCTATCGTTTTTAACATATTTCGCACTTTTTTTCTGCAACTTTTAACACATTCGACACCTTTTTACTGCAGTTTTTTAACACATTTTTAACAAATACTAAATCAAACAACTTTACGTAAGTGATAAGTGATAAATACCATAACATAAAACCATCAAATTGATTACATACCAAAAAGACATGTTCATAACCTAATACCATAAAACATGTTCATAACAAACATAACCCCAAAGATATGTTCATATCATACATCATACAAAAGACATGTTCATAATGTATTATTACTGATTAGCCCCATCATATTGTGATTGCCCCTTGCAAGTTATCCTATTGTGGCCTCTATGACCACACTTGTCACATGCTACAGTATCAACCGATACTTTAGGTACCCAATAGGTAGTTCCACAAGGAGTTATATAGCATAATTGGATAGACGACCTGCATTTAAAAACATTGTATTAGTATTATCGTCTATAGTGAACATGTGCACAAATTATAAAACATGTAGAATAAAAAATACAGTAAACGCAAAAATAATGTAATGCACATGTACGATACTTAAATTTTGAACACATACCTCTATGTTGTGTAAAAAATACAACATAAACAAACCGAATGTATTGCACATGTGCAATACGTAAATTTAAGAACACATACATATTGTGTAAAAAAATACAGCAAACGCAGTCGAAATATAGTGCACATGTGCAATACGTAAATGTTAAAAAAATATATACATCTAGGTTGTGTAAAACATCAGTAAACATAAACTGGATGCAGTGCACATGTGAAGTATGAAAATTTAAGAACAGGTACCTCTATGTTCAATGCTAAACAATAGTTTTCATTGTTCTTGATCATGTCTATGTTAATGAGCATGATTATTAATAAACAATAATAATAATAACAAAAACAACAATAATAACAATAATAATAACTAAAAATAAAAAATCCTACCTAATCACACCTAAATTTACCTGCTTAATGTCTCTTTCAACTTGACCACCTGTCCTAATACCACCATCTGAACTCTGCATTAACATTATCCAATACTAAAAACCTAGCTACCAATTCCTACAACAACAATCAACCTCATAATATTTGTCCAGAAATAATCACAATCTCTTACATTTATTTTTGAACACATACCTCTATGTTGTGTAAAAAATACAACAGAAACAAATCGAATGTATTGCACATGTGCAATACGTCAATTTAAGAACACGTACATATTGTGTAAAAAAAAATACAGCAAACACAATTTGAATATAGTGCACATGTGCAATACGTAAATGTTAAAAAAAAACATATACATCTAGGTTGTGTAAAACATCAATAAACATAAATTGGATGAAGTGCACATGTGCAGTATGAAAATTTAAGAACATGTACCTCTATGTTCAATGCTAGAAAGCTTTGTATCATCTGAAGTGGAATTACCACAATTCGAAGAAGAAGCAACGTTTGATGCCGATTCTGCATTATCGTCTAACAAGATAGCTAGGTTTTTTCCTCGATTAACCTTTATATATGATAGATAATCCATGTTTTGTTTGAATTCGATGAAGAAGTTAGATTTAAATAACAACCATACAATTAATCAATACATACACAAATCTGTAAGATTACAAATAATAGTAATAACCTTCGATTGTCATTAATAACAGAGGAAGATGCAGAATTCATATGTTGATTCGATTACAGAATAGATGAAATGGTGAATCAAGGTATACGATCATATGAAAGATGTTCTTCAATGGTCTTATGATCTGCACATTAGAATAACTAGGGTTTCTCCATAGTTTTGGGGTTGTATATTAGTTAATGAGGTTTGATGAAATATTTGACAAAAATACCCCTATACTTAAGGAGTTCTCTCCCTAACTATGAGTTCTCAATTGAACCTTCCCCCTCTTTTTTTTTTTTAATTTTTGAATTCTTTTCCCCTGTATAAATTAGAAGACATTCTCTCTCTGCAAATATTCAACACCACTTTCCAGGCTCTCCACTTTCCATTTGCCACCACCCATACCTAGCGACCACCACCGCCGCACGTCTCTTCCCCGTCACATCGCCACACGTCTCTTCTCTGACGCACCGCCTCAAGGTCCTTGTCCTTCCCTCCCTTAGCCCACCTCTTTCCTCGATTTACCCATCATCCTCACCAACATTAAGGTATTATTATTATTATCATTAACTTACTTTTGAAAGATTTATACTGTTGAAGTAGTTATTCAATCATCCCGAAAAAATAATTAATTGTAAGGAGTTGTCGCTGAGGCTATGGGTGGCTCGATCATAATTCTACTAAAAAAAACTAGCTACGTTTTATTATTATTATTATTATTATTATTATTATTATTATTATTATTATTATTATTAATTGGGTTTTATTTATTATTAGGGTCCGGGAAGAGGGTTGAAAAACTAGAACTAGAAGAGTTATTCGAGGTGGGTTTTTGTTTATATTCATTCATTCATTCATAAGATTAACATTATTAGTTTACGTCGTAATGGTGATGACAATTTATTTATATTTTTTTTCTTAGTAATATAATAATATTGGTTTGAAGATGGATTGGTTAGTATGTTTTTTTATGTGTAATATTGATTAATAATAATAATAATATTGGTTTGGAGATGGATCGGTTAGTATGTTTTTTTATGTGTAATATTGATTAATAATAATAATATTGGTTTGGAGATGGATCGGTTAGTATGTTTTTTTTTATGAATGACGTGATCGGTCAATATGTGAATATCATTATTATTATGAGTTTTTTTTTAATAAAAAAGTACTGAATTTTAAAAAGTAAATTCATATGGAGTGTGTGTGATGGTACACATTTTGTTAAGACATGGATCACGTCTTAACATATGTTTATCCACCTGAAATAGTGTGATATTATTGGTGTTGGATTACACGTAGGTAGCATACGTTAACACATAGGTTTACATATTAATTAACCTTTTTTTATATATTAATTAAACAAAAGTCACTAATCATGGGATGAAATCTATATTTGCGTCTGTTTCGTATGTAACAGCAGAACTAAGTTGGTATAAATTAGTTTTTGATTTTTTTTACCAGATACAAAGGTTTGATTTTTTGACTTTCATGAGTTACACATGGGATCAAATCTATGTTGTGTCTGTTTTGTATGTAACAGCAGAATTAGGTTGATTTAAATTAGCTTCTGATTTTTTAACCATATATTAATTAAAACAAAAGTCACTAATCATGGGATCAAATCTATTTTGAGTCTGTTTCGTATCTAACAGCAAAACTAAGTTGCGTATCAGTTTCGTATGTTTGATAATCTTGATAACTAAATGGTAAAACAATGTTTGTTTGTATCAGTTTCGTATGTTTTTTTTGTAATCCAGATGGTTAACATACGTTAAGACGAGAGGGGGGGGGGGGGCTTTCATGTAAATTGATGATTTTGTTTTTTTTTTTTTTTTTTTTTTTTTTTTTTGCAGGTGAACATATTTTTTTGCATTAAAGATGAAGATGATCATCAAGAATGAAGTGTAGACATTTTTTTTTTTTATTTATGATAGTTTTTCTTAGCATTTCTTGATATGTAATGACCGTTTTGTTTGTTTTTAGCACTTTGTAAGAAACAATTCTTGTGTACATTTGAATGTTTGAACGTATAGCTTGGCTGAAGGTGATGGGGATTCCGTTGTGTCTTCTCGATGATAAAGTAATTGATTGTATTGGGAGCTTCTTTGGTACGGTTGTGAAAAGACCAGAGGTGGATAAGATGGATTTCGATTCTTCTTTCCATTACATTGGAGTAATGGTCAATAGTGGAATTCGTATCAAGGAAGAGATTTTCCTGAAGTGGCGTCGAAAGACGTTTAAGGTATGGATCGAAGAAGATGACAGAGACTGGATTACGGATTTCATGGAAGAGGTTGAAGATGACCCGGTTGCTCCGGCACCAGAAAAAGCACCGATGGACAAGCAGGATCTCGGACAGGATGATTCTCCGGCGAAGATGGTAGTTATGGAAAGGGAGGTATATAAGGAAACGGTTAAGGAAAATGTTAATGCTCCTATAATTGTGGATGCTAAATTTCCGGAGCTGCCTTTGAATGTTAATTATGATGGGAATTTTCTAAATAAGACAGCAGATCAAGGGGCCCGAGTTAAAATTTTAAAAAGAAAAAAGAATAAGTCCAAGGTGTTTGAAGTGGGCCAATCAGGAGGTAATTATACAAGTAGCAATGATAGGCCCAACAAGGAGCCCAAAAATGGTGGGCTGTCTCCTGATGACCCGTTTAATTTGAATCCAATTATTTTGGGTTTGGACTGCAATGTTGTAAAAAACAGAGGGACCAATAATGTTGAACTTTCAAATTCCTTCCATGTGTTGTTTGAAGAACAGGATCAAGCGAAAGAATTTGCAGACCAGGTTGATACTGCAGAAAACGAAGACTTGGGTTTTGCTACGCCGAATGAAGGGGTTTCGACAGTCAAAGAGAAAGAAGCTACAATGGAGTTTGGGATGCGGTTAGGTGTTAACCTAACTGATTTCGATCAGCTGGTTTCTAAGACCATCGAAGGTGAAGGCTTTCAACCAGGTAATAGATGATTTTCCTTTCGTCTAACGTCAGAGGGGTTGGGGCGGTAGGTTAAGCGTCTCGGATTATGGGGTACTAGGGGTTTTGATGTTGATATGGTTGGGGCTAGGGGAAAGTCTGGTGGTCTGATTAGTATTTGGAACCCTCGAAAGTTCAAAAAGGTTAATGTGATTCTGGATCAAAATTTTATTTTGACGACGGGTAACTTGATTGAAGACGGTTCGGTTCTTAATGTGGTAAATGTGTATGCGCCTCAGAAGGTGGGGGGAAAAAGAGTTTTGTGGGAACGTCTGAAGGTCTTAATGCAAGGTGGTGAGGGTATGTGGATTTTCCTAAGTGATTTTAATTCGGTTAGATGGGACTGTGAAAGAAGGAATTCAAAGTTTAATAGCAGGGCTGCTCGGGATTTCAATAATTTTATTGATGATGCTTGTTTACAAGAGTTTACTATGCAGGGAAGCAGATTTACTTTCTTAACAGGTACTGGCAGAACGGTTAAAATGAGCAAGATTGACCGAATGCTCGTGTGTCAGGAGTTTTTTAACAGATGGAATGGTGCCTGTCTTCGTTCTCTACCTAGAGAATTTTCTGACCATAACCCCCTGCTCCTAACGATTAAAGATTCTAATTTTGGTGTAAAGCCGTTCAAGTGGTTTAATTCTTGGCTTGATAGGGAAGGGTGTGAAGAAATTGTCCGTGAAGCTTGGAATTCAGCAGTAGTTGAAGGTCCTGCTGATATTCAGATTACTAAAAAGCTGGCGGCGGTGAAGGTGTCTTTAAAGAATTGGTGGAATTCGATTTCTCAAAACGAAGGTGTACCGACTCTAAAAATTAATCACGATTATAAACGACTAATAAAATAGCATTGGGCCACCCAAGGGTGTTGCCCAATAACTTTACCCGGATAACGGACCAGCCCAATAGCCGGCCCATTAGTCATTAAACTAAGGCCCGATAACTGAAATACTTTGTAAGACCCATAGAGTATAGTGGGCCGTAACATGGACCCGATAGAAGAATAGGCCCAAATTAACCCATTAGCTATTTTGTTGGAACCATTATAGTATTAACTAAACAAAATCTCGGCCCATTAGAAACACATGTTTAAACCCATTAGTTATTTGTTAAGCCCACTTACTAGATAGTATAAGCAAGCCCATTACCCTCCTTAGCTAATGATCGGCCCATCTTTGGTGCATGAGGTGCCGCCACTTTTGCATACACCTAATAAGATCAAGATTCCATTCTTACACTCAACCTATCCCTCATTACTCCACCTCACCCAATCTACTTATAGGCAATTATGAAAATGCATGCATCATTTACTCTATTAGATCCTCCATCAAGATTGCATGAGCTATTATAAAAACCATCTACCAAATCTAAAAACCACTCACAACTCCATTAAAACAACACCCTTTCACCATGCAAAAACCATTCATCGGCCCAAATAAACCATCAAGACAACCCATTCCTTCAACCTACACCAACTTCTTAAACCTAAAGAAATAACCGGCTACCATAGTTAGCCGAAAAGTGACCAATCCAAAACTATTATCCGGGTAAGTATTCTTGTCTAATCTTTAGGAACCGAGCGCCAAGCTGTAATGGCCAGCTTTAGTTAGGATACACGCCGAAGCTGTAACGGCCATCTATACGATTATATTTTCTTGTTATAATTTGGTTTATCATTAACAGGAACTCGAAGGAACTAGTAACTCTATCGCTTGTGAAACAACCCAATCCGAAGTAACAAACGTGAGTGTGTGTACCCCATTTTTGTTATATTGTTTTCGGGGTAAATGCATGTTGGTCGAGTAAATGTGTTTGTATTATGTCATAGTTTGCATTGTGTCATGATCATGAAAAACCATAGAATTCGATCGTATAGAAATAACGAGAGTGGATCCATTCGGTATTAAAAAGGATGTATTCCGACCACTTAGAGGATCGTACCATATAACATATGTCAAAATGTTCCATCGATATACATTCTACCATAGAAAAGATCGATCCATATGAAAATTGCATGTTTATAAAAGATGTTAATCGGTCATTCTGGCACCACTCACTAGCATTGCTAACGTATTTTCGACATGCATTTCAGGTTTATGAATGAAACGGTGAAACCCGAGCTCTACGTAGGCTAAAAAGTGTCGACGCAAAGTTTATAAATAACCGGCCCAGTGGGCCGGATTTGTGTCCAAATGGGCTTCGGCCGAGTAATCTTGTGCAATGTTTAGTTTGTTTCAAAAAGACTTATGAATATGTATTTGGATAAAAAGTTAATGTTTGTAATATAAAGTAATGGGACTTTTCTTAATAAATATGAATGTTGTTTAGTAAAGATTAGTGTCGTGATTACCAATCCGTAATGACTCGGTAAACTCCGGGTCGTTACAGGTTGGTATCAGAGCTCGGGTTCGGAAATAGTGGGTATAATTAGAACTAACTTAAATTATTTGTTTGAAAATTTATGTGCAATAGAATGGCGAACGAAGGAGAACAAGTTGAAGTTATGGAAATTGAAGAAGGAGAGATTCAAGAAGTCGTTATGGAAAACGATGCGGAAGAAATTCCAAGTACGGAAGATTTGATAAACGAGATACCGGGATTGGAGTGGAGTGAAAATGGGTTGGAACTATATTTAGGGACAATCGGCATCATAGGGCCACTACCCGAGCCGATTTACGCCCCATCCACCCATACCCGTATGTCGAGCCAACTTCCCACTATTATCCCGACCCGACCTTCGGAGATTTTCTTAGCTCCTCTAGTAGCTTTTCAATGGAGGGATCAAGCCAATCAAACCCATACTTTTCCGCATATTATCCAACTTATCCTCCGGTTACTCCCATGACTCCCGTGATTGACCCCTACTTAGAAGCAACCATAGTTAATCGCACTAACTTAGCATTGCAACCCCAAGACTATGTGAGTAAACAAGAGCATATGGCATTAGTAGAAAGTTATTACAAGATGAAAGCTCAATGTGACCAAGCATGTGAAATGGTGAAGGAACTTAAGAAGGTGATAAGGAGGTTTGGGCATCAAACTAGGCAAATTATGGAGGAACCAAAGTACCCTTCGGCACTTTGAGGAGGAGGTCGAAATGATGGTAGCGGAAGTAGGAAAAGAATTGCATGAAGGAAAACATGAAAATAATGTCATGTAGTTGTGGTAATTATGTGGTTATCTAAGTAGTGGTTGTATGCAGGAAACTTTGATTAAGAAAAGTGTATGTGGTAGTGGTAGCAATGTAATCCAAATGAGATGAAATTTGGATGTAACATCTAGACCTTTTGTTATAATATATATATCTAGATGTTTTATTATTCATGTTTCAAGTAAAATAATTAATGATATAGTAAGTATTTAAATGTTAATAATAATTAAAATAAAAATTAAATGGATTACTAATTAAATCAAATTTGTATTTATAGAGAAATGCCTCGTAGAAAGACTAGTCCTAGATGATCCGACCGAAAAGCAAAAACTACGCCAGAAGTTGAAAATGACTTAAGATCTAAACAGAAAAATCGTGCTTCTTCATCTAAACCAACCGAACCTATTGAAGATCCAATCATAGAAGAACATCCTACTTCAACTGAAACAACCGAGTTAGAAGAAAAGATGAAAATGTTAGTATTAGATGGAATCCACGATTCATTACCCTCTTTGATAGACATGTTAGGAATAGAAAAACAACCTACCACAAAAACTTTCGTTCTTAATAGAGAAGAGGAATATGTTAATCTAGAAAATAATTCAGGAAAACCTTGTGATTATAAGTCTTTCATGGCATGTAAACCCGAGTCTTTTGACGGTAGTTCAGGGGCCACCGGAGCCACTAGATGGCTAGAAGAAATGGAAGCAATTTTAGAAATAAGTAATTGTGCACCCCGTGACCATGTAAAATTCGCCACCCATTCCTTAAAAGATGAAGCTTTAAATTGGTGGAACATGATTAGACAAGTAAGAGGAAAAAGTATTGTGGCAAATATGACATGGGTGGAATTTAGAACCCTGATAACCGAAAAATACTGTCCTATTAATGAGATGGAGAAAATGGAGATGGAATTTTTAGGACTAGAAATGAAAGGACTAGACTGTGTAAGCTATATCAACAAATTCAATCAACTTGCTCGCTTAGTACCACACCAAGTAACACCTGAACCTAAGTGAATAAGAAGATTTATTTGGGGTTTAAACCCACAGATCCAGGGTATAGTCAGAGGTGCTAAACCTATTAAGTATGATGTTGCATGTGAACTAGCTTTAAGCTTAACCGATGACATAATCCATCATAGAGAAAAAGATAAGCTACAAGTAGGTAATAAAAGAGGTTGGAGTGAAACCTTCCATCCCACCAATTATAACACCTCGGGAAAAAGCCAAGAAAACTCTCGAGAGGAAGGAAACCCAGGAAAGAAACCTTATAAGGGAAGCAACCCGTTTTGTCAAAAATGTAAGTTTTACCATACGGGTGATTGTAGAAAAAGGTGCAATCGATGTGGACGATTTCATTTTGGTGAATGTAAAGGACCTCATTGTCAAAAATGTAACAAAGTAGGACATCAAGCCAAGGAATGTAGGTTCGATCCCGATCGCCCACGGGTGTGCTACGAATGTAAAGAACCCGGTCATTACAAGGTTGATTGTCCAAAACTCAAGAATCCTCCACAAAAAGAGCAAGCACGAGGAAGGGCTTTTGTCATGAATGCGGATGAAGCACGTGAAGAACCAGACCTAGTGACGGGTATGTTTTATCTTGATCACTTACCCGTTTACGCTTTGTTCGATACGGGGGCTAATCTTAGTTTCATTTCAAAGACTTTTATAGATAAGCTAAACGTTTTCCCAGAATCTTTAATCAAACCCTATGACATCGAAATAGCTGATGGTAAAATTTTAAAAGCTACCGAAGTATTTAAAAATTTTACCTTAACTATTGAAACTTGGGAATTCAAAATTAATCTTATACCTATGAACCTAGGAGAATTCGATATTGTAATAGGGATGGATTGGTTAGCTTCTAATCGAGCCGAAATTGTTTGCAAAGAGAAGTTGGTGAAAATTCCATTACCTAACCAAGAAACCTTAACCATTTACGGAGAAAAGCCTAAGGGAACATTAAACCTAATTCCGAGTGCTAAGATGTTAAAATATTTAAACAAGGGACATCAAGCTTTCTTAGTACACGTGAATTTAGGAAATGAAGGGAAAGGATTAGAAATGGATAAGATTAAGATTGTTTCGGAATTTAGAGATGTATTTCCAGATGAATTACCTGGTTTACCCCCACCTCGTCAAGTGGAATTCCAGATTAACCTAATTCCTGGAGCCGCACCCATTGCTAGAGCTCCATATAGGTTAGCCACAACGGAATTAAAAGAGTTAACAAACTAATTAGAGGAACTCATAGAAAGAGGGTTTATTAGACTAAGCACATCTCCTTGGGGAGCACCTGTGCTTTTTGTTAAAAAGAAAGATGGGTCTATGAGAATGTGTATCGACTATCGGGAACTAAACAAGTTAACCATTAAGAACCGATATCCGTTACCTAGGATAGACGATCTTTTTGACCAATTGCATGGGTCAAAATACTTTTCAAAGATCGATCTTAGATCAGGTTATCATCAATTGAAAATAAGAGACGAAGATGTTCCAAAAACTGCTTTTAGAACTAGGTACTGACATTATGAGTTTTTAGTAATGCCTTTTGGATTGACAAATGCTCCTGCAGCATTCATGGATCTAATGAATAGAATTTGCCGACCTTATTTGGATAAGTGTGTAATTGTGTTTTTGGATGATATATTAATTTATTCAAAATCCGAAGAAGAACATGAGCAACATTTAAGAGAAATTCTAGAAACATTAAGAAAAGAGAAACTTTACGCAAAATTTGCTAAATGTGAATTTTGGGTAAAAGAAATCAAGTTTCTAGGACATGTTATCAATAAGGACGGAATCCAAGTAGATCCTGCAAAAATAGAAGCCATTCAAAAATGGGAAACCCCCCAAAATCCTACAGAAATTAGGCAATTTCTAGGACTAGCGGGATATTATAGAAGATTTATAGAAAATTTTGCTAGATTAGCACTACCTCTCACATCCTTAACCAGAAAAGCTTCTAAGTTTGAATGGAAAGAAAAACAAGAACAAGCGTTTCAAAGTTTGAAAGAAAAGTTATGTGAAGCTCCCGTGTTAACTCTACCGGAAGAAGGAAAAGCATTCACAGTATACTGTGATGCTTCCCTACAAGGATTAGGTTGTGTATTAATGCAAGAAAATCATGTTATTCCATATGCTTCCCGACAGCTAAAAAGACATGAGCAAAATTATGCTACTCATGATTTAGAAATGGGAGCTATAATATTTGCATTGAAAATATGGAGACACTATTTATATGGGACCAAGTGTACCATCTACACGGACCATAAGGGGCTCCAACATATTTTTGAACAAAAACTCTTAAATATGCGACAAAGAAGATGGGTAGAAATTCTAAGCGATTATGAATGTGATATAAAATATCATCCAGGAAAAGCCAATATTGTAGCTGATGCCCTAAGCAGAAAAGATAGAACTTTAGGAGCAAAAGGTTACAAAATTTCCATAATCAATGAATTTTTATCACAATTAAGAAACTTTCAAAAAGAAGCCTTAGAACCTACCTTCATATAAGCCGAGTCACTCAACAGAGAAGAAGAAAGATTAATAGAAGGGACAGATGGGATACTAAGATATAACCAAAGAATTTGGATACCTCAGCATGGAAATCAAAGAGAGATAGTTTTAAGAGAAATGCATGGCTCCAAATATTCTATTCACCCAGGAAGCCATAAAATGTACCGAGACCTTAGAAGAAATTTTTGGTGGCCCGGTATGAAAAGAAACGTGGGTGAATTTGTAGCCAAATGTATAATTTGTTCCAAAGTTAAGGCTGAACATCAGAAACCTAGTGGTTTATTAGTCTAACCAGAAATCCCAGTCTGGAAATGGGATCAAATCACTATGGATTTGGTAACAAAATTACCTAAATCTGCTCATTTTCTGCCTATACAAGAAGATTTTAAGATTGAAAAACTGTCTAGAATTTATTTGCATGATATAGTATCTAGACATGGAATACCCCTCTCAATAATCTCAGATCGTGACAGTCGATTCACATCTAGATTTTGGGAAGGTTTCCAGGATGCCCTAGGATCTCAAATAAAAATGAGCACAACATATCACCCACAAACGGACGACCAAAGTGAAAGAACCATCCAAACACTAGAGGATATGCTAAGAGCTTGTGTCCTGGAATTCGGTGGCAGTTGGGATACTCATCTACCATTAATAGAATTTTCTTATAATAATAGTTATCATGCTTCCATTCAAGCTGCGCCATTCGAAGTTTATATGGTAGAAAGTGTCGATCTCCGATATGTTGGAATGATGTCGGAGAGAACCAACTCACGGGCCCACAAATTATCCAAGAAACAACAGATAAGATCGTGCAGATTAAGAAAAATTTAGAAAAAGCAAGAAGTCGCCAAAAGAGATACGCAGATAATCGGAGAAGGCCATTAGAATTTCAAGAAGGAGATTATGTCCTATTAAAAGTATCACCCTGGAAAGGGGTAATAAGATTCCAAAAGCGAGGAAAACTAAATCCCCGTTTTATAGGACTTTATCAAGTGAAGGCTAGAATAGGACCAGTAGCCTATAGATTGGAGTTACCCCAGAATTGAGCGAAATTCATGATGTCTTCCATGTTTCTAACCTTAGAAAATGCGTAATAGATGCACAAGCTATTATTCCATTAGATCAGGTCAAGGTAAATCCTCAACTTCACTTTACGGAAGAACCCGTAGAAATTATGTCACGACAAGAAAAGAAGTTGAGAAGAGGCAAGATCCCTATAGTACAAGTTAAATGGAATGCCAGACAAGGACCTGAAGTTACGTTTGAAAGAAAAGACATTATGAAAACAAAATACCCCCACTTGTTCAGAAATCAGGTAAAGTTATTAAAAATTTCGGGGACGAAATTTCCTAAGGGGGGGTGAGTGTAACGACTCTAAAAATTAATCACGATTATAAACGACTAATAAAATAGCATTGGGCCACCCAAGGGTGTTGCCTAATAACTTTACCCGGATAACGGACCAGCCCAATAGCCGGCCCATTAGTCATTAAACTAAGGCCCGATAACTGAAATACTTTGTAAGACCCATAGAGTATAGTGGGCCATAACATGGACCCGATAGAAGAATAGCCCCAAATTAACCCATTAGCTATTTGGTTGGAACCATTATAGTATTAACTAAACAAAATATCGGCCAATTAGAAACACATGTTTAAACCCATTAGTTATTTGTTAAGCCCACTTACTAGATAGTATAAGCAAGCCCATTACCCTCCTTAGCTAATGATCGGCCCATCTTTGGTGCATGAGGTGCCGCCACTTTTGCATACACCTAATAAGATCAAGATTCCATTCTTACACTCAACCTATCCCTCATTACTCCACCTCACCCAATCTACTTATAGGCAATTATGAAAATGCATGAATCATTTACTCTATTAGATCCTCCATCAAGATTGCATGAGCTATTATAAAAACCATCTACCAAATCTAAAAACCACTCACAACTCCATTAAAACAACACCCTTTCACCATGCAAAAACCATTCATCTTGAAAAGTAATCTGCCCAAATAAACCATCAAGACAACCCATTCCTTCAACCTACACCAACTTCTTAAACCTAAAGAAATAACTGGCTACCATAGTTAGCCGAAAAGTGACCAATCCAAAACTATTATCCGGGTAAGTATTCTTGTCTAATCTTTAGGAACCGAGCGCCAAGCTGTAATGGCCAGCTTTAGTTAGGATACACGCCGAAGCTATAACGGCCAGCTATACGATTATATTTTCTTGTTATAATTTGGTTTATCATTAACAGGAACTCGAAGGAACTAGTAACTCTACCGCTGGTGAAACAACCCAATCCGAAGTAACAAACGTGAGTGTGTGTACCCCATTTTTGTTATATTGTTTTCGGGGTAAATGCATGTTGGTCGAGTAAAAGTGTTTGTATTATGTCATAGTTTGCATTGTGTCATGATCATGAAAAACCATAGAATTCGATCGTATAGAAATAACGAGAGTGGATCCATTCGGTATTAAAAAGGATGTATTCCGACCACTTAGAGGATCGGACCATATAACATATGTCAAAATGTTCCATCGATATACATTCTACCCTAGAAAAGATCGATCCATATGAAAATTGCATGTTTATAAAAGATGTTAATCGGTCATTCTGGCACCACTCACTAGCATTGCTAACGTATTTTCGACATGCATTTCAGGTTTATGAATGAAACGGTGAAACCCGAGCTCTACGTAGGCTAAAAAGTGTCGACACAAAGTTTATAAATAACCGGCCCAGTGGGTCGGATTTGTGTCCAAATGGGCTTCAGCTGAGTAATCTTGTGCAATGTTTAGTTTGTTTCAAAAAGACTTATGAATATGTATTTGGATAAAAAGTTAATGTTTGTAATATAAAGTAACGAGACTTTTCTTAATAAATATGAATGTTGTTTAGTAAAGATTAGTGTCAGTGATTACCAATCCGTAATGACTCCGTAAACTCCGGGTCGTTACAGAAGGGGCGGAAATGGAAAATCTAAATAAAGATATCAAAAGGTTAGAAGCTATCATGGAGTCCCGTGATCTTGAAGAAGAAGAGATGTGGAGGAAAGTAAAAAAGAGGTGGATAGGATCAAGTTTTTAAAAAATAAAGATTTAAAGCAAAAATCTAGCGCAAATTGGGCTTCCTTGGGTGATGAGAACTCGGCTTTTTTCCATCGATGTATTAATGGTAGGAAGGCTTCTAATGATATTCCGGGTGTGATGGTTGATGGGGAGTGGATTTCTAAACCTTCGTTGGTTAAAAGAGAGGTTCTTCGTTTATTTAGGGATCTATTTCGAGAGGATAGCAAATCTAGACCGTCATTTGTCTGTGAAGAACTGAATAAGGTTCTTGTTGATAAGATAGATGCTTTGATTTCTCCTTTTTCCAAAGATGAAATCCGAAAAGCTGTGTTCGACTGCGGCTCTGACAAGGCACCTGGTCCAGACGCGTTTAATTTCCACTTCATTAAACATTTCTGGTAATTAACGGAGGACGATTTTGTGCGATTATTTGAAGAATTTCACGAGACGGGTAACATTAGTCACCAATGTAGCTTGTCTTATATTACTCTTATTGCTAAATTTAAAACGCCTATGGGTTTGAAAGATTATCGGCCTATTAACCTTGTGGGTGTGATCAATAAAGTCATATCCAAGGCAGTTGCCGAGAGAATTAAAAAGGTGATGGGGGATGTCATTTCGGATTCGCAATCCGCGTTTCTTAAGGATCGGTATATTCTGGATGGGCCACTTGTTCTAAACGAATTAATTGGGTGGATTAAGAAGAATGATAAAAAGGCTTATCTTCTTAAGCTTGATTTTCAAAAGGCTTACGACAATGTCAGTTGGGAGTTTCTCTTATCTATTCTGGAGCAAATGGGATTTCCGGGTAAATGGTGTTCGTGACCGCAAAACAAATAGAACTAAACACCATCTGCCATCTATTACCTATATCAATCTTTGTTTATCTATTACCTATGTAATAATTAAAAAAAATAATAATAATAATAACCACCTGCAGCACAGGGTTCTCTTTTTTATCAATGGGATCTCCTTACGAATTAAGGTGGCAGGTTTTAATCCAAAAGCCTCATGAGCTACATCCTTGTCAACGGCAGGACCCACAATAGCTTCTCGTTTGATGCGCTTGCGCCAAGAACAGGAATTTTCCTAAAAAGCATAAGACCCACCGTAGTGGAGAGTTATTTGCCTAAAAAATTAAAAAATGGCACCCCAAACACAAAAACATAGGGGCGCTATACGTGTCAAACCAATCCAAGTGTTATATATATAACGCTAAACCAAAATTGAAAGCTCCAATCATAACTTGACACGTGGCCGAGGGAAAGAAAAAAACGGTCAAAAAAATTTGACCGTTGGGACCATTAGTTTTTTGAACGGAAACTTTTATTTTTTTAGATTATATATATATATATACACACACACAATATACACATACAACACGAACTAAAAAAACACACACACCACAACACAAACAAACCTACAACACAAACATGTTTCCATATGGTTCACCGTTTGGGGTCCCGACTCGCCCGGGTACGAGGCCAAACACTACTACTCAGCTGCCACCCAATTGGAGCGACTTTGACGCGAACACAATGCAATACACGCAACTTCTTGGCATGCCAAGTCAACTTTTTCCTCCACCAAACATGGTGGGTCAATTTTTCCTCCACCAAACTATGTCCAAAGTTCTCAAGAGGAGCCCGAGCTCGTGCCGGAAACTCAAGTCGAGACCAACCAACCACGTCAACCCGAGGGTTCTCAACAGGGGGGGGGGGGGCGCTCGCATAAAAAGAAAGATCCTACCACTCCTCGTCAAAAAAAGAAACAAGAACGTTGGGAAAAAGACGATGAGTTTGCTTTAGCGCGGGCCTGGCTCGACATATTGGAGGATCCCGAGGTTGGTTAGTATTTTTTTTTTGTATTTATATATAATTAATCGTGTATATATATATATATATAGTATTTGTTTTTGTATTTATATATATATATATATATATATAAAAGTTGTTTAGTATTTTTTTTTGTATTTATATACTATTAATCGTATAATATACATATATATATATATACACATACATAGTTATATATTTCTAATTGTATAATAATTTTTTTTTGTAGTGAACTATCAACATCTCCCGATGTTTTGGACCCGGATTCGAGAGCTGTTTTTTGGCGTCATAGGTAGAGGGAAATATCGAGAAAACGATTCGATATCGGGAAAGTGGTCGGACATAAATAATAGATGTCATTCGTTTTAGGAGGTTTACCAACGTTGTAAGGACAACAGGGGCAGTGGGAAAGGTGATGATGGTTTGTTGGCAATAGCGTTGGACGAGATGAGAGATACCCGCGGGTCGTTCCCGTATTTGAGGATTTGGGAGATGTTGAGAAAAAGTCCTAAGTGGGCTAGTGTACCGCTTATGGGGTCGGGTACTAGGCGCAAGATCAGGCGAGGAAGAGGAGGAGGATCAGGAGGAGGAGGACCATCAAAACGAAGCAAAACCACCTCCTCGTCACGAGATCCGGATACACCGTCATCCGATGCTCGCTATGTGAGTTTAGGTGATCCTATTCATTTGGAGGATGAGGAGGAGGAGGAGGAGGATCTTCCAAGACCACCCGATAGAAGATCAAAAAAGGGTTGCAAGGCGGAGTCGTCTTCGGCAGGAAGTGGTGAGTTGAAGGAAGATTTTGAAGAAATGAACCGAAGACTATAAGATATTTGCAACCTTGGCCAAAGACGTTTGGAAACAATGCAGCAAAGAGTCGTCGAGAATAAAAGGTTTGTCGAGCTCCAAGAGGCGAGGCAAAGGGAAAAGGACATCGAGTTTTTCTCTAGATCGTTTGACGACCTCGAGGGAGACGCCATACGCCTTGCACAACATCATAGGCAACAAATTCTTGCAAAATATAACCTCTAGTGTGTTTCGTTTTTTTTAATATTAGTTGTAACTTTTTTTTAATATTAGTTGTAACTTTTTTTTTAATATTAGTTGTGTGTTTTTAATATTATTTGTAATTTTTTTATATTTATTTGTCTTTTATTTTAATTATTTTGAGTTAAAAGATTAAAAAAATAATAAAATAAACAACCAATCAGAAACAGGGGCTTTATTACCACTACACCCCTTTTTCATTTTATCTCTCTATGTTGACTCAGCTGCCACGTGGACCAATAAGAAAGGGATGCTTTATAAATAAATCCCCCAACTACACATGGTCTAAAAGGGTTTGGGAAGCTTAAATGGTTTTTAAATGGTTGGTGGTGGTGGTGGTGATAGGGTGGGGAAGATAAAGTTGGTGGGTCTCCCTAAAATAGATGGAGAAAAATAATTGGCTAAGAGCATTCACAGTAAATCCTCCATCTCCATCTCTATAATTACACTAAAAATTACTACCTTTCTCTCTCTTTTTCTATTTAATAATACTTATTATATACTTTTATCATTATCTTTTCTCTCTCCTCTACTCACAACCACTTTTAAAAATATTAAAAAATTATGTAGGGTGAATAGTGTCTCCTCCAAATTTACTAATGAACAGTGTCTCATCTACATATTTTCTCTTTCCTCTACTCACAACCACTTATATCCACTCTATATAATATAGAGGCCCCTCTCACTCTATTATGAAACATCAATTGTGAATGCTCTAAAGGGTTAAGTGGGCACTCTTTATATTTTATTAATTAATTGATTTTTATTTTTATTTTTATTGGGTAAGGGTAATTTAGTACCACTTAACTGGATTATTTAACCTCCATCCATCAAAAGGGTAATTTAGTAATTTCATAGCCACTTCAAGGACTATCCGAGTTAAGAAACACCAAAAGTTGAAGACTATACCTGTATTTTTAAAAATTTGAGGACTATAGGTGAAAATTGTGCAAACCACAGGTACTGTTCGAGCAATTTTCTCTTATATATTATATTATTGGGGTTTTACTGGGTTTTTTTACTATTTATTTATTTATTTATTTTATTATCATGTAGGTGCTCTTCAAAAATAAGTTCAAAACGAAGGAAAATGATTAAGACAAGAACACGCATGAGCGAGTAAGGAATTATAACAATGATACGACGACGACGATGATGACGACGTTGACGTTGTTGATGATGATGAGATGACATAAGTTTATGACCATCTCGTGGCCATGACCCAAATGAAAAATAATAATAATAAAAGGTGATATAAGCCCATTTAGTGTGAATTTTGGATAAAGTCCAAAATTATAGGTAAAAGGTGTAGTGCAGCCATTTAATGTCTTGGAGAGCTCATAGAAATTGGTATATGTCTCTAGAAACAAGGCCCAGTTAGTGAGAAAATTAATTATTGGATATGATATAAAGGCCACAATATATGTTGGATATTTTAGTGTAATTGGATTGACTGTTTGATCAATATATTCATAATAATATATCATGTAGGTATGGTGGTGCGGAGTGCACGCCTATTTGAATTTATTATGAACTTAGGGGCGAAGCCCCTAAGGAACGGGGGTCCGGGAGGGGGGGGGGGGGGGCAACGCCCCTCGGAGCAGGGTCCAAGGGGCAGAGCCCCTGGCTGGGGTTGAGCTATTGTTTCATTAAAATTGTTGTGGTAAAAATGTCTCCGAAATTAATTTTCAGAAATAGAGGGACTATTTTGGCAACTTCGAAAACCTTGGAAAAACCGCCTAAAAGGCAGTTTCTGGCCCTATTGTTTCATTACGAAATCATCTTCTTCTTGATCAAAATCTCTCTGGTTCTTTAATATAAATCACAACATACAGAAAATTCTCAATCTCTGATTGTATCCGGTTGAATATTCAATATAACCGTCGAATTGATTCAATCTGAAAGCGATCACCTGCCTTTAGAGATTTCTGTTATCCGGTTTTGTTCGTTTGTTATGGTTATTCCCCAACAAAGATTGAATCAATTTCTGAAGATGACCAACAATGAATCTGTGAAAGATATGACGAAGAACTTTAAGAAATTGGACAACTTTTCTGGACAGGATTTCAGACGCTGGCAAAAGAAGATGCACTTCTATCTCACGAGTCTGAAAGTGGTGTATGTTCTGAGCACTCCTTGTCCCGAGATTGTTGAGAATGAAACTCTGGAACAAACCAAAATTCGTTCAAAGTGGGAAAACGCAGAATACATCTGTCGTGGTCATATTCTTAACGGTATGTCTGGTTCTTTATTTGATGTGTATTAAAACGTAGAGTCTGCAAAAGAATTATGGGATGCCCTTGAAGCCAAATACATGGCAGAAGATGCGTCTAGTAAGAAATTTCTGGTTGGTAATTTTATTAACTATAAAATGGTAGACACTAGGCCTGTTATGGAACAGTATCATGAATTGTAACGAATACTAGGGCAGTTTCATCAATATGGAATGAAGATGGATGAAGCGATTTCTGTCTCTACTCTTTAGTATTATTGATAAACTGCCACCCTCTTGGAAAGATTTTAAGAATAATCTGAAACATAAGAAAGAGGAAATGAATCTGGTTGAATTGGGAAGTAGTTTCCAAATTGAACAATCCATACGTGATATGGAAAAGGGTTTTGGTGTTGGTACTAAAACCATGGCTGGTTGTTCTTCTATGAACATGGTGGAGGAGGGTGAATCCTCCAAGGCTTGGAAAGGGAAACGAAAGTTTGAAGGGAACAACAATAAGGGTTCTGATAAGAAGCCTAAATAGGTTTGTTGGAAGTGTAATAAACCCGGACACTTCAAGAAAGACTGCAGGTCTGGTAAGAGTGGAGGAAAAGGAAAAAACGTGGCTGGTACAAGTGGATCCACGGATCCCGAAAAGCAATCAGGTTCGTTTTTGGTACAATGTGATCATTATATTGAGAATTATTATGTATCAATTATCTCTGATGCATTTTATGTGCAGGATGATGATATTTCATAGTAGATGGATTCGGAAGCAACATGTCATGTTTGCAAAAATCTTCAATGGTTCAAGGATTTTAAGCCAATTGAAGATGGATCTTTACTGAAGATGGGCAATGTTGCTACTGAACCAATTAAAGGAATAGGATCTGTTCTTTTAGTCTTTACTTCTGGAAACTCTTTACTATTAATTAATGTTCTATATGTACCTGGGATTCGTAAGAACTTAGTATCTGGTATTATATTGAATAATTGTGGTTATAAGCAGGTCTTGGAAAGTGACAAGTATATCTTGTCAAGACATGGAACCTTTATTGGATTTGGTTATTTGAATGGCATGTTTAAGTTGAATTTAGATGTTCCTTTTGTTAATAATTCTGTTTGTATGGCTTCTACTAGTTTTAGCAATGATTTTAGTAAATCAGAATTACGGCATGCTAGATTAGGTCACGTTAATTATCGCAGAATGAAAGATATGTCTAAAATGAGTCTTATACCTGCTTTTGACATACAAAACTATAATGATTGTCATACTTGCAAATTGACAAAAATTACAAGAAAACCATTTAAAGATGTCAAAAGGAATTCTAATGTATTAGAATTGATTAATTTTGATTTATGTGACATTCATAGTACTCCTTCTCTAGGAAATAAGAAGTATGTTGTAACCTTTATTGATGATGCAACTAGATTTTGTTATGTATATCTATTGCATTCAAAGGATGAAGCTCTTGATAAATTTAAAGTTTATAAACAAGAGGTTGAGCTTCATAGAAATGGTTTGATTAAAAACCTTCGTACAGATAGAGGTGGAGAGTATTATGATCCAGTGTATTTCCAATCTACTGGTATAATACATCAAACAACTGCTCCTTATACACCACAACAAAATTGTGTGGCTGAAAGGAAGAATAGGCCACTGAAAGAAACAGTGAATTCCATGTTGTCTTTATCTGGTTTAAGTGATGGATTTTGGAGTGAGGCTATGTTGACAGCCTGTTGCCTATTGAACCGAGCACCTAATAAAAGGTCTAAGGTAACCCCATATGAACTTTGGTACAAAAAGGTACTAGATTTGAGTTTTCTCAAAGTCTGGGGATGTAGAGCTGTTGTGAGGCTTACTAAGACCAAAATGAGTACCATTGGTGAAAGAGGCATAGATTGCATATTTATTGGATATGCTGATCATTCCCCTGTTTATAGGTTCTATGTCTTAGAACCAAATGATTATGTACCTGTTCACTCTATCATTGAGTCAAGAGATGCTAATTTTGGGAATGAGGATGGATTTTCTTATGTTCCTCAATTGAAGGATACGCCTCAGTGTCTTAAAAATTATGAACAGACAATTTCTTATGGTGACAATTCTGGTAATTGTGATGATGTACCTTCTACTAGTAATGAGCCAAAGTACTAGAGTCAGAAAACCCAAGTCATTTGGTGCTGACTTTCATCTTTATTTAGTAGAAGGAACCAAAAATGTTGTTGAACATCGGTATCAATATTGTTTTAATATTGATGAGGATCCAAAGACATTCAATGATGCTATGTCTTCTAGGGATGCTGCATTTTGGAAAGAAGCAATCCAAGATGAGATTGACTCTATAATGCACAATAATACTGGGAAATTGGCTGATTTACCAGCTGGGTGTAAACCTTTGGGTAGTAAATGGATCTTCAAAAGGAAGATGAAGGTGGATGGTAGCATAGACAAATATAAAGCCAGATTGGTCATCCAAGGCTTTAGGCAACAGGAAGGCATTAACTACTTTGATACCTATGCTCTTGTTGCTAGGATAACCACCATAAGATTATTGTTGGCACTTGCAGCTATACATAATCTTGTAATTCACCAAATGGATGTTAAAACTGCCTTTTTGAATGGTGAATTGGATGAAGAGATTTACATGAAATAACCTGAAGGTTTTGTCATGCCTGGAAATGAACATAAGGTATGTAAATTGGTAAAATCTCTTTACGGCCTGAAACAAGCCCCTAAGCAATGGCATCAAAAGTTTGATGATGTGGTGTTGTCTAATGGTTTTGCATTAAACCAAGCGGACAAGTGTGTTTATAGCAAATTTGATACTTCTGGAAAAGGAGTAATTATTTGCTTATATGTTGATGACATGTTGATTTTTGGTACTCACAAAAATGAAGTTGATAAAACTAAGAAATTTCTGTCATCTAAATTTGATATGAAAGACATGGGGGAGGCAGACGTGATTCTTGGTATTAAGATCATACATGGAGAACATGGTATTAATATCTCTCAATCACATTATATTGAGAAGATGTTGGAAAAGTTTAATCACAAAGATAGTTCTCCAATGGGTACTCCTATGGATCCTTCTGTAAAACTCGTACCTAATAAAGGAGTTGCTGTGAATCAACTTGAATATTCAAAGGCTATTGGATCTCTCATGTATGCCATGATTAGTACTAGTCTTGATATAGCTTTTGCTGTTGGAAAACTGAGTAGATATACTCACAATCCAAGTTTGATTCATTGGCAAGCAATAAATCGAGTATTTAGGTACTTGAAAGGAACCATAGATTTTGGTTTGACTTATACTGGATTTTCTTCTGTTCTTGAAGGTTACTCAGATGCAAGTTGGATTAGTAATTTGGAAGATCATTCTTCCACAAGTGGTTGAGTATTCCTTCTTGGAGGTGGTGCTATATGATGGGCATCAAAGAAACAAACTTGCATCACTAATTCAACAATGGAAGCTGAGTTTGTGGCATTAGCAGCAGCAGTAAAGAAGCTGAATGGCTAAGAAATTTGATTTATGAAATTCCATTGTGGCTGAAACCGATATCACCATTGTTTATCAGATGTGATAGTGAATCTACCTTGTCTAAGGCATATAGTCAAGTGTATAATGGAAAGTCTAGACACTTAGGTGTTAGACACAGCATGATATGTGGGCTTATCACGAATGGTGTGATATCTGTGGTGTTTGTGGGAACTCAAAACAATTTAGCGGATCATTTAACCAAAGGGTTAAGTAGAGATCTCGTGAAAAGGTCGGCTATAGGGATGGGATTAAGGTCCACTAGAAATCTCTGATGTTAAGATACCCAATTCCCATCTAGTACAACGCTAGATGCAGAATTCAATGCGAAAAGCTTAATATGTAGAGATTGGAACACATTAGAAGATTCATCCCAAGGTATGTGTTCAGGCCTGCAAGTTAAGGAGGTTGAATGTATATATTCTTAATAGCTTTTTTGACAAATTGCATTGCAGGTGCAAGACTAAAAGAGCTACCTATATAAGTATGAAGTTTAGCCGCTTCAAGAAGCTAGGACTTGGCTTTGACATGCTTATGAAGGATAAGGACAGAGGCTAGTAAAACATTATGTCAAGATAGAACTACTATGTATGTAAACTTTTGTGTACATTATCTTTGTGTATTCAAGATGAGTTCCCAGGGTTCAATCCTAAGCGACACCCTGGTATTCGAATATTCAGAACGTGTAATGTACTAATGTGAAATTCAATCGTCACGACATTTCATTTAAGCAAAAGTTTGAATGTTTGAGATTACTAGTTTTAGTTAATCAAGGATTACACTAAAATATGGGATGATTGTTGGATATTTTAGTGCAATTGGATTGACTATTTGATCAATATGTTCATAATATTACATCATGTAGGTATGGTGGTGCGGAGTGCACGCCTATTTGAATTTATTATGAACTTAGGGGCGAAGCCCCTAAGGAACGGGGGTCCGGGGTAGCGCCCCTAGGAGCAGGGTCCAAGGGGCTGCAGCCCCTGGCGGGTCCAAGGGGCAGAGCCCCTGGCTGGGGTCGAGCTGGCCCTATTGTTTCGTTACAAAATCATCTTCTTCTTGATCAAAATCTCTCTGGTTCTTTAATCTCAGTCACAACATATAGAAAATTCTCAATCATTGATTGTATCCGGTTGAATATTCGATAGAACCGTCAAATTGATTCAATCTGAAAACGATCACGTGCCTTCAGAGATTATTGTTATCCGGTTTTGTTCGTTTGTTACGGTTATTCCCCAACAATATATTTATATTAACAATGACAACAACAGTAGGAGATGGCAGGCAAGAACTATAAAAACGAGATCAACGACTGAAATATTGGAACATCGACATCAGTAGTGCAGTCATGATTTTTTAGGAGATCTAAGTAGGATTTGAAGGATGGGATTGCATGGGAGTCGCGTTTGAAGCAAAGATCAAGTGTTTTTTTTGAACGACCAAACAACTTCATTAATAACGAGCTAGCAAGGAACTAGCGAGACAATCCGGAGTACAAAACAGACAATCCGAAAACAAACAAAACATAGCCGTCCGAAAAAATAAACAAAAATATTATCCCATTTTGTGCGCTTCAAATCAACACCAAGCATCCCACGACATGTCCGTCATCTTTCCTCGATATGTTATCCACAAGAAGCTCATAATCTTAATTTCCTCCATTATATTCCAAACCGAGATTTCTTTGTGATTGAAGACCAAGTCGTTTCGAGCCCGCCAAATACTCCAAAAGTTCGTCAAAATCACCGCATAAAATGCCTTTCTTACTCGTTCACCATGCTTTGCCGTCAAATGATAAGCCAAAATATCCCTAACATGGAACGCAAAGAAACTCGGGACATTGCACCAATCGAAAACAAGCTGCCAAATCTCCGAAAAAACCAGACATCCAGTAAAAAGGTGTTCAGCCGTTTCAATACGTAGTTCGCAGGCCTTACACACTTGAGAATCCACCTGAATGTTGCGCCTAAACAAACCATCCATTGTTGGGAGACGATCTAGAAAGGCGCGCCACGCCACGACCCCTACTTTTTTGGAACCCAATTGCACCACTGAAAAGATGAAACAGGAAGCACATTTGCAGGCTTAAAGATCCATTTCTTGACAGATTTTACCGAAAACTCAGCATCAGAGCCAGCCAGCCACGACCACGTATCATCACCTAGGATGAGAACCACATTTGACAGCAAACCGAGCAGCTCTGCAAGCTGCTGCTGCTCCGCATATGTCAAAACAGGTCGCTTCTAGTCCCAAACGAACTCATTCTGCATCTGATTAGGCCCTAAAATACGACCTGAAACAAAAGAAAGTTTGTTATTTTCAAGTGCAAATAACAAGGGGAATTTTTTTCTGAGCGTCTCATCTGTAATACAAGAGTCAAGCCAAAACAAAACAGAATCGCCACGCCCAACCCTGCCTTTAACAAAGTGAATTGGGCCGTTATTATAATTTTCTAGTAATTCCGGGATAGTGGCGATTTGTTTCCAAGTACCTCCAAGTGATAGCTTCACCGGAATATATGACCAACCTCTAGCCTTACTATGAATTGACCACACTACCCTTCGCAAAAGAGAAGTTTGATCCACTTTAAACCGCCACCACCATTTGGACAATAAGCTCACATTCGCAACTCTAAGCGACCCCAACCCCACACCACCATACTTTACCGGCGCAACCACCTTATCCCATGCTACCCAACCCATTTTTTCTTCCATGTCAACCGCCCCCCAAAGAAACCTCCTCCGAAATCTTTCAAGCGAATTAATTACTTGAATTGGAGCTCGAAATAATGAGAAGAAATATAAAGGCAAGGAGCTCATCACCGACTTTAGTAGAGTAATCCGTCCACCATAGGAGAGCGTTTTAGACTTCCACATAGACAAGCGCTTCTTGAATTTCTCAATGTTGGGGTCCCAATTTCTCACTAAATTCATATTCGCGGCGATTGGCAAGCCAAGGTGGGTAAAAGGAAAAGTACCACGTGAACACTTAAGAGCCGAAGCCATATCCTCCACATCTCCTTCAGATACACCAACCCCAAACACACTACTCTTCTTTGCACTAATCTTTAAATCGGAGATCAAGTAAAAACCCCTCAATAACCTCCTCAATTTAAGAGCGTTTACCATAGACCATTCCCCACAAAAGACAACATCGTCAGCATACATGAAATGAGAAATAACCGGCCCCATGCCCCCAACTTTAGGGCCGTGAAAAACCCCCCAACAATGTAGCCCTCCTCATAACCCGTGTAAGACCTTCCATGGAAAGGATAAATAAATAAGGGGAAAGAGGATCACCTTGTCGTAGACCACGCATACACGAGAACTCGCAAGTAGGCGAACCGTTCACTAAGACCGAAGCACGAGAACTATGAACAATAGACATAATCCAACCGCCCCACTTAATAGAGAAATTCATTTGCACCAAGACATCTTCCAAGAAATCCCACCTTAGAGAGTCATATGCTTTCTCAATGTCTACTTTAAAAAATAACCCCCTCAGCTTCGACTTCTTTAGCCAAGCAACTGTTTCATTTAGTATCAAAGGCCCGTCAAGAATATTTCGGTCACTAAGGAAAGCCGTTTGCTCCTCGGAGACAAGGCGAGACATGAAAGGTTTCAAGCGAATATCCAAAACCTTAGACAACACCTTATTTAGAATATTCACCAGACTGATAGGCCGATAATCAGAAAGAGACGCCTGGTCACGTCCCTTTGGAATAAGGGCAATGAAAGCCGAAAAGCACCCCTGTCTAATAAAACCATTCACATAAAATTCCTCAAACAGATTCAGGAAATCCTGCTTTAGTACTGGCCAGAACTTTTGAATAAAAGTAAAATTGAACCCATCTGGCCGAGGCGCCTCCCCACCATCACAGTCCCACACCGCACGCGTAATTTCTTCCAATGTGAAAGGAGCATCCAAAGCCTCCACATCAACCGAAGTAGGGAGGGAATATCCGGACTAATAAAATCCGGCCGTGCACTCCTTTTACTGCTGAATTTTTCTGTAAAGAAACCAACAATATGATCTTTCACCTGCACCGGATCCGTGACCCACATGTCACCATTCTTAACCCCGTGTATCCTATTGGACGCCGAATTCATCTTGATAATGCTATGAAAATACTTTGAGTTCTCATCCCCATCCAAAGCCCATTTGACTCGCGACTTTTGATGAGCATCTTGCACTTTTAAGCGCTCTTCCTCAAATAGCAGCTTCCTAGCATTAGATCTTAACTCCAATTCAGCATCAGATAATACCCCATCCTCCGCTTTTAATTCAATGCCCTCAAGAACTTTCTTACACTCCAAACATTTCTCTTCTCTACGCTTCCTCTCCGCATTTACCCACAACCGAATACGACCCTTCAGCCACATTAATTTGGTAGCAATGGCCACATCTGAAGGCCTGGAGAACTGAATGGTACCGGCAATTGAAGTCACAAAATCGACAAAGCCCGGCCACTCCAACCAGGAGTTATAAAACCGGAATGGAATATAACCAAAATATGAGTTTTTTAAGGAGAGAACAAGTGGACAGTGATCAGAAAGGAACCGGGATAAGGCTGAAAGACTAGCTCCCGGCCACGCATCCATAAAGTTCTTACAAACAAGAAACCGGTCCAATTTACTCAACTTGTCCCCTTTACCCGGGCATGTACGTGAACTTGTGGCCTCCCATATTGTACTCAAAAAGTTCAGCCTCCTCAATAAAAGAATTTAATACCATCGCATTTTGAACAAAAAATTCTGAATTTACTCTTTCATCCATACACCTTAGCTCATTAAAATCCCCCAAAAGAACCCAGAACCCCAACAACGACCGTCGGTAGAACAACAATTCAGCCCAAAAACTTCTTCTATTTGACGGGTCATTAGGTGCATGAACATTAGCTATATTAATAAAAGTACTAGAATGGACTAAGTACCCTGAAACAATCAGAACGTGCCGTGACCGAATAACTCCCGTTTGACGAAAACAGGAAGGATCCCACAAACATACTAAGCCACCTGCTGCCCCATCCGAATCCACATAATCAAAATGAAAAGCCGATTGACCCCAAAAACTAGCTAACAACCGAGCAGAAGGCCCATAATCTTTGACTCTTGAATCGCCATAAAATCCACACCATGAGACATCTTTAAACCTTTAACCCAAGTTGCCTTACCCTTACTTCTAATCCCATGGATATTCAATGACATAAAATTCATTGATTACCCAATAATTCATTTTCCGCAATAATCTCATCTGCCACACTCCCGAAGGAGTTATTTAAATTAATACCGACAAGAGAACAGACCTGGACTGTAGCTTGGAATTCTGAATTAATACCCACGGCTTCTTCAAACACTTCAGAGGGAACATCATTCGGAACCGCAGAAGTGGCTACAGACCCTGGCTGTACACAATCAATCTCACTATCGCCCGGCTGCATGACAATCCCCCCTGTGATATCTTCTTCGAACCGAGAATTCAGGTCAAAATTTTCTTTCAAGGCTGCCTCATCTGGTACAGGATTCATCATAGGTTCAACAACCACATCCTCAGGGGAATTATGGAAGACCAATCTTGATCTTTTCCTGCTATTAAACTTAGAACAGCAACCCAAGTTATTCTCCTTTTCGCCAATAGAAATCGTCCCAGTTCTCATAGGAGTTACAAACGCATTATGGCCCATATCCCCTGGCCCAGTATGTGAAGAAGTCTCCACCCGGCCCAAAAAATTTGAATTTTGAACCTCCTGTTGATCATTAGCATGCAAATTAGGAAGGTCAAAATTTCCATGCACGTTACCATCCATCCCTCCATAATTTTCGGAAACAATTAAAGGCTCATTAATTTCACCCGTCACCTTCGCCGGAGTCACCGGAAGCGGTTCCCGGATTTCACCTTCCTCCATATCATCAACAACATCCTCCATGTCAACGGACTCGAATTCCAGTATCCAAGCTGAACTCTCCTCAACAACCCATACACTAAAACCTTTATTTCGCTAGTACACTGTCACCTCTTCATCAATTCTAGACATATACTTCGTAAGAACGTGTGAGTATCCAAAAGCATTGCCAATACCAGTCCAAGAGAAATCAGATGGCCAAACAACTTTGCCAAACAAACGACCGATATTATCAAATATAGTGCTTTCACGAGCCAAAACCGGTACCCCTACAACCTTCAAAATAGCAATTCGCTCGAAAGGCAAATCCTGACCCGTCCATGGATTCACCTCTGTAAGTGACGTGCTTGTCGTGGTACACGTAAAATTTCCCAATTACAGCTAACAAATAGTGGCAAGAAGGTATCGAACACAGGGAGTTTGTTGAAAATGTGTGAATTCTAGTTTTGTTGATTAACTAAATTAAACTACTTAACAAAAAGTAAATGATTAAGATTTTGATTGTTTTCGTTTTAACTAAAGTAACAACTAAAGATCGATTTAAACTTAGGATTGTTTCTTCAAATTATGGAACAATGACCATTCAAGGATCCGGTTGCTTTAACACTTGTGTGAATTTCCACTAGAAAGAGTTACATAGACATAACTCATATAAAAGCAATTGTTGTGATAAAAGGGAACAAAGTACTCGGATTAAATTAACGCGAGGTTGTTTCCCGATGTCCCATTAATCAATAACCAACCCCCAATCCTTCCCGTGATATCTTAGTTGTTAGCAACACCAAGAATGTACGATAGAGACTAAGAATTGGTAAATTAATCAACACACTACAAGCAATTGTTCATACATCATAATAACAAAGCAAAGTACCAAGTTATTATTCTAGAAATGCAAGAAATCACACCCAAGAGTTTAAGAAAAACCTTCACCAAGAATGATCACCAAAAGTTTAGCCTAGCATGACTTGGTGAATCATCAAAACATCCATAAAATTGTTCATAAGAAGCAATAACATAAACCATTGTTTGTGATAAGTCTTCAATCAAGTTCTTAGCCAAAAATCGCCCCACAATTGTCTAGAAACAGCCCCAAGTGAAAAGATAATGAAAAGACACCATCAGGTCATCTTTAATAAAGAGAGTTACAAAATGATGCAGGGGCCACCGTATCCTACGGTGCCCACCGTAAGGTACTGTGGGGTAAACAAAGCCGACGGTAGGGAGAGACTGCCAAACGGTGGAGAATTGTTACCCAGGAGCCACCGTAAGATACGGTGGGGGCCGTACCTTACGGTGAAGGCCTCCAAAAATTGATTTTTCTCTTTTTCCAATTCTTCCTTGTTCCGGCTCGTTTCGATCCGTTTCAAAGCTCGTATTTCCTCGTTTTAAGCTCCTCAATGCTCCTGCAACCCAAGTTCGCGCAGTTATCTAATCCCAAGCAATAACATAATCAAATGCGGATAAATTAAGAGTTTTATCACTATAAAGGGTTGTTCCTTGAACCACCCGTCAGTAAGCGAGTTCTTCCAAACAGATTCCTTGTCCACCATGAACTGAGTCATCTCAGAACTATCCCGGAAAGTAATGAGAACTGATAAACCCCCAAGGTAAGAAACCGCCGCTTCATTAAACCCTGCCCTGAATAACATCTTTTTGACCGAATGAAGACGGGCTATAGAATCTAATGTTCCAACAACATCCCTGCCAATGCAATGTAACAGATAAACAACACCATTACCTTGCACCTGTAGAGACTTCTTCGAACCCGAAGTGCAACCATAAACTGTAGCCATATCCGGGAAATCCTACATAACAATATTCTTGTCTTTTGGGACCCAAGCCATTTGCCGAGAAGGACCTTCATCATACGAAATTCGGCGGTGCGACCGGTCGAACATAGCCAAGGAAACAGAAATTCTAGACTCCATAAGAACTATTCCATTAAGAGACTGGATAACCGAGTAAGGATCTTTAAGTTTCACACATTGAACAAACCCGAAAACTCTACCCTTGATCGTTCTTCGCTTCGGAACCCACGCATCCGTGACAGTAACAAACTCCTTGAACGCCTCCTTAAGTTTAATTCCCGTAATCCTGTCCGAAAAATTTGTGACTTAAAAGGTAGTTCTGGTTGCTGGGTCATCAGAATCCTGAAATCCGTTCGTCTTCTGCCGCCGGTTATCCGTTGAACGCCTATTAGGGTTGCCCATAAGAGTCTAGATACAATGAAAATATGTCCAAACCCAATTATGACGTGATGGTTCATTTATATGCCTTTGCTATAAGAATTTCATTTTGACAATTTGTTAATGATTTCGGTTATCATGTGTAGCTAGACTCTCTAGGTTTAAGATGACTTTTTGACTTGGCCTTTGTATTTATATATGATGGATATCATTAAAGTGAAGACTTGTTAACAATTATTATGATGTGTCTGCATGCTCTTTATTGATTTATGATCTTTTAATGTTCCATAAGCATTTTAGTAGTGAATGTTTTTAATGTTTTCATGCTTATTAGGATTATTTGCTCTGTGCTTGTAGTTTATTTTGTGGTTTTGGTGACAAATTCCATAGGAGCATTAATTAGAAGTTTAGAGGTGTCACACCCCGCCAAGGCGGAAACACGGGGATGTGATTCGAAAGGTTTTCAAGCACAAGATTCGAGAAAAACACAATATTTAAATCAAATAGATACCATCGAAAGATAAACGATGTCATAAATTATTAAATATAACATAACATTGTTTGGAAACGAAACATTTTCTGAAATTTCATGACTCAAATACCAAAATAGCGCATTATTGACATGACCAAACCAATGACGGTATCACTAAGTGTAAGCTCAAACCCAACTCTCAAGTCTCTTCCCTGCATGATTAATTACCTGAAACACATGCATAAAAGATTTGTCAACATAATGTCGGTGAGTTCATAGGTTTTATTGTACTATGTAAAGTGCTCGTGAAATTCGTGTATAACCAGTCATAGGCTAGCTAAGTGAATGATTATTGTGCAAACCATGAGTCCCATAACCAAACCTCTTAACTGTTGTGCCTCATGCATTGTACAATAAAGACAATGTATGTAACTGGTTAGAGCGACTAACCAATAGTGGGGGTGTCAACCCAATAGGTCTATTAAAGTGATCCATGGCTTTTGATATCTAATGGTTACAGTGTAAATGTAAGTACGAGGACTGTTGAGCTCATGAACCGAATGTCTTATGTTCCAAATGGTAGTCATTATAGAATAACACACAAGATGAAATGTAATAGAAATGTAGCATGTTTATCCCTCCAACATGGAAAACTATAAAATTGGGCAGTGAATACTCAATTGATGTATGAGGACAAGGTCTAGCAAAGCAGAATAGTAAAATAGCTACTGTCCTGAGAAATGATACCCTATGGTTATTGTTTTGGTCAAAAATTATCTAGTAAAAATAACTTTATATTTCAAATTAGTTAAAGTGTGTTAGTCCGGTATCCTCTCTACCGGGTATCAAAACACGTACAAAATCAAATGCGGAAACAATGATTGTATTGAATGAACAAAGAAGAAACACCAAATGCACGATTGTATTGATTAAGTGCACACGACTTCGGAGAGTCGTCTGGTACACGCACGTTTAACAAAACAAAATGACTAGCAACCCCAAAATAAACTATGAGACCCTTATTTATACAAAACATAGGCGGTCACCCTTACATGGGCTACAAAGGCCAAACACAGTATCAAATAACCCAAGACAACGCAAACCTCTAAAGTCTAGCCCAACAATATGCCCCTAGGTTTGTGTTGGCTTGGTAAGTCTCTACTGCTTCTTGCTGTGCTTCTTTGAGCTCTTCTTCTTTTTCTCCAATGCGTTCTTCCATTCTTCAGACGACTTTCCAATATATGGACCGAACAATCCAGTCTCCACTCTTCCTCTGCTATCAGACGCTAATCCCAGTCTAGCTATCTGAGCTACTGCACTAGTGAACGATTTAGCACAGGCTTTATATGTGGGATCACATTGAATCTGATGTTTCACCAGGATTTGAATATCTTCAGAATGCAAACTCATCAGATCTTTGGCATCAAACACTCTCAGTTCATCACTATCACAAACAATCACTGCAGACCTAGAAGTAGGATCATAAACCTAGAACTTCACATCCTTCAAACATTCTCTGTCCATTGGCTTAGACAAAGGAATGGGATTCATCTTTTCAGTAGGTTGCCACTGAACTGTCTTGAACGGCATTCCATCTGCAGTCAACACACCCTTATACTCCACCAATAGTGAACTTGTAGTCTTCATATCCCTGAAATTCACCTTTGCTTGCTCCTGAATCTTCTTATGAAACGTGCACCCAATCTTATTTCGTGGATTTCTCGTCTGATTTATGAAAGGAGCTCTTGCAAGTTCTGCCAGATCGATCTTGGTCCAGGAGTTGAAGGCAGAAGTAGAAGCATAATACTTAACTGCTCCATTTCCTCTCCAACATTCTATCCCTGTTCGATTTTGTAACCTCACAAATTTTCCCATTTATTTCGCATTAAAGTATTTCCCGATCCATGATACAAAGTCTAATTTATTTCTAAGTATTCTTATCTTTATCCGTGCACTCTATTTTTCTAAGTTATTTTTATCATTGTACTTAAAAAAAAAATCTTCAATCATGACATATGTCCTATCCTAATTCTATTTATAAAATCATCATTTTATAAGATGGTGTTTTTATTTTCTAATTCAAACTAATGATATTTTTTTATTTCTTATTTAAAGCTAATCATTTTTTTTTTCAATTACATTTATAATCTCAAACAAGGAAGATATAAATTCGTTTCAAAATAAATAAATATATATATATATATATATATATATATATATATATATATATATATATCAAAGCCTTGAGTCCTAGTCAAAGTCCTGGTCAAAGTCCTGGTCAAAGTCTAAGGTAAACAGTCAAAGTCTTAGTCAAATAGTCAATTCATCATAAAACCTTACTTTATGGTGTTGACCAATTTTAATGGCTAATTGAATCCAAAACTAGTATAAAAACCCACCTATGACCATTATACTTGGCACCTCTAAATCGATTGTTTCAATCCGATTAAACTTTCCCTCATACCTTTCTTCTATAGTCTATTACTTCTACAACTGAAGCTTTGATTATAAGCTCTTGTAATTGGCGAATTGGAAGCTTGATATTCTTTCTTTTACGTTTTTTTTTATTTTTTCAATTTGGACTAGCTACGTTGTTGAGTCTTTGGGGCTACACATATTCTATTTCTCGAGATTTAATACTTTGCTAAGGTGAGTTTACGTAACCATGTTTATGCAATTCTATATACTTGCAACATTATACTTAAGCAATTCTACATACATGTCTAGTTGTAAACTTTAATGCCTCATGATTTAGACAACAACAACGGTTTCAACAAGTTCAACAATACATAATCATTAGCTATGGCCAAGCCAACGATACTCAATAATAGATCTATTGGATTGACAATCCCACCTAGATTCGTTGACCATCTTTTATGGGGAGCCCGGGTGATTGTTATCGTTCCAACATAATATTAAGGTGAACCGTGGATGACGGGATGGACCTAAACTAGTCGGAGGTTTGATTATGTCGATTCAACATTTCATGTTTATTCATGTAGACTTAAACTTATGATAGACATATGAATTGCTAAACTTTTATTCTTAAACTTAAATGCTTGACATGGCTTATGTATTCTCACCAACTTCTAGTTGACCCCCCCCCCCATTTTTACAACTCAACAGGAAATAATGATGCGTGAAGACTAGAGTGTTAGCATGAGAAGACAAATTGAAGTTTATGCTTATTTGGTTATTTTGATGTATTAGATTCCATTTAAAACTCATTATGTATTTTCACTTTTGGATATTTGCACTTTAAATTGTTTCCAATTAAAATTTGATTACCATGTGCTACTATATACTCATTCTTACGTGACACCTTGATGTTTCCGCCATCGGTTGGGGTGTTACAGATTGGTATCAGAGCCATGGTTATAGGGAATTAGGTTATTAGAAAAATAATCTAGTCTATAACCATAGGATTTTAACTAGTACTTGCAACCTTACTTGCTTCTATTCTTTATCTCCCTCCTACTTCTTATCCTTACTGTAGTCCCTACAAGAAGATTGTTCTCCATCACAAGATCTACTCGTAGATTAATAGGACAAATCCTCAGGTTTAGCCTGAACCACCTTGAAGATCTCGTCGAAGTTCTAGATTTTAATAACGAACACGTGCAATCTGGAAGGGTGAACGCCTGTATTCTGAGTTTTCTGTCTAGGACTGGCATTGCGCATAAATCCCAATCAGACGAGGGACCCGGATGCCTACCTGGAAATTCTCGGGATGAGTGTTCACTTATAGGCTAAAGCATGTCTTCACTATGTTATTAGAATCTAGAAGTTTTGATAAGTCAACGTTTTCGTTTATTCGTTTTAATTAATGAATAAATGATTACACTCACTTTCCTTAAACTAAGCTCTAAAATATCAAAATTTTACAGCTTAAATCAATCTCATTTCATAACCATCTATGGATTTCACAATCACACTTCACCTTACCATCTTAGCCACTTTTTAAATATTCAACACCGTACCCAAATCATATTATTTCATTTCTCTACATGTTACTTATTTTTTAAAAACTATAACCTCATACCTTAGCACAAACTAAAGATTTCTAAATCCTATTGTATTTTCATTACCTAGTAACTTTACAAAGTACATATTTTTTTGTCAAAAGATGTCCTCGAACTTAAATTCAATTGTTTATTTATTGACGTAACAAACAATTTTCTATATAATGCTTTAAACTATTAAAAATCACTTAATAGAACCTTGATCTTCAAAACCTATTGTCATGTTTGAAATCTCCAACTAACGGGAATATTTTAATCAAAGCCCACTTAGCTTGTACTATTTAACACCTTTTGCTTTATGTATAAAACCAATTTTGAAAATAAGATTTTTTTTATCCATAGGAATAATATCTAGTCTCTAAATTCTCCATCGACACTCACTCATTTTCAACTTGTTCAAATTTTTACAATATTTGGCATATAGCACAATCATGTTTTCTTATACACTTGATTATAACCTTTGATCCAAACCCCAAAATTTACACTGCTACATAATCTCCTTACTATAAAATAAACTCTTTATCAACTATCTTCACATTCACTATCTCTCACATCCTTGATTCTGCTTCAAGATTTTTCATCATCCTCTCAAGAACTAAATTCATATCCTTCACCTTCTCACACATGAGCTAGTTACCCATGATAACCAAACTATTGAAACATGATTGTGTGTTGCATCAAACATAATCCTTAGTTATACATGAGGATTCGACTATCTACCATATTTGAACATTTGAAACTAGAATTCATGGAATATAAACTATTTGCTATAGACACACGTAGAGTCATTAACCTTGTCTAGGGCAACTCTGTTACAACTCGTATGCTATACTTGATACTTAATTTCTTACATGTACATATTATCAATTTGCAATTCATGTGTGTAATAATTGGTACACTTAATCAAACAACTGATAGAGGATGAAGTACTTGCTCAACAGTTAGTAGAGTACCAAATAACCTACTCAACGATTGGTAGAGGTCATCATGCCTGCTCAACAGTCGGTAGAGGCCCTACAACCTGCTCAACGACTGGTAGAGGCTATCGCACCTGCTCAACAATCGGTAGAAGTTCTTATTCACTGACTGGTAGAAGTCTTTTTCCTGCTCAACAGTTGGACTCATTTTTGGATACATTGTATACGATTCAATCACAAGGTTATTTTGCATTACTTACATGTGTGTTTAGAGTCATAGAAGGACACAAAACCCTAATGTAAGGTAAATTGGTGATTACGGTCAGGAACGTAATCATGAATTTACAGGTACGTTAAGGTAGTGTGAAATTCTATCAAGGTTTTTGTTTGATAACCAATTATAAACTCTAGTTACCTGTTTAGTATTTCTATAGTCAATTAACTCATGCATTTCTTTTTAAGATTCCTAAAACTTAAAGTTTAGTGTTTTGCTAGATTCTTATTCTCCTTGCTATTTTGGACGAACCCAATCCAACCCTTAAAACCCACACCTATCAAACCTCTTACCAAATTATTCGAAACAGTTTATATTGTTACCTATAAATTCATGTCATGCCTTAACACAAATTTTCCAAACCACAGTTGCCCTAATTTCTACCCAATCACCCTCAACCCGGTGTTTTTTTTTAACTTCGGGACGAAGTTTCTAAAAGTAGGGGAGACTGTAACCTCACGAATTTTCCCATTTATTTCGCATTAAAGTATTTTCCGATCCATGATATAAAGTCTAATTTATTTCTAAGTATTCTTATCTTTATCCGTGCACTCTATTTTTCTAAGTTCTTTTTATCATTGTACTTAAAAAAAAAATCTTCAATCATGACATATGTTCTATCCTAATTCTATTTATAAAATCGTCATTTTATAAGACGGTGTTTTTATTTTCTAATTCAAACTAATGATATTTTTTTATTTCTTATTTAAAGCTAATCATTTTTTTTCAATTACATTTATAATCTCAAACAAGGAAGATACAAATTCGTTTCAAAATATATATATATATATATATATATATATATATATATATATATATATATATATACCAAAGCCTTGAGTCCTAGTCAAAGTCCTGGTCAAAGTCCTAGTCAAAGTCTTAGTCAAACAGTCAAAGTCTTAGTCAAATAGTCAATTCATCATAAAACCTTACTTTATGGTGTTGACCAATTTTAATGGCTAATTGAATCCAAAACTAGTATAAAAACCCACCTATGACCATTATACTTGGCACCTCTAAATCGATTGTTTCAATCCGATTAAACATTCCCTCATACCTTTCTTCTATAGTCTATTACTTCTACAATTGAAGCTTTGATTATAAGCTCTTGTAATTGGCGAATTGGAAGCTTGATATTCTTTCTTTTTCGTTTTTTTTATTTCTTCAATTTGGACTAGCTACGTTGTTGAGTCTTTGGGGCTACACATATTCTATTTCTCGAGACTTAATACTTTGCTAAGGTGAGTTTACGTAACCATGTTTATGCAATTCTTTATACTTGCAACATTATACATAAGCAATTCTACATACATGTCTAGTTGTAAACTTTAATGCCTCATGATTTAGACAACAACAACAGTTTCAACAAGTTTCAACAATACATAATCATTAGCTATGGCCAAGCCAACGATACTCAATAATAGATCTATTGGATTGACAATCCCACCTAGATTCGTTGACCATCTTTTATGGGGAGCGCGGGTGATTGTTATCGTTCCAACATAATATTAAGGTGAACCGTGGATGACGTGATGGACCTAAACTAGTCGGAGGTTTGATTATGTCGATTCAACATTTCATGTTTATTCATGTAGACTTAAACTTACGATAGACATATGAATTGCTAAACTTTTATTCTTAAACTTAAATGCTTGACATGGCTTATGTATTCTCACCAACTTCTAGTTGACCCCCCCCCCCCATTTTTACACCTCAACAGGAAATAATGATGCGTGAAGACTAGAGTGTTAGCATGAGAAGACAAATTGAAGTTTATGCTTATTTGGTTATTTTGATGTATTAGATTCCATTTAAAACTCATTATGTATTTTCACTTTTGGATATTTGCACTTTAAATTATTTCCAATTAAAATTTGATTACCATGTGCTACTGTATACTCATTCTTACGTGACACCTCGATGTTTCCGCCATCGGTTGGGGTGTAACAGATTTCCATAAGTATCAAACCGATCTCTAGTAATTGTCACGAATCTTTCAGGATGCTCCTCCATGGGATCAATAGACGGCTCAGTTGTATTCTTAAGAACATAAGTGCTTCCAGGACGACGATCTCTCACTCTAGGGACTTGATCTTCAAAATATTTCTTCATATATTCTTCATGTTCCTTTTCTGATCTTTCACGCTCAGCAGGAGTCATAACTTTCTCAACAAAGGAAGACGTCTGTAAAAACTCTTTTCCAAACTTATTCTCCAGTTTCTGAGTTATGTTAAGTAGTCTAGCTGAAACATCGCCCAATCCCGGCTCCAACTCAGCAATCTTTTGGTTCTTTTCAGTGACCGTTTCCATCAAACTCTGTACCTGAGCAGTGAGCCACACATTCTCAGTCTCCAGCTTCAACACTTTAGTATGCAATCTATGAACATCCACTTCAGCAAAAATGTCTTCATAGCTGTCAATTCTTTCTTGACTAGCCTCTCTCTCTTCAGTCGTCAAAAATTCAACGTCCACACGTTTTCCTTCTTCTTTATCAGCTAAGAAAGCCATCTGAGCTCTTTGAAAAGCTTCTTCATCAAATAAAACCTTACTCAAACCAGATGCACTGGAAGATCCAACTTCTTCATTTATTCTTCCTGTGATTGGTGCCTTGCTCATGAATTGAGAAAATGATTCAGTTGCAATAGCAGGCATAGTAGTGAACTAATAACACCAACAGGAATGTCGGTTGATACACCAACATCAGTCATGACAGCATCAGCAGCAGTATAAAGAGTTTCAGCAACAGGAACTGAAACATCAGCAGTAACGGTCAACCTGGGATCTCTTTTGCTTCTCTTCCTCGGCCTCAGATCAGAATTGGGGTCTTCAGAAACTTCATTAGCAACAGATGTCTCAACTGCAACATCGGATGGAGGAATCCTTTGTTCAGCTTCACGAACGGTATTCAGTATACTCGAAAGCACTTCTTCTTGAAGAATAGCAACCTCAGAAGCAGCAGTGTTGGGAGCTTCAGTCACAATCTCTTCTCCAATCAATCCTTTCTCAGCTTCAGGCATTGACTTTACTTCGGCATTTTCAATAATAAAGTCATCTATCTCCTCTTCATTCATATCATCAAAATCAAAGTTCTCAAATTGTTCTTCATCATTTCCCGCAGTCTTCTCATCATCTCTCACTACTTCCCCATCTTCACTTTCCACCTCAGTTAAATCAACGTTTTCAGGAGGAGAACGTTGCTCAGTAGGTGGTGGTTCAACAATCTGAACGTCATGCTCTTCAGCTACTTGAGCAGATGGAGGAATTCGTGCTTCTTTAATAATTTCAACAAAATTGCCGAATTTCACCAGTGGAAACTTTCCTTCAAACACTTGCTTGGTGTCCTTACGATTCTGCTTTATGAGCCCAACAGCCTCAGGAGCCATACACTTCTGATCATACGCTTCAATAGTCCTTTACAGATTTGGATATTTGTGCTCCAGTATCATTTGCACGAATCGTGGAAACTTGTAGAAGCACTTCTTGTTTAGTGTCTTCACATTCAACCACATGTCTTCAAAAACGCACCTCGAAAAATTAAAATCCCATCCTTTAATCAAGGCTACCACTCCCGAAGTGTACTTCAAATTCATCTGATCCAATCCACTCTTGTTCCCTCCCAAACTCGCCAGGAATATATTGTAAGTCCAGAATCCTATCTACCGGGCATCAAACAACACACAACAAAAGGCGGAAACAATGATTGTATGTAAAGAACAAAAGAAGAAATCACAATATATTATTAATAACATCGTGCCGCTGCTTTGATCGCACACGGTTTCAAAGAACCGTCTGGTACGATCGCTAAGAAGATTACACACGTTCTCTAGAAACGTCTGGTACAATCTCTAGGAACCTTGCACACGAGAGACTACATGATTACAAATGAGAGAGGTCTACCTAACAACAAACAAAACATGACAATATATAGGAGCCTCTACCCAATTGGCCCACATGGCCTAGCCCAAGCCCAAATCCTAATCTAAGCCCAATAGATATAAACATGTACAATAAAGATAAGCGTAAAACTATAAAATTTTTGGGCCTTACAATATCCCCCTAGTTTTATGCTATCTTTATTACGGCTTAGTAGGAATCTTCATATCTTGATAGTCTTCTAGTCTCGATCCAAACAAAAACGTCCAGCATATGCAGCCCTGAAGTCTAAAACCAGTCCAACGTCGCCCAAGCTCCACCTTTTTAAACCCAGCCCACGGCCCAAAAACAAGCGAACTTAATGTAAACACGGTCCAAATTAATTACAACCCACGCCAAAAACAATCAAACACATAAGATGCACCTGATCTTGAATATCGTCCAAATACATCTGCCAACATGCTATCTTATCCTTTTAAAGCATTCGAATATTTCAATATTCGAAATTAATGCATACATCTCCTCTATTTTCAAAGCATTCAAGCCATTAACTAAGTATCCAAAATCCAAGGGATAGTGTTTGGAAAGTCAACCAATTTAAATTTGCACCTCAATCATATCAGATCCTAACCATATCCGAAAAAAACAAGATCCATTCAAATTTACCAAAACTTAACAATCAGGTAACCTAACAACAATCATCCAAAACATAAAGATCCAAAATATTATCAATTATCAAGGACTCACGCACACTAATAAGAACTTGAATCTCCTTCACGTAATCCATCATCATTCAGAACAAAACAATTACGATTAATCCACTTCATCCAAAACAAGAATCGGATAATCATAAACTAGACAAAAACACTAGCCATGGAGTTTGATCAAGAAGCCAAATCGGCACTTAATCTTCAATCCGAATATCTTATACATACTCTAGCCGATTTCAAAACCACATGAACAGGAGTATAGTTTTTTCGATTAACCAACACATAGCCGAATACGATGACTATGTTTGGAGTTTGATCTAACGCCGAAAATGGCTACGTGCCTTCAAATAAAAAAAAAAAAACTAGAACCTGATCATGAGAAACATCTCGGCCATCAAGCCTATTACACCAACATAAACCGATAATCAACCATAAACGAAGAACAAGAAATCGGTCATCCAAAAACCACCAATCCAACATAACCCGAGACCATTCCGTAGATGAAGATCCCCAAAAAATATGCTTTAACAGCCATAACCCAATATGTAAAAACGGGATTTCAAACAATCAAAACTTTTAAATCCGATGCATACCAATCTGTTTATAAGATATACATCCTAACAAACAATTACGATTCCATAAAAATAAATCAACGAACCTTATGAACCGGAGAACCTCTCTTTCGACGAACATACATCCCCCGAAAATATGCTAAACCTTCTTTTGATCTTCGTGTTGATACCGAACCGAGCCTTATGAAGACTACTTAGGCTCTGATACTAATTGTTAGTCCAGAATCCTCTCTACCGGGTATCAAAACACGTACACAATCAAATGCGGAAACAATAATTGTATAGAAAGAACAAAGAAGAAACACCAAATACACGATTGTATTGATTAAGTGCACACGACTTTAGAGAGTCGTCTGGTACACGCATGATTAACAAAACAAAATGACTAGCAAACCCAAAAAAAACTACGAGACCCCTATTTATATAAAACATAGGCGGTCACCCTTACATGGGCCACAAAGGCCGAACCCAATATCAAATAACCCAAGACAACGCAAACCTCTAAAGTCTAGCCCAATAAAGTGAGGCAGAGTGCTGAATGTGTGAAAATATGTTAAGGAATCAATTATATTCTGAAGTTGGTGTATCAGGATGCTAAAGAAGCAAAAATGTGACAAGTATTATCGGGATGGCTTAGGTTAGTTTTGGGATGGACAGTTTTATCATCGGGATGGAACTGTTTGTAATGAAAAATAACGTAATGAATACGAAGAACAACACACGATCTATGTGGAAAGCCCTTGATCAATTGTAAATCGCCGGCATAATACCTCGTGAGGAGTCTAGGCCCCTGCCTTGTTTGTTAATATTAATTTGGTAAAATGATACAACTTTGGATGAGTAGTTGGACGAGTGTACTATAATTACAATGATTGTGCAAGTGTTTTTGATCAGCTAAGTGTATATGTGTAGCTATAGTGTAAGCAATGTGTCCTATACTCGTCCAATACCCCCATTTATATAGTACATGAAATAAACAAAGAATCCCACGAAATCCGCTAAGTAGTTAAGGTCTTTGAAGTCTTGTGGACTGTTTCAGGCGACCGTTGTGGGTGTTTCAGCTGAAATGGACGGATAACAGTTTCCACCTTTCTCGCCTTGCATTCATCACTTTGGCGGTTACACTTTGACTCATTCTTCAAGTTTATATGCGTACAGCTCATGCATCCTTGATATCTCTGATTTAGTAAGACTTTGTAGCCATTAAAGCGGAGTTACAAGTCTTACTTATGCATCAATTACACCTGCAATAACATAAGTACAAGATAATTTGCTAGTTCATTCTCAGGATGTGCACATGCCGAAACACTGTTACATCCTGAAGTTAAATAAGTCCTTCAACATCCTGGGGATGGTATATTAGGGATGTAGGGTAAAATCATCATGAGGATTTTCACCACCAACAGTTATCACGGACATAGTAAGTTGTATGTTCTTGTCGTTTATCATACAAGTTGTTCACCCATCTTGTGGACCCTTTTATAGGTGGACCATATTTTGTGCGTGTGACAATCATTACGGTGTTATGTGTAATTTTGTAAAATGTACGGTTTTAGACGTTTTATTGTGAAAACATATCCATTGTGAAAAAAAATAGGCCTCACATGTTGTCATGGACTATAAATTGTACCCAATCTAACACGGGCATTGTATGGTAGAATGAGTGTTTTAACACATGTTTATGCCTTTTAATAAAAAAATATAGTACTAACATACGTTATGGGTTTCTTAACACACGTTATCATGAGGTGGCTGAAACCTGTTCATATATTGCATAGAAAATTTGATTGTTTAGTGTATCTAACATGATTTATTCGTGTTCAACAATGCACAATTGGATGATCATAAGTGTGTACTAGTGCGTTAAGGAAATCGAGTATACAAATCCTCAAAATGTAGTGAAGTGCCGAGTATATATATAAACGTATGTTTTGATTTAAAATAGATCCTTCGACGGATTTTCAAAGCCATGTGTTGTTATAAAACCTGAAACATGGAGTATGTGCATGCATATAGGTGACTATGTGTAGTATTTATGTGTATATTTGTAATTGATATCCATGATCCTAAACAAAATAATGCCATTTAATTCATTAACCTATGTGCGTTAAAGGGCCGATTACTTGATGTTTAGGGGTCTACTATCGGGTAAACAAGAGGGCAAATTGTTATTAAGTTATAGCTAATGATGACGATGATTTTGATAAGGTACCTAGTTAATACAAAGAGAGGATTGATGATTTGGACCTTCGGCTCCTAACTAAGCTTCAACATCTTGATTTTGTAGGCTTTAAGTGATAAATGGCAATGGTTTTTGGTGAGGTAGGGGTCGGCCGAGTGAAAGGAAAAGGAAAACAAGGAGTTTTGTGGTGTGAATATTTGGGAAAGTTCATGTGGTTCTTATATAGTGGCCGATAGGGTGGTGACAAACAAACAAATAAGGCAAGTCAATGGTTGCTTCATATAACAGACTTGTTGTTAGTCATATTGGGAACAACAATTTGACAAATGAAGATTATGCCCAAATCGACAAGGAAGAGATGGAGTTGATTGATATACAATGGGCATTTGCTAGTGTTATGAGAAGGGCGACCGAGTTCATCGAGAAAACTGGAAGAACTGATCTTGCGACTTCGCAAAACACTACTTATGGATTCAACAAAGCGTAAGTGACCTGTTTTAACTGTGGAACCAAAGGACATTTTGCTAGAGAGTGTACCCAACCAAAACAACAAGGAAAACAAAATTCATTTACCTCAAACCACCAAAACCAAAACCAAAACCAAAACCAAAACCAAGTTACCTTCTAAAGCCAAAACAACAACTATCAAAACCAAAACAATTACCAAAACCGACAAAATACCTCCCAAAATACCACTCAACGACAAACATCCATACCCAACTAAACTCAAAATACACCAAACTGTGATAGAACCATTGTCTTCGTGAATACCTCAAACACTCAAAAGCAAAATGAGAATCAAGCTTTGGTCATCTAACAGGATGAAGGGCTTGATTGGAACAACATACAATTAGGTGTTGTTGAAGAGGTTACTGGTGGGAACGTTGCATGTTTCACACAAGAAGTGGTGAGCGAGGAGTCGGTGATAGTTGAGAAGGAAGTGTTTGAGAAGGTGGAAATTGAAGAGTTAGTTGATGAGATTGTTCCTGATAAGGTTGAGGAATCGGTTATTGAAGAATTCGTTTCAGAAACAGTGTTAATTCACTTGATGATGATGTGGAGGAATCGGTTACTGAAGATCAAGAGTTTGTCTATTGTGACACTGAAAGCGAATCTGATTTGGAAGCAAGTGTTAATTCACTTGATGATGATGTTGAGCAACTTCTTGCAGAAGCTGATTTCCTGATGACAAAGAAGTCTTGTATGGTGGATAACGCCTTTACTAAAGTTGATTACTCCAAGTTCTTCGCAGGAAAGGAAGCTCACTTCGCTTTAATGGCCATGACTGACTCTACGACTCTGGTAAGTTCTAACACTCTTCCTAAGTGTAATTTTTGTGTAACTTTGCTTGGAAAGTGTGATAGACTAGAAAATGAAAGCATGAGTCTAAGGTATGATCTTGATAGAGCTAAAACCGCTATTGAATCATATAGAAAAAGGTGAACAATTGCTAAATCAAGCCTTAGAAAGCTATAAGAAATATGTGTCTGAGTTAACCAAAACGATTTCAAACAAGCAAATTGCCATTAACAATTATATCAATGAAATTGAAGAAACCAAGTTGGAAATGGCAAGGTTAAAATGTTTTGCTGAAAAGGTTAACAAAAAGTTAGAAAGCTATCTCAATGTGGCGTATGTATTAGATCATATTGTAGAAGAGCCAAGCAAAGAGGACACAACAAAAGGCCCAAGTTATAAATCTGTTCCACCTCCGGTGTTGTTTGGCAATCAGAACTATGATATTGTGACACCGGAGAGTTCGAAAAAATCGGACTCTGCTTCGGAAAATGAATCGAACACCTCTGGTGTGGGCGATCTAAATTTTGATGTTAAACCAATTCTTGGATTAAACATTGAGAATGTAGCGGCTGTAACTGATGATGATTCTGATTCTGAGGAAGTTAAACCCAAAAAGAATGACGATATTCCTTCGGAAAATCACATTTTGTGCGATCCCACACCAAAGGTTCAACTTCCTCCTAAGGTTGAAACAAAACCGTCATCATCACAAAAGAAGGTTGAAAAGAAAGATGAATCAGATGAGAAAAACGTGAAAATATTCTATCGGATGGAAGGATCCGATCAGATATTTGTTGACACTAAGTATCCGACTCCGTTTGTGAACTATTCCAAAAATGCCAAACTCTGGTAGGAAAGTACCATCTGGTTTCCAAAATCAGAGAGGACAAAAGACTTTCCTCCAGAATTGATTCGCAAACTGTACGAACATGAGGATAAAAATGACAAAGTCCATGTTACTCAGTTTGTCAAACCTGTTAACAAAGTGAATGGATTTGTTGAACCTTCTTACTCATTGGACCTAGCTCCAGAGAGTTTAAGAATGAAATGCATTGATGACCAATACCCAATTAATTCATTCACCAAGTTTCAAGAAGTACATCCATTTGAGGAGTACAGAGCCTGTTTTAAGTGTGCGGAGAGAGGACATTTACTTGCTCATTGCCCTTACGTAAGACACAAGAGGCAAGAGGTGGAGAATAGGCAAACCAATAGGAATCCAATTGCTGGTTATCCTAAAAAACAGTTCTACCCTCAAAAAATTTTTTAATCAACAAAATGGTTATCAAAGAGGAAATCAACTGATTATCTATGACAATCGCAATCGGATTGCTATGGATAAATGGTTTAAGAAGCCTATGGTGAAAACAGTGAACAAGAAGCAAAAGGTTTACCCAAAACCGGCTGCTACTTCATTTGCTGGACCTTCGTCGATAATTAAATTAGACAAGGTAACCAAGAAATTTCCACCAAAGAATGATTCTAAGAATTATGAGGAGGTTAAACAACCTAAATTAAGAATCTTGAAACGTTCGGAATAGTCTTGGTCACCGAAGGATTCTTCGGGTGCTTCAAGCTCAATTTCTACGGTTCAACAGAAAGCATTAAACGACGAATCATGGGTGGATGCAATCCAGCAAGAGTTACAACAATTTCAAAAGCTAGGAGTCTGGACATTGACTGATTTACCACCAGATAGGAAGAAGATTGGAAACAAATGGGTTTTTAACGCAAGAAAGACGACAGAGGAGTGATTGTACGAAACAAAGCTCGAGTGGTGGTACAAGGCTTTCATCAAACGGAGGGAATTGACTACAACGAAGTCTATGCACCAGTTGCATGCATTGAAGCAATTCGAATGTTTCTTGCGTATGCATCTTATATGACATTCAAGGCGTATCAGATGGACGTTAAAAGTGCTTTTCTCAATGGTGTGGTAAAGGAAGAAGTTTATGTTGGGCAACCACCAAGTTTTGAGGATCCTATCCATCGGGATAAGGTCTACAAACTAAACAAAGCTTTGTACGGTTTGCACCAAGCTCCGAGACAGTGGTACGTAGAGCACATCACATACTTGCTATCCAGAGGTTTCAAAAGATGACTAGTTGACTGTACCCTATTCACGAAACGAACAAAGGGTGATTTTCTTCTGGTACAAATATATGTTGATGACATTATATTTGGTTCTACTAATGAAATTTTGTGTAGGGAATTTGAAAAGGTCATGCAGGAGAAATTTGAGATGATGTTGGGTTTGCTGACCTGGAGAAGAACAGATGATCTAACAAGCCAAAACATACTACATATATGATGCATAATAAATTAGTGTTTTCAAGTTACTTTCCCCAAAAGACTGTTTGCTTCTAACAACTGTTGTTCCCCTAACAACTGCTAGAGTACAAGTGCTGATCACAAAGAGCTGATTGAAGAAACAACTGTTGAGCTAAAAGACTGTTGAAGACAAGGACTGTTGGAGCCAACAACACTTAGGCTCCAACAGTGGATAGAAGCATCAGAGTTTTACCGATCAGCTATTTACTCATCAAAGCTTAGCAATGTAACAGTGTCTATATTCATCAGTTGTTTTATGTTGTTATATATCTGTTAGATGACACTGTCTTAGGTAACGTCAGCCGTAGGTCATCAGTGGTTTAGTTTGTCTATAAATAGAACAGTGCATGTACTGTTCTATTTATCACTCCAAACATTATCTTAGACAAACAATCAGTGAGTGATCAGGCTAAGGGGGAGTAATTGTGTAATCATTGTAATCATTTGACTAATGAGAAGTTTGATTCGAAAACAATAATTCTCTTTGTTTTGATTTATATACTATTCCGCTGCACTTCCATATTTGTTTAACTTCATTCATATTTCATTTATAAACAATAAAAACAAATCAAACTCAGATCCTAACAATTGGTATTAGAGCTTGGTCAATTAAATTCGATCTAACTAATTAATTTAATATAAACAGATCAGTTCACAATTATTGATATCGTTTGTTTGTCGGATTGAAAAAAGAGTAATAGTTTATTTACGTTCAAAGTTTTCTAAACATACTTTGATTTACAAACAATCAGAGAATGGCTTCACTCAATCACGATTCACATAACACTAGCACGAACAACAAGCCACCGATGCGTGTCAGATCTGAATACAATATCTAGCAACGTCGGATGAGCCATGTTCTAGGTCAACAGAATATTGGGTTTTGGAAGTCGGTTATCTTCGGACCACATGTTCCGACAGTGCCGAGTAACGAAGATTCCAAGATTCAAGAGCCAAAGAAATTGGAAAACTACTCCGAGCAGGATTTTAAGAAAATTGAGTTATATGTTAAGGCTTTCAGTATTGTGGCCATGTGTCACACCCCGCCTAAGGCATAAACGCGAGGTGAGACGAATATGGTGATCACAAACATTGTTTACATGAGAAATACTAAATGTCATTTATTTCATCAACACATAACTCACATAGTTGGACACAAATTACAAATCCTAACAAGTGTTTCAAACAGCTACGTCAAAACCACAAAACAAGGCCTTCTTTATGCAGTCCTAAACTTGACTCCTTAACGTCCTTACTTGGTTCCGTGAAAAACATGCTTGCAAGTGTCAACTAAATAGTTGGTGAGTTCGTAGGTTTTGTTGACTCGATAAAACAGTTTTGTTGCTCAAGAAGTTTTGTTGTCTGAGTCCATGCAGAATATAGTTACCATGAGCACCATAACCAAACCACGACGTTCATGTTCACCCCGCCCCAATGCCTTATCGCGAGACATTGTAAAGTATGGATAATATGCATTCATATGTGTTAGCGCGACTAACAGTGAAAGGGGGTGTCAACCCAAATAGTACTATTCATATGATCCACGGCTTATTGCTAAGCTAATGGTTATAGTTGTCCAGGGAATTTTTGTTGATCTGTGACAAATGTGGGTCTAACTCATGTAACACATATTGTTGTCATGTACATATGTTGGTCTATAGCATGTTTCTCCCCCGAAGTTGTAAAACAGCAAAACAGTAAAAGGGGCCACGAAACTCACTTGATATCTTGATATGTGGTCTAGCAAAGCAAGAAAAGTAACTACTGTTCTGACAAAAGTGCCCTATAACGTCAATGACATCTTAAGTTGTGTGTACTCGGTTGTTATACAAGTCGGGTACCCATTATTGTGAACCACATCAAGTTGTGTAGACCATGTTTCATGTATAAGAAGTTTGTTCTAAAAGTGTTTCATGAATCCATGTGTAATGTGTAATCAATTATTCTAACACTAGATAACATAATTGATTACATATAAGTGAAACAATGTGCGCATAATAGAAGCTTGATTACTTAAACGCATAACAATCAACTTATCAAAGCTAGTTGGGGCCAATCCTAATGATCAAAGGGTCTAAGCTTGCGTTCACAATACGGGCCGATGGAACATAAGAAAATAAGCGATTAGAACTTACCTTAATACTAGCTAGTAGGAAGGGGAAAACTTGTAGACTCAAGGCTTCCTAGTGCTCGAATATCTACTCGAAAAGGTGCCTTTTGGCCGATGATTATAAAGGGAGAGTGGAAGGTGATTGTTGAATGGTGTGGTGCAAGAATGAAGTGTTCATCCAAGCCTCCTTATATAGAGGTAATTATAGGTGATAAAGTACTCTTGGAAGTGTACTTTTGAAGAGTACATGCTAGTTTGGTGTAAGATGAGTTGTATACACTTGTCTTTGGCCAGAAGAATGCTCTTGATCCTTCATAGGCTTCGGCCGATTATAATTATTCATGGAAGTGGTATGTTGTTTTGTGTAGAGGTGTAAACTAAGCACGTGTATAGTCTAAATGCGGTAAGCTAGTGTCAAGACTAGGTAGTAGGCTTAGTAAATTGATAGTGATGTTTCCATGCTTCATGGCCGATTTATGTGCAACACATGTCTAATTATATGTAGCCTTAGTTGTCCACCCTTGTCTTGTTCTAATGTGTCATGCATGGATTGTAGATAGTGACATTACATGGAACATAGACTTGCTTTTTGTCCCTTCCTTCCCTTTGGCCGATTAGATATGGATATACATCAATTAGGAAAGTGTTAGGCAAGGTTTTAAGGTGTGTGTAGATGAACATGGTTGTTTAGGAAGGTGAAAGGGATGGGTCTTTGAGTTAGAATTTGTCTTACCTTTGAACCAATCATATGTGTCCATGGGGTGTCATTGTTGGCCGAAAATTTTGAGGAAAGAAAAGGTGATAATGACTAATCCTTGTTCCAAGATTTGTCTCCATGTGTTTCTTGAGTTGTCACTATGGCCGTAAATTACTAGTAGAGTAGGAATGTTTGTTTTGGCCAAGGAAATGGGAAGGAAATAGATATGAAAGTGACATTTCATAGGTTTCTAGTTGTCATGTGTAAGAGTTGCATGCATGTGGGAGGTCTTGTCTCTTGTGTGTATGCATACAACTATATATATATATATATATATATATTTATATATAGGCACATGTCTAATGAATGTGCACATGTAATTATTGTGTTGTCTCTTTCCATATACACATATATACGCATGCTATGTATATATATATATATATGTATAGGGTTGTATGTTTTTGTCTCTACATGGCATGCATTACAAGTTTGTCTTTTCTATAATACACACATGTTTATATATACCTATATATATACGCATCCATATGTGTGTGTATACAAGTTCATTGTCTTGTCCCCATCAATAATATATAATCACATGGTAATATAGATATATATTGTATTTAACCTATCATACATGTGTGTGATATGTGTAAATGAATAATATTGAACTAAATATTTATTCTACACATGTGTATTTGCTTTAAAAAAATATAGTTCTAGTCTTATGAAATCCATATGCTTTTGTTGATTCTTATGATGGTCATGGTGTTCGAGTAGAGTTTATTTTCATATAATAATTCAAATAATGAGGCGCATTGACACACTTATTCTAAACACATAGTGAAACAAACCAGTTAATTGTACGGACTGGACTAGTAAATTTGGCGGGTGTCACACCATGGCTCTACCAAATGATATCTATGCTGGACTGTTACACTGTAACAGTGCAAAGGAGTTGTGGGATGCTTTGAAAGAACAATTTGGTGGGACTGAGGAGGTTATTGAAAACAACCGTGAAATACTTAACCAACAATATGAAACATTCAGTCATGTGAAGGGAGAGTCATTAACTCAACAATTTGAGAGGTTTAACTATCTTATTAATGAACTAAAACTGGTGGGTCTAACTTATCATAATTCAACATTGAACTATAGGTTTTTAAGATCATTACCAGACAAATGGGACACTATTGCTATAGTTATGAGAATCTGAATCGGTTTCAAGGACCTATCTCTGACAAAGCTTCATGGTAAGCTCTTGACCTATATATGAGGGAGAGCTTAACCAGAAAAAGAAGCTTCAGGACTTTGGAAAAGTGCTGATGATTATGTTTTTGGTAATACAACACTTTCGGGTCAGGATGAGGTGCCTGGTAATAATAAGGATCAGAGTTATGATCATTTCATTGACATTACTTCAGGTTTTAACTCTGGTTTTAACTCTGATTCTTATTCACCCAACTATGATTTTGCAGCAAGTGGTGGTGATATCCAGGCATCTGAAACTTATCCTTTGAGTATAATGACCTTCAATATTTTGAACCTGATGATTTGGAAGAAATGGACATAATGCACCAACTGGCTCTGCTCAGTGTTAGAACTAACAATTTCTACAAAAAAAACTGGCAGAAGATTTCCAGGTTTAATTGGCAGGTCAAAGGTGGGATTGGATAAATCTAAAATTAAGTGTTATAAATGTCATAGACTTGGTCATTTTGCTAGGGAATGTAGGAGTCAACATGGTACACCTATGATTACCTATCCAAATCAATGGCCATAGACAAACACTTATCAAGTTTCCCATAATACACCTAGACCAAATGTGCAAAACACTGCTCATTTTGCAAAGTCCTCATCCACTGTTCCTGTCTATTATATCCAAACCACTGTTCCTCAGATTCACTATGTTCAAACCCCTATTGCTCAGGCACAAATGCCAATAACTGCTACTCCACCCTCTGCCCCTACAGAGACCAGTCAACAGAGATTCTTCACACAAGGCTTTGTTGATTGGAGTAGTTTACCAGGTGAGCTTACAGATGAGAATTTTGCTCTTGTTGCCAAAGATAAAAAAGAACAAGAAAATTTTTGTTTCATGGCTTTGGACACAATAGTAGAAGAAATTGAATCTGAGGATATGGTGTCTGAATTTGAAAATGTGACTAATATTGTTCTTGATGCAGTAGTTCCAGATGAAAAGTCTGAAGAAGAGGTTGTGAATCTCTTAGATCCTTGGGGTAATAATGATTATGAGTGCCAGTGTGATTGTGCATTGATGGCTACTGCTAAGGTATCTCCTCAAATCTTAAATGATTTGTGTTCAAACAAATGTGTAATAGCATTTGCAAACATTAAAGAGGTGAATGAAAACCTTAGAAAGAAAATTTTAGATGATGAAGTTTAATTTGAAAAACTTTCAAAAGAGTTAAAATCAAAATTCACTGAAAAAGAATATGAAATCAGCAGTTTAAAACATGAAGCAACTATAACCAAAGACCAGCTCCAAACTATGATAACAAAATACCAGAGTTGTAAAAAGGAGCTTGAGTCCCCCCCAAGTTCAATGTGAAAAATGGGTGGAATCATGCAAAGGTTTTGAAATGCTTCTCAACAAACAGACCAAAAGTCATATGAAATTTGGTTTTGGTTTTGAAACCATTGCTCAAGCTTTTCAAAACACTGACAAAAGGGGACCAAAGTTAGTTGAGGTTATTCCAACTAATTTGGAGGGTCAAGAAATTAAAATCACTGAACCTAATGGCAAGAAAATTATTCTTGAAAAACCTGAGGGTTCCTCATCATTTACTGAACTTGAAAAGTATGAGTTTAAACCTACTTGGTTAGATGAGTGTGATACTCTTGAAAACTTCAAACCAGTTGATTTTAAAGGCCCTGATGGTAAGATAGCACCACAGGCAAAGGTCATTCCCTTTAGAGATCTTCCAGCAGATGCTCAAACATCTGTTGAAAGGAAGGTTGAAAGAGGGAAAAAGAAAGAAAAGGGTGAACACTTGTTTTGTGAATCCTGTGCAAAGAAGAACCATGTTACTAAAAACTGTTTTCTTCTAAAAGCATATGATATCAACAAAGGAACAAGTGTGTGTGATTCTAAAGCTAAATGTTCAATATGTCGTAAAAAGAATCACAAAACCAAAGAGTGTCTTTATCTCAAAAATGTTGATGTCAAAATACAAGAGTATAAGGCTATAACTCAAGCAAGTCAAGTGGTTAGTACTCCAAAAGGAAAGCCCAAATAGCTTATGCACCAACCCAAACATCTGTTACCAAAAGTCTTGAATCATCTGCTCCTAGGGATGTCCATGTAACTGATGCTCTACCATCAAACAAGTATCCAAGAGGACATGGACAACCACCTTGTCATAGTCTGTCACATGTTTATGTAGAGCCCAAGAGGCCGTCAAAACCAAGAGTGAACAAAAATCCTTATGGTTACTATCATCTGACAGGAAATGGTCAAATGTTGCACCAAGTGTTGACATACAAACACTGGCAAATGGTCAGCAACAGTTGTTGAACTTGGTTCAAAAACTGGTTCAAACCACTGATCATTCTCCTAAACTTGAGGCTGAAAAGTCTGGGAACCCATCCAAAGCCAACTTGGCTTTGGACATTCACCAAAACTAATCCATTACTGATGTGCAGGGAACTTCTGCTTTCTTAGACAGTCTATGGTATGTAGATAGTGGAGGCTCTAGGCACATGAAATGATGTAGAGCCCTACTTCTGGACTTCTTAGCTCATGGAAGGGGTGATATATCCTTTGGTAATGATTCTAAAGGTAAGGTGTGGGGTTCAGGGACTATTCAGGCTGGGAAACTCAAGTTTGAAAATGTCAATCTTGTTGATAATCTTAAATTTAATCTTTTTAGTGTCTCACAAATGAGTGACAAAGGCTATGGGTCATTCTTCACTAAGAAAACTTGTAAGATTATTGGGCCAGAAGTGGTTAAAATGATTGACACCATCATTGCTGAGAGCAAAGCACAACTTGTTGCTCACAGGAGTGGCAATGTGTATGTAGTGGATATGTTGAAGGATAATCCTATGGCAAATGTCTGTCTGCTTTTTGCTGCCTCAACTAAAGAGACAGAATTGTAGCATAGGAGACTGGGTCACACCAACCTTCAAACTATCAACTCACTCTCTAAACAAAACCTTTTTAGAGGCCTTCCATCAAAAGAATTCAAATGTGATGAGCATTGTGTTTCCTGTTTAAAAGGAAAGCAACATAAAAGCTCTTACAAATCCATTGATGAGTCCAAAACAAGTCAATGTCTTCAACCGTTGCACATGGACTTGTTTGGCCCTATAAAAATCATGAGTCTAAGAAGAAAAAGATTTTGTCTTGTCGTAGTTGATGATTTTTCTAGGTTTACATGGACTTACTTTTTACACTCTAAGGATGAGACTGCAGGTATCTTGAAGGACTTTGTCACCAAAGTTGAAAAAAATATGACTTGCCAGTAAAAGTCTTTAAAAGTGACAATGGAACAGAGTTTAAAAATAAGGAGTTGGATGATTTATGTGTATCAAAAGGGATTGTGAGGCAGTACAACATTCCAAGAACACCGGAACAAAATGGGGTGGTTGAAAGGAAAAATAGAACTCTCATTGAGGCTCCAAGAACTATGCTGGCAGATTCTGGTTTGCCACTGTCCTTCTGGGCAGAAGTTGTAAACACTGTTTGCTATGTTCAAAATAGAGTTTTAATTAACCCTAGACATCAAAGGACTGCTTATGAAATTTTGTTCAAAATCAAACCACTGATATCATTCTTCAAAATCTTTGGCTGCCCATGTTTCATTCTAAATCTTAAAGATTCCATTTCAAAATTTGCAGCCAAAGTAAATTGTGGGTATTTTCTGGGATATTCTCCTACTTCCAAGGCCTATAAAGTGTTTAACACAAGGACTAGTACAATAGAAGAAACCCTGAATGTAAAGTTCAATGAACTTTCATCCTTGAAAATCCTAGCAAATCTTGCTGAACTGTTTGATTTAGAAAATTTTAAATTTGAAGATATTACTGCTAAAACTAATAGTGTAGGTATTCCACAGTCTCCACAACAAGATTACAGATTTGATGTTGTGATTCCTACTCATTACAAAGTCACTTCTGTTGACCACAGCTGTGTCAACCACTGTTGAGCAGTCTTACCCTCAAACCACTACCTCATCCAGTTCAACCACTGTTCAAACATCTGTTGACAAAAGTCCAACCTCTGTTGACAAAAGTCAGTCCAATTTTACACCACTTGGACCCATTCCCCCACTTCCATTTCAAACATCTGTTAGTACTACAGAATTGCAAACAGATGTTACAACAACAGAGTCACCAAACCTCTGTCCCTCTCCTCAAGATGCCATTATACCATACTAGGGAGATCTAATCTATCTAAGAGCTCATCCACCAGACCAAATCATTGGCAACATCAGAGAGGGAGTGCTCACAAGGAGTCAATCCTCATATATCTATCTTTTTGTAGGCTTTCTATCTCTCACACAACCTGTCAAGTACCAAGAGGCACTGAAAGACAACAGTTGGATAGAAGCCATGCAGGAAGAGCTCCTTTAGTTCAAAAGACAACAAGTATGGGAACTTTTATCACTGCTAAAGGATGTTTGTCCAATTGGCACAAAGTGGGTCTTCAAGAACAAAACTGATGAAAGGGGCATAGTTGTCAAGAACAATGTCAGGCTTGAGGTTCAAGGCTTCAAACAAGAAGAGGGGATAGACTATGATGAAACCTTTGCTCCTGTAGCTTGGCTAGAAGCTATCAGACTCTTCATAGCCTTTGCTGTCAACCACAACATCAAGGTGTATTAGATGGACATCAAATGTGCATTCCTTTGTGGCAAAATTCAGTAGGAGGTCTATGTATGTCAACCACCTGGTTTTGAAGACACATTCCATCCTGATCATGTCCACAAGCTCAATAAAGCTTTGTATGGACTGAAACAAGCACCAAGGACCTTGTATGAAACTCCTTCCACCTTTCTCTTATCCATTGGTTTCACAAGAGGCAAAATTGATAAAACCTTATTTCTAAAATGGAGAGGGAAAGATTTAATGATTGTTCAAATATATGTGGATGACATCATTTTTGGATCCACATGTAACAAAATGTGTGAAGAGTTTACGGAACTCATGACAATAGAGTTTGAGATGAGTCTATGGGTGAACTTCAATTCTTCCTTGGTCTCCAAGTGAAGCAGCTACAAAATGGTACATTTATTCACCAAAACAAGTATGTTAAAAACTTACTAACAAGATTTGAGATGAATGACTGTAAGCCATGTAGTACACCCATGAGCACAGCTAAGCTACTCACTATTGATGACAAAGATGAACTGGTTGATCAGACACATTATAAATGCATGATTGGGTCTTTACTGTACCTAACTACATCCAGGCCAGACAACATATTTGCCACTTGTGTCTGTGCAAGATCCCAGGAATCACCTAGAAAGTCAAATCTTTTTGGTATCTGGTATCCTGCTAATGGAAACATTAAGCTTCCAGGTTTTTCAGATAGTGATTTTGCTGCCTACCACACCATAAGGAAATCCACATCAGGTGGGTGCCAATTTCTAGGAAATGCCTTAGTCTCCTGGCAAAGCAAAAAGCAAGCAGCTGTTTCAACCTCAACAGCAGAGGCTGAATACATTGCTGCTGCAAGTTGTACAGCCCAACTCATGTGGCTTCAAAATCAGCTACTCGATTTTGGTATAACTACACTAAGGACTCCACTCATGTTGGATAGCCAAGCTGCTGAAAATATCATAAAAAATCCAGCGTCTCACTCCACCACAAAGCACATCGACATTAGACATCATTTTGATTTCTCTACTCCATGTTCCAATAGAGGATCAGCTGGCAGATGTGTTGACAAAAGCTTTAGACACATCTATCTTTGAAAATCTAATCTCTCAGATTGGTATGCTAAACATGGATTAACAACAAAAATGTTTCCTTAAATAAAACATTAAAATGCTTTCAGAAAAACAAAATCCATGCTTAAAAATAGCTTTTGATTGAAAAATCTATTAAAATAAAACAACCACTGTTTCATTCATTATAGCATCTGTTGGTTGATAAATCTGTTTCAAACGTCTGATCAGATAAAACGACCACTGTTTGGTTTAAAAATCTGTTTCAAATATCTGATCAGATAAAACAACTGTTTTCCACTACACACACACACAGATATATATATATATATATATACACATACACACACACTCGAAAAAAAACATCAGTGCTTTGGCAAACCATCAACAGATGTTTGCCATGTCTGCTCTTAAAAGCAGAGCTTTGGCTACATCAGCGGTTTCATCAGAGGCTATAAAAACACTATTTTCCCCAACAGTTGTTGCACTGTCTCATTGTATTCAAAATACTGAAACCGCCTTCTTCAACCTCAAACCCTCATACAAATTCCTTTACTCATTCAACTCGAACTCCATTACAATGGATCTTTAAGCAAAAGCCCCTCACAATTACCTACCTTATCTGGCTAAAACAGATGAAAACACTTTGTTCCACACCATCATTGTCATCTTCCTCAAATCTAAATACCTACCTATCCTCATCGCTGATGCATCCATACTCATTGACACTCTTCAAGAATTTTGGTTAAATGCTGAGTTTCTACTACAAGACAAAAAGCCAACAACCATTATTTCAAAAATTAGAGAAACAAATGTCACCATAACCCCCAAACCATATCCACAACCTTCTCTCTAAACGACTTGGAAGGTATGGATTCTTTTCCTTAGGCTGAACTTCACACAGGGTTTCTAGAAAGGGGTTATGATTCACAGATGACTGGAGCAACAATTTATAAAAAATATTTTCCACCAGTCATGAAATTTTTCTTTCATACACTCTATCTGTCTCTCTGCTAAAACCACTTCTTTCAATGAAATCCCATTGAATGTTCAGTACTTGGGATATGCAATGTTGTCAGAACCTGACTACAATCTATTCCAGGCTCTGTTTCTGGATTTAGTTGCAAATGTGAAGGGAGTTAAGTCTGGGTCTAACAATGCTTTTCTCTTGTACCCAAGACTTTTAAGTGTTATCCTACAAAAGGTTTTACCTGAAAAGGATTTTAAAAGGGGAGAATGTCTTCAAATGAAGAGTCCTCTCAAGAAACTTTTACAAGAATGTTGGGTCCAAACACCCAAGAAAAAGTGTCAAAAGTTAAAGTTTCCAAAACACAAGCAAAGGGTGTTAAGACAACAACTGTTGTCAAAACCTTTGTTGCTGAGCCCACTGCTCCTGGTGATCATGGCACTACATCCAGTGTTGTGAAACCCACACCAGCCACTTCCAAAAAAAACTTCCATCCACCAAACCCCCCATGAAATCAAAAAAGGGACCTCTGGAAGATGAGATACCAAAGGCAAACCCTGTTGTAGCACAAAAGCAACAACAAACCACTGTTGATACTTCCTCTCCATAGATGGATATATATGAACCCAGCCAAACTCCTCATGAATCCTCACAAAAGGATCATGTTGTAAGCCAAAGGGACACACATCATGAAGCATATGAGTCACTTGACTATATGTTCAAAAGCCCTTCTCCTGGGGCTACTTCTCTTTTCACTCCTCCACCTTCACTATCACATGTCCTCCCTACCATGCAACCATTGTTCGAAGCCATTGATAAAACTCAGGACAATCCCAGTTCCTCTCCATCACCTATCACTGAGAGTATACATCAACAAGTGACTTGCCATTCCAAACATGATAATTAGAACCATTCAAGTTCACGATCCTACTTATATTACCTTTCATCATTCAAAAAATTCCTAACCCAAGAACAAGAGCTAATGGCTATGATACCAATATGATGGAAAACGCGATCTGGTCACAAATGGCAAATAAACAAATACAGAATTGATCTTTTTTTGACCAAAATTTTCCTAACATGAATGAATATGTGAGGATGCAAACAAATAGGGTATACTAAATGAAACAAAGGGATACGAATTTTAGCTTGGAAAACCTCTAAAACACCAGTGTAAAAACCATTGGACTAGTAATTCTGCATCAAATCACTATCACCAAAATAGAGCAATGCAAAGTCTTCTCTAGATAAACTAAAGGCATATAATAATCATCATATACTTGATACAAATCACTTCAAGTATATGACATAAAACACCCAAAGATTTGAGGCTCTATTCTTCTTTCTTGTCTTGTGCCTGTGTTGGCTAAAGGTACACACCAAAGAAAAACACTTTTCTTTTTCTTATGTCTTGTATATAAAGTCTTACCAAGAGAATAACCTATATTATTCTCGTTTCACTTTGACGGCCCAACAACAAGAATTCAACACTTGTGTGTGAGCTTCTTATGTTTCACTCGTTCATGGAGTTCGATAAACTATTGTTCAGCCTTCGGACATGTCAACTGTAACCTCACGAATTTTCCCATTTATTTTGCATTAAAGTATTTCCCAATCCATGATATAAAGTCTAATTTATTTCTAAGTATTCTTATCTTTATCTGTGCACTCTATTTTTCTAAGTTCCTTTTATCATTGTACTTAAAAAAAAAAATCTTCAATCATGACATATGTCCTATCCTAATTCTATTTATAAAATCGTCATTTTATAAGACGGTGTTTTTTTTATTTTCAAATTCAAACTAATGATTTTTTTATTTCTTATTTAAAGCTAATCATTTTTCCAATTACATTTATAATCTCAAACAAGGAAGATATAAAATTGTTTCAAAATAAATATATGTATATATATATATCAAAGCCTTGAGTCAAGAGTCAAAGTCTTGACAACATAATTCTTGGAGTCAAAGTCTTAGTCAAATAGTCAATTCATCATAAAACCTTACTTTATGGTGTTGACCAATTTTAATGGCTAATTGACTCCAAAACTAGTATAAAACCCACCTATGACCCATTATACTTTGCACCTCTAAATCGATTGTTTCAATCCGATTAAACTTTCCCTCATACCTTTCTTCTATAGTCTATTACTTTTACAATTGAAGCTTTGATTATAAGCTCTTGTAATTGGCAACTTTGGGGCTACACATATTCTATTTCTCGAGACTTAATACTTTGCTAAGGTGAGTTTACGTAACCATGTTTATGCAATTCTTCATACTTGCAACATTATACTTAAGCAATTCTACATGCATGTCTAGTTGTAAACTTTAATGCCTCGTGATTTAGACAACAACAACAGTTTCAACGAGTTTTAACATTACATAATCATTAGCTATGGCCAAGCTGGCGATACTCAATAATAGATCTATTGGATTGACAATCCCACCCGGATACGTGTACCTCCTACATAGGTAGCGTGGGTGATTGTTATCGTTCCAACATATTATTAAGGTGAACCGTGGATGACGGGATGGACCTAAACTAGTCGGAGGTTTGATTATGTCGATTCAACATATCATGTTTATTCATGTAGACTTAAACTTACGATAGACATATGAATTGCTAAACTTTTATTCTTAAACTTAATTGCTTGACATGGCTTATGTATTCTCACCAACTTCTAGTTGACCCCCCCATTTTTCCAAACTCAACAGGAAATATTGATGCTTGAAGTCTAGAGCTAGCATGAGGAGTTATTTGAAGTTTTAAGTTTCATTTGTTTGTTTGATGTATTAGACCTTAATGTAATTTAATATTGTAATGTAATAAAGGATTATTTAAACATATGTATTACCATGAGCTACTGAACAATCAACAGTACGTGACATCTCGATGTTTCCGCCATCGGTTGGGGTGTTACAGATTGGTATCAGAGCCATGGTTATAGGGAATTAGGTTATTAAAAAAAAATCTAGTCTATAACCATAGGTTTTTAATCAGTACTTTTTAAATATTCAACACCCTACCCAAATCATATTATTTCATTTCTCCACACGTTACTTATTTTTAAAAAACTATAACCTCATACCTTAGCACAAACTAAAGATTTCTAAATCTTGTTGTATTTTCATTACCTAGTAACTTTACAAAGTACATATTTTTGTCAAAAGATGTCCTCGAACTTAAATTCAATTGTTTATTTATTGACGTAACAAACAATTTTCTATATAATGCTTTAAACTATTAAAAATCACTTAATAGAACCTTGATCTTCAAAACCTAATGTCATGTTTGAAATCTCCAACTAACGGGAATATTTTAATCAAAGCCCACTTAGCTTGTACTATTTAACAACTTTTGCTTTATGTACAAAACCAATTTTGAAAATAAATTTTTTTTCATAGGAATAATATCTAGTCTCTAGATTCTCCATCGACACTCACTCATTTTCAACTTGTTCAAATTTTTACAATATTTGGCATATATCACAATCATGTTTTCTTATACACTTGATTATAACCTTTGATCCAAACCCCAAAATTTACACCGCTACATAATCTCCTTACTATAAAATAAACTCTTTATAAACTATCTTCACATTCACTATCTCTCACATCCTTGATTTTGCTTCAAGATTTTTCATCATCCTCTCAAGAACTAAATTCATATCCTTCACCTTCTCACACATGAGCTAGTTACCCATGATAACCAAACTATTGAAACTTGATTGTGTGTTGCATCAAACATAATCCTTAGTTATACATGAGGATTCGACTATCTACCATATTTGAACATTTGAAACTAGAATTCATGGAATATAAACTATTTGCTATAGACACACCTAGAGTCATTAACCTTGTCTAGGGCAACTCTATTACAACTCGTATGATATACTTGATACTTGATTGCTTACATGTACATATTATCAATTTGCAATCGGTAGAGGTTCTTACTCACTGACTGGTAGAGGTCTTTTTCCTACTCAACAGTTGGACTCATTTTTGGATACATTGTATACGATTCAATCACAAGGTTATTTTGCATTACTTACATGTGTGTTTAGAGTCATAGAAGGACACAAAACCCTAATGTAAGGTAAATTGGTGATTGCGGTCCGGAACGTAATCATGAATTTACAGGTACGTTAAGGTAGTGTGAAATTCTATCAAGATTTTTGGTAGATAACCAATTATAAACTCTAGTTACCTGTTTAGTATTTCTATAGTCAATTAACTCATGCATTTCTTTTTATGATTCCTAAAACTTAAAGTTTAGTGTTTTGCTAGATTCTTATTCTCCTTGCTATTTTAGACGAACCTAATCCAACCCTTAAAACCCACACCTATCAAACCTCTTACCAAATTATTCGAAACAGTTTATTCTGTTACCTATAAATTCATGTCATGCTTTAACACAAATTTTCCAAACCACAGTTGCCCTAATTTCTACCCAATCACTGTCAACCCGGTGTTTTTTTATAACTTCGGGACGAAGTTTCTAAAAGTAGGGGAGACTGTAACCTCACGAATTTTCCCATTTATTTTGCATTAAAGTATTTCCCAATCCATGATATAAAGTCTAATTTATTTCTAAGTATTCTTATCTTTATCTGTGCACTCTATTTTTCTAAGTTCCTTTTATCATTGTACTTAAAAAAAAATCTTCAATCATGACATATGTCCTATCCTAATTCTATTTATAAAATCGTCATTTTATAAGACGGTGTTTTTTTTTATTTTCTAATTCAAACTAATGATTTTTTTTATTTCTTATTTAAAGCTAATCATTTTTCCAATTACATTTATAATCTCAAACAAGGAAGATATAAATTTGTTTCAAAATAAATATATGTATATATATATCAAAGCCTTGAGTCAAGAGTCAAAGTCTTGACAACATAATTCTTAGAGTCAAAGTCTTAGTCAAATAGTCAAATCATCATAAAACCTTACTTTATGGTGTTGACCAATTTTAATGGCTAATTGACTCCAAAACTAGTATAAAAACCCACCTATGACCCATTATACTTTGCACCTCTACATCGATTGTTTAAATCCGATTAAACTTTCCCTCATACCTTTCTTCTATAGTCTATTACTTCTACAATTGAAGCTTTGATTATAAGCTCTTGTAATTGGCAACTTTGGGGCTACACATATTCTATTTCTCGAGACTTAATACTTTGCTAAGGTGAGTTTACGTAACCATGTTTATGCAATTCTTCATACTTGCAACATTATACTTAAGCAATTCTACATGCATGTCTAGTTGTAAACTTTAATGCCTCGTGATTTAGACAACAACAACAGTTTCAACGAGTTTCAACATTACATAATCATTAGCTATGGCCAAGCCGGCGATACTCAATAATAGATCTATTGGATTGACAATCCCACCCGGATACGTGTACCTCCTACATAGGTAGCGTGGGTGATTGTTATCGTTCCAACATATTATTAAGGTGAACCGTGGATGACGTGATGGACCTAAACTAGTCGGAGGTTTGATTATGTCGATTCAACATATTATGTTTATTCATGTAGACTTAAACTTACGATAGACATATGAATTGCTAAACTTTTATTCTTAAACTTAATTGCTTGACATGGCTTATGTATTCTCACCAACTTCTCGTTGACCCCCCCATTTTTCCAAACTCAACAGGAAATATTGATGCTTGAAGTCTAGAGCTAGCATGAGGAGTTATTTGAAGTTTTAAGTTTCATTTGTTTGTTTGATGTATTAGACCTTAATGTAATTTAATATTGTAATGTAATAAAGGATTATTTAAATATATGTATTACCATGAGCTACTGAACAATCAACAGTACATGACATCTCGATGTTTCCGCCATCGGTTGGGGTGTTACATCAACCAGAGTTATTTGCGGAGGTTATATCCTTCTTTGATAAGGTCCTTTGTGGTGCGATCAAAAACATTGTTGTATGTGGGGCCCCACACTTTGGGTATTTCCAATGGAGGTTAGCAACTCTACCCATGCATCACGGGGCATAGGTCTCGCCTTGGCAAAAAGACGTGTAAGCATATGCTTTTGTGGCTTCAAAGGTGTAGCAACCGGAAAATTTTTCTTTCTTTCCTTTTAACTTTGAGCAATTTTCGGGACGAAAATTCTTTCAACAAGGAGATGACGTGACACCTGGAAAACCTCAGTTTAATACTTTTAACAAACATATAAGTCTACTTTAGTGAACCATTCATAAAACAAATTTAATGGGGTTAGTTGAATCGGTTCGATGATTCTGGGAATTATCGGGAGTCGATTTACATACATAATGTCCCTTGGTTGGTGGTTCGGATGATCACTAGGTAAAATGCGCACACACGAGTCTCGAGTCTCGAGGATTGGTGAAATAACGTAAAAGCGTAAAGTGTCAGGTATTAGATGTTTTCTTATCATTATATAACTTGTTGATATGTGCATACGTAAATTAATGTGTTAAATTAGCAATTAACGCGTTGAAAAACCCAATCGCCCAAGTCGGGGTGTCTGGCTTGCAACCAGATGACTCGTAACAGCTATAAATAGCATACTTGACTTGTTTCTCATCATTTGTACAACCCTAACACACGCCAAAGTGCTCTCTCACGACCCTTAACCTTTGTACATCCATTTTTGCCCTAAACACACCTTTTCCAAGAAAAAAACCTAATAATCCATAAACAATTTAAAATCTAAGGTGTGTGGTTCATCCAAATCCATTTTTAACATTTTTATGTTGTTATTATGAACCCTGAGTGTCCAGACCTGATCTTTGTATATTTTTATCAATATATACCTTTGAAAAACAATCCTAAACATTTCCTATGAGTAATAAAAAAGCAAACTTTGAATCTAAAACATGGGGCTTCTTGTGTGTTTATTGTTAGAATGATTCTAGGAAGTTGTTATTATGATTACCTATGTGACACCCAACGAAATTTTAGGTCAAAATCCGTACACTCTCTAGCCGAGTCATTGATTTTACACGTGCATTAGACACCATTTTATTCAATTTGTTACCCAAAATTCTAGCAAAGGCCCAATTATGTTCTTAGTGATCACTGATTTTACGTGATCAACTCATATCCATGAACAATGATGGAATATTGTTTCGAAAAGATCAAATTCAATGGTTAGATAAAAGTTTATATATGTTGTCCAACTTATACATAGAAAGCAGTATGTTAACCAGGGTCATAAATATTTTACAAAACTAAAGTGTCTTAGATAAATATGGACTCACATAAAGAATTAATTTACAAAAAAATATATATGTATATAAAACAACACTTCATGGGTTCATGAATATACATATACATATGTATTGATCCAAGAATCAAGCAAATACAATTAACATACACCTATGGAACATCTGTCCTCAATCAAATCATGCTTAATACTTCCTATGGTAATCTACTTTAATGTCACTAGTCTCCACAAAAGATTGTTTACAAAATACACCTCCACACTACCCAACCACCATCGTCGCCCCCTTCATTTTCCTATCTTCTTGTTTTTTTCAACTCACACCCACAAATCCTCAAGAAATCACCTCTTGTCCATCCTACACACAACACTAGATGGAACTTGGAATGTTATCAAATCACCATGGAATAAACAAAGGTTTATGTCACTTATAGATGATTAAACACTAGAATAGAAATATTCCATAATCATCAAGTTTGATCATAGATGACTTATTCAAAATAGAAGACATTAAGTCTAAATCAGGTGACTAAAGAAACATCATGGAAAGAACAATGATGATTATATACTAAAATGGAAAGACATCTTTAATCACAAGGATCTATAGATGATTATTGCCTTAACAAAACAAGATTTCCTTTTCCCTCTTGTCCTTTCCAAACCGTCACACACCCCTCCCCTATATTCTTCTTCTTTTTTTTTTTTTTTTGCCCATACCCCCTACATATGACAATTCCTTATCAAATCACCATCCATAAGATCCTATGAGAAGTCTAATCACAAGCATGATCCAACATCATGATTAAGCCAACCTTAAAATGGTGATTAGATATAGAAATGAGAAGATTCCTTTAATCCCACATAACCATGAAAGATTACTACCCTAATTAAGCATGGATCTTGTCTCTCCCTTGGGTTACAACCGTCGCCCCTCCCCCTTGATGTGTCTTTTTCTTTTTGACTTCCATAACACACAAGACTCCATGAAATGTCATTCGACTTTGATTGGAACTTGATGAATGGTCAGTTTGATATGTTTAGCATCTAATCTATGTTAACATGATCATGGAAGGATTCCTTTAATCACAAAGTTAGATAATAGTGGACTTGCCTTTCATAACCACTACTTTGCCTATATAAAGGGCTAAGGCCTTTGAGCCTCAAGCATGCACCACCCACATGTTACTTGAACCCTCAAACCATTTAGAACCTCCCTCTTTGCAATTGGCTGAAACCCAAACCCCCAACCACCCCTGTTTTCGGTTCAAGCACACCCAAACAAAGCCATCCCAACTAACCTCAAGTGGATTCAAGGAGTCTAAAGACAAGCACTAGAAGGAAAGCTTCGATCTCTCGACATTCTTTCTCGTTTTGCTATGAGGTACAAAAACTAACCTTGTATCATATCTTATACACAAATCTAGTGAGGTTTACCTAAATACAAACATATATGAATTCTTTACACTAAATGAAATTGTTGCTTCTACCTCTACTCCTCATCCAAAAGTATAGTGTCACTTTAATATACATTTTCATTCTTATTAATACAATTAAAATTGTTGTTTTCTCATATTATAGTACATTAATTTCTATGGTAGATCGCAACACACATTTTGTTAATTCATATTAGATTTGTCTAACCCGGGAAGCTCCTGGCTATAACCTAGTCTATTTTAAACCAATTATTATTTATATAAGGTTAGGATCAAATACATAGTGAAAGAAGAATAGGAAGTCGTAGGAAGGGTATCAAACGGACTCCGATTGAACTCATTCAAGCGGCGTTGGGACTATCTTATCGAACCCTACGATCTTAGTTTTTAGGTTTTCGCTTTTTTGGATTTTTAGCTTGTAGTTTTAGAATTTACGTTATATCATTGTGTATTTTATGTAGTATTGTGTCTTTTTCTTATTTTCATCATTGTGTCATTTTTACCATTCATTGTGTCTTTTTTCTTCAACATTGTGTTATACTTTTTGCCAGTGTGTCATATTTTGCGAATCATTGTGTCATATTTCATGATCTATTACGTTTTTTGTATCCTTCTTACCCTTCTCATTTTTGTTACAATGTGTAGAATAACCTGACCATATATATATATATATATATATATATATATATATATATATATATATATATATATTATCTTATTAAGGAAGAGTGATGTACCATATTGTAATTTTGTCATTGGTACAAGTTAACAAGCAACATGTACAACATATTTAAGCAAAACAATTAAGGGTATTATTGGCATAGTTGTGACAATTAAGACACTTAGAAGGGTAGATTAGTAAATTTAACATAATCCAATACCTCACATCCTAAAATCTTATCCCAATTATGCCCATATGTCCAACTTTTAAAACACAAAATACAACCTAACCTATGATGCATCTTAAATGTGAGACCTTTCAACCCCTCATCTATATTATTATATATACTTAATTATAATCAATTTCTTGAATGCTAATAGTCTTTTCATAACCGCAAGCAAAATCTTAAAGCTAATTTATTGCTTTGAAACATTGTTTTGTCCAAAAAATTTGTTGATGCACGTTTTGTGATTAATGCTATTGGATTGTACATTCTATTATGTTTTGCTGAATTCGAAGGGTCGAAGTTGGATATAATGTGACACCCGGCAAACTCAGGTTAGTAACATTGACTAAACTAGTAAGTCTACCTTAGCGAGTCATACATATTACATACTTAATTGGATCAGTCGAGTCGTTACCATGATTCTGGGAATCATCGGGAGTCGTTACGATGATCCGCGGGATCATCGGGAATCGGTCCATAACCATGTGTACAAGGATTGGTGATTCGTGGAATTGCCAAGTTTAACACACACCCGCAAGTCTCGAGTCCCGGGAATTGGTGAACGGATGTAAACGTGTTAGTTATGTTGATGCGTTTTGCGACTAAGGATTGGATAAACTTTATTAACATGTGTTAGTGACTTGGCCGAAGGTGAATAGAAGTGGGCGAAGGTAGATATATGGGGCGAATGTAGATTGAAGTGGACGAAGGTAGATGGATTATGGGCGAAGGAAGACTGGACCTGAACAGAAGACACATTCGACCACTGGAAGTGGGCGAAGGTGGAAAATACTCACGTTCGACCAGTCAAAAGGGGCGAACGTGCAGTGTCTATAAATAGATTTTGAGTTTTTGATTATGTAAGGGAGTTGTCATTTTGTGTCTGTGATAGGTCAGGTTCAGAGGTTGATTTGTGATATTGTGTGTGTGTTCTAGATTAACATAAACTGATTGTAAAGGCTTATTTGAATGAAGTTAATCTATGAAAATGATATTGAAAATGATCTTGATTGTGTTGTGATTTGTGTTTTATCAATTTGTTCAGAACTAGGGTTTCCGCACCTAGTTTTGTGACTTGTATGATCGTATAATCCTGTTTTAGCTAAAATCTTTCGCTCACAAAGTGCAAAATTGGTTTTAACATTTCATTTTGATTTAAATGTATCCTAATAAGGCCGATAAACACTCGTTCAACATCAATTGTCCATATATTTCATTATACATCAGTTTTTAAAGACGAATTAGGTTTAACTATGTTCAATCACACATTTAATCAATTAAACGATGTTAAACACTAATTCCTGCATATATCTCCCCCTAAAACTGATGTAGATTGAAATGCAATCAAAATCAACCATTAAAACAGACTCTAAGACCGTTAATTTTGAAACCCTAGGTCCAGAGATACAAACTAAGGATTGGATAAACTTTATTAACATGTGTTAGTGATTTGGCCGAAGGTGAATAGAAGTGGGCGAAGGTAGATATATGGGGCGAATGTAGATTGAAGTGGACGAAGGTAGATGGATTATGGGTGATGGAAGACTGGACCTGAACAGAAGACACATTCGACCACTGGAAGTGGGCGAAGGTGGAAAATACTCACGTTCGACCAGTCAAAAGGGGCGAACGTGCAGTGTCTATAAATAGATTTTGAGTTTTTGATTATGTAAGAGAGTTGTCATTTTGTGTCTGTGATAGGTCAGGTTAAGAGGTTGATTTGTGATATTGTGTGTGTGTTCTAGATTAACATAAACTGATTGTAAAGGCTTATTTGAATGAAGTTAATCTATGAAAATGATATTGAAAATGATCTTGATTGTGTTGTGATTTGTGTTTTATCAATTTGTTCAGAACTAGGGTTTCCGCACCTAGTTTTGTGACTTGTATGATCGTATAATCCTGTTTTAGCTAAAATCTTTGGCTCACAAAGTGGTATCAGAGCATAGAGGATCATACAACAACAAATTTGATAAAATCATAGCTGATTTGGACATGTTTTTGACCTAATATCATCTGTTTTTACATAAACATTGTTTTTAAGTGTTTTTGATCGATTTAAAGGTGAATTTGTGGTCGAATTCAAATTTTCCAAGAATTAAAGTTGCTCCAAATCAATTCCTAAACATAACCTGATTGAGATCATTCAAATCCATGAACTTTTGAAAATCTGAGATCAGAATAACCGTTTTTCAAACAATAACCGTTTTTCAAAAATGAGATCTGATTGTTTTGGGCGAACCTGGAACCTGACCTGTGTTTAGTGGTCGAAAGTGTTGAAAAGTGGGCAAATCTGAGTAGTGAGTGGACGAACCTGAAAAATTGTGTAGAACTTTTCACTTTCGGGTACATATTTTCACCTTCGACCAGTTTAGATTTGGGCGAAAGTGGAAAGGTGTTAGTTTGGTTTACATTCTGGTCAAATCTACATTCGGGTGTTACTGTTTGGGCGAACGTAGGTTCAGAAGGGTCGAAAGTGAGAAAGTTTGGACGAACCTAGACCATTTTGGGCGAACCTAGTGTATTTCGGGCGAATCTAGGATTTTGTTGAAAATTTTTTTTTTCTAAGTGTTGAGATTTTCAGATTGTGATCATGTGGCGTTTTCAAACTACTCCGGGATCAGCAACGACACAACCACAACAGCAAACGATGGACCCATGGACAGTAGCAGCACAAAAGACGAACACACAGTCTTCACAACCACTTAACTACATGACAACGACGAGCACGATGCCTCAAAGTGTAGCACATCCAGCACTACAATCTGATTACTGGGGAGTAGCTGCAGCGGCGGTAAATACTCAAACCACTAATGCTATTTCTACCTTGATTAAGGATTTGTCTACAGGTAGTGGAACTCGGCCACCGAAGCTCATGGATATGCAAGAGTATAATCAGTGGCATACCATGTTCAAAATCCATTTGGAAGGCATGGGAGTTGAAGGAGCAGAGGCATGGAGCATGATTGTTAAAGGATACACAGCACCGATTCTGGAGAATACAGGTGAGATGATTCCTTTGGAAAGCTTAACTGAGGACGAGAAGAAGAAATATGTGGTGGAGAAGAAGGCGTTTTCCCAACTGACACAGGCAATCACAAGTGACCTGTTGCATCAGTTTGGGACATGTACTACATCAAAGCAGCTTTGGGATAAGCTTAAGAGGAAGCATGATGGTAATGAGAAGACCAGGAGTCTGAGAATGGAAGAATTGGTCAAAGAGTTTGAGAATTTTTCTTTTATTAATAATGAAACTCTAAAAGAACTAACTCCTAGATATATGCATTTGTTGTCTGAATTGTCTAGTTATGGTGTACAGATTCCAATGACTAAGCAGGTGGATAAGTTTGCAGATGCTTTACCACCACAGTGGGATCAGCATGTGGAAGTTCTAAGAGAGAAGGATGCTTATCAATTCTGGACTATTTCAGAGTTTATTGAAAAGCTGGAGAACAAAGAGTTGGAGGATAGGAGGAAAGCTAGAAGGTCACAGATTCCTCAGAATCCAAGTTTGTATTTTGGAGGCACTTCAGTTCCAGTTGGTAACTCGTGCTCAGGAAGCATTGCACCACATGTTGCATGTATTTCCAATGTAATGGAATCATCAAAACCAACCACCAACTACTTGACACAAACATCATCCTATTCACAACCATCATACACACCACCACAATACAATTCCTACATTTCACCAATCTCCCCAATGCAACAAGCAGGTTATTACACCGCTAATCAATCACAACAACCAGTAAACCAAGTTACTCAACATAAACAACAACCGGTGGTTTTGGATACATCTAACTTGGGAAATGTGACTGTGGAGGTTGCTCAGCAACACATTGCATTAGTCTCAGCAATGGTTTCATCCTACAATGGATTAGTTGCTAGTCAGATTGGGAACAACAACTTAACCAACGAAGACTACGCACAGATAGACAAGGAAGAGATGGAACTCATTGACATTCAATGGGCTTTTGCGAGTATAATGAGAAGAGCAACAGAGTTCATCGAGAAAACAGGAAGAACTGATTTGGCAACTTCTCCCAACACAACCTATGGATTCAACAAGGAGAAGGTTACGTGTTTTAATTGTGGAGAAAAAGGACACTTCAAAAGGGAATGCACCCAGCCACCTAAACAAGGTAATCGAAACCCTTTCAATGCAAATTACTAGAACCGTCAACAACAAAACCAAGTTTCTTACCAAAATAACAACAACTACCAAAACCGAAACTTTAACAACCAAAACAGACAACCAAACACTCAAAACCAGATTCAAAACCAATCTCCTAACCACACAAACCGAACAGTTGTACCTATTACTACACCTAATGAGACTCAACAGAATGCGAGTCAGAACCAAGCTTTGGTGACTCAACAGGATGAGAGGTTTGACTGGTCGGGTATGCAAATAGGAGTTGAGGAAGTGACTACTGGTGGGAATGTGGCATGTGTTGCTTATCAGGTTGATATGGAAGAGTCGGTGGAGGTTGATGAGAAGAAAGAAACTGAGGAGTGTGAAAGTGATGATTCTGAAACTGAGATGGAAGTGGAGAATGAACCTGTTGAGGTTAAGGCTGAGGAAGCAAGTTCTGGAATGGTGATTGATTCTGTTACTGATGTTCCTGAAGAGTGTAGATCAGTTTATTCAGATTCCGAGAGCGAATCAGACACAGAGGGAAGTGTTGATTCTTTAGATGATGATATTGATCAGTTGCTGGCAGAAGCTGACTTTTTAATGACGAGGAAGTCGTGCATTGCTGATGATGCTTTCACCAAGATCGACTATTCCAAGTTTTTCACTGGAAAGGAAGCTCATTTCGCATTGATGGCCATGACTGAACCGCCAAAACCTGTAAGTTCTGAATCTAGCACTGATGTTATGAGTGATAAATATTGTGGAACATGTGATAGATTGACTGAGGAGAATAAACAACTCCGAATTTCACGTGATAGTGCTATCTTGAACAGTCAATCTACTCGCAAAGAGTTGAATGCTTTCAACAAAGTATTAGATGGCTATAAAAAGGACATTTCTGACTTGAAAAACACTTTGTCATTGAAACAATTGGCAATAAATAACTATATCAATGAAATTGAAAACACTAAGTTGGAAATGGCAGCCATAAAATGCTTTGCTGAAAAGGTGAACAAGAAGTTGGAAAGTTATAAGAATGTTGCTTATGTGGTAGACCATATCATTGATGATAACACCACCAATTACAAGTCTGTACCATCTCCGGTTCTTTTTGAAAATCATAACTATCACCAAGTTATACCGGAGAGTTCGGTAAAATCAGACTCATCATCGGAAAAGGAATCTAATACCTCGAGTATTGGTGATCCTTATTCCGATGTGAGACCGATTTTAGGCTTGAATGATGAGGGTGTTTATGCTGAGAGTGAGAATTCAGACTCAGAGAATGATGATACTGGTAGTGATCAAACTGTTAATGAATGTGAGATTCCAAAAGAAAATCACATCATTACCACTGAACCAGTGTCACCATCTGATCATGTTCATCCGATGGCTAATGCTAATCGTGATAAAAAGTCTGAAAAGATTGATGTTAAGAAAGATAATGGTGTTAAGAATGTTGTTGAATGAACCAAGTGACAAACCTGTCAAGGTGTTTTATCGGATGGAGGGATCTGATAAGATCATTTCTGATGAGGAATTTCCAATCAAAAACGTTAACTATTCTAAATTGGATAAAATCTGGCAAGAAAGCACAATATGGTTTCCAAAACATGAGAGAACCAACGAAATTCCACCAGAAATCTTAAAGAAACTGTTTTCAGAAGTTCCTCAAGAACCAAAGGTCCATGTCACCGAGTTCATCCGACCAAATGAAAAAGCAAATGGTTTTCATGAACCCTCTTACTCGAAAGGACCACTTCCTGACAGTTTGAGGAATCAACAGTATAATGATCAATTTCCTGTTAGATCATTTGCTCCACCAAATGCTCATTATGTTTTTGAAGAATATAGAAAATGCTTTAAATGTGGAGAACGCGGGCATTTACTTGCTCAGTGTCCATATGTAAGGCATAAAAGACATGAGGTTGAAGTTAGAAATTCCATGAGAAAGCCGATTGATCATTATGTTCCACCACATAGACGGGTTGTTCCTCAACAACAACAATTTTATAATCAAAACAATTTTCAAATGAGGAACAACCGTCCATTTCAATATGATCAAAGGAATCGGATTGCTATGGAACAATCTTGGAGAAAGCCTGTGGTGAACACAACAGCTGATAGACAAAAGGTTCCACAAAAACCAATTGTCAAATCAAATGTTGGACCTAAGTCTGTTAACTCAGATAAGGTTGCCAAGAAAGTTACTTTTGGTAACAATGTTCAGAAACCAATTGAGAAACCAAAATCTCAAATTCATATTCTTAAAAGGCCTGAACAATCTTGGACACCTAATGGTACTCCAGGAGCTTCTACTTCGAAGGTAAGTGAGAAAAATGAAAGTGTTTTGAACAATCAGAGAAAGATTGATCCAAAACAGAAAGTTGTTGAAAAAGTCAATGAGAATGTTTCTTTGAAAACCAATGTTCAAAGGCCCAAGACTCAGGCTTGGGTCCCCCGAAAGAACTAAATGATTTACTTTTTGTGTGCAGGGAGCTTCAGCTGGCCCTATTAGCAGTCTCTGGATTGTTGATAGTGGAGCTTCAGGCCACATGACGGGGGATCTCGCATTGCTGTTTGATGTGAAAAACATTAATGGAGGGTATGTCGCTTTCGCGGGTAATAAAGGAGGATATATCACAATGGAAGGAAGCGTGAGTAATGGGATTGTGTCTTTCGAGAGGATTTCTTATGTCAAGCAGATAGACTATAATCTGTTGAGTGTCAGTCAGATATGCGATAAACAATTTTCTGTGCATTTTGATGACAAATCCTGCTATATTCTCAAACCGGGCTTCAAAATTCCAAAGGAGTGGGTTATGTTGATGGCACCTCGAGTCAACAATCTTTATATTCTTGACATGTCCAAGGCGATGACATCACAGGGGCAGATAACATGCTTTCTATCCAAGGCGACCGAGAAAGAATCGATAATGTGGCACCGCAGAATGGGGCACATTCATCTGAGGAAAATGAATCAATTGGTGAGAAATGGACTTGTCGATGGAGTAAACGTGAAACATTTCCATCTGAACGACAAGTGTGTAAGTTGTATGAAAGGCAAACAACACAAACAGTCCCATAAAGTGAAGAAAGTTAACTCTGTTGAGATGCCGCTTGAGCGATTGCACATGGACCTTTTTGGACCGGTCAAGCGCAAAAGTCATCTTGGAGAGCTTTATTGTTTAGTTGTCACTGATGACTATTCAAGATTTTCTTGGGTGATGTGTTTGAAGAACAAAAGCGACACCTTTACCAACCTACAAGTTCTGTTCACTCGATTGGAGAATATCTACAGTTTGAAGATAAAAAGAATCAGGAGTGACAACGGGACGGAGTTCAAAAACGCCAAGATGGATGAACTTTGTGAAAGCAAAGGGATACAACATGAATATTCGGCTCCGTATACCCCGCAACAGAACGGTGTTGCTGAAAGAAAGAATAGGACTCTAATTGAGGCGGCTAGAACAATGCTCGCTGATTCAAATCTTCCAGTGATGTTCTGGAACGAGGCGATTTATGCAGCAAATTATACATTAAATCGGGTTATAACAGTGAAGAAGTTTGGAAAAACATCTTATGAGCTGTTACATCGACGAAAGCCCAATTTAGAGTATCTAGAACCATTTGGGGCGCCATGCACGATGTTGAATCCAAGCGAGAAGTTTAGTCCTAAAGCTGAGGAGGGATATTTTGTGGGATATGCAACCCCGCTCAAACGGGTTTTCAACAAGCGAACTCGTCAAGTGGAGGATTGGGCTAACGTGGAAGTTCAACGATACACTCAAAATTTGCAAGGCACGGGCCCTGATTGGATGTTTGATTACAAAGATTTCTTTGAATCATTCAACCTAGATAGCTTGGTTGAAGAAGCTGTTATCAGATTACTTTACGAGTGTGAAAACGCGGCGACTTCACCGTTGATGCGTCCAATCACCGTAAACCCCCCACCAGCTTCTAATGATGCCAGTGCTCCTATACAAGAAGAAGAGATGTTTCAAGAAGCTTCAACTTCACTAGACACTTCAGAATCTGAAGATGAACAATTTGAAGAAGCCGTTCTTGAACATGCAGAAGAATTAGAGGCGCAACCTGTGAACCCAACTCCAAATCCAGATGTTGCTTCATCATCTAACACGGGTCATGATCAGGATGCTGTAGAAAACTTGACTGCTCAGACAAAAGTGATTGTATCTGTTAATCCGGAATCTCGGATTCATCGTATTCACCCGCTAGAGCAAGTTATAGGTGATCCTGGAAATGGTGTTATGACCAGAGGGCAGCTGAAAAGCGTTAACTCGCCAGAGAGTTTTGGTGCTTTAGCATTGTATGCCAAAATTCAGAAATCTGGTAGTCAAAATGATTGGTCGTTTGCATGTTATGTGTCGCAGGTAGAGCCAAGGACATACAAAAACGCTTTGAATGAAGATGCCTGGGTTGAGGCAATGCAGGAGGAGTTATTGCAATTCCAGAAATTGGGAGTCTGGACGCTCACAGATTTGCCGCCGGGAAGAAAGAAAATAGGCACTAAGTGGGTGTTTAAGTGCAAAAAGGATGATCGTGGAGTTATTGTTCGCAACAAAGCCAGATTGGTCGTGCAGGGTTTCCATCAAATCGAAGGGATTGATTACAACGAAATCTATGCACCAGTAGCACGAATGGAAGCTATTCGGATGTTCCTCGCGTTTGCTTCATATAAGAAATTCAAAGTCTATCAAATGGACGTCAAGAGCGCATTTTTGTACGGGAAAGTCAAGGAGGAGGTTTATGTCGGGCAGCCACCAGGCTTTGAGGACCCAATCCACTGGGACAAGGTCTACGTGCTAAAAAAAGCTTTATATGGTCTGCACCAGGCTCCAAGACAGTGGTACGAGGAGCTAAGTACATACCTCATCTCCAAAGGATTCAAGCGCGGCCTCGTCGATTGCACCCTCTTTACGAAGAAGACGGGAGATGACTTGCTTCTAGTACAGATTTACGTTGATGATATTATATTTTGTTCAACTAACGAACTTTTGTGCAGGGAATTCGAAACTGTTATGCAAGAAAAGTTCGAAATGAGCGCTATGGGGGAGATGCAGTTTTTCCTAGGCTTACAGGTGGACCAAAGACCCGACGGGATCTTCATTCACCAGACGAAATACGTATCCGACATCTTGAGCCGATTCCAGATGGAGGATTCTAAGCCGATGGATACCCCGATTCAACCCAATCACGGGATTGGAGTGGACGCTAAGGGGGAGCTGACAGATCCATTTACATACAGAGCAATCATCGGATCTCTGATGTATTTGACAGCGTCTCGACCAGATATTATGTATGCAACGTGTCTCTGTGCTCGCTATCAATCGAAGCCGAAACAAAGTCATCTGACGGCGGTCAAGCGTATCCTTCGATATCTGAAGGGTTGTCCATCAAAAGGACTTTGGTACCCTAATGATGATGATTTTGATTTTATTGCTTTTAGTGATGCAGATTGGGGCGGCTGTGACAAAGACAGCAAATCAACCACAGCCGGTTGCCAGTTTTTAGGGAGCAGGTTAATTACCTGGCAATGCAAGAAACAGACTTCCGTCGCACTGTCTACATGTGAAGGCGAGTACATTTCAGCCTCGAGTTGCTGTTCACAAGTGCTCTGGATCCAACAACAGATGGTCGATTACGGTTTGCAGTTTCTTAAAACCCCTATTCACTGTGACAACGAAGCCGCAATTGCATTAACTAAAAATACTGAAAATCATTCTAAAGCTAAACATATCCGGATTAAATATCATTTTATCCGTGATTGTTATGCTAAGGAATTGATAGACATGGTCAAAATCCATACTGACTACCAACGTGCAGATTTGTTTACAAAAGCTTTTGACAGATCCCGCTTTGAATATCTTTTAAAAGTAAACACTATAAAGGAAAAACAGGACTAATCGGCTCCTCGGTTTATCACTTTTTAATTTTTAGTTTTAGTTTTAAATTTTTGCTAATTGGGAATTTCTCTTTGCTAATTGGGAATTTCTCTTTATTATCATAATCCTCAAAGAAGTTGATGCTTTCGAGGGGGTTGCTTAATCCTCAAAGAAGTTGATGCTTTCAAGTGGATTGTTTCTTTCAAAATTTTTGTTTTTATTTTTCAGAAAAATTAAAAACCCAAAAATATGTTTTTTATTTTAGGGGGAGTCTTTTTATCAGAAAAACCAAAAACATTGAAAAATTTTCAAAATACCTAAAAATTAGAAAAACCCAAAATGATTTCCTGGATAAAAAGAGGAAATGATAGTACATCAGTGGGGATCTGACACAGGCTAAAGAATTGTAAAGTTAATGAGACGTATGTTGATTACATGTGATGTGCTGATAGGCTTCGTAGACTAAATATTGCGTGCATTAGTGATACAAACTTAACAAACTACGCGTTTGTGGATGAACACCTCATGGGCATATGGTCTTAGTACCGTAATTTCGTTTGATGGGGTATTTGTACAAAACTCGGAGGTTAGGGTCGTTATGTTATTAGTTGTCTGGGGATAGCCTATCTGATCTTCTGCTGTAAGTCATTACGGACCTAGATCTGACAGGATGTCTTTATAAAAGAGCTATATGCCAAATCCTAAAGTTACCGAATTGAGGAACTTTCTATGTTATATGATAATCATAGATTATCTATTACATCGTATTGATCATTGATGCAAATCATGATTAATATCAGTCCTCAACCTGGTATAGTGCATATGTTGCTTTGCTGCATTAATTTGCTGACCTGTATACCTCTATGCATTATATCTTGTACAATTACAGACGACGAAAGCATAATCATGCTTTACAATGAGTCTTTGTGCATTTATTTCTTGATACGGGAGTATGTCGTGTGTGTGGGAACCACAATGTGTTAGTCTAATACATCTAATTCGTATCATTTTAAAGCATTGCGTAATTGTCTGCATGTGAGCTTATGTGGACCACAATATCAGCAATTGCCGTGACACATATTGTTTCTAATGATAATATTAAAACAGATCAACGCTGTGTTCAAATTTCTCAGAAAACTGATATGATCCTCTTACCGGAAATCACAAAATGTTTACTGTTTTCATTTACTTTGATGCATTTTACTTTGTCGCATTTTACTTTTATTGTCAAAAAGATACAAAATCAAAAAAGATTTTAGGAGTGTTTTGATAAAATTTCAGAAAATCCAAAAGATTTGCATTTCTGCTTTATTTTTGATAACCGGGGATGCTTGATGGTTAATTTCTGAGATTTGATAACACCGTCTGGGCTTTGTATCATTCAAAATGTGAAAATTTGAGTTTTGGAAGTTTAACGGATTGAAAAATGTTGAACGGGATTCGAATTCGTGATTTGGCGAAATTTTCAGATTTTTCCATTTCACATTCGCCCCTTAATTGGGTCGAATGTGGAAAAATCATCACCTTCGGCCATAATGGTGTTGGACGAATGTGAATTTTTCACTTCCGGGTGACAAAATTCACCTCCGGGTATACTTTTTACATTCGGGTGGGCGAAGGTGGCTTTGGTTTACATTCGTGCCATTCATTTGGGGCGAATGTGGACTTCACCCACATTCGTCCACACCAAACGGGCGAACGTGGCCTCTTATAAATACACCATTTCAGGTTCGAACCCTCACATTCAAAAATTTTTCAAAACTTTCTTGATAACCAGACCTTGTTGCTTGTGTTTCTTGTGATTCACTGATCTGTTCCCTACACTTTCCTGATTATTTTGAGACTAAATTTGCAGGTATTGGAACGTTTATCCGATCAGAATCGTAGTTTGTATCTCTGGACCTAGGGTTTCAAAATTAACGGTCTTAGAGTCTGTTTTAATGGTTGATTTTGATTGCATTTCAATCTACATCAGTTTTAGGGGGAGATATATGCAGGAATTAGTGTTTAACATCGTTTAATTGATTAAATGTGTGATTGAACATAGTTAAACCTAATTCGTCTTTAAAAACTGATGTATAATGAAATATATGGACAATTGATGTTGAACGAGTGTTTATCGGCCTTATTAGGATACATTTAAATCAAAATGAAATGTTAAAACCAATTTTGGCAAAAATTCAAATTTGGGGTTTAATCTGTTTCACCTTCGGTTCAAAAACCGGGCGAAGGTGGAATCAGGATGGGCGAATGTACAATAATTTGGACGAATGTGACTTTATACTTAGAACATTTTCACATTCGACCATAATTTTCTCATTCGACCATAAACTCACACATTCGACCAGTTTGAAAACGGGCGAATGTGCAGTTTTTCAAATCCAGAATTTTTGTAATTTTTGTCGTTTTTGTATTTTGATGTGTTTCTTTGATTTTTATGTGCAGATGGCTGATCAATCCGAGAACGTTGAAGCACCAGCAATAAATGTTGAAACTCCAGCAGAGATTACAGCTCCAGATCCAGTGCCAGAGGCAGAAACATCTGTTCCAAGCAGTTGGCCGTTTGAAAGGTCACATAACTGTTGCGCTTATCTCGGAGATGTGGAGAAGAATACAGAATTCACCGGGATCATAGAGTTTCTGAAGAGGAGCAGAATAGTTCATGCTTTAGCCACACCAACCATCATATACAAAGACATCATTGAAGATTTCTACCAAAACGCGAAGTATGACTACTGGGAGAATCAAACGATCATCAAGAGCAAGATTCAGGATATGGAGATGTTCTTGACTGAAGCTGATATTCGGGAAGCGTTACAGATTAAGTTTGAAGATAGTGAAGATCCCAGGGAGTTGTCATGGACTGAGCAAAAAGCATGTTTCTTACGAATGAAATACAAAGGTCCAATTACTGACGGATCTATGTATAAGGGGAAGCTGGGAGTGCAGTATAAGTATTTTGCACATGTTCTTATCCATGTATTTGGGTGTGTGAGCGGTGGTTACGATGTCATGAGAAGGAGTTTAAGTTCATTAATGGTTGCGTTGACACTCAACAAACCATTTAATGTATCTGGGATGATTCTTGATCATATGCTGGAGATGCTGAAGGGAATGAAGAACAAGAAGTTCATGTTATATCCGAGATTTCTGATGATGATCTTTGATTATAAGTATCCTATGTTGAAAAAGGATCCGACTATGATCCTAGGTCAAGATCATATGAACATTAGAACACTGATGAGAATGAAGGGATACAAAGGTGTGCCTGATAGTGAGAAGCCACCTAACAGGAGATTATTTGGTGCTTTGGCTCGTCCGGATTACACTGATCCTGGCAAGAACAAAGCAAGACATGATAACAGTGACTCGGACAACGATGATCCCTTAGTTTATGTTGATTCAAGCACTAAGAGGAAACGGCAAGTAGTCAATCCTGGAGCCAAAGGGAAGGGCAAGGGAAAGGCTGTGGATCAGGGAAGTTCGAAGCAACAAGTGGTTAGAAAGAAATCGACTGTGAAGAAAGGATCAGGTTTGGTGGACGAAGAGTCGGTAGATTCAGAAGAGACTGAGGTTGATGAGAAGTGGGATTCTGATGATGAGAATGTGAGGACCACCAAACGTAAGGCCACTATGGTTGGTGAGTCTGAATCCTTGAATAAGTCGATAGAAGAAGCTGAGAGAAGAAAGAAATTTGTTGAAGATGAGAGCCTAGGTGTTGACCTAGCAGAGTTGAGTGTTGGAGATACGGTAGTGGTTAATTTGCCTAGAAAGACAAAGAAGCAAAAGACCATGGCCAAGAAGTCAAGTGTAAAAGAGCTGAGGGAGAAAGAGTTAGCTCAGCTATTGAAGGGAAAAAGATTACCTGATGCTGGTACACCATCTAAGCTATCTTCACCTGTTGCCAAGAAGCAGAAGAAAACAAAAGAGGCAGAGACTTTACCAATCGATCAATTCAATGTCGATTTGGATAAAGTGCTCGATATGTTCAGAAAGCCTCAGAAGGAGAAAGTAATTGAAGTTGAGCCATCCAAATCAAAGTCGAAGAAAGTGACTGTGGATGACGATGTCATGAAGCAAGTGAATAAGAAAATGGAAGATATGATGAAGATGTTGGTTGCTCAACAGGCTGAGATTGCTAAGTTCAAGCAAAATGAGGAGAAAATGCTTCAGATTGTGGTTGCTTCAAAATCTAATCAGGATGATATAAATGATAAGATTAAGATGTTGGAAGCTAAGAATGAGAAGCTTGAAAGAAAGTGTGAAAGAAACAAGGGCAGGATCAAACTGATTAAGGCAGATAACAAAGAACTAAGGAATGAAAACAAACGCCTTGGTAATTTGATTGAAGAGCTTTATAGTAGGGCACCCCAGTTGAAAGAGGGTGAAGAAGATGAAGAAGAAGAAGAACAGAAAGTCGATTATGGAGATTCTGAATCTGAGAAAGAACAAGAAGATGATGATGAGGATGATGATGGATCGGAGAAAAGTGATGATGATGATGATGACAACAATGATGATGATGATGATGCTGAAGGTGCTGGGAGAAAACAAGGAGATGAGTTTAGCAGTGGGAGTGATCATGATGGAGGAGATGATACTTCTAGATTCACTTATGAGAAAAGAACACCAAAGAAGAAAGATACTGGAGAATCAAGTTCCAAGAAGAAAGGAGAGAACGTTGATTCAGATGAAAGTATTTTCTGGAATGAGAAGGTGAGATCTTTATCTGATGATGCTAAACAGCTATATAAAGATATGTTGGAAAAAAGAGAGTGGACCATTGAGTTCACAGGATGCTTCGCTGAAATATTCCAAACTGATGACTTAAGATATGAGTTGGAATATGAAGATCCAGATCTTGAAGAAGGGGAATTACCTGCATCTGTGGCAAAAGAAATACTAGATGGTCTTGCACAGAGGGTAGGGAAAACTTTTGAGGAGTTTATGATGGATGAATCGATTCCAAATATTCCTGAAAAGGATATTGGAAGTCATTCAGATGATGTGAAGACTCCTGAGAATAATGAAGTGGAGATGGAAGATATAACTCATGAAGAGTTTCCCCAGTACTTCAGACAAGATGATGAAAATGAAGTATTTCCTGACTTCACTGAGATACCAAATAAGTCAGCAAAACAGAAAGCTAAGAAAAGGAGTGAAGAGTTTGTGGAGAAGGTATTTGGTACTGATAAGAAAGATTCTTCTAACCAGTCTGATGAGTTGAAGAATTATTTGAAGAAATTGAAGGAAATGGATGAGAACCGACCAAAGCCTGAAGCTCAGGGTAACTTTTACAGATTTCATAATGACAAGTTCAAAGGCAGAGCTCTTGGGTGGACTTACTTAGGCAAGCTGAAATGTATTGCTGCAAAATGGGAAACCGGAATTCTGTACTTCAACAGATTCTGTGACTTGCTTACTCTACCATACTGGGCGGTTAGAGACTTATGCAGATTCCCAATGTCAGGTGCCGAAGTAAATGGATCACATGTCGGTTGGTGCGCAGATAAATTGGTTTGGGAAAGTCGTACGAGATGGAATAGGTTCAAGCCTCAATATCCCAGAAGAAGAGTGCATAGGGATATTGATCCACAAACCAATATGAAGCGTGTTACTTTGATCTACAAAGCACCTAATGTGATGAGGAAGATACCGTTGATGCCAATGCCACAGCATTTTAGTGCTGATTTTATCTTCTGGTACTATGATTGGAGAAAGGCAGAAGCAGTGATTGTGTTGAGAGATGGAAAGGATAAATACAAGCATGTTCATGTATTTGATCCTATGTGGTTGATTAATTGCACGTTTGAAGACATCATCATGCTTTTCTTCAATCCAATCTACTTTGAACCAAATGACTTTGCTCAAGCAAGAAAATACACTCAAGTGGTTGGAGTTTGTTTTGCGTATGAGATTAATGCAGGAGGCAACTTGGAGGGTAAACTTGGTAAGACAGTGAAGATAGCTAATGTGTCTAAACCGGTGAAGAAAACTTTTGAGCCTCCAATGACTACTGAGCAGAAGAAACAGCTCAGAATCAAGTTGATGAACAAGACAATGGACCAACAGAGAAAACTATCCAATCAATAGTCGAGGGGGAATTTGTTGATGTGTTTTGCGACTAAGGATTGGATAAACTTTATTAACATGTGTTAGTGACTTGGCCGAAGGTGAATAGAAGTGGGCGAAGGTAGATATATGGGGCGAATGTAGATTGAAGTGGACGAAGGTAGATGGATTATGGGCGAAGGAAGACTGGACCTGAACAGAAGACACATTCGACCACTGGAAGTGGGCGAAGGTGGAAAATACTCACGTTCGACCAGTCAAAAGGGGCGAACGTGCAATGTCTATAAATAGATTTTGAGTTTTTGATTATGTAAGAGAGTTGTCATTTTGTGTCTGTGATAGGTCAGGTTCAGAGGTTGATTTGTGATATTGTGTATGTGTTCTAGATTAACATAAACTGATTGTAAAGGCTTATTTGAATGAAGTTAATCTATGAAAATGATATTGAAAATGATCTTGATTGTGTTGTGATTTGTGTTTTATCAATTTGTTCAGAACTAGGGTTTCCGCACCTAGTTTTGTGACTTGTATGATCGTATAATCCAGTTTTAGCTAAAATCTTTCGCTCACAAGTTATCGTGCATTATGTGTTTGTAATCATTATGTGACTTGTCGGTATGTGAATACGTGTTTATATGCGTTAAAATAGTGTTTAACGCCCCAAAAACCCATTCTGGAACCATACAGGCGATTAGGAACCTGGAGGGCTCCTAATCACCACTTGTATAGGCGAATAGGGGGAGGTTGATGGCGATTAGGGCTCTAATCGCCAGTATATAGGCGATTAGAAGCCCTGCTCGCCTGAACAGATTCCCTACTCACCTGATCTGTTGTGCACAAGTCAAAACACCTATAAATACAACCCTTGACTCCCCAAACACCATTTGTGCAACCCTAACTGATCCTAAGCCTCCCACACACCTTGAAACACCTCTGGAACTTGTTTTGCTTCAAAACTCACCATTTCCCTGCTTACACACCTTTCTTTGATAAAATCCAAGGTGTGTTCTTCATCCCAAACCTTTGTAATGTTATTGTTTTGGTTCCCCAAAAGTCCTGACCTTGTTTTGATAAGAATGTGTCTTTAAAAACTTTGGAAATGAGTTCTAAAACAAGTCTACACTATAATACTTGCTATGTGTGAAGTATTGATGCATATGATGAATTTTGGTGATTATAACATAAATGTTTCCATGAATTTGATGTACTTCTTGAAGAATTAGGATGCTATGATATGATTCATTGCTTGTTTATGGTTAGGAATCATGCTAGAATGATGTTATAACATAGGGATGATGAATTGCAAGTTGTAGGAGGTGTAATCTGATTTTTACTACTTAAGGAAAGATTTCATAGTTAATGAAACCTAGTACTTTGCTATTTTAGGAAATAATCGCACCGAGGCCGTTAAAGCAGATATAAATCGGGGGTTTTGGCTTGGAATGGGTTGGTAAATGGTTTAGGTTTGATGTTGGGTGTTTTTACATGTTTCGGATCTAATTTGGAAGGTTTAACGCGCGAAAACGCGCGACAGCAGAGCTACAGGCGAATAAAACACCAATCGCCTGATGTATCAGGCGATTACAGCCTATTCGCCTGATACAACAGGCGAGTAGCCCCTATTCCCCATTTTTACTAGCGAATACAATCCTATTCCCCACTTTACTAGTGATTACAATCCTATTCCCCATTTTACTAGTGATTACAACTCTATTCTCCATTTTAACTAGTGATTACAATTCTAGTCACTAGTTTGACTCTCCTAATCACTAGTTGACTTTTCCTAATCACATGTAAGTTTCCTAATCGCATGTACTGCTGTCGTAAGCTTATTTTGACATCCTGGAACATGATTTGACACCTAGGAACATGATAGGAACCCCGGGATACACCCAATGGCTTAGTAACACGTGTTCGGACCTGTTTATGCGTTAATTGGACATTATGCTAGACTAGGTGAACTCTTGTGCGTATTAAGTGTTTAATTGCATATGTTGCATGATGTCTTGTATTTATCCAACACGTGGGATGTCGGGTCACCAATGGGATGTCGAGTCTTGTCTGGTACGGTCGGGTTAACAGTCAAAGGTGTTTTCAAACGTTTATTGTTATGGTCTGGACATTCGGGGACTAGTTAACCTGCGGGTTATTAGTCCGAATACTTATACACATCTTATGATAGGTCGCCGTTATTTGGGGCTATCATAGCATAATTATTTAACTGTTTTCATGTAACGCAATCTAAGGTGAGTTTCACAGCCCCACTTTTACTGTTTTACTTTCGGGGGAGAAACATGCTACATACTTACTCATTAAAGGTCATGTTATACTATGGTTACTTTATCATACTATGCGGCTTTTACGGAAAGTCCCAGGAGGGAAACCATGAATGTGCGGGAATGCACAACGGGGGAAATGTGGATAGATCTATTGGGCCTCACAAACCCCACTCGACGGTTGGGCTGGGCGGGTGCATATTCTCTCTTATTACTGGCTCGCCGAGGCATCGGTTATATCCAAAACGTGTGAGCAAGCTTCAACAACTTACACACGTATAATAATGGGTTCGCAACCGTAGTAGTAAACAAACACTTAACGTCTAGCTAACGTTCTTATAACCTAGTATTAACGGATATGATCTTTTCAAACTTGTAACAACTCTTTTATAAAACAAAACTTCTGAACTCACCAGCATTATATGTTGACATTTTTGGCATGTTCTCTCAGGTTGCTAAGGTAGCAGTCAATGGGCTAGGCGCACGAAGTCATGCACTGCGTCTAATATTTTGAAGCATATTAAACAATGTTTTGTAAACAATGATATGTCTTTTGGTTGTAAACAAGAAATGCTTCCGCTGCTGGTTTACGGCTCAAAGCATGATATTTTGGTTTTAAAAATATATATGAATGCATGTTTGTTGTATGTTTATTGTGATCGTTGACTGAGATCCTGGTGTGTCACGCGCCTCGTGGTAAAACCCCGCATGTGGAATTTAAGGGTGTGACAGATTGGTATCAGAGCCAACGGTTATAGTGAACTAGGACTGCATGTAGAGTCTAGTCTATAACTGAGTCGCACACACTAGACGGTCACAGATAGTCGAGTCTTAACATGTGGGTAACAATATGACTTGTCGGGGGTGTCGGTGTCATTACGCTACATCATCGGTTTACTCTTTATCATCCTACCCATCCTTACCATGATTCGACGGGGAACGATATACTATTGAACCTTCTTGACGGCGGTGTACATTGGGGCAACTTCGGCATACTCCTGAGATCTGTCTGAGGATTCAGACATCTCCCTTCTACGCCCCAACGGACGCGCTCGTTCTTATACATACTATCTTATACTTATACTTATACTTATGATAATACCATGATTGGGCGCTAGTGTTCGGTGACTTGAAATTCAAACTTAAAGCACGCCTGGAGGACAATGTGGAACAGTTTATCATGTCGGGTGCACACGAGATTATAAATTGTGATGCATGGGAGCCCTAGTGGACTTTGTGTTTGAACGGATGGACCCGAACTGGGTTCGGTCTAGTTCCTTAAAATTCTGAGAATCTGGTTAAAAACCGAATTCATGGATCGAATACGCGAAAACAACTCGGTTTCAGACGGGAGATTCGAGACGAGACAGAAATATAAGATAACAAAGTCATTACAGATTCGTATTAATTCAGAAACGGTTACAGACACTGTCATCAGTAGGATAAACATCTATCTTGGGGCCGGGGGAGGTCGGGCATGACCTCCCCCTTGAGAGCATTCAAAGCACAAACTCAAATCTACAAATGAAAACCAACACATGAGATTGCTATTTAGAGTCCAAAACCATAAGCCACCTTCGCCCATTTAAGGAGGTCGAATGTGGAACTTTTCCACATTTGCACCATCACAAATGGTCGAATCTAGCTTAGATTTAGGTCTATATTTACGAATGCATCAGATCCATATAATGCCCTTATGGATCACCACAATCTCATGTAATACAATACACGACTCAACCCTAGTCTATTCGACAGTGACGTCCACATAATAGTGCATCAACAAATTCTTAATGGGTTGTACCACGGGCAAGCCTAAATATTTTGTTTCATGTTGTGACAGAAGATGTCGGGAGCTCGTGGAGGTCGCAAAGGCGGCCGTGCTGGCGGTCGTGGTGGCGGCGGTGGCCGTGGGAACATTAATATGACCCAAGCGGAGTTCGACAACCTGATGCAGCAGCACGTGAACATTGCTTTGGCTGCATTCCAAGCTGCTCATAATGCTATGGGTGGTACGTCAATTCCCACCAATCCTACCTTGTTCTAGGGTACTGTACCTTTTCTTGATTTTCACCTGTGTATCTGTTCCAGGTGGTGTTGTCAATCCCCCTCCACCCCAGTGCTCCTATAAGAAGTTTATGGATTGCAAGCCCCACAATTTTAGTGGAACCGAAGGGGCGGTGGGACTGCTCCGCTGGCTGGAGAAGATTGAATCTGTTTTCTCGATGTGCAGTTACCCGGAAGGCGACCGGGTGAAATATGCTTCTGCGACCCTGGAGAGTCAAGCTCTGACTTGGTGGAACTCCACCACCCAGACCATGGGAATTGGGGAAGCTCATGCTATGCCCTGGACAGAGTTCGTTTAGCTTTTGAAAAACGAGTACTGCCCGAGGGATGAGATCCAGAAGCTTGAGCATGAGGTCTGGAATCATAAGATGGTGGGGTCTGAGATTGAAGCTTACACTACTAGGCACAATGAGTTGGCGGTGTTGTGCCCGGATTTACACGCACCGGAATATCGAAGGATCGAGCACTATATTTCTGGGTTGGTGCCGGAGGTTAAGGGATTGGTGGCTGTGGGTAATCTTACTGTTTATTCTGTGGTGGTTCGGTCGGCTCACAGGCTGACCAATATGAAGGTGGCTGAAGGGGTCTTGCCTCCTCGAGGCGCTACTGTGAAGGCTCCTGAGAGCAACAAGCGAAAGTGGGAAGATGTGGGTAAAGGCTCGAGTTCGGCTCAGCCTCAGCAGGTGAAGAGGTCTGATGTTGGGGGATCGTCGTCTGTGCAGAAAACGGGGGGTTATCAGGGGAAGTTGCCGAAGTGTGAACGATGCTGGTTCCATCATACTGGTCGCTGTGTCAAGAACCAGTGTCGCCGGTGCAACAGGGCCGGGCATGTAGCTCAAGATTGCAGGGTTAATCTTCAAGGTAACCGGAACCCACCTGCTACACCTACTCCGGCTCCTCAGGCTGCTACTTCCCAGGGAACCCAGGGAAAGCAGCGGTGCTATAATTGTGGTGAGCTTGGTCACTACAAGCGTGAATGCCCCAAGTTGATGCAGGGCGAGGCTGGGAAGAACGGATCGGGTAATGGAAACAACGGGGGCGGAGGCAGGAATGCTCGCGCCTTTGTGATTGGTTCGAGCGGGGCTCGACAGGATCCTGACACTGTTACCGGTACGTTTCTTCTTAATAATCGCTATGTTACGGTTTTATTCGATTCCAGTGCCGATAAGAGTTTTATATCTCTTGGGTTTAGTCAATTGCTTGATAGGGTACCTACACCTTTAGAGGCTAAGTACTTGATAGAATTGGCTGATGGTAAGAAAGTCGAAGCGACGCACGTCCTTAGGGAGTGTCGCCTTGAACTGTCGGGTTATTCTTTTCCTATTGACCTTATGCCGGTGTCCTTGGGTAGTTTTGATGTTTTCGTGGGTATGGATTGGTTGTCTTTGTATCATGCTGAGATCGTTTGTTTTGATAAAGTCATTCGACTTCCTCTCCCTGATGGAGAAATTCTGTTGGTACATGGTGAGAAGAGCGGGCTCCCTTTGAGTATCATTTCGTGTATGAAAGCCTATAAGTATCTTCGGAAGGGGTATTCTACCATTCTGGCACTTGTTTCGGCTTCGTCTGAGGAAGAGAAGAAGACTGAAGATATTCCTGTCGTTTGTGATTTTCCCGACGTATTTCCTGAAGATTTACCTGGCCTTCCGCCTTATCGTCAGGTTGAATTCAGTATTGAACTTGCTCCAGGTGCGGCCCCTATTGCCCGAGCCTCGTATCATCTTGCACCTCCCGAGATGCAGGAGCTGTCTAACCAGTTGCAGGAGCTGTTAGAGAAGGGTTTCATCTGACCTAGTTCGTCCCCGTGGGGAGCCCCTATTTTGTTTGTCAAGAAGAAGGACAGAAGCCTGCGAATGTGTATCGACTACCGTGAATTGAACAAGGTTACCATCAAGAATCGTTATCCTCTTCCTCACATCGATGATTTATTCGATCAACTTCAGGGTTCTAGTTTCTATTCGAAGATTGATTTAAGATTGGGGTACCATCAGTTGAGGGTCCAAGAAGCTGATATTTCGAAGACCGCTTTTCGAACTCGTTATGGCCATTTCGAATTCTTGGTCATGCCTTTTGGCCTCACCAATGCGCCCGCCATTTTTTATGAATTTGATGAACCGTGTTTGTAAGCTCTATCTTGATAAATTCGTGATTGTCTTCATTGATGATATTCTAGTCTATTCCAAGAACGAAGTGGACCACCAGGAACACTTGTGTCTTGTCTTGGAACTCCCGAGGTGGGAACAGTTGTACGCCAAGTTTTCTAAGTGTAGCTTCTGGTTGCGGGAAGTCCAGTTCCTTGGTCATGTTGTGAATGAAAAAGGAATTCATGTTGAGCCAGCTAAGATAGAAGCCATCAAAGACTGGGAAGCACCAAAGACGCCATCTGATGTGCGGCAATTCCTGGGTCTTGCAGGTTATTATCGTCGTTTTATCGAGGGATTTTCGAAGTTCGCTCAACCCCTCACCTCGCTTACCTTCGACTGGGGTGATTCGCAAGATTCGGCCTTTCAGATGCTAAAGGCTAAACTCTGCTCTGCTCCTATCTTGTCCTTTTCTGAAGGCACGGACGATTTTGTGGTCTACTGTGACGCTTCTATCCGGGGTCTCGGTTGTGTGCTAATGCAGCGCGAGAAGGTCATTGCCTATGCTTCTCGTCAGCTCAAGGTTCATGAGAAAAACTACCCCACCCATGATCTGGAATTGGGTGTAGTAGTCTTTGCTTTAAAGATATGGAGGCATTACTTGTACGGTACCAAGTGCACTATTTACTCCGATCACAAGAGCCTCCAGCATATCTTTGATCAGAAGGTGTTGAATATAAGACAGCGTCACTGGGTCGAGCTTCTTAATGATTACGAGTGCGCTATTAAATACCATCCTGGCAAGGCGAATGTGGTCGCAAATGCCTTGAGGAGGAAGGAAACCGCTAAACCTCGTCGGGTTCGAGCTCTTTAGCTCACTATCCATTCCGGCTTACGCGACCGAATCCGTTCGGCGCAGCAAGAAGCTTTGAAGGAGGAAAACCTTAAAGCTGAAACCATGCATGGTGCTGATAGTCCTCTTGAGATCAGGTCCGATGGCCTACATTATTTCGCTGAAAGTATTTGGGTCCCTTTATTTGGGGGCTTGCGGGAGCTCGTTCTCAATGAAGCTCACAAGTCCCGGTACTCTATTCACCATGGCTCCGATAAGATGTATCAAGATTTAAAGATACTTTATTGGTGGCCGAACATGAAGGCGGATGTAGCTTCATATGTGAACAAGTGCCTGACTTGTGCCAAGGTCAAGGTTGAATATCAAAAGCCGTCCGGCCTTCTGCAACAGCCTGAAATTCCCGAGTGGAAGTGGGAGCGGATTACGATGGACTTTGTGACCAAACTCCCGAAATCGCCCAGTGGTTGTGACATGATCTGGGTGATTGTCGATAGGTTGACAAAGTCTGCACACTTCCTCGCTATCAAGGAAACCGATGGCCTTGAGCGTTTGGCACGTTTATATCTTAAGGAAGTGGTTTCTCGGCACGGGGTGCCTGTCTGTATTATTTCTGATCGTGATTCTCGATTTGCCTCTAACATCTGGAAGTCCTTGCATAAGGCTCTGGGTACTCATTTAGACATGAGCACAGCTTATCATCCGCAAACTGACGGTCAAAGTGAGCGGACAATTCAAACACTAGAAGACATGCTTCGGGCATGTGTGATCAATTTTGGCAAGGGGTGGGAGAGTCATCTACCGTTGGTGGAATTCTCCTACAACAATAGCTACCATTCTAGCATCAAGGCGGCTCCGTTCGAGGCTCTTTACGGGCGGAAATACCGGTCTCCTCTCTGTTGGGCTGAGGAGGGTGAGAGTCAACTCACCGGCCCAGAACTTGTGTAAGAGACTTCCGAGAAGATCGTACAAATCCGTAACCGCATGGCAGCAGCTCGGGATCATCAAAAGAGCTATGCCGATCGTCGTCGCAAGCCCTTAGAGTTTGAGGTTGGCGACAGGGTTTTATTGAAGGTATCTCCGTGGAAGGGCGTTATACGTTTTGGGAAGCGGGGCAAATTGAATCCGCGGTATGTGGGACCGTTCGCAATTCTAGAACGGATTGGACCGGTAGCATACAGGCTTGATCTGCCAGCTGAACTCAGTAATGTTCATAATGTCTTCCATGTCTCTAATCTCAAGAAGTGTCTGGCGGATGAATCCTTGGTTGTTCCTCTCGAAGAGATCAAGGTGGATGATCGTCTGTGTATTGTGGAAGAACCGGTTGAAATTCTCGACTATAAGATCCGTAGCCTTCGTCGGAGTAAAATCGGCATTGTTAAAGTTCGTTGCAACTCAAATCGTGGACCGGAGATCACGTGGGAACGGGAAGATCAGATGAAAGCTAAGTATACCCATCTATTTCCTAAGCGCGCGTTCGAATCAAGATGATGTGGCAACCGGAAAATTTTTCTTCCCTTTCGTCTCTCCTTTTTGGCTTTGAGGAATTTTTGGGACGGTAATTCTTTCAACAGGGGGATGATGTGACACCCGGCAAACTCAGGTTAGTAACATTGACTAAACTAGTAAGTCTACCTTAGCGAGTCATGCATATTACATACTTAACTGGGTCAGTCGAGTCATTACGATGATTCTGGGAATCATCGGGAGTCGTTACGATGATCCGCGGGATCATCGGGAGTCGGTCCATAACCATGTGTACAAGGATTGGTGATTCATGGAATCGCCGGGTTTAACGCACACACGCAAGTCTCGAGTCCCGGGAATTGGTGAACGGATGTAAACGTTTTAGTTATCGTGCATTTTGTGTTTGTAATCATTATGTGACTTGTCGGTATGTGAATACGTGTTTATATGTGTTAAAATAGTGTTTAACGCGCCAAAAACCCATTCTAGAACCATACAGGCGATTAGGAACCTGGAGGGCTCCTAATCGCCACTTGTATAGGCGAATAGGGGGAGGTTGATGGCGATTAGGGCTCTAATCGCCAGTATATAGGCGATTAGAAACCCTACTCGCCTGAACTGATTCCCTACTCGCCTGATCTGTTGTGCACGAGTCAAAACACCTATAAATACATTTTTGGCATGTTTTCTCATGTTGCTAAGGTAGCAGTCAATGGGCTAGGCGCACGAAGTCATGCACAGCGTCTAATATTTTGAAGCATATTAAACAATGTTTTGTAAACAATGATATGTCTTTTAGTTGTAAACAAGAAATGCTTCCACTGCTGGTTTACGGCTAGATGCATGATATTTTGGTTTTAAAAATATATATGAATGCATGTTTGTTGTATGTTTATTGTGATCATTGACTGAGATCCTGGTGTGTCACGCGCCTCGCTGTAAAACCCCGCATGTGGAATTTGAGGGTGTGACATATAAAATGGTCGAAAGTGGGTGATAATGTTCGAAGGTGAAGGATACTGGTCGAATATGGAAGTCTGGATAGTTATGTGCTGATTCGCCCATTTGAAGCGGCGAACCTGCACATTCGACCCTTACGGGGGGGGGGGGCGAATGTGCAGGCCTATATAAACTGAAATTTTGATTTTAATGTTAACTTTTGTCATTTGTGTTCTCCATTCGACCTGTATTTCTCTCTAGTGTTCTAGGCTTTTCTGAAAAGTGTTTATTTCATTGTAAACAACGTTTTGTAAGATTAATCAATATTGTTTATGAATGAAATGGAGTTTAAAAGGTGATTTGTGTGTTTTGTTCATATTATTATCATTTCGTAACTGATTTAGGGATTCCGCACCTAAATTGGTAGACTTGTTTGATCAAACTACTTGTTTTTGACAAATCGATCCTCCACAAAGTGGTATCAGAGCCTATACGGATCAAACAACTACGAATTGATAGTTTTTTAGCTGATTTGGACCCAAATTTAATCAAAATTTTTCTGTTTTGAATGAACAATGGTTTTTGATGAAAATTGATTGATTCGGACTAGTTTTCACGGTTAAAATCAATAATTCTCTTTATTAAACTTGTTCCAAATCAATTACGAAGCAAAACCTGCAAAACATCATCAAAATTCATCAACTTTTGAAAAATTGGGATCAAAATAACTGATTTTCAAAGAATAACCGTTTTTCAAATGAACAGGGTCGAACCTAGGAGAGAAAGGTCGAACGTGTGTGTTTTAGGTCGAATCTGAGATTTTTAGGTCGACCGTGGTTATTTTTAGGGTCGAACCTAGAAGTTGTGAGTGTGGTGTTGTACATTCGACCATATTTGGTACATTCGATCCTACGGGAGGTCGAAAGTGGGATTTTTGTGGTCGAAAGTGAGTTTGTGGTTTATATTCTACATTCGAGTCAACAGGACGTGTTGAACCAGGAACATTTCCACATTCGAACCCACGTTTATTGAAAAGGGTCGAACGTAGAAGCTGATAAAAAAATTTTCTAAGTGTTTCGCATTCTGGACTTCGTAGACGATATGTGGAACTTTCCAACAACACCAAGGCCTAATACTACACAACAACAACACGTTACTATGGATCCTTGTACTATAGCTGCACAGAAGACGAACAGTCAACCATCACAGCCGATCAATTACCTCGCAATGACTAGTTCGATGCCACAGACTATTGCTCAACCTCCACAACAACCCATGAATGATTATTGGGGAGTTGCAGTAGCCGCGGTACACTCTCAAACTACCAATGCTATTTCTACTCTAATTAATGATTTGTCTTCAGGTAGCGGGAGTCGTCCACCGAAGCTGATGGAGATGGTGGATTACAATCAATGGTACCAAAAGTTCAAGATTCATTTGGAGGGAATGTGAATGGAAGGCACCGAGGCATGGCAAATGATTGCTAAGGGTTATGTTGCACCAGTTTTGGAGAACACAGGTGAACCAATTCCATTGGAAAGTTTAGCTGAGGATGAGAAAAAGAAGTTTGCAGTGGAGAAGAAGGCATTCTCCCAACTATCTCAAGCTATCAACACTGATCTTCTACATCAGTTTGGATCTTGCACAACTTCCAAGCAGCTTTGGGATATGTTGAAGAATCGTCATGATGGTAACGAGAAAACCAGGAAGTTAAGGATGGAATAATTGAGAAAGGAATTTGAGAATTTCAATTATGTTGGAAATGAGACTATAAAGGAGCTTATTCCCAGATATTGTCATCTTTTGACAGAGTTGTCGAATTATGAGATTCAGATTCCAATGTCTGAGTTGGTAGACAAATTTGCAGATTCTCTACCACCATATTGGAACCAACATATTGAGGTCCTAAAAGAAAAAGATGCTTATCAATATTGGACCATCAATGAGTTTATTTAAAAGCTGGAGAACAAAGAGATGGAAGAGAAGAGGAAAGAAAAGAGAGCACAAGTTCTTCAAAATCTGAAGTTATATCATGGTAGTACATCTTCTACTTTGACTAGTTCAAGTACTAGTGGTACTGTTGCTCCACACATTGCTTGTGTTTCAAGTGTTATGGAACCACCCAAAACCCTGATAAACTATCTTGCTCAAACTTCATCTTACACACCACCATCATACACTATCAAAATTTATGTCTTCATTAGATAAGAAGAGAAAAAAAAATCAATGAGAAGTTAAAACGCTTGCAAGATATAGTTCCTGGATGCTACAAGGTAGAAAGATATGAGTTAATCTTTATATAGATATATACATTTTTTCTACTTGTTCATATGTCCTTTGACAATTACAAAAATTTATCTTCATAATATATCATTGTTTTGCTCCATTTAAATTTAGTTATTTGCTATAGACAATGGGAATCCGTGTGATGTTGGATGTAATTATCAACTACGTTGGATCGTTGCAGAATCAAATTGAGGTAATTTAATTATGCAACTAACAATTAAAACAATAAACAAACAATATTCAGAATTATGGATGAGAAAATATTTTTCAAAATTAATTAATACAGTTTTTCTCTTCTTTATGCATTTTTAGTTTCTGTCCATGAAGCTTTCAGAAGCCAACATGTTATATGACCAATTGACCTCAACTCTACTGAATTGGATGATATGGCCCCTATGAAGGTAACAGATGGCTTTCCTAATTATCCTTGTTAAGAAGTTGTGCATCTTGAATCATATATATTGTTAACAAAATAAAACGGACAAAATTATAAACATAACATTCTAGATTTGCTAATACGTTTCTAATATATTATAAATATGACTCCACTAACTGCAATGGATGAAAACTAAAGTTGTAGGGAACAAATAGACATGAAGGACAAATGATGGAGAGGATGGTTGGAGAAGGGTATGGAGACTTTCCTCAATTTCAATCAACATGGTCTCCTTCAACGCCATGAAATAGTTAACTCTATAAATCTATATATGCATGCTCAAATATAACTTTATATGTAAACTATATTTGTTCTAAGACTTTTAAGGTATTTGTTGATATATTTGATGGTCTTGTTAAACGTTGTATGAAGTGTGGTTCACAATATTATTTTGCTTTCGGCAATTATATATTGTTATAGTTCTAATTCTAATTAATAAAATATATTAAACACTAGCATAAGGAGAAAACAAAAACTTAACTATATGTTAATTACTTATGTTATTTGTGTTAAGAAATAAGAAATCGAAAAGCCATAAATTCACGCTCACGCTAATGAATCAATCCGAATCTTTATCTTCTATACTATATTATAAAGCATCAGTGAAGGATACCCGCAAAATTTAAGTAAATACAACATTTATTGCTTATAGTACAATGCTTATTGAAGTCATTTAGGGGGTAAAATTGTGTTTCTACCTAAATATTAAATTGTTGAAGAAATTAATTTAAACATAGTTATAAAATTGATGAGATAATTAATAATAATGTGGTCACTCTTTACATTCATAATCTCCATGTCTTTATTATGTTTGTATCAATGTTATATTCTTATAAATAGGGGTAACTTTGCTAAATAGTAACATACTTTTAGGAGTGTTCTAATCAAGTCACTCATAAAATTTTTTTTCTAATTAGGTAACTAAAGTTATTTTAGTGTTCTAATCATAGATAATTTACCCATTAAAAAGGTCATCAATCCATATGACTTTTATTTGGTTAATTTTTTAAATGTTGACTTAGATTATCAATAACAACATGGATTAAAAAATTGGAAAATATATTTTTAAAATTATGAAAAATATGAAAATTACAAAAAAAAATATGGAGAAAAATTAAAATAATTATAAAAAATATGTTAAATTATAAAAAAGTAAAAAACTAATGAAAAAAAATTTAAAAAATGCGAACTTTTTTTAAAAATGGCAAAAAAATATTAATTAAAAAATTATAAAAAATCAAATTATAAACTTTTTTAAAATTTTCGCAATTTTTTATTAAATATTCACAATTTTTATAAAAAAAATTTTCCCAATTAGATAAGTCAACTTTACCTTGATGTTCTAATCAGGTAATTGAAGTTTACTTTAATGTTCCAATTATAGATATTATACCTGCTATCCAGGTAAACTATATAGGATTAGAATATAAAATAAACTTTAATGACTTAATTAGAACAAATATTTTTATGAGTGATCTAATTGGAACATTAGTAAAAGTTGATTACCATTCTATAAAATAGTCCCTATAAATAGTGGTCATGTATTTGGTACATAAATAATGTGGTGACTCTTCACATACATAACTTACATATCTTTCAATGTTTATAACCTTATAAATAATGGTCTATCATTTGGTATATAAAACATATCAATGAATAAAGTTCTCTCTTCTTTCATTATTTCTTTCTTTCCATACATGATGTCTAGATTCTGCTTCTCATGTTATATAACTTGTATGTTGGTTGCTACTAGATTAATTATATACATAAACTATATTTGTTCGAAGACTTTTAAGGTATTTGTTGATCTATTAAATGTTCTTGTTATTCGTTGTATGAAGTATGGTTCACAATATTATTTTGCTTTCGACAATTGTATATTGTTTAAGTTCTAATTCTAATTAATAAAATAAATTAAACAATAGCATAAAGAGAAAACAAAAATTTAACTATGTGTTAACTAGTTATGTTATTTGTGTTAAGAAATAAGAAATCGAAAAGCCATAAATTCACGCTCACGCTAATGAATCAACCCGAATCTTTATCTTCTATACTATCTATACTATTATATAATGCATTCTAGATGGGCATCAAGGTAATTTCACTACCATTTTATGATGACATATCAAAAGCCACAAGTGTAATCCCCAAATTTTTACCCATTTCTTCCACTAATACCCTTGTGTACCACATTTGATGCTCATTATACAAATTTCTAATGCAACTCATTCAAGTCATTGTTTTTTGAAACCCTAGCATTCATTTACATACTTGTAACGTCTCTTATGAAGTATTCAAAGCTTCATTCTTTCTGCAGATTGTGCTGGTTTAGGATTACGACTTACAAGCACTTGACTCTGTATCGGGTAAGCCATAACCTGAAATATCAAATAATTATTGTGTTAGTAGATTATATATGTAGCACGATCTTGATTTCATTTATGAGATTGTTAGCATTTATACTATATGTACATATTTATTTTAAATCTCAACCATCTCTTTTCAGTTTTCCTACTTAAACCTCTTACATGGCTTGATTGACGTTCTTATTCACAAAATAACTACCATGTGTTTTATTTATATAAAATGAGCATATATGGATTCAGGATGAAGTAAGATTTTTATTGTATAAAAAAAGATTCATGACTTTTATTTATTATTTATTTTGCAAAAAAAAAAAAGTAGATGTGAATTTAATGGTATTTAACCCTCTATAGTGAATATTGAATAGCATCAAAGTTACTAACAAGCCCTGTATATCAGTTATGTTTCTCCTACTTATATCTCTTTATGTAATTAGTTAGTAATCATGAGATTGAAACATTCCAAAATTTTGATTAGGTGTTATGCAACCTGATAAAAGCATGTTCCCAGAAGTTGATAGCATTGGAAGGTAAATGTCTACCATCTATCTTAAAGATGTTTTTGTAGGATTACTGCCCTTTTGCGATGCAAGCTAGGTTTTTATTCATAGTTAATTAAAAGCGAGCCAGGATCCCGGCTAGGCACTCGGGTGAGGCTATTGTGCCTGAGGTGGACACGAGGGCGCAACGCAACCGTCTTTGAAAATTCCATGGGAAGCATGTGCCTCCTTCCAGACGCAATATGAGACGAGGCGATTGCTTGGGGTTCGAAGTCGGTAACTTCTGCTATTTTTCTTTTTCTTTCAAACACAGTGCAGCCCCGCCGCAACCCGGGGTTCCTGCTAGTATTTTAAAGCATCAGTGAAGGATACCCGCAAAATTTAAGTAAATACAACATTTATTGTTTATCGTACAATGCTTATTGAAGTCATTTAGGGGGTAAAATTGTCTTTCTATGTTAGGACAAAGAGGATTGGTGAAACCACTTTTGTAAACCTTAGTCTAATTCACTTCTGTCATTTTGGCTAAGTATAGAAGTACTGAAGAGAAGACAAGAAACTGCTGATTAGAAGATATGAGAAGTGCTGAAGAAGCAGAAGTTCTGAAGTCCAAACCAGACAAGTTCACTTCAGAAGTACTGAAGACAAAACTACTCTTCAATAGTTGTCCTTCATCAGCACTTAGCAATAGATATTTCCCACCGCCTTTTTGCATCAGTAGTTTATTGTTTATTATTACTTTTAGCTGTATTTGTTTCTTTCAATGTTGCAACTTGTGCAACTTGTTACTGTTGTTTCTGTACTTGCTTTTTGGGCAAGATACATGCATGTAAACGTCTATAAATAGGAGGCTTCAACCTTCTATTTTAGACATTGATTTTAATAGAAAAATCCTTCAAACACTCTCATTGTTCTATTCCATTTCTGTATTTATTGTGAATCTCTCTAAGTATCTAATTCTCATTTACAGCTTAGATTCATAATAAATACTTTGTCATTTATTAGTTTCAAACATCAAGGGGGAGTTATAACTCTGCCTTAGTGTAAAAAGTGTTGCTTTAATTTATAACATTCCGCTGTGCTTATAATCTGATTTACAAGGACTTGCTAAACACTTAAGTGTCACGATAGCAAGTTCTTACTTAGCAAAAGAGCAAACTGATCCAACAATTGGTATCAGAGCATTGGTTTATCTGATCACATATCAATCTAACAAATTGAGAATCAGACACAAAGCTCTTATTGATATTCAATAAAAAGATCAAAAGTTCACTTTTTATCAATATCCATCACTTAAAAGAGTCATCTGACAAATCTATACTCTTTAAAATGGATCCACATAATACTGGTTCTACCACTAAACCTGCCATGCTTGTGAGAAATGAGTACAATATATGGCAAAAGAGAATGGCACATACCTTGTCACAAACCAACACAGGTTGTTCGAGATCTGTGATATATGGTCCTCACAAACCAGTAAATATAAATCTTGAAACTAAAGAAGGGATTCCAAAGGATCCCAAAGACTATACAGATGAAGATTTCCTAAAACTTGAGCTAGATGCAAAAGCATTCTCTATGTTGGCAATGGCTCTCCCAAATGAAATATACTCTGGCCTTTTACATTGTGAAAGTGCCAAAGAACTTTGGGACTGTCTTAAAGAACAGTTTGGAGGAACTGAAGAGGTGATTGCCAACACCAGAGAAATTTTAGCTCAACAATATGAAACATTTGCTTATATTAATGGGGAAACTTTGACTCAACAATTTGAAAGATTCTCCTCATTAATCTCTGAGCTAAAGTTAAATGATCAGACCTATACAACAGTATCTATGTTACGTAGATTTTTAAGGTCTTTACCTGACAAATGGGAAACTTACTCCATTGTCTTAAGATCCTCACCAGATTTTAGCTCCCTCACTCTTACAAAACTCCATGGGAGATTACTTACTTTTGAGAGAGAAATTGATCAAAAGAAGAAATTACAAACTTCTGGTAAAACTGCTGATGACTACCTACCAGGTAGTACAGCACTTTTGGGACAAGATTCACCAACTTGTTCCTATGGATCTTATGACAATATTGACATAACCACTGGGATCTCATCAGAAAGATCTTTCCCAGGTTATGACAATGATGACCAAAGTCAAACTGCTGATAATCTATGTTTTATCATGGATGATTTGAAAAATTTTAGCAGTGATGACTTAGAAGAAATGGACATATTACACCAACTGGCCATGCTAAGCATTAAAACTAACAAGTTTTATAAAAGGTCAGGAAGGAAATTTCCAGGATTGACCAGTAATACAAAAATTGGTTTTGACAAATCTAAACTGAGATGTCATAAGTGTCAGATGTTGGGACACTTTGCTAGAGAGTGTAGAAGCTCTAGCTTTAACCAATCACAATCTGGAAATAACTATAACCCCAATTATAATAGGAACAATGGAACTCAAGGGAGTGCTCATTTTGTACAGGCACAAGCTCCTCAACAGCAATATATGCCTCAAGTACAATATGTTCAAGTGCCTGCTCAACAAATGCAGAGCCAACAATCAATCCCTCCCTTTCCAGCTGCTCAACTTCCTACACAGCCTCAACAACCCTCACAACAAAGTCTTTTTACCTCAGGGTATGTTGACTGGAGCAGTCTCCCTTATGACACCACAGAGTGCAATCCTGATGCAGACAACAAAGTGTTTGACATCAATTGGGGAGAACCAGACAATGGCAGAAAGAACTTTGCCTTAATGGCATTTGAAGGCTGTACTTCAAAATCTGCATTGTCACAGGTATCAAAAGAATCTTTGACAAAACTTTGCTCAAATTCTTGCAAAGAAACTTTTGCTCTCATAAGAGAGACAAACCTGCACTTACAAGGCAAAGCCAATGATTTAGAAAGAAAATACACACAGATAAAATGTGATTTAGAAAGAAAACTATGTGCTAAAACAAAAGAAGTTTCTAAATTAACTGACTCTGCTATTGAAACCCAAGCACAAATCAAAATCATGCTAAATGACCTGGGAGATGTCAGACAAGAGCTTGCTGACACCAGGATCACTTGTGAAAAATGGGTGGAATCTTGTAAGGGGTATCAATTATTGCTAAACAAACAAAGTGCTTCAAATGTTAAGTTTGGCATAGGATACCATCATGTTGAAACACCAACAGATTTTTCTCCCAAAACTACTGAAGATGGGAGAAGAATTGTTTCAAATGAAGCTTCTGAAGGGAAAGAATGCACATCTTTCCATGAAAACTTTCTAAACAGAAATCCTGGCATTTTTAAAGAAAGTACTTCAGAAGTATTTACAAAATCTGACAACAAGCCATCAGTAGTTTCATCTACATCAATAGTTGAGACCCTGAAAACTACTGATGAGCAAAATCTTTTCACAAATGTCAGAAATTTGCCTTTAGATCAAAAACAAAAGGCAAAAGAATGTGAAATTTGTGGCCTGTTCAACCACAAAACTGAATTTTGTAGATACAGAAAAGGAATTCAGTTCAATCAAAAATTTAAACAACAGGTTGTGGGAAATCAAATCAGAAATGATTATGAAAGAGTCTTTAAACCCAAGAAACAACAACCTGAAAACACCTTTTCTCAGAAAAAGATAAAATCTCAACCAAAATCTTTTTCTCAAAATTCCTTGTCAGTAGTTAGACCAGAATCATCAGCAGTTTCACAAACTGCTGAGATTCAAAATCTAAAGAACATGGTAGAACTACTGATGACCAAGGTTGATGGTGGTCCTAAAAAGGATACCACCATGGTTCTTAATGAAAAATCCATTGCCAAAAAGACATGGATTTCTCAACCTAGTCAAGAACAAACTGTAACTGTTCTCAAGAGCAAACCCAAAGCCAAACAGGCTTGGGTTTTTAAATCTAACTAATTTGCTTTTATGTGCAGAGAGTTTCCAGGGGCTTAAACAGCATATGGTATGTTGATAGTGGAGGCTCTATGCACATGACTGGATGCAGATACCTGATAAACAACTTTATCAGCCAAAGAGAAGGATCTGTATCCTTTGGGAACAATGCTAAGGGATATGTGCTAGGACATGGCAATGTCTCCTCTGGCAAAATACAGTTCGACAAGGTCAATCTGGTGGAAAACCTTGAATACAACTTGCTGAGCGTGTCACAAATGTGTGATAAAGGATATTCTTCCTTTTTCACAAAGACAGCTTGCAAGATCATCTCACCAGAAGGCCAGAAGTTGATAGAGAAGATTATAAAAGATCATACTTTGCTGATTGCCAAAAGATGTGGCAATGTCTATGCAGTGGACATTGAGAAAGACAAAGTATTGAACAACACTGCGTGTTTCTTCTCAAGGGCATCAACTTCAGAAACAGATCTCTGGCACAGGAGACTTGGCCATGTGAACTTTAAAACCATAAATAAAGTCACAAAAATGGGCTTGGTCAGAGGTCTACCTTTGAAAGTATACCAGTGTCAAGAACACTGTGTATCCTGTTTAAAGGGAAAACAGCATAAGTCCTCCTATAAGTCTATTGAAGAATCAAAAACAACTGCATGTCTTCAACTACTCCATATGGACTTATTTGGACCTGTCAAGATTATGAGCCTTGGTAAAAAGAAGTACTGCTTAGTCATCATTGATGACTACTCAAGATTCACATGGGTATTCTTCTTATTTTCCAAGGATGAGGCTGCTGAAATCATCAAGTTCTTCATTCTACAAGTAGAGAAACAATATTCTCTATCTGTCAAAACCATTAGAAGTGACAATGGGACAGAGTTCAGGAACAAAACTCTGGATGAATTCTATTTGTCTAAAGGGATTATTAGACAATACAGTGTTCCCAGAACTCCTGAACAAAATGGTGTAGTAGAAAGGAAGAACAGAACATTGATAGAAGGAGCAAGAACAATGTTAGCTGATTCTGGACTGCCATTGTACTTTTGGGCAGAAGCAGTTAACACTTCATGTTATGTTCAGAATAGAGTTCTTGTGGTCAAGAGACATTCCAAGACTGCCTATAAAGTTCTTCATGGCATGAAGCCCCTTATCTCCTTTTTCAGGGCTTTTGGGTGTCAATGTTTCATCTTGAACATCAAGGAATCTATTTCAAAGTTTGCTGCCAAAGTTGACTCAGGTTACTTTCTTGGTTACTCTTCAACTAGAAAAGCCTACAAGGTTTTTAATTCTCACACCAGGATAGTAGAAGAAACATTGAATGTCAAGTTCAATGAGTCAAAACACATTCTTATTCCAGCACATCCTTCTGAACTCTTTGACCTTGACAACTTTCACTTTGGACCTGAAAAGACTGTTACTTCTTCCAAACCTACTTATTATGGTGATCAAAGGTTTGAAGATGAGGATCCTACACCATGGACTCCTCAAACAATCATTAAGTCAACTATAACACCATCAGAAGTTTTTCAAACTTCTGATCAAACAAATACTGAAGGCCAAACTCAAACATCTGCTTCAGCACCTGCAACTACTGAAGAAGCTGAAACTGCTGAACCAGATATTATAGACCTCAGTAGTTTGTTTGAAGAACAAGAGCCACCTACACCTGTCAGTGGTTTACAACAACTGATTGAACACAGAGATCATCCACTTGATCAAATCATGGGTGATATAGCTTCAGGTGTTCTTACCAGAAACCAGCTCTCCAACTTTTGCCTATTCTCAGCCTTTATTTCACAGTTGGAACCAAAGAAGTACCAGGAAGCCCTCAAAGACAATAATTGGGTGCAAGCTATGCAAGATGAACTGCTTCAGTTCAACAAGCAACAGGTCTGGGAAATCTGTCCTTTACCTCAAAACAAGCAACCAATTGGTACAAGATGGGTTTTTAGGAACAAACAAGATGAAGCCGGTATGATAATCAAGAACAAGGCAAGACTGGTAGTTCAAGGGTACTCTCAAGAAGAGGGAATTGACTATGATGAAACCTTTGCTCCAGTTGCAAGGCTTGAGGCCATCAGGTTATTTCTGGCCTATGCCATTTCCAACAAAATTAAAGTTTATCAAATGGATGTGAAAAGTGCATTTTTGTATAGAAAAATCAAAGAGGAAGTGTATGTCTGTCAGCCACCTGGGTTTGAGGATCCTTCTCATCCCGAGTGGGTGTACAGATTGGACAAAGCTCTTTATGGGCTTAAACAGGCTCCAAGATCCTGGTATGATACACTCTCCACCTTTTTACTCAAAAATAACTTTACAAGAGGTGCCATTGATAAAACACTTTTCATTAAACATGTTGGAAATCATGTCTTACTTGTTCAAATTTATGTTGATGATATCATTTTTGGTTCAACAAACACAAAACTGTGTGATGATTTTAAGAAACTCATGCAATCAAAATTTGAGATGAGTACCATGGGAGAACTGCAGTACTTTCTAGGACTGCAGATCAAACAACAAACAAATGGAACTTTTATACATCAATCAATATATGTTAAAGAATTATTGAACAAATTTTCTTTAAATGACTGTAAATCATGTTCCACTCCCATGACACCAATCACACAAGTTGAACCTGATGATCAAGGAAAACAGGTTGATCAAACCATGTACAGATGTATGATAGGTTCCCTTTTATATTTAACTGCTTCTAGACCAGATATTATGTTTTCAACATGTGTCTGTGCTAGATATCAATCAGCACCAAGGGAATCACACCTTATAGCAGTCAAAAGAATTTTCAGATATCTGAAAGGAACTCCAACACTGGGAATTTGGTATCCTGCTTCAAGCAATACCAAGTTATCAGCTTTTTTAGATAGTGACTATGCAGGGTGTAAGATGACAAGAAAGTCAACATCTGGTGGTTGTCAATTCCTGGGTAACTGTCTAGTGTCATGGCAATCAAAGAAGCAAACATCTGTTGCAACTTCAACTGCTGAAGCTGAATACATTGCAGCTGCAAGTTGTACATCACAGATACAATGGCTCCAGTATCAACTTCTTGATTATGGAATCAAAGAGACCAAGACACCTTTGTTTGTAGACAGCAAATCTGCCATTAGCATCATTCAAAATCCGGTACAGTTCTCAAAAACCAAACATATTGAGATCAGGTACCATTTCATAAGAGATTGCTATGAAAAAGGCAAGATTGAGGTGAAGCATGTAGCAACAGCTAATCAAATAGCTGACATCTTCACTAAACCCCTTGACACATCAACATTTCAGAAGTTAGTATCCATGCTTGGAATGCTAAATTTGTAAGTGTTTACTTTATTTTTTTTTTTTTAACTTGTATGCATATCAGTTAGAATCCAAGTTAACACTTGATTCTACCCAACTCTACATCAAACTTCTACATCAATCACTACTGTTATGCATAAAAACATCAAAATTTTCTTTTTCCTTTTTCCATCCTTGATTCCATCCTGTTCACCTTGGTGGAATCCAAGTTAACCTTTTCCTTCTTTTTTCTGGTTTTCACTTACAAAAGACAAAAGTCTGAAAACAAAACTTCTGAAAAATAAAACTATTGATTAAACAAAAATCAGTATGAGAGAAACTACTAATGAACAAAAATCATCAGTATGGGGGTAATTTTCTGAAAAAGTGTGTAACTTCTGATAAAATAACCTTCAGAAGTTATGAATAAAGTATTTATAAAAACATTTCTCATCAGATGTTAAAATTACTGAAGAGAAAATGGGAACTACTGATGAAGTAATCCTTCATCAGCAGTTTAAGTCAAAATGGCAAATCTGATTTTTCCCATCATCAGAGGTTTGACCTAATCAGTTTAAAACCTCTGATAAAGAGATTTTTAACCAAAGGCGGTTTTAAAACTTCTAATAAAGAAGATTCAAGCGGTTAAAACTTCTAATAAATACCTTTTCTACACACTTATCCTTTCAAACTCAAAAATATCCCTCCTTCTCTCTCAAAACTCTCTCAATAACCTATACCTGCAAATCCACTGTTCGATCAAAAACCCAAACCACATGGATCTAGTTCTAAAACAGGGACATAATCAAAGGGCCTTTCTTGAAAAACAAGAAGGCTGGTCCCAATACGATGAGATCATTGATCTTGTCGTCAAATCCCAATATTTTACTGCTCTCACAATAAACCCTCCAATTCACACTGAAACTCTGAATGAGTTCTGGGCAAATGCTGAGACGGTTACAATGGGTGATGAGGTCATTTCCCTCAACTCAAGAATAAAAGGGAAACAACTGACCATCACACCGGCCACACTAGCAACAAGACTGGGTCTGGATGATGTAACTGCCCCTGACCATGTTGCTAACACTGATATTCATCTAACCATGACTGAGTGTGGTTATCAAGGTACTCTCTCCCATGCTACAATATTCAAAAAATATTTTGAACCAAAATACAAGCTTTTGTTTCATTATATTATTATGTGTTTGAGTCCAAAAACAGGGTCTTATGACCAGATGCCCTCCACTTTTCAACCAATATTTCATTCCATTGTGAATGAAACTAAATTCAGGGCATCAAAACTATTTTTCAATGAGTTGGTGTTACATCACAATAATACCAAGAAAAAGTTTTTGTTATACCCAAGGTTCATTATGCAATGCATAATAGGGGAACTGGGTAATGAGGTGCTTGTGGGAAAATTTTCAACTTTAAATCCTTTAACATCACAAGCATACTCAAGGCATAACAAACCGGCTGCCTGGCCAGAAGATGATCAGGGAGAACAACAACAAGTCCCCCTGAAGCCCACATTTTCCAAACTCACACCACCAAAAGCCAAAAAGCCCAAGCCAACAAAAACTGCACCCCACCAACCCAAAAGAAAAGCTGTTCAGGAGGTTGAGATGCCTGAACATGCTCATGAGCATTCTGCTCTTCAAATAGATGAGACTGAAACACCCTCTCAGTCTCATCCATCTCAAACCCCACCAAGAGCACCCATAACTGTTTTATTCAAAAGAAAAAGACTTAGAAAAACATATCAAACACACTCTTCTTTTGAAACTACTGAACAACAACTTTCACCACCTATTGCCCAAACTACTGAACCAACCCCACAAATTTCTGAACAAGAGGCAATAGAAATTGCCAAACTTCTCTCTGGGCTAAAAGAGAATGTCCCATCTGATCATGTCAGTCCCCAACAACCACAACAAACAGGGGACATAACTACTACATCAGACATGGATGTGGACATCTCTAGCCCTATCCCAAGAGATGAGGGTGGACCAGAGTCTTTAAGCCCAATTTTAGAGACTCTTGGGGCATCTGAGGCTGCTACTACTCAGTTACCACCCAGTGGTGGATCTGAGGATAGAAGTAACATAGCTAAGACCTCAGATGTGGCAACTACTGATGAAGGCTTAATGCCTGAAGTAGGAAATCCTCAGTACCAAGAAAAAGAGGTTCATGAGAGAACTGAGTTGGGCTCAGCTCATGATTTAACTGAGACAGTCCTCATTGAGGGCAACATCAGGGATTCAGATGATTCCATTAGTTTGGATGATGTTTCACACACTCAAACTACTGAATTGACGGCACTTTCTGAAGGTCCTGTTTCAGAGGTATCCAGGCTCAAGAAGCCAGTCACCTCTGCACAGGTTAAAGCCCACTCAATCCCTAAAACCCCTAGAGTGGCATCCTCTGTACAACATGAGGATCTCCCAAAAACACCCCCTTCACAACAAATACATACCCAATTCCCTGGGCAAACAAGCATAGACCTGAACCAGCTATGCAGCCCAGAGGGTCCCCTGTACCACATGATGAATACACTCATCAGAAATCACTTCCAAACATATACAGCTGACTTGGAGCTGTCCATCAAAAACCAATTTGGAGTGATCAAGACCAAGATGAACGATCTGTCCAACAAAATAGACTTCAACAGCAAACAGATTGCTCATCTTCAAGGACAATTCTCCCAACCCTCTGCTTCAAGGGTTAAAATTGATGAATCCAAAAAGGGGGAGAAGATCAGGGAACCTAAGGAGTCATTCCAAGCCAGGATAAGGGCAAGAGTGGCACTCCTTGAAAGAGATCAAAAAGATCAGGCCAGGAAAGAAAAATTGGCCAAACAGTTTGGTGTCTCAATAGAAGAAATTGAAGCTGCAGAGAAAGAAGATGAGACCCAAACATCTGAAGAATCCCTAAGGCAGAATGAAGAAACTTCTGATGACAAAACTTCTGATGAAGAATCAGAAAGTACTGAAGATAATCCTTCAGTAGCTGACAAACCATCAGCAGTTGTCAGCACATCAGAAGTTAACACTTCCAAACCTCAAACAACTGAACCTTCCAGAACCACTGCTCCCATTCAACCAACATCTGATCCCATCAGGCCTACAACTGTTACTACAATGACTGTATTAAACCCTTCTCCTATCTCTCAATCAGCTGAACTATTAGAGAAGAGCTTAATTGCAGCCAACAAGAAGGCCAGAGAAGATCAGATTTGGAAATCTCTGGAAGAAAGGGATGATTTGGATTTAAGCCATAAAGAAAAACTTCAGGCTTATGCAGCTGAACTACAAAGGCAGGCTAGCCTTGATGAGATTGCTGAACAAGATAAAAGACAACAACTGGTGTCTTATATTACCAAGAACAGCAAGACTAAAGCCTTTACACTCAAAGGACTCTCTATGCAAGAGCTGACAAGAAGAGCACAACTGCTTGCAGACAAAGTGGCCACAAGCAAAGATGGAAAGGCCAAGAGAGCCCAGATAATAGAAGTGTTAGTAGCAGAAGGATATGGTTCAAAAGCCTCAGTATCCAGATGGAAAGAAGAAAGACTGATTGATACTTATAGAAAATACTTGGCTGCCAAGGCTGCAAATCCTGAGAAGTTTCAAACTGCTGATCCTTCAAGATCAGTAGTTAGAACTTCTGGTGCATCTAGAAGAACTGCTACTCAGAAGAAGAAGGCAGAGGACAATGTCAAAACTGACTTCAAAATGGTACTACTTGAAGGAAGTTCAATAGTCCATTCAGATTTTGACATTGAGGAGAAACCTCTGCTAACACAATTCAGGGATCCTTCCACTTTTGCTTATCAAATACAAAAGACCATCAAAGAAAAGCTGCATACCAGAGTAGTGACTGAACACCATCTCCCAACTGTTCAGATGCCTGATATGCAACAACAACAAGGAAGAGAATCCCACCTGAGGCTATCTGAAACTGAAGACATCCAGCACTCAGGACCATCAACCCAAGGGACAAGTCTGGTTCCCTATTCTTCTGACTTTAACAAGTCAAAGATCCCTATCATCAGATGGTCACTTACTGATAACAACTCAGTACTGTTGACAAGAAGAGACCTCTCAAGCAGGGCTTACAAGAAGATCAGTGATCTGAAGAAACTGTCAACACAAGACCTGCTCACAATTCAACATCTAGAACCACAGAGAGGATCTCTATCTGATGGTCAGTTAAACCAGCTCAAGAACACCATGTACAAAGAGATATGGAAGATTGTTCAAGACAGAAGAAACACATAAGGAATTAGTAAGGTTTTGGCTTCATCAATCCAGGGGGAGATTGTTAGGACAAAGAGGATTGGTGAAACCACTTTTGTAAACCATAGTCTAATTCACTTCTGTCATTTTGGCTAAGTATAGAAGTACTGAAGAGAAGACAAGAAACTGCTGATTAGAAGATATGAGAAGTGCTGAAGAAGCAGAAGTTCTGAAGTCCAAACCAGACAAGTTCACTTCAGAAGTACTGAAGACAAAACTACTCTTCAGTAGTTGTCCTTCATCAGCACTTAGCAATAGATATTTCCCGCCGCCTTTTTGCATCAGTAGTTTATTGTTTATTATTACTTTTAGCTGTATTTGTTTCTTTCAATGTTGCAACTTGTGCAACTTGTTACTGTTGTTTCTGTACTTGCTTTTTGGGCAAGATACATGCATGTAAACGTCTATAAATAGGAGGCTTCAACCTTCTATTTTAGACATTGATTTTAATAGAAAAATCCTTCAAACACTCTCATTGTTCTATTCCATTTCTGTATTTATTGTGAATCTCTCTAAGTATCTAATTCTCATTTACAGCTTAGATTCATAATAAATACTTTGTCATTTATTAGTTTCAAACATCAAGGGGGAGTTATAACTCTGCCTTAGTGTAAAAAGTGTTGCTTTAACTTATAACATTCCGCTGTGCTTATAATCTGATTTACAAGGACTTGCTAAACACTTAAGTGTCAAGATAGCAAGTTCTTACTTAGCAAAAGAGCAAACTGATCCAACATTCTACCTAAATATTAAATTGTTGAGAAAATTAATTTAAACATAATTATTAAATTGGTGAGGAAATTAACAATAATGTGGTGACTATTTACATTCAAAACCTCCATGTCTTTCATAACTTGATATTTATATTATTTACACATGTTGGTTATAAATACAAAGAATATATGGTGGTTAAATCTTGGTTAACAACCTATTTTTCACAAATAGGTTAAATATATATTTATTTAAAAACCAAAAATCACTTAACTTGTTTGTTTAATTAAAAGTTACTTATAAAGTTTTATTAAACATATACAACCAATATTACCGGTAATGACAATATGATATTTGCCGGTAATGATAACATGACATAATTTTTTGTCGTATTCTCAACTAAGTTTAGTAGTTGTTGCCTAAGTTAATAGTTTGTTTATATTTATTTTCTACAAGTCCAAGAAGCATCTTAAAAATAAAATCCATTAACAATATATTTACTTGATCTAGCATGCCTTTAAAATCAAATACTACACAATATATCATGAGATGATCGATAAACTAACAGTAACATGTATCGTGCTAGAAATTGTCTCTCCGCAGCAACACGCGAGGTTCCCCACTAGTATATAATAAAAGAAAATGGGTGTTACACATGGCACTTGGTGAGACCATCTCCACCTTGATTTCCCTTGAAAAGTCTTTGTCTCTCTCTTGTGAATGACACATGCGCTTTCCCTCACGATTTTTAAATGATAATAACTTTCATATACTACATTTTTCATAAAAAAAAATGGCATCAAATTAACGAGTGTTTTATTATCTTTCAAACGAGCATCATAGTGGTATACAAAAATGAAAAAAAAAAAGGATTTTTTAGTGAGTTTTTGTTGATGCAGAAAAAAAAACACAATGTATTCAGATAATTCATTAATCATGTCTAGGAACGTCACTAATCATGTTAACATAGTATATATGTTTTTGAACCTACTATTACATATAACAACCTGCTAACTATATATATTTGCAAGTGTAGTCTTTTTGGGAAAAATCTATTTTTTTTTTTTTGTATTTTGATTGGTGTTGTTAGCAACATTGATAACAAAAGTTGCTAATCCGGTTAGTTGTAGCTCATGATTCTTTGACGCAAGGTAAATCTCTAGCTTATAAGTGATAATTAATCATCTAACCATACACGCCCTTTAGATCGTTTTTAATGTATGTACATTGAAATCGACTGACATGTGGTGATTATTGAAATAGATACTTAAATTATGTACGAGTAGAGAAAATAGTCGGGAGACATGAAAAGTTACTATCCTGCAATCTTTTTAGTCAATAGCTGTTAGAACATTTTTGTTTATCTTCAAAATGGATCTTCATTGCTAACCTATTGATTCTTTTATTTAGTGACACTCAGGTGATCGATTGTATATCCATAACAATGATTGAACAAGTATGTCATTATTTTCACATATACTCATTTTACACATTAGAATCGCCTATCATCATCACGACATATCATTTAATATCAATTTTATTGTTATTTTCCGAGTTTCACATCACAGTTTTAGAGTGTATCGAGGAAGTGATAAACTTGTATAGAGACTTCACTTGAGTAAGAGGCGCACATGTAGAATTAAAAGTATGTTTTATGAGTTATTAAGTGTTGAACCTTTATAATTTTTTTTTTCCTTCGAAAGAAATGGCCTATTCCTTACATGGTATACACATTTTGTCACTTTATATTAGATTTGTCTATTTTGGAAAGTTCTCGGAGGATAAACTAGTTATCTATTATAAACCAATATAAGTTTGGATACGTGTCATTTACTTAGAGCATCTGTTTTTTTTTTTTTTTTATTTTACTTTCACTTTCTCCTACTTAATTATGAATACTTATCTTTTAAATAAAAAATATTATTTCTCCAACTTAATTATGATATTTATCTCGCAATTAATGATATTATATTCTTATGAATAACTATTTTTTTATTAAATATAGTTATTTTATTTTTAACCAAATAAATTAAATGTAAAATTAATTATTATTACTTCAAATAAATTTATATGTTTTTACTTAAAAAGTTCACCAAGTTCAAACTTATGTTAGCTAAAATATTAAAAATAAAAAATAATGAAAATATTACATTTATCGGCCGTGTGATTTTTAGTGATTCTCAAGGGTAGTAAGGAGGTGAATATTGCGAGTAAATGGGGAGATATGAAGTGGGAAAGAGAAATAAATAGACACATGAGATGAAATGGGTGAAAGATTCGTATACTTAATCTACATTTGCATAGGTTAATTAGCAACATGTTTTGGTATATATCTATGATGTAATAATTTTAGGTTGTAGATATATATTATTGGAAAAGTAAACACCGTTTACATATATAGTTAACTAGTTGAACAAAATGTTTAATATAAAACCGAATTTAAGTAAAATGTATGACGACCAATTTACAGATAAATAGAGGAAACCAGGGTATGTTGGTCTAACAACACTTATGATAAACCAGGCTGTTTTATCTTTAGCATCATCATTAATTTATTTTATTTTATTTTATTTTGACAAGACAAAAGATAAACAAGATTAGTGGTGATTTAACTAGCACTTATGAGATGCATGTGCTTGTGTTCCCTTAATGTCTTAACCTTCATTAAAACACCTCAAATCAGTGAAGGAGCAACAAGGGTTACTAGCGTATCATAATTTACATCTATCTTTTATATAAATTGAATTTCTCATAAAAATATAGTTTAATGTTTGGATAAGGTGTTGGACGTTATAGACACCACACAGTGAGAAACAACCAAACTAGAATAAATGGACCGTATATACATTTTGGTAAAGGCCAAATAATTAATCAATAGAAGTAGTCATTTCAACTATATAGACGATCGGTAGATTCAATGAACTCATAGAAGTAGGAATAGATGTCTATCCTTTTTTTTTTTTTTTTTTTTTTTTTTTTTTTTTTTTTTTTTTTTTTTTTTTTAACGGGCAATGAATCAATTCCGAGCACTCTCGGGCACCCTTTTGGCAAATAAGGTACTCGAGAGTACCCGGGCCATCAATTGCCACCAATTCCCGGGAAAACCGACCACTCATCCGCCCGAAGGCACGACGGTGAAATAATCGGTAAAACCAGTCGGGATCAGGACTCGAACCCAAGCCAATGGCCGGGTCATCCCTCATTTCCCCTCCACCAAAGTCCTCCAAATGTAGCTAGTGGGAATTGAACCCAAGCCTCCCATAGAAAACTTTAGGCCCTCAACCAACTAGACTACAAATCGTCATTTCAACTATATAGACAAGATCGGTAAATTCAATGAACTCATAGAAGTAGGAATAGATGTCTATCTTTTCTAATATCCAAATTGATTTTTTCCCCCTTAAATTCTAAGTTATTGTGAACCCTATTTTTTTTTATCATTTCTTAAGACATCGATTTTCTAAACCCATAACTACTATTTGAAAGAAATAAACGGGAACTTATAGAGTGACTGTCACACTAGAACTGCACCTCTAACCCTGCTTGCATGGAGGTGTTTGGAATTTCAAACCAATAAATCGGACGATATGCACATTGCGTTGTAGTGGGGCCTCCAAAAGGGTTGTGTTTGGATTTCCGGAGTAGTCCAAATGATTGTGTAGGTCCTTTGTGACCATTTGTAGATATTAAAAAAAAAAAAAAAGGTTAACGGCTAATTCCTCAAACAAAAATTAAATTTAATTCAACCTAAACACTGAATAAACACACTTTTGCATACATATATTACATAAACTACCACCCTTTGTAGGATCGTGTTCCGGACAAGAAACGATGTATCACGCGCGTTTCGGACTAAATGCAGAATCAATAACCCGATTAGCTGTCATAGGTGAGTGTTTATGGATAAGATAATAGTCATAATACCAGAAAATAAACTTATATGTGAAATCTTGTTCCATCGGCATGAGTGGGATCTTTGTCATTATCTCTGGTGGGTGATCTGCTTCCAAATGGGCTTACCAATGATATGATGTATCTTATCAGTCTGGTAGCTCTTTGGATACTGCGACTTTAAGTACACCCACTTTGTGTTGCTTTCCTTCTCCAATAAACCTCTAACCTCTGTACATCTCAAGGTGGTTGGTCGTCTTACTCGGGTTCAAACGGGCAAGATCACAAACGTACCAGTATGGTAAGGACTTGATCCTATACACACTTGCAAAGTATAGAATGCCGGTCTCGAACTTGATCCCAATCGCATCAAACTGTACCACATACATCTAGCTGACAATGTTGCCAGACATGAGATTCCATTTCTGTCTATCTTTCCTTGCTTGAGCTGCCGCTGGCATTCCCCTCGAATACCAATCATCACACGTTGGCTGAACTCGTTTCTTTTTCTCTGCATTTGTTTCATGAATATCTTCTAGTGGTTGATTCTTTAACGATCTATCAATCATCTCAAAGTTAGTGTGTGTCAGTACATTGATCTCAACCTTGATCTTTCCAGTTTCATGGACATACTCATGATATTCTTCAGGTGTAATATCTTCGATCTTAATGTCGTCCAACAGATCATCTTCATTAAACGTTTATATGAGTCCGCCGGAGTTAACTGTTCATTAGTGATATCGAAGATCTAGGCGACTTCTTCGCTGGATGGCTTTGGAGGTATTTCACCTTCCTCCAAATTCATATAAGGCTTGGTAACTGGATTCCCATCATCAATAGTGAAGAACATGTTGTAGAACTGCTCGGTCCATGCCAATGGCACTGATTTCGAAGCTACAACTTCCGTGAATAGCCTAGGATCTTCTTCAGTTGGACTGGGCTGCGAGGAAGATTCTCCCGCACCCGGTTCACCACCTTGATCTTGGTCTTTGTTTGCTTACCTTTTCCTAAACTGTGCATCGACTGCTTTTGTCATAACGTTCACTACACCACCATCACTTCCGGTATCCTCCTCCTCATCCCCAGAATGATCATCACCAGACTCATAATCACCACCTTCATCATCTTCTTCATCATCATCACTTTCATCACCACCATCGCCATTCCCAGAGGTGAGTCTCTTATGCTTGTTCCGATACTTGTCAACTCTCTTCTTCACTTTCTGATTTTCTAACTCTACAATAGCAAGATGATTCTTTGTATCATCGTGTGAGTCAGTTAACAAGAAAATCTCTTGCTCATCGCTGGATAGCTTGAGCATCGCCGCGTCAAGTGTATCTTAAAGTCTTTTCTTCTCTGACCTTATTTTGTTGATCATGGTCAAGAAGTGGCGAACTCTGTTTTTTTGATTTGGTTATCCTTCTCTGGTTCTCCAAATTCTAAGCAACCTGCATGTGCAACATGCTAACCAGGTCATTAATCTGAGACTAGAGTGATGGAGTAGGATTGTGACACCCGTCAATCTAAGGTTAATAACTTTTATCAAACTTATAAGTCTACCTTAGCAAAACATTCATAAAACATATTTAATTGGTTTAGTTGAGTCAATTTGATGATTCGGAGAATCATCGGGAGTCGTTACGGTGATTCGGGTAATCATCGAGAGTCGGTTCGATGGTGTGGGGGATCATCGGGAGTCGGGTATGCACATGTGTCCAATGGTGATTCGGAGGATCACCGGGTAAAACGTACACACGTGAGTCTCGAATCCCGGGTGTTAGTGAATTAACGTGAATGTGTTAGTTTTCGAGTAATAAGTATTCTACAATCATTATATAACTTGTTGATATGTGGATACGTGAATTAATGTGTTAAAGTAGCAAATGGCGAGTCAAAACCCAAGTCTGCCCTGTAGGGGGCTACTATGAATCATACTCACCTGAAAAAGGGGTGACTATGACCAAAGTTGCCTGGTATAGGCCCGGCTATGAATCCTAGTCATGTCCTGCAGGCCATAGTCGCCCACCTGGTCAGGAACGACTAGAAACACCTATAAATACTATGCTTAACTTGTTAAACATCATTTGTGCAATCCTAACTCACCCCAAACCTCTCTCACATCACCTTTAACCTCTGAAACACGTTTTGCCCTAAAACTACAATTTCCAAGCTTAAATCATCATTTCCAAGCAAGATCCAATGTGTGTTATTCATCCTAAGCTCTTGTTAAGTCGTTATTTTGAACCCCAAAGGTCCATACCTGATTTTATAAAGTTTCTATCTTTGAAAACCTTCGAAAAACATTTCTAAACTCTGTCTAATCATTTATATGAGTTTTTAATGAAAGATACAAACTTGAAATGGGTTTTGATAGTCTAAACATGAGGATTCTTGTGTGTTTGTTACTTTGATGATATGGATTTGTTGTTTGGATGAATATCTTAGGTTTTGATGGACGGTTGAAGTGTTTTGTGAATAATATTAGTTTTGACCCGTTTGAGGGCATTTGAGGGATTTAGGATGATATGTGATGATTTGATGATTGATTGTTGTTAGGGTTTATACTAGAATGATGTAGCAAAATCATAATGATGTTTAGGATGTGATTATGTGATGGAATCTAATTATTTGCCATTTAGGGTAAATTTTTCATGCATTGATATGATATATCCATAATATTATTCATTTTGGGAAATATTTACAATTAACATGCTAAATGAATGATTTTCTGGGGGATTCTTGATGAAAAGAGCTTGTTTAATGTTTGGGGATTGATTGGCGGTGCTACAGCTTGATTTGGATCCGATTTGGAGGGTTTCGCGCGCAAAACGGACAAAAACCTGTAGAGCAGGCGACTATGTCTGGGGCGAGTAGGGTTCATAGTCGTGTACATTGGGGGCGATTGTGAACCATAGTAGCCTGTTTTGATGCGTAGTCATGTGTTTTGATGTCGGAAACGCATTTGGACTCAACAGGATTCTATAGGACTCAACAGACTTTCGGATGCAACTGTATTTTAACATGTGCATATCCTGAGTTTGGACTAACAATTTATCTTTCTATGACATAATTGCAGGTACAATCATCATATATTATAAACTTGTAACTCTTCTACAACGTCTATATTGCTATACCCGGTCAAAGAAGTCAAGGATAAGAGAGTTACATGTGCAAGACAAGTCCAAGCACAAAGAAGAAGTCAAACATGTAACCGGTAAGCATTAAATATTGGCGAAGAAGGAGGAAACTGTTAGTCAACGACTATTTTCAGTTGAAACAGCTACAACGGTCACATGAGGTCTTCAAAGAACATAACTAAGTAGCGGATTACGTGGGATCTTCTATTTACTTTCGTGTAACTATAAAAGTGGAATAATTGATGAGTATAGGACACATTAGACTCACTTGAACAACACCTACACTCTGTTGCTCAATATAGAATACTCTGATACTCACACACACTAAGCACAATCATTGTAATCATAATACACTCGTCATTTAATCATCCAAAGTTGTAACCATTTACCCATTTTTAGTATTAACAAACAAGGCAGGGGCTGAGATTCCTCCCGATGTTTTGTGCCGGCAATCAACAACTGATCAAGGGCTTTCCTTGTACATCGAGTGTTGTTCTTTGTTTATTTGCACTTTATTTACTTATTTCTCAACTCTGCCATACAATTACATCCTCAGAATATAACTGTCCATCCTCAAATTTGCCTTTGACATCCTGAGCATAGTTGTCACATATTTATTTCTTTTACATCTTGATATACCATTTTCAGAATAAAACTAGACTTTAAGCATATTCAACACTAATAGCACTCTACCTGACATTTTCTAATTTGGAAAATAAGATTATTTTTACTAAGTAATTTTTGACCAAAAAAATTTGGCGCCCACCATGGGGCAAGTGGTGATATTTTAACAAAAAGCTTTGGATTTCAATTCTGGCATCTCTGTGGGCGTTCATCAAGGAGATTTTATCCCAATGAGCACTGGATTCTCTGCTCCTGAAACTACCATAACACCCAGGATGACAACGATCAGGGATCTAGGATATACACCTGGACCATCCCGAGGATATAACAATAATGGTAACAATTTAAGTTCAAGTACTTTTGCTACTAATGATGTGGCTTCTTTGCAGGATACAGGTATAAGCCCACAATTGGCAAGGGAGCTTCAAAAGATCAAGGATATGGTATCAAGTGTACCAGGGATAATACAACCTATTCCCGAAGTATCCTCAGCATGTCACAGGGTGTCTCATTTTGCACCTCCTATATGTGATGCAGATATTCCAAAGAGATTTCTAACTCTAAGCATGAAGCTTTATGATGGATCCACAGATCCTGAAGAGCATGTGGCACAATATAGAGAAAGAATGGAAATAAATCCAATCCCTGCTGATCTCAAGGAACCATGCTTGTGTAAAGGATTCGGTTCCACCCTCACTGGTCGAGCCTTAAAATGGCTCCTAAGTGTTCCTCCGTATTCTATTACTTCTTTTGCACATTTGATTAATATGTTTAACAATCAATTTTCTTGTAGTCGAACGTTTGACATGTGATTTGTATAGGGTAACTCAGTCACAGGGTGAATCACTTAGAGAATACATCACTAAGTTCGGAAAGGAAGCACTCGACATCCCAAACTTGGATGTCACAACGGCAGTACAAGCATTTAAGATGGGACTACAAAGAGATTCACCTTTCTACCAAGAATTGGTGATGAATCCTTGTAGAAACTTGGATGAAGTCAGTTGAGGATGACAAGAAGATACAAGAGAGGATATAAGCATCCTCAAGATACAACCATCCTAATAAAAAATCCACTCCCACATATGAACCTTATAAGCATAAACCATATGCTAGACTTGATAATAAAAAGGTCAATGTGGTTGAGGATGACGATGAAGATGACTGTCCTAAATTAGCAGATTATTGTTTTTCTGTGGATGTAACAGGATTAATGTACGCCAAGAAGGATCAAGGGGACAAAGCAAGGTGGGAAAGAAAGGATAATAAGTCAGGGTGGAAAGATAAATCCAAATGGTGAGTCTTCCATAAAGATTTTGGTCACATTACTGAAGATTGCATTGCCTTGAGAAAGGAAATAGCATATCTTCTGAGCAAGGGTCATCTTAAGGGTCTCCTAGGCAAAAAGAAGCCGAAGATTCAGGATGGCACTAGCATCCCAGAAAGAGCAGCATCACCACCTAAGGATGCTGGCGTAATCAACTTTATTTCAGGTGGTTCAGACATTTGTGGAACATCTTACTCAGCTGATAAAAGGCATGCAAGAGAGATGAAATTAGCAAAAGGAGAAAGACCCACAAAGACTACCATCCTGACAACTTAAAAAATGATCAGCTTTGAAGAAGAAGATCGAGAGAATATCCTTGACCCTCACCATGATGGTTTAGTGTTGATGCACTTTCTGTGGACGTCACTGTCGAATAGACTAGGGTTGAGTCTTTGTATAGTGTTACATGAGATTGTGGTGATCCATAAGGGCATTTTATGGATCTGACGCATTTGTAAAATATATGACAATACCAAAGCCAAGTTCGACCTATATACACTGGGCGAATGTGGAAGTTTTCCACATTCGACCATTACAAATGGGCGAATGTGGAAATGCTCCACATTCGACCATTCCAAAGGGGCGAAGGTGGCTCTTGGGTGTTGTACTATAAATAGCAATCTCATGTGTTATTGTTCATTTGGTGATTTGAGTTGGTACTTTGAATGCTCTCAAGGGGGAGGTCATGCCCGACCTCCCCCGGCCCCGAGATAGATGTTTATCCTACTGATGACAGTGTCTGTAACCGTTTCTGAATTAATACGAATCTGTGATGACTTTATTATCGTATGTTTCTGTCTCGTCTCGAATCTCCCGTTTGAAACCGAGTTGTTTTCGCTTAATCGATCCATGAATTCGGTTTTTAACCGGATTCTCATTTAGTTATAACTTTATATATTGCTAATCATTTTGTTCACAGTATACTTGTAGATGGTGGGAGCTCAGTCAACATAATCCACCTAGAAGCTCTTAAGAGGATGAATATCCCATAAACTGAAATAGTTTCCAGATCATCAGTCTTGGTTGGTTTAAGTGAAGAGACCAAGAGCACAGTAGGTGCTATCAAACTACCAGTATATGTAGAAGGAGTAAAACTCTACCCAAAGATTCTATGTGATAGATTCTTTATCCTGCTACAATGTAATCCTGGGAAGACCTTGGATACATGACATGAAGGCGGTCCCTTCAACATATCACCAATGTGTAAAACTACCAACACCATGGGGAGTCGCCAAAGTAATCAGTGATCAACAAGAAGCCAAGGATTGCTATACAACATCGATGAAGGCTTCGTCAAGACAAGCATAGCAATTACAGAAGGATGCACAGTGCCATCCTCAGGACGTCAAAGCACATCCTGACTAGGATTTAAAGGCTGTTTGCCTCGATGATAATAACAAGGATATCACTGTGCAGATCGGTAAGAACATCCCTAATGATATTGAACAATCTCTAATTTCATTTTTAAAATGCAAGATGTCGACATTTGCCTGGAAGCATGAAGATATGACTGGCAGCTCTAAAGATTTCATCACTCATAAGCTTGGGATTGATAAAAGCTTCAAGCCTATCCAGCAGAAACGAAGGAAGTTTGCACCTGAAAGGAATGCCATCATACAAGAAGATGTGGATAGACTACTAAAATCCAAGATGATAAGAGAAGTCAAATTCCCAAGATGGCTAGCAAACGTGGTGGTGGTACAGAAGAAAAATGGGAAATGGAGAGTATGTGTAAACTACACAGACCTCAACAAAGCTTGTCCTAAAGACCAATTTCCACTACCACACATAGACTCGATGGTGGATGCCACAACAGGCCATGAGATGTTAACATTCATGGATGCATCCTCAGGATATCAACAAATCCAAATGGAACCGGGCGACCAAGAGGCAACTGTGTAACACCCCAACCGATGACGGAAATATCGAGGTGTCACGTAAGAATGAGTATACAGTAGCACATGGTAACCAAATTTTAATTGAAATTAATTTAAAGTGCAAATATCCGAAAATGGAAATACATAATGAGTTTTAAGTGGAAATCTAATACATCACAAAAACCAAACAAGCATAGACTTCAGTTTGCCTTCTTATGTAAATACTCTAGTCTTCATGCATCATTATTTCCTGTTGAGTTGTAAAAATGGGGGGGGGGGTCAACTAGAGGTTGGTGAGAATACATAAGCCATGTCAAGCAAATAGTTTAAGTATAAAAGTTTAGCAATTCATATATCGCAAGTTTAAGTCTACATGAATAAACATAATATGTTGAATCGACATAATCAAACCTCTGACTAGTTTAGGTCCATCCCGTCATCCACGGTTCACCTTAATAATAAGTTGGAACGATAACAATCACCCACGCTACCTATGTAGGAGGTACACGTATCCGGGTGGGATTGTCAATCCAATAGATCTATTATTGAGTATCGCCGGCTTGGCCATAGCTAATGATTATGTAATGTTGAAACTCGTTGAAACTCGTTGAAACTGTTGTTGTTGTCTAATTCATGAGGCATTAAAGTTTACAACTAGACATGCATGTAGAATTGCTTAAGTATAATGTTGCAAGTATAAAGAATCGCATAAACATGGTTACGTAAACTCACATTGGCTAAGGTGAATTATCCTCTAAGTGTTGTGAATGTATGCGAGGCGAATCCCAAAGACTCAACAACGTAGCTAGTCCAAATTGAAGAAAACGAAAAAGAAAGAATACAAGCTTCCAATTCGCCAATTACAAGAGCTTATAATCAAAGCTTCAATTGTAGAAGTAATAGACTATAGAAGAAAGGTATGAGGGAAAGTTTAATCGGATTGATACAATCGATTTAGAGGTGCAAAGTATAATGGGTCATAGGTGGGTTTTTATACTAATTTTGGAGTCAATTAGCCATTAAAATTGGTCAATACCATAAAGTAAGGTTTTATGATGAATTGACTATTTGACTAAGACTTTGACTAGGACTAAGACTTTGACTCCAAGAATTATGTTGTCAAGACTTTGACTCTTGACTCAAGGCTTTATTTTGAAATGAATTTATATCTTCCTTGTTTGATATTATAAATGTAATTGGAAAAATGATTAGCTTTAAATAAGAAATAAAAAAAATCATTAGTTTGAATTAGAAAATAAAAACACCGTCTTATAAAATGACGATTTTATAAATAGAATTAGGATAGGACATATGTCATGATTGAAGATTTTTTTTTTTTTTTTTAGTACAATGATAAAAGGAACATAGAAAAATAGAGTGCACGGATAAAGATAAGAATACTTAGAAATAAATTAGAATTTATATCATGGATTGGGAAATACTTTAATGCAAAATAAATGGGAAAATTCGTGAGGATACAAACTGCATTCATGACCCCATCAGGTATTTATTGTTATATAGCTATGCCATTTGGACTAAAGAATGCAGGTGCAACTTACTAAAGGCTAGTGAATATGATGTTCAAAGAAAAGATTGGGGATACCATGGAGGTTTACATCGATGACATGGTGGTTAAATCCAAGAAAGCAGAGAACCATCTTCAGGATCTTAAAGAAGCCTTTAACATCTTGGATGCATACAATATGAAGTTAAACCCAGCCAAATGTCATTTTGGAGTTGGTGCTGGAAAGTTTCTTGGATATCTAGTAACTAAAAGAGGGATAGAAGCCAGTCCAGAACAAATAAAAGCCATCCTTGACCTCAAATCCCTAACAAATGTCAAAAATGTACAAAGATTAACTGCAGGATAGCTGCTCTGAAGAAGATTCATCTCAAAGTCCTTAAAACAATGCAAGGAGTTCTATGATATCCTGAAAAAGAACAACAAATTTGATTGGGACAGAAGCATGAGGATGCATTGAAGAAGCTGAAGGAGTATCTTGCAGCAGCTCCCCTCCTGAATAAACCTGAGGATGGTGAACCTCTCAAGCTATACTTTGCAGTTTCTGGAAATGCAATAAGTGCAGTTTTGGTAAAAGACTTTGAAAGGCAACAACATCCTGTCTACTATGTAAGTAAAAGCCTATTAGATGCTGAAACCAGGTATTCACATCTTGAAAAACTCATTTTAGCTTTGATAATGGCATCTACCAAGCTAAGGCATTATTTTGAAACACATAGGATACATGTTCAAACTAATTACCCTATTAAAAATGTGCTTAGAAAACCATAAAGATCAGGAAGAATGGCAAAATGGTCAATGAAATTGAGTGCTGTTGACATGGTATATGAACCTAGAAATGCAATCAAATCACATGCTTTAGCAGATTTTGTGGCAGATTTCAGTAGTCACATCCTAAGTGAAGTAGAATCTGAAGTTCAACAATTGAATGAAAACTTACAAAAATGGACTCTATACACTGATGATGCTTCAAATGCGAGAGGTACAGGGTTAGGATTACTACTAAAATCGCCACAAGGGGACAAAATAACCCATGCTATTAGATGTGCATTTCAAACAACCAATAATGAGGCAGAATATGAAGCTCTCATTGCTGGTTTACAACTTGCTAAGGATATGCATGTTTCAAATTTAGAAGTATTTGTTGATTCCTTATTGATTACTAATCATTTCAAAGGATATTATGCAGTAAAAGGTCAAAAGTTAGTTATTTATCTTGAAATAGTCAAAAAATTATCAACTTCTTTTGTAGAATTCACACTAACACAAGTACCTAGGGAAGAAAATGTTGAATCTGATGCCTTGGCAAATCTAGGGTCTTCTTTAAATTTACCTAAAGGATCCAAGATTCCCATTATCCACATCTTGAAGCCAGCAATTGAAGAGTGGCATCCTGAGGATAGCAAAGCACATCCTGAGGATAACACTGAACAGCCTGAGGATAAGATGGTGCATCCTAAGGATAACACTGTTCTAACCACTCGGGTTCAAGATGATTCATCCTGGATAACTCATATAATAAGATATTTACAAGAAGATGTCATCCCTGATGGAGAAAATACAAAAGCTTTCAGGATGAAGGTATCAAAATTTACTAATATAGACAATATTTTGCATAGAAAATCCCTTGCAGGTCCATATTTGAGGTGTCTCAACAAGGAGGAAGCAGATGAAGTTCTCAAGGACAGCCACAAAGGAGATTTTGAAAACCACACATGAGGAAGATCTCTTTACTCGAAGACTCTAAGAATGGGATACTACTAGCCAACCATGAAGAAGGATGCCATTTCATATTCCTAAAAGTGTGATCCATGTCAAAGACATAGTAACGTCCTTCACCAACCTGCTGAACCCTTGCACTCTATTATTTTGCCATGGTCCTTCATGAAATGGGGAATGGATATAGTAGGCGTATCAGGATGTTCAATAAGCAAAAATATAACAACTATGATCGGGATGGCATAGGTTAGTTTCGGGATGGACAGTTATATCCTCAGGATGGACAGCTATATCCTCAGGATGGAACTGCTAAAAATGAACAAATAAAGTGATAAATAACAAGAACAACACACGATCTGCGAGGAAAGCCCTTGATCAATTGTAGATCGCCGGCATAAAACCTCTGGAGGAGTCTAGGCCCCTGCCTTGTTTGTTAATATTAAAATGGTAAAAAGATACAACTTTGGATGAGTATGTGGACGAGTGTACTATGATTACAATGATTGTGCAAGTGTCTAAGTGTTTGTGTGCAGCTATAGAGTAAGCAAAGTGTATGTAAGTGTCCTATACTCGTCCCATACTCCCACTTATATAGTACATGAAATAAACAAACAATCCCATGAAACTTGCAAAGTAGTTAAGTTCTTTGAAGTCTTCTTATGACTGTTGTGGATGTTTCGTCTCAGGTGAACGTTGCTACAACGGTTTCTCCTTAGCTAGTTTAATGTTTCAGCCGTTTCCTCTTTTGTCGCCGATATTAAATGTATACCGGTTACAGTTTTGACTATGTCTTCCATCTTGACTATATCTTCCATCTTGACCACGAGTTGTATCTCTATCCTTGACTTCTTTAATTAAGGGTGATAATATAGATGTTACCAAGCATGTAAATAAATATTATAACTTATTTGTACCTGCAATCATACATAGGAGAATCAACTCGTTAGCTCATTCTCAGGATGTGCACATGCTGAAATACTGTCACATCCTGAAGTTAGTCAAGTCCTTCAGCATCCTTGGGATGGCACATTAGGGATATGAGGTAAAATCATCCTGAGGATTTTCACCCACAACAATTGTCCCCAAAAATATGTTACCGTTAATATCTTTTGAAAATATTTTTTGATCTAAATATCTCTTCTGATGACTGATGGGATGTCTTGTCAAGATGACAACAACTACTTTCTCGGCGATAAATACGTGATGACCGTTACAAGCATCATCTTCTACACCCTATATCTAGAGCTTATCCCTTCCTTTATAATCACATCTGATTTTTTAAGAAGGTAATTTTCTTTCTTCTTTCTTCTACTTTCCTCTTCATACATGCAAGAAATTAATAATATTCTGAAGATGGAAAAAAGATCCACAAGAACTTCTGGGAATGTGGGAACCTCTAGTGATTTCGTTCCCCAAAACCTCTTGAGTCATCATGAACAGGAGATCTGTTCTTTTGATGACAAAGAGATTCGAGCCCTAAAAGACTCAAAAATCATCCCAAGTTCTGCAGAGTTTCATCCTTACGATCCTCATGCAAGATCAGACTACGCATCTTCTATCTGGGTCTGCTTCCTGTACTTACCATTCTTTCTATGGTTGAGGTATCCCTTTCCCAAGTTTATCAAAGATTTCTTTGATATGACTAGGATGGCTTATTCTCAAGCCATGCCTGAACTGTGGAAGATTCTGATGGTGTGTAGTAAGCTTGTTGAGGATCATGGTGTCCATCTGGAAGTGGGAGACCTGGCTCATATCTAAAAATTGAGGACACATGGTTCCCACCGTTATATCCTTCAAGTTATAGAGAAGGATCCACCCTTTCTCTTTAATGTGATAAAATCAGAGAAAAACTGGAAAACCAAGTTTTTCTTTGTTAAGAGGAGTTCTATTCCCCAAGGGGATGAGATCCCTCTTTATTGGTTAAAGAGTGGTAAAATTATTCTTAATGTTTTTATGAAAAACTTTTCTTTTTTGGTTACATCCCGAAGATGCTAACGTTTTAAAATTTTTTGGTTTGACAGGTGCTTCCCTTGCCAAGTTTGCTACTCCTTTAAACGAGGCTTCTTTTCGTTGTGAAGTTATTTTCAACTTACCTGAATCAGAAAGAACTTTTGGAGTTGAAGATAGTCATACCACCAGCCAAGCTTCTAAGATGTCTGGTGAGCATGTCATGTTGCATCCCGAGAATGTTTATTATTCTATTTGCTAATTCTGTTTTTATATTAGCCTCAGCCAAGAAAGCTGCTTCTTTTGATCTGGATGACATTGACAGCATGGATGTTAAGGCTGTCAAAATTGCCTCTTGTTGGGCTAGATTTTAGAGGTTTGTGTTGTCTTGGGTTTTGTTAGTGGGTTCGGCCTTATTAGCCCATGTCTTATTACTGATCATATTGTTTTGTGCAGTCAATATTCATCGGTTTAGTCTTGATTATTATTGTTATTTTCGCTCAAAAATTCTGATTTGATCCAATTGATGGAAAGTCAAACCTGTTTGCTACAATTAAGGGGATAATTGTTTTTAAAAAAGGAATGATGTTTATTGTTTAACAAATCTCCTTAAACTTTTTAAAATTCGTCTAAATTTTTGGAAAGTTTGTTACTAATCTTTGGCAGGTTACCATATCAAGACGTATTTGAGTTGAAGATTGTGTCCGACCTCAGCTGTGTCCGACCTCAGTTGTGTCCGACCTCAGCAGTGTCCGACCTTTAAGCCTGTGTCCGACCTCAAAGCCTGTGTCCGACCTAAGCCTGTGTCCGACCCACAACTGTGTCCGACCTTACAACTGTGTCCGACCTACAGCCTGTGTCCGACCAACAAACTCTGTCCGATCCATACATTGTGTCTGGCCCTAAAGCTTTGTACGAGTCACATACAACACTGCTTCAACTGGACTGGATTTTAACGGACTTTCGACTCGAATTTGGACCATCTAAGACTGATTTGAACAATTTAAAACTGAACTAATAAATTTAAGCTTCTTTTCAGAAATGGATCAAATTGTTAACCAGGGGAATTTGAATGGACTAAATACTGACCAGCTACTTGTGGCTGCCCTAGTGGACAAAGCTATGGAATCCGTCATTGGAACTCATCAGAGGATACCTGTTCTTCAACTTGGAATGTCCTATTCTGAGTGGAAGTTCAGGTTCATTCAAGTTATGAAGATAAAAGATGCAAAGGCTCTGAGATCTATCTTGAACGGACCGTGTGTGATCACTTATGTGGTTAACGAAATAACTGGAGCCACTGCTATCAAACCAAAGAGCATGTACATTGATAAAGATCATGAAAAGACTGATATTGATGAAATGAGCAATTGCTTATCTTCATTAAGGACTTTCACCTGAAGTATTGATTAGAGTTCGTGACAATGCCACTGCCAAAGAACTTTGGGAAGCACTTGAAAATCTGTATAAGGGAAATGAAGAAATGAACGAAAGCAGAAGGGAGATGGTGAGTCAAAAGTTTAATGCTTTCAATCACATTCCTGGAGAATCACTTTAAAGCCAGATCCAGCGTTTTGTGGCTTTAGTGAGTGAGATGAAATTAAATGATATGGTGGTGGACAACTCCGTTATGAACAAAAAGCTGCTAAATACTCTTCCAAGGAGTTGGGACTCAAATGTAACCCTTATCAAGAGAACCAAAGATTTAGCAAGACTCACTCTTTCTGAAACCATATCCTTGATCAAGTCCTACGATCTTGATGACAGGCAACGCTACATGACTCAGAGTGCTAGTTACAATAATGCAATCATTAACTCCCAGCAATGCCTTAATGTCTCATCAAGAACCTCAGCGTCCCTCATTGTACTCCTACCCAGCCAGTGGATCTTCGTATCCACCTATGTTTGCACCCAGTGCCTCAAAAGGCTCCGCTATGCCTGCTTCCTCTACGGCCACTTCTGCTGGACCTTTGTCATATGCATCACTTTCTTCAGCTGCACCTTTGTCATCAGTCAAAATTCCAAAGGAGCTTGAAGGTAACTTAAGTTTATTTGCTGGATTCATGAATTGCTATAATGCTTTTCTAACGGGTCAACTTACTGCGAAAGATGTTGGAGCATGTGACTTGAATGACGTTAATCAGGATGATATTGAAGAGATGGACTTCACTTGGCAGATAGCTATGGTGGTGCGTAGAGCGAATAAGTTAATGAAGAAGACTGGAAGAAATGTATGGGAAAACCCAACAAAGAAACTTGGTTGGGATAAGATGAAGATGCGTTGCTATAACTGTGATGAACTTGGACATTTTGCTCGTGAGTGCACCAAGCCAAAGAAGGAAGTAGACAACTCTGCTCCTGTAGCCGCTTCTCCCACTGCAACTCCGGGAAGTCAATCATCTACCACTCACACTGGATCTGAATCCTCTAACTCCAAAAAAGCCATGGTCGCTCAATCAGGAGGTGGATGGGATTGGTCTTCTCAAATGGAGGACCTAAAGATTGTTGAAGATACTGTGTACAAGGCACTCATGGCACAAATGGATGACGATTATGTTCCGTCAGCGGCTGAGGTACATTCTGAAACTTTAGCTGTATCATGTTGCACTGAAAGGTGTAAACTTAGAATTAAGGGTTTTAGAGATGAAACTCTCTCTGCATACAAACACCTTGAATATGAAAAGATGGCCACTTGGGACATTAAAAAGAAATGGTTGAAAAACAAAAACTTTACATCAAGCGTTTGCATCAGGAGGTGAGTGATCATAAATGTCGATATTTACACTTCAAACGACTGTCTGACACTTTGACCACAGAATTGATCGATTTAAAATCAAAATTTGAAAATGCAGATTTTCATTTCAAAAAATTCGATTGTTCTAGTCCTAAAGTTGAAAAAATGATCAATACCCAGTTAAAGTACAGACCAAAGGAAGTGAGAAATAAGGGCATTGGTTTTGTAGAAATTCCTCCACCTTTCAATGAAAATTATTCCTCAATTCCTATGTCGGATGAAGAACTGTTGGCTCTCCCTGTGAAAGTATATGGTCCACCAATAGAAGAGCCAACCAGTCGACCATCATGGGATCAAGCTGAAGTCATTAAACCTACATCAACCCCAATTAGAATCTCTAAACCAAATCAAAAACAACCTAAGCAAGAGCAGGCTCCTTCAAAAACATTTGTTAATTCTCAAGATGCTTCAAAGCAGACTGAGACATTGAATTATGAGAAAAATAAAGAGGTTGATAGAGTCTTCTAGGTTAGCAAAGATGAGGTTCCATCTTCATCTGAATCTGATGAATCATTGTGCGTTTCTAAAGAGTCTACACTTGAATACATACAAGTTAATGAACCAATTCATGCTCCGACCACCCAGCAAAACTCAAGTGTGAGCTATGAGTTTGATTTCATGAAGCAAATTAGGGAGCTTTGTCTAAAGCAAAGAGCAAACAGTGAAAATAATCTAACCGATTCTAAATCTCACTCAGATGATTCATCTGTGACTGAACCTGAGTCTGACTATGATCCAGACTCAGATAAAACCGACTCATCTAGTTATCAGTCATGTGAAAACATCGAATCATCTGAGGACATGTCCAAAGTGAATGAATATGTTTCTGTGTCTGCTTCAAACTCATTTGATTCAGAAAAGGCATGCTCCATATCTTCTGAATCTCCTATATCTTCTGTGGATGAAAACTTCTCTACAGAAACCTGCTATAATGTTTTTGATGATGTGAATATTACTAATTTGGTTGATTCTTGTGCAGAAAATGTGGTTGTTGAGGATTAGGTAGATGATGGGGATGAAGTCGATGACTCTGATTCACTTGCATTTAATAATAAAAATCAGAAAAACAATTTCTCAATTTCTGATAAGGACAAAAATATTTGTGTGGGCTCGTTTGTTTTGAGCATAAAGCCTTGTGACTTTTCGTCTGACTCTTTGTTTGTTCATTCAGATTCTGTTATTTTGCCAAATGCTTGTGATAAAACGAAAAATATTTTGGTTAAACAATCCAGTACGGATCAGACAGGGTGTTAGGATCTGAGTTTGATTGTTTTGATTATGTTTAACTAAATATGATAAAAGTGAAACGAATATAGAATGAAAGTGCAGCGGAATAATAAACTGTTAATCAAAACAAGAGAGTAAATGTTTTCAGATCGAATGCTTTCATTTATCTAAAAGATTACAATCGTACAAATACTCCCCCTCAGCCTGATCACACAGTGATTGTTTGTCTGAGAGAATGTTTGTGTGTGTGATGCAATAGAACAGTACAAGCACTATTCTATTTATAGACAGACTCAAACCACTGATGACCTAAGCTGACATCACCTAAGACAGTGACCTCTAACAGAATAACAAACATAAAACATCTGCCTATTACAAACTACTGTGACATTGAAAGCACTGATAGTAAACAGCTGTTGTAGGAAAACTCTGATGGTCTAGTATCCACTGTTGGAGCCTAAGTGCTGTTGGTTCCAGCAGTGCTTTAGTCTTCAGTACTTGAATCAGCAGTTGTTCTTCATCAGACCTTTGGTCAGCAGTTGTTCTTCATCAGTTGTTTATTTAGCAGTCCTTTGTATCAGCAGTTGTCATAGCAGTTGTTTGGATAGAACAATTGTTAGAGTCAGCAGTCTTTTGGGAGAAGTAAGTGTAAAGACTGTCTATTGAAAGGATCAACTGTTAGCATATTTTGGCTTTCCAATCATCTGTTCTTCTCCAGGTCAGCAGACCCAACACAGGGAAATATGTCCCACCAAAACAGGCTTTACCAAAATATGAAACATAGAATTTTTCAAAACAAGGGACACTGTATTCCAAAACAGCACCACACAGGTATAGAGATGTCACCAAGCTCTTTGAGCCTGGAAAGTCTGCAAGATCTCAGGGGGATCCACATGTAAAACGTCAGACATGCTACACATGTGGAATCCCTGGACATATTGCCATAAATTGTCAAAGAAATCAACAAAATCTTGTAAGCTGGAAACATCAAAAGGCTCCAAACGGGAATCACAATCATACCAAGCCAATGAAGGTTGAAAAGCCTAAGGCAATGCGGAATGAAAAATCCAAGGTGAAGCCTTCTGATGGTGATTGGAATAGAAATAAACGGGTTAAACAGTCTGGTAAAAAGTTAAATTCTCAGATTTTGACTGACCCGGCAGAATCCAGTTCGAATAAAAGGATGTTTTCTCAAAACAAATTTCACTGGAAACCAAAATGCTCTATTCCAATCTCTTCCCCATCTGTAGGTTCTTCTTGTTCTATGAATGATATATCTAATCTCTGTGCTAATGTTTCAACTGCTGACATGCAATGGATGAAAGTCCAGTATATAGATACCAACGGTGTACCCAAAACAACTATGGCTTGGGTACCTAAAACTAACTGATCCTGCATCACGTGCAGGAACGGTTGTGGAGGACTATCATTAATCTCTGGTACATTGATAGCTGCTGTTCAAGGCACATGACAGGAGACTTATCCCAGCTTACCGATGTCGAATTTTTCAATGGTGGATTTGTCTCCTTTGCAGGAGGTGAGAAAGCTCAAATTACTCAGAGAGGAACGGTAAGAAATGGTGCTCTTCAATTTAATAAGGTAAATTATGTTCCTGAATTAAAGCATAGTTTACTAAGCGTGTCACAAATCTGTGATAATGGCTACTCAACTCATTTTACTGACAAAGGATATTTGAAATTAAAACCTGGAATTGTCATTCCAGATGAATGGGTGTTACTAAAATCGGAACGTCGCGTTGACGCTTATGTCATTGACATGAACAAACCTGTAACATTTCGCATTTAATACTTGTACGTTACGATTATTATGAATAAAACGTCAAGTTTCATCATTATTCGTCTTTTAAAAATATTTTTGTGACGCATTTGGACCCCTAATACAATACTATATATATATATATATATATATATATATTATACATATTTGTGTGGAATAATTGTCAAAAAATAAATGGCTTGGGCCGGGATTCGAACCCGCGCCCACAGCCGGGTCAACCAAACACAACAGCACAACCAGTTAGTCTACACAACACCTTTGGTTTATCTCCAGCACGATTTAATTATATAACGTATTAGGTTATCAACAGTTGACTTAGGAAAGTCAACTGTGATGAACGATTACCATAATCAAACAATTCAAACGCGTATTGATCCTCTATATGGAATGAATTGATGATTGTTGACTATTACGCGTAAATTACACGGCCAATCTTCGTTAAAACATTCCAATTAAGGGCCAATCAACGCGTCATCGTCTTCATTAAGGTCAACTTTCCAATTCATCAACCCGAACCCTCTCCCTATAAATTGAACCTCCCAATCCTGTCTCAACTCGCCGAAACACCTCTCTACACCTTCAATTTCTGGTTTAATTCAGCTTTCAAAGCTTCTTGATCGAGTTTTGACTCTTCTGTTGACCAAGCGATTCATACGCGATTCGTGTTTGTAAGTTCTTTATTATTGATGGGTTTTATTCATCAGCCTATACACAACAATAACCCTATGTTCAATTGGGTTATTGTTGTGTAAATCGTATTATTGTTAGGCTAGGGCTCGTATGAACTCGAATTGGGGAAGAACACCATCGCAGACCTGTATATTTATTTTAAACGGACAGAAACCAAACACAACCACTGATCTAGATCAAGTGGTTGTGTCTGTTGTTTGTGGCCGGAGCACGCGAGTTCGAGTCCCACATCAAACGGTTTAATCTTTTTCTTTTAAAAGATTTATAAAACATTTTCAACATATACTATATAATTAATTTCAAGCTAGTTTAATCGTTCTCAGGGTTCAGACCAACTGGTCTGAACTTGTGATTTAAAACCCGAACCGGTCCCAGACCCGGGTTCGATTCTTGGCATCAACAAAACATTTTTTTTCATTTAAGCATATATATATATATATATATATAGGTAAAGTATATGGAGGAAACCCTCCTTATTTGGTAAACTCTGGAAACTCTGACTTCCCAACATTTTTTTTTTAAAAAATAGGGTATGTAATATACATTTTTTTAAGCATTTCGAGCCAAAAAAATCGAAAAAGCGCCGAACGGTTTTTTTTAAAAAAATAAAAAACGTCTACTGTTTACATATAGTTAACACATTGTTAACACCTGTTATTAGCGCTTAACATGTGTTAGTCAAAATTTTATTTTATTTTTTTTAAAAAAATACTCGGCGCTTTTTTAATTTTTTTGGCCCAAAATGCTTAAAATCATGTATATTAGTTGCCCTATTTTTTTCAAAAAAAAAAAAAATATTGGGAAGTCAGAGTTTCCAGAGTTTACCAAATAAGGAGGGTTTTCTCTATAACCATTCCCTATATATATATATATAGGGGAGGGTTATCTTGAGAACGCTAAATATTGTGAGAACCGTGAGAACAAGTAAAAAATCAATCAAAATCAATTTTTTTTAATACAAACCTCATTATAATCATAATACAACATTAATAAATGAATTTTCATTCCAAATAATTCATCTTTTCTTGCAAAAACACTTTCAAGTTAACATTTTACACATGTGTAAATGAAACAGTTTACACATGTATAAACAGTAAATTTACACATGTGTAAAAACAAATTATTTTCGTATACATTTGAATTTTTACGCGTAAATTGTGTTTTTGGGATTGTATTTTAGTAATAAAGACTAGTGTAAAAAGAAATTTTGAATTTGAATGGTTTTAGATGCTGTTCTCACGGTTCGCACGAAATATAGGTGTTCTCAAATTAACTTTCCCCTATATATATATATATATATATATATATATTCCCTTGTATTTTTAAAATTCATTTTAAAATACTAAAACTCTTTTATAAATTCTACAAAAATTATTTTATGTTATTCTAGTAGAAAAGTTTAACATACAATTTTTAGTTTTCCAAAAATTTTTTATTTAATATATATAATAAATAATTCAGGTTTATTCTATTTTATTTATAAATTTCTATAAAAATATCAAAACAATTATATAAATTTCCACAAAAATTATTCTGAGTTTGTGTAACATTAAACTTTTCTTGAATGATTTTTATTTCTGAAAAATCATTTATTTAATATTTTTAATCAATTTTTGTTAGTTTTAATCATAAATAAATCATAATAAATTTATTTTTCAATATTTTTTCACCAAAATTTTATATAAATTATTTCTATTTATTTGAACAGAAATACAATTTTTAATTTAATAATTCTTTAATTTTATTATTTTTAAATATTAAAGTTATATTTTGACAATTTGAAATAAATAGATTTAATACTCTATTTTTAAGAAAATAGTTTTATAAAAATTATTTTCATACTTAAAACTTTATATTGTGACCATCTTTAATTTAAAATTTACAAAAAGACTTTTGTTTATTTATTTATCAAATTTCTCTTATTTATTAAATATTTTATTTATTAATCAAACCAACACTTATCCCCAATTCGAAACCCTAGAAAATATTTGTAGACTAGAATGACTTAGACATATTTATTACCTTAATTATAGGGTAATACTTGGCATCGTTGGGCAACACATATTCTATTTTCACGAGACATAACATTTTGCTAAGGTGAGTTTTACATAGCCCCTTTTCTATTTCACTATTTTTGGGGTGAAACATGTTACAACATTCTATATACAATTCAATCATAAAGTGTCTATGTGTTTTTCTATGTTGCATTATGTCTTAAACATGACTAGGGTAAGCACAATATTCTAGCATAATCATTAACATTGATCAGCCGACGGTATACAATGATAGATCTATTGGACTGACAATCCCACCCGGATACGTACCTCCTACATAGGTAGCGTGGGTGATTGTTATCGCATAACATAATCGAGTGAACCATGAGCGTATGGGATGGACCACAATATTCTAGTCACAAGGGTTGATTATGCACTCGATTTACTGCTAGTATGTGTATGTGATGTATGTATCGTATAAACAACAAAGAATGATCAAACAAGTTTGCTTTAGGATAATCACAAAATAATAGTCAAACAGATCAAAACACGTAAATCATCATTTCAAAAGCTTTTTCATTAATTAGAAACTCAATTACACGTTTACAGATTGAAACAAACAGGGTAAGAACGTGAAAAGAGCTAAATAAACTTCTAGAGAGAGAATCAGAAAGTGGAGGGAATAATATGACTCAAAGTTACATTCAAAAAATCAGCTTGACTATATATAGACTGCACATTAACCAAAATGGTTCGTGCGAATGTGCAGGTTCGACCAAATCACCCGGTCGAACCAAGCCATACATAAAACTATTCTACGTTCGCCCAAAAACCACTCCTTCGCACCCTTTGATTCACCTTCGACCAAACACAAACTGTTCCTTCGCAACTTTCATTTCTCTTTCGCACCTTCGACTTTTATCAAAACAAGTTTATTGTACAATCCGAAGCACTAGTCGCACAATTGCATCTACAAACTCCCCCTCGACTATTGCTTGGATTGCTGTCGACGTTGTTCGTCCATTCTGATGTTCATCAATTTAATATGTCGCTGAATCTTCTGTTCTCTAGTCAAAACTGGTTCCTGAAATTGCTTTGGCTTCGTCTTTTTCACATCAGGTACCTTCTGTTTCTCTACAAACTTTCCGAGCTTCTCGTCATAGTCACAACCAGCGTTTATATCATACGCAAAGCACAGAAATACCACACGTTGGTATTTTCCTGCTTGTTCAGCATCCTTAACTTCAGAATAGATCGGATTATAAAACAACATTATTATATCCTCATGTGAACAGTTGATTAACCACATGGGATCAAAAATGTGTATCTTCTTGAAGTTCTTTTCTCCGTCTTTCAGCACAATCACAGCCTCTGCTATCTTCCAATCATAGTACCACCAAATGAAATCTTTGGCGATGTATTGTGGAATCGGCAACAAAGGAATCTTTTTCAACACTCGCGGTGGTTTAAACTTTAACGTCACCTTGGGCATTCCTGTAATCATATCAATATCCTTTTTATGAACAATTCGTTTCGGATATTGTGGTTCAAATAAATCCCACTTGGTTCGGCTTTCTCTCGTCATCTTCTCAGCAAAGTATGTAATCTGACTATTTGACGCTCCCGTTAAACGGTGACGACAAATATCACGAATAGCCCAATAAGGAAGAGTCTTCAAATGATGAAACTTATCAAAATATAAGATCCCCTTCTCCCACTTCACTGCTATGCATCTCAGTTGCTTAATAAACTTCCAGGCCAATGCACGACCTTTGAAAATCCCACTGTGAAGTTTATAAAAGCTAGCTTGTACCTCAGCTTTCGGACGGTTATTCTCTTTTTCTTTCAATTTCCTCAAAAACTCCTTCAAACTATCTGATTGCTCGAACCGTGGTTTATCATGCCCTTTAAAAATCTCATCTTCAAAAACTTTGCTCTTCTCTTTAGCCAGTTTCTTGGCCTGGTTTAGCACATCATCAGAAAATCCAGGAAATCCACAATCTTGATTATTCTTGAAATATTGTGGATATTCCTCACTTGTTATATCCTCCATTTCAACTTCTTCAAAAGCAGGAACGTCACGGTCATCAGAATGATTCCCGGCTTCCTTTTCAGGTATCTTTGGAATGTAATTATCAGCAAGCAACTCTTCCAAAGTCTTTCCCACCTGTTTAGCTAAACCTTCAAGTATTTCTTTAGAAACTGCCGCAGAAACCTCTCCATCTTCAAGATCTGGATCATCAAACTCCAATTCAAACAGTTTATTGCTTGACTCGAATATTTCTGGAAACCTGCTTGTCATGTCAATCGTCCAGACTCGATCTGTAAGCATCTGGCGATACATGTTCTTGTCTTCTTCAGATAACGACTGCAGTTTTTCATTCTAGAAGATATCGTCATCAACATTTTCACCCGGAGTCTTAGAGCTTGACTCTCCACCCTTACTAGAATCACGCTTCTCATATGTATACTTTTCAGTGTTGTCATCATCATCATCGTCATCACTATCATAAGCAGAGCTGTTTCCATCACTCGATCCACCATCTGAACCTCCATCATCTCCATCATCTTTCTTCTTCTTCTTTTGAGGATCATTACCAGCATCTTCATCAAGATCTTTATCCTCTTCTTCGTCAGATGGTTCAAAATCTACTTGCTCTTCTTCTCGTTCTTTATCTTCTTCACCAGCTTGAAGTAGAGGAGCTCGAGAGTACAAGTCTTTTATCAAATCATCCATGTGCTTGTTACTCTTCTTTAGTTGTTTGTTCTCCTCTTTCAAGACAATAATCCTTCTGGTGTTTCGTTGCTCGTGCTTCAGCAATTTCTTGTTCTCTCTTTTTAACTTCTTGATTGTTTTCTTCAATACTTCACTCTCATCATGGGATGTGACTACGACTTCCAACATCTTTCGATCATTTGACTTCAATTGCTCGATCTCTGTTTGCTGTTTATTGATAATACTCATCATCTCAGATAACCTTTGATTCACAGCATTCATAATATCACTATCAACTGAAACCTTCTTCTCCACAGGTGTTTCAGCAACTTCAGGCAGTTTGCCTTTCCTCATCTTCTTAAGCACATTATCTAAAGCTTCATTAAACTGGTCAACAGGTATATCATCTCCCTGTTGTGTGCTCGAAGTAGTTGCAGTCTTTTGTTTCTTTGATGCAGGTGTAGTAACCGGTGACTTAGAACTAGAAGCTGATGGTAGTTTCTTACCAGCAATGAGCGATTCAATCTCTATCTTTCTCTTTTGACTCGGTTTCTCCTGTTTCTTCTTCTTTGACTTTGCAGCCTGTACAGGTGAGCCAGAAAAATCTTCATCTAAATTCAGAATCACTTCATCATCATCAACAGGAATTGGACTCTTAGTTCCTTGATCTTCAACAGTCTGACTAACAGACTCACCAGCCACAGTGGCCTTGGGCGTGGCGGTCTTTAACGTTTCAGTCTCCGAGTCCCAATGTTCATCTTCTTGCGTCTCTTCCGAATCAATCGACGCTTCATCCACAATATGCAAACCTTTCTTTGCCATCGTCTTTTTTCGTCTTGGTGTACTCTTCTTATTTTCAGGTTCAGGCACAACCTCTAACCTTATCCCTTTCTCCTTAACCTTTCCACTCTTAGCACCGACATTAACAACCTGTCTCTTGCGCTTAGCATCTGGATCAACAGGATGTAATGGGTTATCTGGATCTGAATCACTGTTCGCATGTCTCAATAGCCCTTTTCCTGGATCTGTATAATCAATCCTTGCTAGATGTCCAAATAAACGCCTTACTGGTGGACGTTCATTGACCGACAATCCTTTGTACGCTTTCATCCTAGCAAGTGTATTGAGCGACATATGTTCTTGAACAACTATGTGCTTAGGATCCCTCTTTAAGTCTTTATACTTGTTATCAAATACCATCTGGAGGAAACGAGGATATAGCAAAAACTTTAGATTCCTCGTGCCGTTCACAGGCTCTAACAAGTGTTCCATCAGCATTCCTGAAACATTGAACGATTTGTTCAATACCAGGGCTACCATCATAGAGCTAATACTCTTGCGCATCAAGTCATATTCTCCAGCGGCTGATCCGAAGACATGTATCAAAACGTGTGCCAAATATTTGAATTGAGGGCACAGTTTTCCCTTGTGCAATGAACCATCAGTGATCGGTCCATTGTACTTCATTCTCAGGAAACACTTTCGCTGATCCATGAAACTCAGCTCCTTAGGATCCGTCTTCTCATCTTGTAAATTCAATGCTTCTCGTAAATCCTACTCACATACAATAACCCTCTGTCCTTGGATCTTGCTAATCAAACATGACTCGCAATTCCAGAAGTCCAGCTTTGCCCTTGACCAGAATTCTTGCATCATATCTCTGTTAATAATAGTAGGTGTAGCAATCGCGTCAATCACCCTACTCCTCTTCAAGAATTCAATGATCTCGACAAACTCCGTGTGCTTTTTAACTTCTCCGAGATACGCACAGCAATTATGCGCATTCTGGAAAGTTAAAGGCTCTTCAGAAGCTTTCTTAGCAAGTTGTGAGGACGATCCAGCTTGCTCAGTAGTCTTCTCCTGCTCAGACATGGTTTAATCTGCAAAACAAAACAAAGAAACATGTTAAAAATCGACAAAAATTCAAACCTTTGAAAATTTGGTATTTATCATTCTCATTCGCCCAAACGGGGGTGCGAATGCGAAAAACATGGTGCGAATGAGAAAATTGAATGGTAGGAATGTGAAAATTTTGATAAAAAGTTTCATTCGTCCACAAGATTTTCATTCGACCAGTTTGTCATCTCCTTCGCCCATTCGAAAGGGTCGAAGGAGTCTGTTCATATATTCAAATTTTCAATTCAGAATTTTATGGTTTCTGATCATGTTCTTTTGATTTGTATAGCAACTAACAATGCCGATTAACCATTTTAAACCAACAGTTTTATCAATTTCGCATTATTTCTGTAGGGTTCAAACTAAAATGATGATCAATTGATCAATATGCTGTCTTTGAAACCTTGGTTTATGAATATTCTCCCCCTAAAACCCAGAAATATTGAATCCTCAATATCAATTTCAACAATGAACTGGTTAATATCAGTTTTTAAAAATTAGGGCTCGAAACAAAGAATCAGTAATTAGTCCTTGGATTATTGATGTTAACCTGTAAGATATAGTGGAAAATGATAAGTGAAATGTAGCGAACACAATGGTATGGTGCAAATCAACAGGGCAACAAGGTGAGGTTAGAGAGAAAATTTTGAAAATTTTTTGTAAAGGTTCGAATGAGACTGATATGGTATATATAGGCATACTCCTTCGCCCGTTCTTCCCGGTCGAATGAGAAGCTTTTGTCTCCTTTGACCCTAGTTAAACATTCGAATGAGCCAAAAGGGTTCGAACGAAACAAATGTTCACATTCGACCAACCGAATGGGCGAATGAGATTTGGGATTTTTGATAAAATTTTCAAATCTCAAAAACAAGTCCCGTTCCAATTTTTTTCAACTTTTAAGCATCCAACATTCATATTTTCACATTTAAAAAGTTACAAAGCTCAAATGGTGTAACAAGGGTTAGAAAATCGACATCAACCACCATCAATTATCAAAAATAAGATGGAAATGAAAAATCTTTTTGGATTTTCTAAAGTTTATGCTAAAACACACCTAAAATCTTTTTGAGTTTTGTAATTTTTGACGAGAAAATAAAATGCAGAAATGTAAATGAAAAACAGTAAATGTTTTTGTGAATTCCGGTAAAGGGATCATATCAGTTATTGAGAAATCTGATCACACCGTTGATCTTTTGAATTATTATCATTAAAGACAATGTGTGATCTGGAAACTGTTGATATTGTGATCCACATAAACTCACATGCAGACTTTTGTGCAGTGCTTTAAACTGATACTGATATTTATAGTATAAACGTAATTGTCTATGGTTCCCACGCACACGACATACTCCCGTATCAAGAAGTAAATGCACAAAGACTCATTGTAAAGCGTGATTATGCTTTCATCGTCTGTAATTTACAAGGTATAATGCATAGAGGTATACAGGTCAGCAAATTAATGCAGCAAAGTAACATATGCACTGTAACAGGTTGAGGACTGATATTAATCATGATTTGCATCAGTGATTAATACGATGTAATAGATAATCTTTGATCATCATATAACATGGAAAGTTCCTCAATTCGGTAACTTTAGGATTTGGCATAAAGCTCTTTTATAAAGACACCCTGTCTGATCTAGGTCCGTAATGACTTACAGCAGAAGATCAGAGAGGCTATCCCCAGACAACTAATAACATAACGACCCTAAACCTCCGAGTTTTGTACATATACCCTATCAAACGAAATTACGGTACTAAGACCATATGCCCATGAGGAGTTCATCCACACAACAATTCGTTTGATATGTATGTATCAGACACGCAGTAATAGGTCTATGAAGCCTATCAGCACATCACACAGACTCAGACACACGCCCTATATATCAGTACATTACTTAGAATGTGTCAGATCCCCACTGATGTATTATCATTTCCCTTTATACTCCAGGAAATCATTTTTGATTTTTATGATTTTTATAAATTTTCGAATTTACTGTTCCCAAGGATAAGCTGGAGCATTTCAAATATGTGACTGCCCAGATATCGTTTGTTCACAGAAATCTGACGGCATTAATCTAAGGGAAGAAGATATAGCAGTCAGCAAAGAAATTTTCTAATTTTTATGGATTTTGAAATTTTTCAATGTTTTTGGATTTTCGAAATTTTTCTGAAAAACAGTAATAAATCTAAACTAAAAAAAATGATAGACTGAGGTGGTGATCAGTCTTGTTTTTCTTTAATACTATTAGCTTTTAAAAGATAATCAAATCTGGATTTGTCAAAAGCTTTGGTAAAAAGATCTGCGCGTTGGTAATCAGTGTGGATTTTGACCATATCGATCAACTCTTTAGCATAACAATCACGGATAAAATGATATTTAACCCGGATATGTTTAGCTTTTGAGTGATTTACTAAGTCTTTTGTTAATGCGATTGCGGCTTCATTATCATAGTAAATAGGGGTTTTAAGAAATTGCAAACTGTAATCCACCATCTGTTGTTGGATCCAAAGAACCTGTGAGCAGCAGCTCGATGCTGAAACATATTCTGCTTCACATGTGGATAGTGCAACTGCGGTTTGTTTCTTGCATTGCCAGGTCACAAGCCTGCTCCCCATAAACTGACATCCAGCCGTTGTGGATTTGCTGTCTTTGTCACAACCGCCCCAATCTGCATCACTAAAAGCGATTAGGTCAAAATTATCATCATGAGGGTACCAAAGTCCTTTCGATAGACAACCCTTCAGATATCTAAGGATATGCTTGACAGCTGCAAGATGACTCTGTTTCGGCTTCGACTGATATCGTGCACAAAGACATGTTGCAAACATTATATCCGGTCTAGACGCGGTGAGATACATCAGAGATCCGACGATTGCTCTGTATGTAAATGGATCAGTCAGCTCCCCCTTAACGTCAACTCCAATCCCGTGATTAGGTTGTATCGGGGTATCCATCGGCTTCGAATCATCCATTTGGAATCGGCTCAAGACTTCAGAAACGTATTTCGTCTGGTGAATAAAGATCCTCGTTGGTCTTTGCTCCACCTGCAAGCCTAGGAAAAACTGCATTTCTCCCATTGCGCTCATTTCGAAATTTTCCTGCATAACTTTTTCAAATTCCCTGCACAGAAGTTCGTTAGTTGACCCGAAAATAATATCATCAACATAAATTTGCACAAGAAGCAAATCATCTCCTGCTCGTTTCGTGAACAGTGTGCAGTCTACCAATCCGCGTTTGAATCCTTTCGAGAGAAGATACGTGCTCAGCTCCTCATACCATTGTCTCGGAGCCTGGTGCAACCCGTAGAGAGCTTTGTTTAAAACATAAACCTTATCCCGGTGAATAGGGTCCTCAAAGCCAGGCGGTTGACCTACGTAAACTTCCTCTTTGACCACACCGTAAAGAAATGAGCTCTTTACATCCATCTGATACACCTTGAATTTCTTCCAGGATGCAAACGCTAGGAACATTCTGATAGCTTCCAAGCGTGCAACAGGTGCATAGATTTCATTGTAGTCGATTCCCTCAACTTGATGAAAACCTTGAACAACCAAACGAGCTTTGTTTTGCACTATGACTCCTCTATCATCCTTCTTACATTTAAACACCCATTTGGTTCCAATCTTCTTTCTTCCTGGGGGCAAATCTGTCAGCGTCCATACTCCGAGTTTCTGAAATTGTAACAACTCTTCTTGCATTGCTTCCACCCAGGCATCATCCAAAAGAGCTTCCTTGTACGTCCGCGGCTCGACCTGCGAAACATAACAAGCGAAAGACCAGTCATTTTGAAAACCAGATTTCTGTATTTTGGCATATAAAGCAAGATTGCCAATATTTTCTGGTGCTTGAGCATTTCTCAATTGCCCTCTTGTCATAACGCTGCTACCAGGATCACCAATAACCTGTTCAAGCGGGTGTATCCGATGTATCCGAGATTCCGGATAATCAGGTACTTGTACTTCCGTTTGAGTCGTCAAATTCTCTGTAGAAACCAGATCATTACCCACATTCGATGTTGAAGCATCAGTTGTAGTTGGGTTCATTGGTGGTGTCACTGTAGCATTGTCCAGAATAGCTTCACTTGTAGCATCATCGTCTTCATCTTCTAAATCTGATGAATTAAGCATTGTTGAAGCTTCTTGGAACACCTCTTCTTCCATCACAGGAGCAGTAGTATCATTAGAAGCTGCTTGAGGATTTACAGTGATCGGACGCACTAACGGTGAAGTCACGGCGTTTTCGACCTCGTAATATAAACGGAGTACAACTTCTTCAACCATGCTATCTAGATTGAATGATTCAAAGAAGTCTTTGTAATTAAACATCCAATCTGGACCTCCACCCTGTACATTTTGAGTATATCTTTGTACTTCGACATTAGCCCACTCCTCAACTTTTCTAGTTCTTTTGTTGAATACCCGTTTTAGTGGGGTTGCATATCCAACAAAATAACCTTCTTCACCCTTTGGTGCAAACTTCTACGAAGGATTAAGCATTGTACACGGGGCACCAAATGGTTCTAGATACTCCAGATTCGGCTTTCGTCGGTTCAACAGCTCATAAGAAGTTTTGCCAAACTTCTTCACTGTTAAAACACAGTTTAAAGTGTACGATGCTGCGTAAATACCTTCGTTCCAGAACATAACTGGAAGATTTGAGTCCGCCAGCATTGTTCTTGCCGTTTCGATTAGAGTCCTGTTCTTTCTTTCTGCGACGCCGTTCTGCTGGGGTGTATACGGAGCGCTATATTCATGATGAATTCCCTTGTTTTCACAAAGATCCTCCATCTGAGCGTTTTTGAACTCCGTCCCATTATCACTCCGGATTCGTTTGATCTTTAGACCATAGATATTCTCCAGACGTGTAAACAGAACTTTCAGATTGGCAAATGTGTCGCTTTTCTGATGTAAGCACATAACCCATGAGAATCTTGAATAATCATCAGTCACCACAAGACAGTACAATTCCCTGGCATGACTTTTACGCTTGACTGGACCGAATAAATCCATGTGCAAACGCTCAAGCGGTAGTTCAACGGAATTGACTTTCTTTGGTCTATGGGCCTGCTTGTGCTGCTTTCCCTTTTTACAACTAACACACTTGTCATTCAAATGGAAATGTTTCACATTAACTCCCGTGACAAGGTCATTCTTCACTAACTGGTTCATCTTTCTCAAATGAATGTGTCCCATTCTCCTGTGCCACATTATGGATTCTTTTTCTGTAGCCTTAGAGAGGAAACACGTGACTTGGCCATGGGTGGTCATAGCTTTGGACATATCGAGAATATACAAGTTGTTTACTCTCGGTGCCTTTAGCATCACCCACTCTTTTGGAAGTTCAAACCCCGGTTTCAAGATATAGCAAGATTTGTCGTCTAAATAAACAGAAAATTGCTTATCACAGATTTGGCTAACACTGAGCAAATTGTAATCTATCTGTTTCACATACGATATCCGCTCAAATGTCACGACCCCATTGCTTACACTACCTTTCATCGTAATGTAGCCTCCTTTATTTCCTGCAAACGCTACGTAACCTCCGTTTATGTTCTTGATATCAAAGAGTAGCGTAAGATCCCCTGTCATGTGACCAGAAGCTCCACTGTCAACAATCCATAGGCTGCTAACAGGGCCAGCTGGAGCTCCCTGCACATATCAAGTAAAGCAGTTAGATCTTTCGGGGGACCCAAGCCTGTTTAGTCTTGGGTCTTTAAACTAGTTGTTTCAAAGATTCTTTCGATTCACAAACATCATGGGTTTTTTCAACCCCTTTCTTCTCACTCTCAACTTTCTTTTTCTCAGTTTTCACATTCTGTGAAGTTGAGGCACCCTCAGACTCCTTTGATGACCAAGATTGTTCAGACCTTTTCAAGATCCGGATCTGAGATTTTGAGGTCTCAGCCGGTTTCTTTACTTCGTCTTTAAATGCAACCTTCTTGGTTACCTTCTCTGATTTAACAGAGACAGGTCCAACTGCTGGTTTTAAATTAGGTTTAGGAGGTACCGTTTTGTTATCAGCAATTGAGTTCATCACAGGTTTCTTTACCGGTTTCTCAGTGGCTATCCGGTTGCGTTTGTCATAATTCATCGGACGGTTTTCCCTTTTGTTGTAAAAATTGTTTTGGTTATAATAAGGTGCTTGCTGAGGAAAAACCGTCTTTGAGGATAACTGTAGTTGTCAACCGGATAATCATGACGTTGCCTCATCTCCACCTCGTGCCTCTTGTGTCGTACGTACGGGCAGGTGGCAAGTAAATGTCCCCTTTTCCCGCACTTAAAACACGCACGGTATTCTTCATAGTTTTCTTTGATATGCGACTTGGAAAAACTTGCAATGGGATATCGATCAACCATGCACTGTTTCCTTAAACTCTCAGGAGCTGGTTCCTTCGAGTAAGTCAGTTCAATGAAACTATTTGCCTTATCAACTGGCAGAACGAATTGTGTGACATTGACCTTTGCGTCTTTAGAATTATCCGAATAATTTTTCTCTAAAATTTCTGGAGGAATGTCATTGGTCCGTTCATGTTTTGGGAACCAAATTGTACTTTCCTGCCAGATCTATTCAATTTTGGAATAATTCACAAATTTAATCGGATATTCATCATCAGACAAAATCTTATCGGAGCCTTGCATCCGATAGAAAACATTTACAGGTTTGTCACATGATTCGTTGCTCATTTCATTTGGTTTCTCAGTTTTAATTTCAGTTTTCTTTTCAACCGATTTATCCACATTTTTCTCAACTCTCTTGACCTCTTTCTTTTCAACATTTTTACCAACAGACTGCTCAGTTTTCTTAACAACATTCTTTCTATGAGCATTTGCCATAGGATGAACGATCTGAGATGGGGAGACTGGTTCAGTAGTGATTATATGATTTTCATCAGGGATATCACTTTCAATCTCAACCGTCTCAGACTATTCATCTTCTTCATCAGAATCATCTGCAGCGACCACACCCTCATTGTTTCCCAATACAGGTCTCACATCAGAATACGGGTCTCCGACACTGGAAGTGTTGGACTCGTTATCTGATGTGTTGTCAGATTTGACTAAAGTCTCCGGTGGTATTGCATGTAAATTATGATTTTCAAACAACACCGGAGATGGGACAGCTTTGTAGTTTGCACTACTTGACTGTGAAGGTTCTTCGATGATGTGGTCAACTACATATGCAATGTGCTTATAACTCTCTAACTTCTTATTCACTTTTTCAGCGAAGCACTTGATGGTTGCCATTTCTAACTTGGTGTTTTCCATTTCATTAATATAGTTATTAATGGCAAGTTCTTTTATTGACAAAGTCTTTTTGAGTTCTGAAATATCCTATTTATAACCATCAAGAACTTTGTTGAAATCTTTTGATTCTTTTTGATAAATCTGACAGTTTATTTTGGCACTCTCAAGTTGTACCTTGAGAAGCTTATTTTCTTCTGTCAATTTTTCAAAATCAGCACATTTAACACACACTTTAGATTGAGATTCAGAACTTACCGGTTTAGGTGGTTCTGTCATTGCCATCAGCGCGAAGTGAGCTTCCTTCCCTGCAAAGAATTTTGAGTTGTCAATCTTGGTGCAGGCATCATCCACCATGCACGACTTGCGGGTCATTAGGAAATCTGCTTCAGCTAGCAACTGATCAATGTCATCGTCTAATGAATTCACACTAGCTTCTGAGTCAGAATCACTCTCCATATCCGAATAAGCTGAATCATAGTGCTTTCCAACATCTGTGACAGAATCAAGAATCATTCCAGACTTCTTGTCTTCACTCTCAGCACTCACATCCTCATTCAACTCCTCTATTTTCAACTCCGACACTTTCTCTATCACAACCTCCACTTCAATCTCCTCATGCTCATCCAAACTCATCTTCTTTGCCACACAAGCCACATTTCCAGCAGTAATCTCCTCCACTCCCAATTGCATACCCGTCCAATCAAAACCTTCATCTTTTTGAATCACTAGTGCTTGGTTTTGATTTTCAGTTTGGTTTTGGGTGTTAGGTGTAGAGATGGGAACAATGGTTCGGTTTGGATTCTGTTGTGGTTGGTTTTGAGATGTGGGTTGTCTAGTATTAGTGTTTTATTGTGTGTTTTGACGGTTCTGGTAGTTGTTTTGAGGTTGAAAGCTAGTGATGTTGGGACTGTTGTATGATACCTGATTCTGGTTTTGGTTTTGTCTGTTTTGGTATGTTGAATTGAACGGGTTTCGATTACCTTGCTGAGCCGGCTGTGTACACTCTCTCTTGAAATGACCCTTCTCACCACAATTGAAGCATGTAACCTTGGCTTTGTTGAAGCCGTAAGTGGTGTTTGGAGAAGTTGAAAGGTCAGTTCTTACAGTTTTCTGTATAAAATCAGTGGCTCTCCTCATTATGCTCGCAAATGCCCACTGTATGTCCATAAGCTCCATCTCCTCTTTATCGATTTGTGCGTAGTCCTCATTGGTGAGATTGTTGTTTCCAATCTGACTAGCAACTAAACCGTTGTATGATGCAACCATAGCAGATACTAATGCAACATGTTGTTGAGTAATCTCAACAGTCACATTGTTATGATTAGAAGTCTCTAACACAATCGGACTTTGATTTGATTGTGTTTGAGTAATCTGCATCTGATTCATGTGAGGATTATATGGTTGTTGTTGAGGTTGACTGGCAGTGTAACAGGCAGCTTGTTGTAAAGGTAAAAAAGGTGGAATGAAATTCGGTGTTTGATAAGATTGTGGTGTGTATGATGAAGTTTGGGCAAGATAGTTTATTGGTGCTTTTGTGGGTTCAACAACATTGGATACAAATGCAATGTGAGGTGCAACATTTGAAGTAGTGCTTTAAGTAGAAAGAGAAGTAGATGTACCACTCACATACAAATCTGGATTTTGTGGGATCTGTGCTCTCTTGGCTTTCCTCTTCTCCTCCATTTCTTTGTTCTCCAGTTTTTGTATGAACTCGTTGATAGTCCAATACAGGTATGCATCTTTTTCCTTCAACACTTCAATGTGTTGGTTCCAGTATGGTGGTAAAGCATCAGCAAATTTATCCACCAGTTCTGACATCGGTATGCTGATCTCATAACTCGAAAGTTTTGTGAGCAAATGGCAATACCGTGGAACCAATTCTTTTAGAGTCTCATTGCCCATATAACTAAAGTTCTCGAATTCTTTTCGAAGCTCTTCCATTCTCAGGTTCCTTGTCTTCTCATTACCATCATGTCTGTTTTTCACCATATCCCACAGTTGTTTAGATGTTGTACACGATCCAAACTGATGCAGCAAGTCAGTGTTAATCGCTTGAGATAACTGAGAAAACGCCTTCTTCTCGATCGCAAACTTCTTTTTCTGATCATGAGCCAAATTCTCCAACGGTATCGGTTCTCCAGTGTTCTCCAGAATAGGAGCAACATAACCCTTTACTATCATCTGCCATGCCTCGGCTCCCTCTAAACCTTGTCCCTCCACATGTATCTTGAACTTTGTCTTCCATGTGTTGTACTCCTTCATATCCATGAGCTTTGGTGGACGATTGCCGCTTCCTGATGATAGATCATGAATGAGTGTAGATATGGCATTGGTCGTCTGCGAATGAACGGCAGCTGCTGCTACTCCCCAATAGTTGTCAATTGGTTGCTGTAATGGTTGCACACCTTGTTGAGGAGCAGAACTAGTCATAGCCATGTAATTGATTGGCTGGGATGGTGGACTAGTCTTCTGGGCTGCAACTGACCATGGATCTTGTGTTGTCTGCTGATGTGGTGCTTGAGTAGGTCTTGGCGTTGTTGGGAAGTTCCACATCTTTACCTGTAAATGTTTAAACACGAAAAGATTAGAAAAGTTTTTAAAACAAAATACTCTTTCGCACTATCGGACGGGCGAATGAGAAAAATCCTTTTCCTTCTACCGTTTGGAAGGGTACGAATGTGGACTGATATCACAAAAACTCTTTCGACCGTTTGCTTCTCTCGTTCGACCGTTTTCCCTCTCCTTCGACCGTTTTCCCTCTCCTTCGACCGTTCGATCAGTCGAATGTAACACAGACGGGCGAATGAACACAAATAAGCAATGAAAGTCTACGTTCGACCACTAAAAACACCACCTTCGACCACAATATCACTCTTTCGACCAAATGAAATCACACTTTCGACCAAACCCTCTAGGTTAGACCCCTGGTAATTCAAAAACGGTTATTCTTTGAAAATCAGTTAATTTTGATCATGTTTATCAAATGTTGATGGATTTTGATGATCTAAATCAGGTTTTGAATCGGAATTGATTTGGAACAAGTTTAATGAAGAGAACTGATGTGTTGCAAAACACATCTCTTTTCCCGTGTATTTTGTATATTATTTGGTCAAGTTTTTATTCGTTTCGTGTCATTTTTATTATGTATTTATTATTTTAATTATTTTGTAGGTGTTCGTGTGAAATGAGCTCAAAACGAAAGAATTTTAATCGAGACACGAACACTTGAAAGGAGGTGGTCATGGACGTTGGAGCCTAAACAAGAAATTTTGATCAAGCTAAAAACACCCGAGTCAGGAATATGGTATAATAATACAATAATAAAAAAATAAAAAAAAAAATAAATGAATGTTTGTGGGCTGTAGGCCCAAGCCCTTTCGAAGTCAACGAAAAGAAAAAAAAAAACACATCGATACATTATATCTTGGGATCAGCGGCACATTATGAATTGGATATTATTTTATCATCGAAGGTTATTATAACAATCTAACAGCCGTCACGAGAGGGATATTATATCATCGAACGAACAGCAGCTCTAATTGTTTTGTGAGGATTAATTGAAGGCCAGGAAGGCTTGGGTTCAAGAGCGAAGCTACGGGTTCGATCATTAAAAGTTTTAGTTTTATATTTATTTACTTTGTGTTTATAAATATTGAGACCATGATTAATTTTTATGTTGAACCTTTGTTTTTATTGTTTTTCATTACTATGAGTAGCTAAATCTTAAACCACTACCTAGGTTGTATGATGACTGCGTGTTAATTTTATAGCTTTCGGTTTATGGATTATTTTGAATGGTTAATGTTTTGGTAACGATTTAGTTGGTGTTTATTATGATGTGTGTGCGTACTTAGGTCTAACTTATTATCTTTGATAGTTCCATAAACGTCTTAGTGAATGTCTTTTATGTTTGGATGTTTATTAGGGTTACCTGCTTGGTGCTTGTAGCTTAGTTTATGGTTTTGGTACCGAAAGCCATAGGAACTTGATTAGAGAATTTAGAGGATTTAAGTATTCTTCCATTCTTGAGACCGGGAGGTGATGGAATGTTGGTTTGTCTAGAGCTTTAGGTGTTAGGTTTTGGTGAGACAGGGAGGTGATCCTATCCTAGTTGTCTTTAGTTTCTTGCAATTCCAAGTCATAGTTAATCCAATTAAATTACTCCTTTACATCTTCGGGTGTATTGTGATTAGAGAGACCGGGAGGTGATCGAATCATTAGAGTACCTTAGCATTCTTAGTGAGGTGAGACCGGGAGGTGATCCGAGCTAGATAGCCAGTGTTTTATTCTTTAAGATTCTTTGGGGTGTGTTGGTGAGACCGGGAGGAGATCTAGCACGTCTTAGGGTTTCTTAAGTTATCTTTAGAATCTGGTAAGCCATTCAGTTTTCCATTACCGAGAGTTGTGAGTTTGCATGTAGGATTCTTGACCTAGGTAGTTGCCTTCCTATCCTGATATTTTCCTCGATTATCTTCGCTGTTTATTTATTCTTGTTTATATACTTTATTTATTTTATTTAATTATTTAAAAAACCAAAAATCATATTTAAAACCAATTTTGTTAAGTCTTAGTCGAGTCTAGTTTTGTTTTCTAGTTGTGTCCTGTGGGTTCGATACTCGGACTTACTTAGTCTGTACTGCATTGATAGGTACACTTGCCTGTCGTGTGGTCTAGTTTAGTTGAGTCTGTTTTATATTACTAGGTGTCTAGGTTAGGTAGTTATTTATAGGCCATACATAGCACATCAAGTTTTTGGCGCCGTTGCCGGGGACACTTGGCGATTGCGAAATTAGCTTTGATTAGAACGTCATGATTAATTGGTCTTATTTGAGTCTTTTTGGTTTTTAGTGTGTCTAGAGAGTCTTAGGCTTTTATTTTCTTTTTACGTGCTTGTGTGTTGAGTCAGTTCTTGTTTTTATTTTTCGTGTGTTTGTGTGTCTTTTTTTTTTTTTTGTGTTTTATTTTTTTTTTGTTTTCTTTATATATCTGGTGCCTGTGATCGTGTTTGTTTTAGTGTTTGTATGCAGTGATGACAGGAAGAAAGACTGTAGCAGACCACACACGGGATAAGTCTAATGATTACATGGGCCAACAGTACACACTAAACATCCGTTTTGGTCCAGGTAAGTGCAGGGATAGGTGGTCCAACGCGTATATGAACAATGGTGAAAGAAAAGAATTAAACGCGTTGGATAAGGGATGGATAAAATATAAGCCACCTGATTGAAACTGCATGAAAACCCAGTTGTAGAGTATGTAATATTTTTGAATTTTCTTTGTATTTTGTTATTATTTTTGGTTTTGAGTCTTGTTGCAGGATTTCGTGTTTGCTTAGGCAAGGAAAATTACACCACGAATGGATCCTAGATACTTATTTATATATTTTATGATTGGGATTTTTGATAGAAGTTTGAGTAATAAAAGAATATATTTTTTTTCTTTTTCTAAACATTAAATTTGATTAACTTTCTGCGAAAAAAGGTTCTTCGTGTAATGCGAGGAGCCTGGGCTGACCTGTTCGCTATACATGAATAGTAATTACCCCGGAAAGTTATATTTTATTCGCTCGTGACGCGCGTTGAGATCACCAGTGTCCTTCACGTTGCGCGAGTTAAGTAGAAAAAAAAATTTCCACCCTATTTTCTTCCACCACCATTCACCATCATTTCATCACATCTTTTACCATCACCCACCACTTTCCACCGTCTTGCCTTCCAAGTACGTTTCCTGCATTTTTGTATATTGAGTCGGTTGAGTCTGTATTTTTTTTAGAGTCTTTTATTTTTATTTTGAGTCAGTTTTCTCTTAACTCACTTTGGGAATATCTTTCCTTCAAGTGTGGGGATGATGGAGAGAGTCAGTTTTGAGTCATTGGTTTGTCTAATATATTTTATTGCAGGTTTGGATCTAGCCACCCGTACTCAATCTCCATTCGGGTGGGGACGACTCAACAATCATTTAAGACAACCATTTGTTTTTATCTTTTCTTTTTAGTTTTTATTTGTCAGGTTTGAGTCAGAGGCCGCGAATGAAATGCTATACGGCCTGGTTTAGAAGGACAACTTCAGATCGCTTGCAGCTACATCACTTATATCCAGGGGAGTCTGTTCCTTTTAGTTGTATTTTTTTTATTTCCACTTTATTTTATTCCACTCTCACATTGAGGACAATGTGTCGTTCAAGTGTGGGGATGGAAACTTCGTTTTTTTTTAGGTAGTTTGAGTCATAAAAATTTTAAAAATCCAAAAAAAAAAAAAAAAATTGAAAAAATTGAAAAATGTCCCTGATCTTTTGTGCAATTTATATGGAAAATGATAGTAAAATTGGGATTTTTGGTTTTCAAAATATTATATGTATGAGAATATAAATAGATTGAAAGCGTGTTTGCTTAAGATGTGTCGGTAGGCCCAGCTAGCTTTGAATGGTTTCCAGGATTGTTCTTAATATACACCTTAATAATCATGATATCTTGTGGGTTCTCATCTCAGGAGAAACGGTAGAACTGAAACCGCTGATAGTAATTAGAGGTACCACTGTAGGTTGAAAGCTCATATGTATTATTAATTAAATGGCACACTTGATCCTTTTTATGAGAATAAATCCGGTGAAAAGTGGCGCCCAAAAGAATAAAAAAAACCACATGTCCATCAATTGAGCTAGACAAAAAAAAAAAAAAAAATGAAGCCTCTGATCGAAACTCCCTTGAGGTCAAGTTGAAAAAAAAAAAAAATACCGAAGCTCATGCTGTCGCTCTTGGGGATGGTGACTCTGATTGAGACAACCTCTGGGTCAGGTATAAAAAAAAAAAAAAATGTGTCTAAGCTCATAAACTTCATCCATCATCCCTCATAAATTTAATTTCTAATACATTAGGGAGTTTAGTTTGCAGTGGTTGGTAAATCTATATGGTTTAACCTTTGCTTCGAAAGCTTGAGGTGGGATTAGGTGAAGCTGTATATCTTGAGTGTGAGGCCCATAGATTGATTGTAATAATATGAACTTAATTGCTATACATGATTGGGGCCTGATTAGCTAGTGGTTGGGTTTATGTGGACAACAATACCGACAGTTTTGGTTGATGCGTGATTAGATCTTAATTAATGAACCTAAAAGTTTTTGAAACCAGGAGTCCTAATTATGATTCCATTGCAGTCTTTTTCGGGGACGAAAAAGGTTTAGGTGTGGTGATGTTTGATGTGTTGCAAAACACATCTCTTTTCCCGTGTATTTTGTATATTATTTGGTCAAGTTTTTATTCGTTTCGTGTCATTTTTATTATGTATTTATTATTTTAATTATTTTGTAGGTGTTCGTGTGAAATGAGCTCAAAACGAAAGAATTTTAATCGAGACACGAACACTTGAGAGGAGGTGGTCATGGACGTTGGAGCCTAAACAAGAAATTTTGATCAAGCTAAAAACACCCGAGTCAGGAATATGGTATAATAATACAATAATAAAAAAATTAAAAAAAAAATAAATGAATGTTTGTGGGCTGTAGGCCCAAGCCCTTTCGAAGTCAACGAAAAGAAGAAAAAACACATCGATACATTATATCTTGGGATCAGCGGCACATTATGAATTGGATATTATTTTATCATCGAAGGTTATTATAACAATCTAACAGCCGTCACGAGAGGGATATTATATCATCGAACGAACAGCAGCTCTAATTGTTTAGTGAGGATTAATTGAAGGCCAGGAAGGCTTGGGTTCAAGAGCGAAGCTACGGGTTCGATCATTAAAAGTTTTAGTTTTATATTTATTTACTTTGTGTTTATAAATATTGAGACCATGATTAATTTTTATGTTGAACCTTTGTTTTTATTGTTTTTCATTACTATGAGTAGCTAAATCTTGAACCACTACCTAGGTTGTATGATGACTGCGTGTTAATTTTATAGCTTTCGGTTTATGGATTATTTTGAATGGTTAATGTTTTGGTAACGATTTAGTTGGTGTTTATTATGATGTGTGTGTGTACTTAGGTCTAATTTATTATCTTTGATAGTTCCATAAACGTCTTAGTGAATGTCTTTCATGTTTGGATGTTTATTAGGGTTACCTGCTTGGTGCTTGTAGCTTAGTTTATGGTTTTGGTACCGAAAGCCATAGGAAGTTGATTAGAGAATTTAGAGGATTTAAGTATTCTTCCATTCTTGAGACCGGGAGGTGATGGAATGTTGGTTTGTCTAGAGCTTTAGGTGTTAGGTTTTGGTGAGACCGGGAGGTGATCCTATCCTAGTTGTCTTTAGTTTCTTGCAATTCCAAGTCATAGTTAATCCAATTAAATTACTCCTTTACATCTTCGGGTGTATTGTGATTAGAGAGACCGAGAGGTGATCGAATCATTAGAGTACCTTAGCATTCTTAGTGAGGTGAGACCGGGAGGTGATCCGAGCTAGATAGCCAGTGTTTTATTCTTTAAGATTCTTTGGGGTGTGTTGGTGAGACCGGGAGGAGATCTAGCACGTCTTAGGGTTTCTTAAGTTATCTTTAGAATCTGGTAAGCCATTCAGTTTTCCATTACTGAGAGTTGTGAGTTTGCATGTAGGATTCTTGACCTAGGTAGTTGCCTTCCTATCCTGATATTTTCCTCGATTATCTTCGCTGTTTATTTATTCTTGTTTATATACTTTATTTATTTTATTTAATTATTTAAAAAACCAAAAATCATATTTAAAACCAATTTTGTTAAGTCTTAGTCGAGTCTAGTTTTGTTTTCTAGTTGTGTCCTGTGGGTTCGATACTCGGACTTACTTAGTCTGTACTGCATTGATAGGTACACTTGCCTGTCGTGTGGTCTAGTTTAGTTGAGTCTGTTTTATATTACTAGGTGTCTAGGTTAGGTAGTTATTTATAGGCCATACATAGCACATCTATCCAATTTAACCATGAAAACAAGTTGTAATCAATCAATTTGTTCAATGGCTCTGATACCACTTTGTATGTGATGTATGTATCGTATAAACAACAAAGAATGATCAAACAAGTTTGCTTTAGGTGCGGAAACCCTAAAACAATCACAAAATAATAGTCAAACAGATCAAAACACGTAAATCATCATTTCAAAAGCTTTTTCATTAATTAGAAACTCAATTACACGTTTACAGATTGAAACAAATAGGGTAAGAACGTGAAAAGAGCTAAATAAACTTCTAGAGAGAGAATCAAAAAGTGGAGGGAATAATATGACTCAAAGTTTCATTCAAAAAATCAGCTTGACTATATATAGACTGCACATTCGCCCAAATGGTTCGTGCGAATGTGCAGGTTCGACCAAATCACCCGGTCGAACCAAGCCATACATAAAACTATTCTACGTTCGCCCAAAAACCACTCCTTCGCACCCTTTGATTCTCCTTCGACCAAACACAAACTGTTCCTTCGCACCTTTCATTTCTCCTTCGCACCTTCGACTTTTATCAAAACAAGTTTATTGTACAATCCGAAGCACTAGTCGCACAATTGCATCTACAGTATGTTTTCACATATGGACTAGACTTGCCATGACACTTGAATTGTACAAGCTTTATTCGATTATCAAAACCTATGTAATTCTCACCAACTTTTGTTGACCCAAAAATATTTTCAAAATTAACATGTTTCAGGTAACAATGAAGCTGAGGCTTAGAGTATGCATGAGGAAATACTATGAAGTTTTTTTTGAAGTTATTTGCTTTATTTGATATCATGTATTTGGGATTTCTAGACATCATTTCATTTTGAATATTTATGTTATGAATAAATTATTTAAAATTTCAATATATACCATGTGCTACTGAAACAATCATCAATACGTGACATCCCGATGTTTCAGCCATCGGTTGGGGTGTTACAAAACCTCCCTCTGATAACGTCACATGTCATTTCTCAAAAGTCTCTCAAAATACTGCCATTCTATGGCATCGTCGCCTTGGACATTCAAATGCTAAAAACTTGAACCGAGTGGCTACACTGGGATTGGAAAGGGACTTGCCAGTACGTGATTTTATAACAATTGAAAAATGTGTTGCATGTGCCAGAGGAAAGCATCATAGAAAACCACATTATTCGAAGTTGATAAACACTATTGCTTCTCTGTTGCAGTTACTTTATATGGATCTGTTTGGCCCAGTGAATATACTCAAAATTTCTCGTAAAGCATACTGTTTAGTAATAACTAATGACTACTCACGTTTTACTTGGGTTTTCTTTTTGGCTAACAAGAGTGAGACTGCCGAAATAGTAAAACAGCTTATCATATTGATGGAGAATCAGACCAACTTGAACGTAAAGGGCATTCGATGTGACAACAGAACTGAATTCAAGAATGCAGAGTTAAACTACTACTGCGCTAAGAAAGGGATTGCCCGTCAATTCAGCTCAGCAAGGACACCACAGCAGAATGGGGTCAATGAAAGAAGAAATCGTACCCTAATTGAAGATGCCCGCACAATGTTGTGTGACTCACAGCTTCCGACATTCTTCTGGGCGGAGGCTGTTAACACAACCTGTTATGTACAGAACCGTGTTCAAGTCAACAAAGCACGAATGAAAACACCCTACGAAGTGCTGTTTGGTATTAAACCCTCCGTCAAGCATTTTCGTGCTTTTGGTTGACCGTGTACACTGTTGCATCTGGACGTTACACCAAAGTTTGATACGAAAGCTGACGACTGTTATTTTGTCGGTTATGCTGGCAAGACTGCATATAGGGTCTACAACAAACAAACTAGGCAAATCGTAGAATCGTTTGACGTGCGTTGGCTTGAAGAAAATGCAACAGATGCTAGAGTGGGCCCAGACTGGTTATTTGACTATGAAACTCTCTTTGGATCTTTTCGTATTTTTGACGATGTTTCTAGTGGTGTAAATACAAGTTTCACAGATTCCTCAACATCCACCGCTCAAACCTCATCCTCCATGATTTATGATGCAAAGGATGAGGGGGATGCTATACCTACGTCTCCACTAACATAGTCAATCTCAGTTCCTGCCGAACCTTTCATTCCCACTACGGATCCTGTGCAGTAGGCAGATGATGAAAATTTATCTTATGATACTTCAGTTCCTACATTTCATGATCCCATTCCTATAGAGTGCACGGTGGAGTATAATGACGCATTCGCAGTTGATCCTGATACTGCAGAAGAGACTACAACGGGTGGTGCTACAATTCTACCTGGAGATTGTTCAGTTCCATACATAGCCATTCCCACAAGCGTTCAACGAGATCACCCACTAGAAAACATCATTGGTCCAATAGATGCAGGTGTTCTAACAAGAAGTCAAACTGGTGACATCAACAGATGCTTGTACTCGTGCTTCATTTCACAAATTGAGCCAAAGTCTACTGCTATGGCCTTGCGAGAACCAAGTTGGGTTGATGCGATGCAAGATGAACTAAATCAGTTTGAGAAGCTGCAGTTTTGGAAGTTAGTTGAACTGCCTCTAGGAAAACGACCATTTGGCACGCGGTGGGTCTATCGAAACAAAAGAGATGATAGTGGGGTAACTGTCAGAAACAAAGCTCGATTGGTTGTGCAAGGGTTCAAACAGATTGAGGGGTTAGATTATGATGAGGTATATGCACCGGTTGCGAGGTTGGAAGCAATCTGAATATTCCTTGCTTACGCTTCGTTTAAGGGATTCACCGTCTATCAGATGGATGTCAAAACAGCGTTTCTGTATAGAACTGTTAAAGAAGAGATCTATGTTGGTCAACCACCGGGTTTCACAAATCCAAAATATCCAGAGCATGTGTACAAACTAGACAAAGCATTGTATGGGTTACATCAGGCACCTCGTGCTTGGTATGCTACCCTGACTGAACACCTGCTTACCAATGGATACACTCATGGTGTTATTGATCAGACTCTATTCGTCAAGACAGTTAATGACGATCATATTCTGGTGCAAATTTATGTGGACGATATCATCTTTGGTTCCACCAGTGATGCACTATGCAAGGAATTTGAAGAGGTGATGAAAAAGCAGTAAGAGATGAGTGCTCTTGGTGAAATGACCTTTTACTTAGGTCTGCAAGTTCGTCAAAATTCTAAGGGTATCTTGATTCATCAAGGTAAATATGTGGATGACATTCTTGAAAAATTCAGCTTCAATGTCTGAAAGACTAGGTCTCACTCAAGATCTGGAAGGAGAAGCCGTAGAAGAAACACTTTATCGTTCAATGATTGGTTCGCTAATGTATCTAACTGCTAGCAGAGCAGACACCATGTTCGCTGTGTATCAATGCGCACGATATCAGGCTAATCCTAAAACTTCTCATTTAAATTCTGTCAAGAGAATCTTTAGATACCTTAAGGGGAAACCCAGATTTGGTCTTTGGTATCCCAGGGATTCTCCTTTTGAATTACATGCTTTTTCTGACAACGATTTTGGAGGTTGTGACATTGACAGGAAATCTACTTCTGCGGGGTGTCAATTCTTAGGCGATTCGCTGATTGCATGGCAATGTAAGAAACAACAAACAATATCCATTTCAACAGCGAAAGCTAAATATGTGGCTTCCTCTGCATGCTGTTCTCAGGTTATCTGGATACAACATCAGTTGGTAGATTACGGTTTGGATTTCTCTCTTACTCCTATTTCTTGTGATAATGATGCTGCTATCCAAATTGTGAAAAATCCAGTTCAATTTTCAAAAGTAAAACACATTGCAGTAAAAGAACATTTCATTCGAGACTCTTTTAACCAAGGTTTAATTGTGCCAACCCACATTCACAGTGACGACAATGTCGTAGATCTTTTCACAAAACCTGTTAATCGAGCTCGCTTTGAGGCTCTATCTGAACTGCTCAAAATGGTTCATTTCGAGGACTGAACTGGTCTTTTAGTCTAAAAAAATAAAAAAAATAAAAAAAATGGTCTTTTGGTTTTTCTTAGTTTTAAGTTTGTAAATTTGTTCTTTAAATTCTTATTTTAAGCACAAATTTAGGGGGATGTGTCCTAAGAAAAGATCAACATTTTTAGTGTCAAAAAACGAGAGATGAAATGAACTTTCACAAGTTGGATTAAGGATGACACACGTAAGACGTGTATCGAAACAGTTTGGCTCATTTTCAAGGCTTTTTCATAGATTAACTTTCTCAAATATTCAATTACAATCAATCACACGTTAATCTAATCAATTACAGACTTTCACCAAAATGACTTGAAACCTGACCTGAACACAGACACAACTGACAACTCTATTTCTTTACAAAAACTCAAATCCTATATATAGATACTGCAGGTTCGCCCCTTGCTGCTGGTCGAATGTGGACATTTTCCACATTCGCCCATAACCAATGGTCGAACATGTTCTTCTGATCAGCAACCTTGTACCTTCGACCAGATTAATCTACCTTCGCCCACTTTTATCTACATTCGCCCATAATATCTACCTTCGACCAAGTCACTAACACATGTTAATATAGTTTATCCAATCATTAGTCGCAAAACGCATCAACCAACTCCCCCTCGACTATTGATTGGATAGTTTTCTCTGTTGGTCCATTGTCTTGTTCATCAACTTGATTCTGAGCTGTTTCTTCTGCTCAGTAGTCATTGGAGGCTCAAATGTTCTCTTCACTGATTTAGACACATTCGCTATCTTCACTGTCTTACTAAGCTTACCCTCCAAATTGCTTCCTGCATTGATGTCATAAGCAAAACAAACTCCAACCACTTGCGTATACTTTCTTGCCTGAGCAAAGTCTTTTGGTTCATAGTAGATCGGATTGTAGAAAAGCATGATGATGTCTTCAAACGTGCAATTAATCAACCACATAGGATCAAATACATGAACATGCTTGTATTTATCCTTTCCATCTCTCAACACAATCACCGCTTCAGCCTTTCTCCAAACATAATACCAGAAGATAAAATCAGCACTGAAATGCTGTGGCATAGGCATCAAAGGTATCTTTCTCATCACTTCAGGTGCTTTGTAGATCAAAGTAACTCGCTTCATATTGGTTTGAGGATCAATATCCCTATGAACTTTTCTTCGGGGATATTGAGGCTTGAACCTATTCCATCTTGTTCGACTTTCCCAAACCAACTTATCTGCGCACCAACCAACATGCGAACCATTCACTTCTGCGCCTGACATTGGGAATCTACATAAATCTCTAACCGCCCAGTACGGTAGAGTAAGCAAATCACAGAATCTGTTGAAGTACAAGATCCCTGTTTCCCATTTCGCAGCTATGCACTTCAATCTGCCCAAGTATGTCCACCCAAGAGCTCTGCCTTTGAACTTGGCATTGTGGAATCTATAAAAGTTACCTTGAGCTTTAGGCTTTGGTCGGTTCTCATCCATTTCCCTCAATTTCCTCAAATAACTCTTCAAATCATCAGACTGATTTGAAGGTCCTTGTTTAACTACACCAAATACCTTCTCCACAAACTCTTCACTCCTTTTCTGAGCTTTCTGTTTTGCTGACTTATTTGGTACCTTAGTGAAATCAGGAAATACTTCATTTTCATCTGTTTGTCTGAAGTACTGAAGGAACTCTTCATGAGTTATATCTTCCATCTCCACTTCATTGTTCTCAAGAGTCTGCATATCATCTGAATGACTTCCAATATCCTTTTCAGGAATATCTGGAATCGATTCATCCATCATAAACTCCTCAAAAGTTTTCCCTACCCTCTGTGCAAGACCATCTAGTATTTCCTTTGCCACAGATGCAGGTAATTCCCCTTCTTCAAGATCAGGATCTTCATATTCCAATTCATATCGCATATCATCAGTTTGGAATATCTCAGTGAAGCATCCTGTGAACTCAATGGTCCATTCTCTCTTCTCCAACATATCTTTATACAACTGTTTAGCATCATCAGATAAAGATCTCACCTTTTCATTCCAGAAAATACTTTCGTCTGAATCAACATTTTCACCTTTCTTCTTAGAACATGATTCTCCAGTATCTTTCTTCTTTGGTGTTCTCTTCTCATAAGTAAATCTGGAAGTATCATCTCCTCCATCATGATCACTACCACTGCTAAACTCATCTCCTTTCTGTCTCCCAGCACCTTCTGCATCATCATCATCATCATTCTTGTCATCATCATCTCTTTTCTCCGATTCATCATCATCCTCATCATCATCTTGTTCTTTCTCAGATTCAGAATCTTCATAATCAACTATCTCTTCTTCTTCTTCTTCTTCATCTTCTTCACCCTCCTTCAAATTGGGTGCAGTGTTATACAAGTCATCAATCAAATCACTAAGGCGTTTGTTTTCAGCCCTTAGTTCTTTGTTATCTGCCTTGATCAGCTTAATCCTGCCCTTGTTTCTTTCACACTTTCTTTCAAGCTTTTCATTCTTAGCTTCAAGCATCTTAACCTTCTCATTGATCTCATCTTGATTAGATTTAGACGCCACCACAATCTGAAGCATTTTCTCCTCATTCTGCTTGAATTTTGCAATCTCAGCTTGTTGAGCTACAATCATTTTCATCATGTCATCCATTTTTCTATTCACCTGCTTCATCACATCATCATCCACAGTGATTTTCTTGGATTTGGATTTAGATGGCTCAACTTCAGCTACGTTCTCCTTCTGAGGCTTTCTTAACATATCGAGCACTTTATCCAAATCGACATTGAATTGATCGATTGGTAAAGTCTCTGCCTCTTTCGTTTTCTTCTGCTTTTTAGAAACAGGTGAAGACAGCTTAGATGATGTACCTGCATCAGGTACTCTTTTACCCTTCAATAACTGAGCTAACTCTTTCTCCCTCAGCTCTTTTGTACTCGACTTCTTGGCCATGGTCTTTTGCTTCTTTGTCTTGGGCAAATTGACCACTACAGTCTCTCCAATATGTAAATCATCCATATTAATACCTGTACCGTCATCATTCAACGACTTTGTCCTTCTCTCAGCTTCTTCTATCGACTTGTTCAAGGATTCAGACTCACCAACCATAGTGGCCTTACGTTTGGTGGTCCTCACATTTTCAGTATCAGAATCCCACTGTTCCTCTACTTCAGTCTCTTCTGAATCTACCGACTCTTCGTCCACCAAACCTGATCCTTTCTTCGCTGTCGATTTCTGTCTAACCGCTTGTTGCTTAGAGCTTCCCTGATCCACAGTCTTTCCCTTGCCCTTCCCTTTGGCTCCAGGATTGACTACTTGCCGTTTCCTCTTAGTGTTTGCATCGGCGTACACTAAAGGATCATCGTTGTCCGAGTCACTGTTATCATGTCTAGCTTTGTTCTGTCCAGGATCAGTGTAATCCTGACGAATCAAAGCCCCAAATAATCTCCTGTTAGGTGGCTTCTCACTATCAGGCACACCTTTGTAACCCTTCATTCTCATCAATGTTCTAATGTTCATATGATCTTGACCTAGGATCATAGTCGGATCCTTTTTCAACATAGGATACTTATAGTCAAAGATCATCATCAGAAATCTCGGATATAACATGAACTTCTTGTTCTTCATTCCTTTCAGCATCTCCAGCATATGATCAAGAATCATCCCAGATACGTTAAATGGTTTGTTGAGTGTCAATGCAACCATTAACGAACTTAAACTCCTTCTCATGACATCATATCCACCGCTCACACACCCAAATACGTGGATAAGAACATGTGCAAAATACTTAAACTGCACTCCCAGCTTCCCCTTATACATAGATCCGTCAGTAATTGGACCTTTGTATTTCATCCGTAAGAAACACGCTTTCTGCTCTGTCCATGACAACTCCCTGGGATCTTCACTATCTTCAAACTTTATCTGTAATGCTTCCCGAATATCAGCTTCAGTCAAGAACATCTCCATATCCTGAATCTTGCTCTTGATGATCGTTTGATTCTCCCAGAAGTCATACTTCGCATTTCGGTAGAAATCTTCAATAATGTCTCTGTATATGATCGTCGGTGTGGCTAATGCATGAACTATTCTGCTCCTCTTCAGAAACTCTATGATCCCGGTGAACTCCGTATTCTTCTCTACATCACCGAGATATGCGCAACAGTTATGCGACCTTTCAAACGGCCAACTGCTTGGAACCGAAGTTTCTGCCTCTGGCACCGGATCTGTAACAATAATCTCTGTTGGAACTTCAACATTAACTGCTGGTGCTTCAACGTTCTCGGATTGATCAGCCATCTGCACATTAAAATCAAACAAACACGTCAAAATACAAAAACGACAAAAATTACAAAAATTCTGGTCAAAAACATTCTGCACATTCGCCCGTTTTAGAATGTTTGAATGTGAGATTCTATGGTCGAATGTGAAAATTGTGGTCGAATGTGAACAAGATCTTGAGTAGAAATCACATTCGTCCAGATAATTGTACATTCGCCCAAACCAATTCCACCTTCGCCCGGTTTTTGAACCGAAGGTGAAATAGATTTTGCCCAAAATTTAAAATTTTGCCAATTCAGTTTTTAACATGTAATTTTGATCCTAATATGACCTAACATGACCGATTAACACTTGTTCAAAACCAATTGTCAAAATTATTCAGTTTTCATGAGTTTTAAAGTAGAATTAGGTTTTAACTGGTTCAATCGATCAAACGAACATCTAATCATTGTTATAAACCTAATTCCTTTTATATTCTCCCCCTAAAACTTATGAAAAGTGAACGGAAATCAAAAACCAGTATTTAACAAACATCCTAGACCCCTAAAATTAAAACCCTAAGTGCTGTCCATAAAACGATCGATTCTGATCTGAATCATGGTCCATTACCTGCAAATTTAGGCTCAAATTGATCAGTAAAGGTCAGGGATTGAATCAGTGAATCAAAAGAAACACGAGCAACAAGGTCTGTTTATGGATGAAATTTTGAAAATTTTTCAGAATGAAGAACTCGAAGGTGAACTGGTTATGTATAGAAGTCACCTTCGCCCGTTGGTGGTGGTCGAATGTGGGTGAAGTCCACATTCGCCCCAAATAAATGGCACGAATGTAAAACAAGTCCACCTTCGCCCCAAATTAAAGACCCGAAGGTGAAAAATGTACCCGAAAGTGGAATTGACACCCGGAAGTGAAATATCCCACATTCGTCCAAAACCATTATGGTCGAAGGTAATGATTTCTCCACATTCGACCCAATTAAGGGGCGAATATGAAATGGAAAAATCTGAAAATTTTGCCAAATCACGAATTCGAATCCCGTTCAACATTTTTCAATCCGTTAAACTTCCAAAACTCAAATTTTCACTTTTTGAATGATACAAAGCCCAGATGGTGTTATCAAATCTCAGAAATTGACCATCAAACATCCCCGGTTATCTAAAATAAAGCAGAAATGCAAATATTTTTGGTTTTTTCCGAAATTTTATCAAAACACACCTAAAATCTTTTTAGATTTTGTATCTTTTTGACAGTAAAAGTAAAAATGCAACAAAGTAAAATGCATCAAAGTAAATGAAAGCAGTAAACATTTTGTGATTTCCGGTAAGAGGATCATATCAGTTTTCTGAGAAATCTGATCACAGCGTTGAACTTTTCATTTAACATTATCATTAGAAACAATATGTGATACGGCAATTGCTGATATTGTGGTCCACATAAACTCACATGCAGACAATTACGTAATGCTTTAAAATGATACTAATTAGATGTATTAGACTAACAAATTATGGTTCCCACACACACGACATACTCCCGTATCAAGAAGTAAATGCACAAAGACTCATTGTAAAGCGTGATTATGCTTTCGTCGTCTGTAATTGTACAAGATATAATGCATAGAGGTATACAGGTCAGCAAATTAATGCAGCAAAGTAACGTATGCACTATACCAGGTTGAGGACTGATATTAATCATGATTTGCATCAGTGATCAATACGATGTAATAGATAATCTTTGATCATCATATAACATGGAAAGTTCCTCAATTCGGTAACTTTAGGATTTGGCATATAGCTCTTTTATAAAGACATCCTGTCTGATCTAGGTCCGTAATGACTTACAGCAGAAGATCAGATAGGCTATCCCCAGACAACTAATAACATAACGACCCTAAACCTCCGAGTTTTGTACAAATACCCTATCAAACGAAATTACGGTACTAAGACCATATGCCCATGAGGTGTTCATCCACAAACGCATAGTTTGTTATGTTTGTATCACTAATGCACGCAATATTTAGTCTACGAAGCCTATCAGCATATAACACGTAATCAACATACGTCTCATTATACTATACAATTCTTTAGCCTGTGTCAGATCCCCACTGATGTACTATCGTTTCCTCTTTTTATCCAGGAAATCATTTTGGTTTTTCTAATTTTTAGGTATTTTGAAAATTTTTCAATGTTTTTGGTTTTTCTGATAAAATGACTCCCCCTAAAATAGAAAACATATTTTTGAGTTTTTAATTTTTCTAAAAAAAAATTTGAAAGAAACAATCCACTTGAAAGTATCAACTTCTTTGAGGATTAAACAATCCCCTCGAAAGCATCAACTTCTTTGAGGATTATGATAGTAAAGAGAAATTCCCAATTAGCAAAGAGAAATTCCCAATTAGCAAAAATTTAAAACTAAAACTAAAAACTAAAAAGCGATAAACCGAGGTGCCGATTAGTCCTGTTTTTCCTTTATATTGTTTACTTTTAAAAGATATTCAAAGCGGGATCTGTCAAAAGCTTTTGTAAACAAATCTGCACGTTGGTAGTCAGTATGGATTTTGACCATATCTATCAATTCCTTAGCGTAACAATCACGGATAAAATGATATTTAATCCGGATATGTTTCGCTTTAGAATGATTTTCAGTATTTTTAGTTAATGCAATTGCGGCTTCGTTGTCACAGTGTATAGGGGTTTTAAGAAACTGCAAACCGTAATCGACCATCTGTTGTTGGATCCAGAGCACTTGCGAACAGCAACTCGAGGCTGAAATGTACTCGGCTTCACAGGTAGACAGTGCCACGGATGTCTGTTTCTTGCATTGCCAGGTAATTAACCTGCTCCCTAAAAACTGGCAACCAGCTGTTGTTGATTTGCTATCTTTGTCACAGCCGCCCCAATCTGCATCACTAAAAGCAATAAAATCAAAATCATCATCATTAGGGTACCAAAGTCCTTTTAATGGACAACCCTTCAGATATCGAAGGATACGCTTGACCGCCGTCAGATGACTTTGTTTCGGCTTCGATTGATAACGAGCACAGAGACACGTTGCATACATAATATCTGGTCGAGACGCTGTCAAATACATCAGAGATCCGATGATTGCTCTGTATGTAAATGGGTCTGTCAGCTCCCCCTTAGCGTCGACACCAATCCCGTGATTGGGTTGAATCGGGGTATCCATCGGCTTAGAGTCCTCCATCTGGAATCGGCTCAAGATGTCGGATACGTATTTCGTCTGGTGAATAAAGATCCCGTCGAGTCTTTGGTCCACCTGTAAGCCGAGGAAAAACTGCATCTCCCCCATAGCGCTCATTTCGAACTTTTCTTGCATGATAGTTTCAAATTCATTGCACAAAAGTTTGTTAGTTGAACCAAATATAATATCATCAACGTAAATCTGTACTAGAAGCAAATCATCTCCCGTCTTCTTCGTGAAGAGGGTGCAATCGACGAGGCCGCGCTTGAATCCTTTGGAGATGAGGTATGTACTTAGCTCCTCGTACCACTGTCTTGGAGCCTGGTGCAAACCATATAAAGCTTTGTTCAGCACGTAGACCTTATCCCGGTGGATTGGGTCCTCAAAGCCTGGTGGCTGCCCGACATAAACCTCCTCCTTGACTTTCCCGTACAAAAATGCGCTCTTGACGTCCATTTCATAGACTTTGAATTTCTTGTATGAAGCCAACGCGAGGAACATCCGAATAGCTTCAATTCGTGCTACTGGTGCATAGATTTCGTTGTAATCAATCCCTTCGATTTGATGGAAACCCTGCACGACCAATCTGGCTTTGTTGCGAACAATAACTCCACGATCATCCTTTTTGCACTTAAACACCCATTTAGTGCCTATTTTCTTCCTTCCCGGCGGCAAATCTGTGAGCGTCCAGACTCCCAATTTCTGGAATTGCAATAACTCCTCCTGCATTGCCTCAACCCAGGCATCTTCATTCAAAGCGTCTTTGTATGTCCTTGGCTCTACCTGTGACACATAACATGCAAACGACCAATCATTTTGACTACCAGATTTTTGAATTTTGGCATATAATGCTAAAGCACCAAAACTTTCTGGCGAGTTAACCACTTCCAGGATCACCGATAACTTGCTCCAGCGGGTGAATTCGATGAATCCGAGATTCCGGATTAACAGGTACAATAACTCCCGTCTGCGCAGTCAAGTTTTCTACAGCATCCTGATCATGACCCGTGTTTGATGATGAAGCAACATCTGGATTTGGAGTTGGGTTCATAGGTTGCGCCTCTAATTCTTCTGCATGTTCAAGAACGGCTTCTTCAAATTGTTCATCTTCAGATTCTGAAGTGTCTAATGAAGTTGAAGCCTCTTGAAACATCTCTTCCTCTTGTATAGGAGCACTGGTATCATTAGAAGCTGGTGGGGGGTTCACGGTGATTGGACGCATCAACGGTGAAGTCGCCGCGTTTTCACACTCGTAAAGTAATCTGATAACAGCTTCTTCAACCAAGCTATCTAGGTTGAATGATTCAAAGAAATCTTTGTAATCAAACATCCAATCAGGACCAGTGCCTTGCAAATTTTGAGTGTATCGTTGAACTTCCACGTTAGCCCAGTCCTCCACTTGACGAGTTCGCTTGTTGAATACCCGTTTGAGCGGGGTTGCATATCCAACAAAATATCCCTCCTCAGCTTTAGGACTAAACTTCTCACCTGGATTCAACATCGTGCATGGCGCCCCGAAAGGTTCTAGATACTCTAAGTTAGGCTTTCGTCGGTGTAACAGTTCATAAGATGTTTTTCCAAACTTCTTCACTGTTAGAACCCGATTTAATGTATAATTTGCTGCATAAATCGCCTCATTCCAGAACATTACCGGAAGATTTGAATCAGCGAGCATTGTTCTAGCCGCCTCAATTAGAGTCCTATTCTTTCGTTCAGCAACACCGTTCTGCTGTGGGGTATACGGAGCCGAATATTCATGATGTATCCCTTTGCTTTCACAAAGTTCATCCATCTTGGCTTTTTTGAACTCCGTCCCGTTATCACTCCTGATTCTTTTTATCTTCAAATTGTAGATATTCTCCAATCGAGTGAACATAACTTGTAGGTTAGTAAAGGTGTCGCTTTTGTTCTTCAAACACATCACCCATGAAAATCGTGAATAGTCATCAGTGACAACTAAACAATAAAGCTCTCCAAGATGACTTTTGCGCTTGACCGGTCCGAATAGGTCCATGTGCAATCGCTCAAGCGGCATCTCAACAGAGTTAACTTTCTTCACTTTATGGGACTGTTTGTGTTGCTTCCCTTTCATACAACTTACACACTTGTCATTCAGATGGAAATGTTTCACGTTTACTCCATCGACAAGTCCATTTCTCACAAGTTGATTCATTTTTCTCAGATGAATGTGCCCCATTCTGCGGTGCCACATTATCGATTCTTTCTCGGTCGCCTTGGATAGAAAGCATGTTATTTGCCCCTGTGATGTCATCGCCTTGGACATGTCAAGAATATAGAGATTGTTGACTCGAGGTGCCATCAACATTATCCACTCCTTTGGAATTTTGAAGCCCGGTTTGAGAATATAACAGGATTTGTCATCAAAATGCATAGAAAATTGTTTATCGCATATTTGACTGACACTCAACAGATTATAGTCTATCTGCTTGACATAAGAAATCCGCTCGAAAGTCACAATCCCATTACTCACGCTTCCCTCCATCGTGATATATCCTCCTTTATTACCCGCGAAAGCTACATACCCTCCATTGATGTTTTTCACGTCAAACAGCAATGCGAGATCCCCCGTCATGTGGCCTGAAGCTCCACTATCAACAATCCAGAGACTGCTAATAGGGCCAACTGAAGCTCCCTGCACACAAAAAGTAAACATTTAGTTCTTTCGGGGGACCCAAGCCTGAGTCTTGGGCCTTTGAACATCGGCTTTCAAAGAAACATCCTCATTAACTTTTTCAACAACCTTTTGTTTTGGATCAATCTTTTTCTGATTGTTCAAAACATTTTCAGATCTTTTAAGAATGCGAATTTGAGGTTTTGGTTTCTCAATCAGTTTCTGAACATTGTTAACAAAAGTAACTTTCTTGGCTACCTTATCTGAGTTAACAGACTTAGGTCCAACATTTGATTTGACAATTGGTTTTTGTGGAACCTTTTGCCTATCAAATGTTGTGTTCACCACAGGCTTCCTCCATGATTGTTCCATAGCAATCCGATTTCTTTGATCATATTGGATTGGACGATTGTTCCTCATTTGAAAATTGTTTTGATTATAAAACTGTTGTTGTTGAGGAACAACTCGTCTATGTGGTGGAACATAATGATCAATCGGTTTTCTCATGGAATTTCTAACTTCAACCTCATGTCTTTTATGCCTTACATATAGACACTGAGCAAGTAAATGCCCACGTTCCCCACATTTAAAGCATTTTCGATACTCTTCAAAAACATAATGAGCATTTGGTGGAGCAAATGATCTAACAGGATATTGATCATTATACTGTTGATTCCTCAAACTCTCAGGAAGTGGTCCTTTCGAGTAAGTGGGCTCATGAAAACCATTTGCTTTGTCATTTGGTCGAATGAACTCAGTGACATGAACCTTTGGTTCTTGAGGAACATCCGAAAACAATTTCTTTAAGATTTCTGGTGGAATTTCGTTTGTTCTCTCGTGTTTTGGAAACCAAATAGTGCTTTCTTGCCATATCTTTTCAATTTTGGCATAGTTAGCATTTTTGATTGGAAATTCCTCACCAGAGATGATTTTATCGGATCCTTCCATCCGATAAAACACCCTGACAGGTTTATCACTTGGTTCATTCTCAAGATCCTTTCTAATCTCATTCTTTTCAGACTTTTTCTCACGATGAACAGATGCCATCGGATGCACATGTTGAGATGGTGACACTGGTTCAGTAGTAATGATGTGATTTTCTTTTGGAATCTCACATACATTAACAGTTTGATCACTACCAGTATCATCATTCTCTGAGTCTGAATTCACACTTTCAGCATAAACACCCTCATCATTCAAGCCTAAAATCGGTCTTACATCGGAATGAGGATCACCAATACTCGAGGTATTAGATTCCATTTCCGATGATGAGTCTGATTTTACCGAACTCTCCGGTATAACTTGGTGATAGTTATGATTTTCAAAAAGAACCGGAGATGGTATAGACTTGTAATTAGGTGTTTTGTCATCAATAATATGATCTACCACATAAGCAACATTCTTATAACTTTCCAACTTTTTGTTAACCTTTTCAGCAAAGCATTTTATGGCTGCCATTTCCAACTTGGTGTTTTCAATTTCATTGATATAGTTGTTTATTGCCAATTGTTTCAATGACAAAGTGTTTTTCAAGTCGGAAATGTCCTTTTTATAGCCATCTAATACTTTGTTGAAAGCATTCAACTCTTTGCGAGTAGATTGACTATTCATGATAGCACTATCACGTTCAATACGGAGTTGTTTAATCTCCTCAGTCAATCTATCACATTTCTCACAATGTTTAACAGTTTTAACATCAGTGCTAGAATCAGAACTTACAGGTTTAGGCGGTTCAGTCATGGCCATTAGTGCAAAATGAGCTTCCTTTCCAGTGAAAAACTTGGAGTGGTCAATCTTGGTGAAAGCATCATCAGCAATGCACGACTTCCTCGTCATCAAAAAGTCAGCTTCTGCCAGCAGCTGATCAATATCATCATCTAAAGAATCAACACTTGCCTCTGTGTCTGATTCGCTCTCAGAATCTGAATAAACTGATCTACACTCTTCAGGAACATCAGTAACAGAATCAATCACCATTCCAGAACTCGTTTCCTCAGCCTTAACCTCAACAGGTTCATTCTCCACTTCCATCTCAGTCTCAGAATCATCACTTTCACACTCCTCAGTTTCTTTCTTCTCATCAACCGCCACCGACTCTTCCATATCAACCTGATAAGCAACACATGCCACATTCCCACCAGTAGTCACTTCCTCAACTCCTATTTGCATACCCGACCAGTCAAACCTTTCATCCTGTTGAGTCACCAAAGCTTGGTTCTGACTCGCATTCTGTTGAGTCTCATTAGGTGTAGTGATAGGTATAACTGTTCGGTTTGTGTTGTTAGGAGATTGGTTTTGAATCTGGTTTTGAGTGTTTGGTTGTCTGTTTTGGTTGTTAAAGTTTCGGTTTTGGTAGTTGTTGTTATTTTGGTAAGAAACTTGGTTTTGTTGTTGACGGTTCTGGTAATTTGCATTGAAAGGGTTTCGATTACCTTGTTTAGGTGGCTGCGTGCATTCCCTTGTAAAGTGTCCTTTTTCTCCACAATTAAAACACGTAACCTTCTCCTTGTTGAATCCGTAGGTTGTGTTGGGAGAAGTTGCCAAATCAGTCCTACCTGTTTTCTCAATGAACTCTGTTGCTCTTCTCATGATACTCGCAAAAGCCCATTGGATGTCAATGAGTTCCATCTCTTCCTTGTCAATCTGTGCATAGTCTTCGTTGGTTAAGTTGTTGTTCCCAATCTGACTAGCAACTAACCCATTGTAGGATGAAACCATTGCTGAGACTAATGCAATGTGTTGCTGAGCAACCTCCACAGTCACATTTCCCAAGTTAGATGTATCCAAAACCACCGGTTGTTGATTAGGTTGAGTAACTTGGTTTATTGGTTGTTGTGATTGGTTAGCGGTGTAAAAACCTGCTTGTTGCATTGGGGAGAGTGGTGAAATGTAGGAATTGTATTGTGGTGGTGTGTATGATGGTTGTGAGTAGGATGATGTTTGTGTCAAGTAGTTGGTGGTTGGTTTTGATGATTCCATGACATTGGAAATACATGCAACATGTGGTGCAATGCTTCCTGAGCTCGAGTTACCAACTGGAACTGAAGTGCCTCCAAAATACAAACTAGGATTCTGAGGAATCTGTGACCTTCTAGCTTTCCTCCTATCCTCCATCTCTTTGTTCTCCAGCTTTTCGATAAACTCTGAAATAGTCCAGAATTGATAAGCATCCTTCTCTCTGAGAACTTCCACATGCTGATCCCATTGTGGTGGTAAAGCATCTGCAAACTTATCCACCTGCTTAGTCATTGGAATCTGTACACCATAACTAGACAATTCAGACAACAAATGCATATATCTAGGAGTTAGTTCTTTTAGAGTTTCATTATTAATAAAAAAAAAATTCTCAAACTCTTTGATCAATTCTTCCATTCTCAAGCTCCTAGTCTTCTCATTACCATCATGCTTCCTCTTAAGCTTATCCCAAAGCTGCTTTGATGTAGTACATGTCCCAAACTGATGCAACAGGTCACTTGTGATTGCCTGTGTCAATTGGGAAAAAGCCTTCTTCTCCACCGCAAACTTCTTTTTCTCCTCCTCCGACATACTCTCCAACGGAACTGGTTCACCGGTATTCTCCAACACTGGTGGTGTGTATCCCGTAGCAATCATTCTCCAAGCCTCTGCTTCTTCTACTCCCATGCCTTCCAAATGGATCTTGAACATGGTATGCCACTGATTATACTCTTGCATTTCCATGAGCTTCGGTGGCCGAGTTCCACTACCTGTAGACAAATCCTTAATCAAAGTAGAAATAGCATTAGTAGTTTGAGTATTTACCGCCGCTGCTGCTACTCCCCAGTAATCAGATTGTAGTGCCGGATGTGCTACACTTTGAGGCATCGTGCTCGTCGTTGCCATGTAGTTAAGTGGTTGTGAAGACTGTGTGTTCGTCTTTTGCGCTGCCACTGTCCATGGGTCCATCGTTTGCTGTTGTGGTTGTGTTGTTGCTGATCCCGGAGTAGTTTGAAAACGCCACATGATCACAAACTAAGAAAAAATCTCAACACTTAGAAAAATTTTCAACAAAAACCTAGGTTCGCCCGAAATATTCTAAGTTCGACCAGAAAATTCTATATTCGTCCAAACTTTTTCACTCTCGACCCTTCTGATTCTAAGTTCACCCAAACAGTAACACCCGAACGTAGATATCAACAGAATGTAAAAACAAAATAACACCCTTCCACTTTCGCCCAAATATAACCAGGTCGAATGTGAAAAATTCTAAACAAATTTTTAGGTTCGACCACTAACTACACAGGTTCGCCCACTCTACAACACTTTCGACCACTAAACTCAAGTCAGGTTCCAGGTTCGCCCACCACGATCAGATCTCACTTTTGAAAAACGGTTATTGTTTGAAAAACGGTTATTCTGATCTCAGATTTTCAAAAGTTCATGGATTTGAATGATCTCAATCAGGTTATGTTTCGGAATTGATTTGGAGCAACTTTAATTCTTGGAAAACTTGAATTCGACCACAAATTCTCCTTTAAATCGGTCAAAAACACTTAAAAACAATGTTTATGTAAAAACAGATGTATTTAGGTCAAAAACATGTCCAAATCAGCTCCGATTTTATCAAATTTGTTATTGTATGATCCTCTAGGCTCTGATACCACTTTGTGAGCGAAAGATTTTAACTAAAACAGGATAATATGATCATACAAGTTACAAAACCAGGTGCGGAAACCCTAGTTCTGAACAAACTGATAAAACTCTAATCAAAACACAATCAAGATCATTTTCAAGGCTTTTTCATAGATTAACTTTCTCAAATATTCAATTACAATCAATCACACGTTAATCTAATCAATTACAGACTTTCACCAAAATGACCTGAAACCTGACCTGAACACAGACACAACTGACAACTCTATTTCTTTACAAAAACTCAAATCCTATATATAGATACTGCAGGTTCGCCCCTTGCTGCTGGTCGAATGTGGACATTTTCCACATTCGCCCATAACCAATGGTCGAACATGTTCTTCTGATCAGCAACCTTGTACCTTCGACCAGATTAATCTACCTTCGCCCACTTTTATCTACATTCGCCCATAATATCTACCTTCGACCAAGTCACTAACACATGTTAATATAGTTTATCCAATCATTAGTCGCAAAACGCATCAACAATATATCCATAATATTATTCATTTTGGGAAATATTTACAATTAACATGCTAAATGAATGATTTTCTGGGGGATTCTTGATGAAAATAGCATGTTTAATGTTTGGGGATTGATTGGCGGTGCTACAGCTTGATTTGGATCCGATTTGGAGGGTTTCGCGCGCAAAACAGACAAAAACCTATAGAGCAGGTGACTATGAATCATAGTCGCCTGGTCTGGGGTGAGTAGGGTTCATAGTCGTGTACATTGGGGGCGATTGTGAACCATAGTCGCCTGTTTTTATGCGTAGTCGTGTGTTTTGATGTCGGAAATGCATTTGGGAACTGTTGCTAGTGAAAATCCATAGGATGATTTTACCTCATATTTTAAGTGTAGCATCCTCAGGATGTTATAGGACTCAACAGACTTCCGGATGCAACTGTATTTTAACATGTGCACATCCTGAGGATGGACTAACAATTTATCGTTATATGACATAATTGCAGGTACAATCATCATATATTATAAACTTGTAACTCTTCTACAACGTCTATATTGCTATACCCGGTCAAAGAAGTCAAGGATAAGAGAGTTACATGTGCAAGCCAAGTCCAAGCTCAAAGAAGAAGTCAAACACGTAACCGCTAAGCATTAAATATTGGCGAAGAAGGAGGAAACTGTTAGTCAATGACTATATTCAGTTGAAACAGCTACAACGGTCACATGAGGTCTTCAAAGAACTTAACTAAGTAGCGGATTACGTGGGATCTTCTATTTACTTTCGTGTAACTATAAAAGTGGAATGATTGACGAGTATAGGACACATTAGAGTCACTTGAACAACACCTACACTCTGTTGCTCATTATAGAATACTTTGATACTCACACACACTAAGCACAATCATTGTAATCATAATACACTCGTCATTCAATCATCCAAAGTTGTAACCTTTTACCCATTTTTAATATTAACAAACAAGGCAGGGGCTGAGATTCCTCCCAATGTTTTGTGCCGGCGATCAACAACTGATCAAGGGCTTTCCTTGTACATCGAGTGTTGTTCTTTGTGTATTTGCACTTTATTTACTTATTTCTCAACTCTCCCATACAGTTACATCCTCAGAATATATCTGTCCATCCTGAAATTTGCCTTTGACATCCTGAGCATAGTTGTCACATATTTATTTCTTTTATATCTTGATATACCACTTTCATAATAAAACTAGACTTTAAGCATATTCAACACTAATAGTACTCTACCTGACATTTTCTAATTTGGAAAACAAGATTATTTTTACTAAGTAATTTTTGACCAAAACAATTTGGCGCCCACCGTGGGGCAAGTGGTGCTATTTTAACAAAAAGCTTTGTTAAAACTTTTTCTCAATTAACTAATTTTAAATATCTTGACAACTATGTCTTCCTCCCAGAAATCTGTTTCCTCATCCATGACATCTTCAACCTCTACTAGAAATGCAACACTGCCACTCCCACCTGCATTCTCAAAAAGTTCTACTTCTCAAATTCCACCTGGAACAGTACTGGGGACATCTGGATCCACTCCTTCTGTTTCTGTGTCAAATGATGAACTCCTTTCCATGTTTGATTTGGTGAAAGATCAAATACAGCAGCAGGACACAAACCGAATGTTGATGAGAGAAATACAATCTCTCAAAACATCCTCAAAGAGGCCAACTGAGGACATAGGGACACCATAAACAACCTAGAGTGTTGGATTTCAATTCTGGCATCTCTAGGGGCGTTCATCAAGGAGATTTTATCCCCATGAGCACTAGATTCTCTGCTCCTGAAACTACCACAACACCCAGGATGACAACGATCAGGGATCCAGGATATACACCTGCACCATCCCGAGGATATAACAATAATGGTAACAATTTAAGTTCAAGTACTTTTGCTACTAATGATGTTGCTTCTTTGTAGGATACAGGTATAAGCCCACAATTGGCAAGGGAGCTTCAAAAGATCAAGGATATGGTATCAAGTGTACCAGGGATAATACAACCTATTCCCGAAGTATCCTCAGCATGTCACAAGGTGTCTCATTTTGCACCTCCTATATGTGATGCACAGATTCCAAAGAGATTTCAAACTCTAATCATGAAGCTTTATGATGGATCCACAGATCCAGAAGAGCATGTGGCACAATATAGAGAAAGAATGGAAATAAATCCAATCCCTGCTGATCTCGAGGAAGCATGCATGTGTAAAGGATCCGGTTCCACCCTCACTGGCCAGCCTTAAAATGGCTCCTAAGTGTTCCTCCGTATTCTATTACTTCTTTTGCACATTTGATTAATATGTTTAACAATCAATTTTTTTTTTGTAGTCGAACGTTTAAACGTTTGACAAGTGATTTGTACAGGGTAACTCAGTCACAGGGAGAATCACTAAGAGAATACATCATTAAGTTTGGAAAGGAAGCACTCGACATCCCAAACTTGGATGTCACAACGACAGTACAAGCATTTATGATGGGACTACAAAGAGATTCACCTTTCTACTATGAATTGGTGATGAATCCTTGTAGAAACTTGGATGAAATCAGAAACAGGGCTCTAAGGTTCATCTGACTTGAGGATGACAAGAAAATACAAGAGAGGATATAAGCATCCTCAAGATACAACCATCCTAATCGAAAATCCACTCCCACATATGAACCTTATAAGCATAAACCATATGCTAGACCTGATAATAAAAAGGTCAATGTGGTTGAGGATGACGATGAAGATGACTGTCCTAAATTAGTAGATTATTGTTTTTCTGTGGATGTAACAGGATTAATGTACGCCAAGAAGGATCTAGGGGACAAAGCAAGGTGGGAAAGAAACGATAATAAGTCAGGGTGGAAAGATAAATCCAAATGGTGTGTCTTCTATAAAGATTTTGGTCACATTACTGAAGATTGCATTGCCTTGAGAAAGGAAATAGCATATCTTCTGAGCAAGGGTCATCTTAAGGGTCTCCTAGGCAAAAAGAAGCCGAAGATTCAGGATGGCACTAGCATCCCAGAAAGAGCAGCATCACCACCTCTGGATGCTGGCGTAATCATCTTTATTTCAGGTGGTTCAGACATTTGTGGAACATCTTACTCAACTACTAAAAGGCATCAAGAGAGATGAAATCAGCAAAAGGAGAAAGACCCACAAAGACTACCATCCTTACAACTTAAAAAATGATCAGCTTTGAAGAGGAAGATAGAGAGAATATCCTTGACCCTCACGATGATGGTTTAGTTATAACTTTATATATTGCTAATCATTTTGTTCACAGGATACTTGTAGATGGTGGGAGCTCAGTCAACATAATCCACCTAGAAGCTCTTAAGAGGATGAATATTCCATAAACTGTAATAGTTTCCAGATCATCAGTCTTGGTTGGTTTCAGTGAAGAGACCAAGAGCACAGTAGGTGCTATCAAACTACCAGTATATGTAGAAGGGGGTAAAACTCTACCCAAAGATTCTATTTGATAGATTCTTTATCCTGCTACAATGTAATCCTGGGAAGACCTTGGATACATGACATGAAGGCGGTCCCTTCAACATATCACCAATGTGTGAAACTACCAATACCATGAGGAGTCGCCAAAGTAAACAGTGATCAACAAGAAGCCAAGGATTGCTATACAACATCGATGAAGGCTTCATCAAGACAAGCATAGCAATTACAGAAGGATGCACAGTGCCAACCTCAGGACGTCAAAGCACATCCTGACCAGGATCTAAAGGCTGTTTGCCTCGATGATAATAACAAGGATATCACTGTGTAGATCGGTAAGAACATCCCTAATGATATTGAACAATCTCTAATTTCATTTTTATAATGAAGGATGTCGACATTTGCATGGAAGCATAAAGATATGACTGGCAGCCCTAAAGATGTCATCACTCATAAGCATGGGATTGATAAAAGCTTCAAGCCTTTCCAGCAGAAACGAAGGAAGTTTGCACCTGAAAGGAATGCCATTATACAAGAAGATGTGGATAGACTACTAAAATCCAAGATGATAAGAGAAGTCAAATTCCCAAGATGGCTAGCAAACGTGGTGGTGGTACAGAAGAAAAATGGGAAATGGAGAGTATGTGTAAACTACACAGACCTCAACAAAGCTTGTCCTAAAGACCCATTTCCACTACCACACATAGACTCTTTGGTGGATGCCACAACAGGCCATGAGATGTTAACATTCATGGATGCATCCTCAGGATATCAACAAATCCAAATGGAACCGGGCGACCAAGAGGCAACTGCGTTCATGACCCCATCAGGTATTTATTGTTATATAGCTATGCCATTTGGACTAAAGAATGCAGGTGCAACTTACCAAAGGCTAGTGAATATGATGTTCAAAGAATAGATTGGAGATACCATGGAGGTTCACATCGACGACATGGTGGTTAAATCCAAGAAAGCAGAGAACCATCTTCAGGATCTCAAAGAACCATTTGACATCCTAGATGCCTACAATATGAAGTTAAACCCAGCCAAATGTCATTTTGGAGTTGGTGCTGGAAAGTTTCTTGGATATCTAGTAACTAAAAGAGGGATATAAGCCAGTCCAGAACAAATAAAAGCCATCCTTGACCTCAAATCCCCAACAAATGTACAAAGATTAACTGGCAGGATAGCTGCTCTGAACAGATTCATCTCAAAGTCCTTAAAAAAATGCAAGGAGTTCTATGATATCCTGAAAAAGAACAACAAATTTGACTGGGGACAGAAGCATGAGGATGCACTGAAGAAGTTAAAGGAGTATCTTGCAGTATCTCCCCTCCTGAATAAACCTGAGGATGGTGAACCTCTCAAGCTATACCTTGCAGTTTCTGGAAATGCAATAAGAGCAGTTTTGGTAAAAGACTTTGAAAGGCAACAACATCCTGTCTACTATGTAAGTAAAAGCCTATTAGATTCTGAAACCAGGTATTCACATCTTGAAAAACTCATTTTAGCTTTGATAATGGCATCTACCAAGTTAAGGCATTATTTTGAAACACATAGGATACATGTTCAAACTAATTACCCTATTAAAAATGTGCTTAGAAAACCATAAATGTCAGGAAGAATGGCAAAATGGTAAGTGAAATTGAGTGCTGTTGACATGGTATATGAACCTAGAAATGCAATCAAATCACAAGCTTTAGCAGATTTTGTGGCCGATTTCAGTAGTCACATCCTAAGTGAAGTAGAATCTGAAGTTCAACAATTGAATGAAAACCTAGAAAAATGGACTCTATACACTGATGGTGCTTCAAATGCGAGAGGTACAGGGTTAGGATTACTACTAAAATCGCCACAAGGGGACAAAATACCCAATGCTATTAGATGTGCATTTCAAACAACCAATAATGAGGTAGAATATGAAGCTCTCATTGCTGGTTTACAACTTGCTAAGGATATGCATGTTTCAAATTTAGAAGTATATGTTGATTCCTTATTGATTACTAATCATTTCAATGGATCTTATGCAGTAAAAGGTCAAAAGTTAGTTATTTATCTTGAAATAGTCAAAAAATTATCAACTTCTTTTGTAGAATTCACACTAGGGAAGAAAATGTTGAAGCTGATGCATTGGCAAATCTAGGATCTTCTTTAAACTTACATAAAGGATCCAAGATTCCCATTATCCACATCCTGAAGCCAGCAATTGAAGAGTAGCATCCTGGGGATAGCAAAGCACATCCTGAGGATAACACTAAACAGCCTGAGGATAAGATGGTGCATCCTAAGGATAACACTGTTCTAACCACTCGGGTTCAAGATGATTCATCCTGGATGACACCTATAATAAGATATTTACAAGAAAATGTCATCCCTGATGGAGAAAATGCAAAAGCTTTCAGGATGAAGGTATCAAAATTTACTAATATAGACAATATTTTGCAGAGAAAATCCCTTGCAGGTCCATATTTGAGGTGTCTCAACAAGGAGGAAGTAGATGAAGTTCTCAAGGACATCCATGAAAGAGATTGTGGAAACCACACAGGAGGAAGACTCTTTACTCGAAGACTCTAAGAACGGGATACTACTGGCCAACCATGAAGAAGGATGCCATGTCATATTCCCAAAAGTGTGATCCATGTCAAATACATAGTAACATCCTTCACCGGCCTGCTGAAACCTTGCACTCTATTATTTCGCCATGGCCCTTCATGAAATGGGGAATGGATATAGTAAGTGTTTTGGTTAAAAATTATCTAGTAAAAATAACTTTGTATTACAAATTAGTTTATGTGAGGTAGAGTGCTAAATGTGTAGAAATATGTTTGTAAATCAATAATATTCTTAAGATGGTGTATCAGGATGTTCAATAAGCAAAAATATAACAACTATGATCGGGATGGCTTAGGTTAGTTTCGGGATGGACAGTTATATCCTCAGGACGGAACTGCTAAAAATGAACAAATAAAGTGATAAATAACAAGAACAACACACGATCTACGAAGAAAGCCCTTGATTAATTGTAGATCGCCGGCATAAAACCTCGGGAGGAGTCTAGGCCCCTACCTTGTTTGTTAATATTAAAATGGTAAAAAGATACAACTTTGGATGAGTATGTGGACGAGTGTACTATGATTACAATGATTGTGCAAGTGTCTAAGTGTTTGTGTGCAGCTATAGAGTAAGCAAAGTGTATGTAAGTGTCTTATACTCGTTCCATACTCCCACTTATATAGTACATGAAATAAACAAACAATCCCATGAAACTCGCTAAGTAGTTAAGTTCTTTGAAGTCTTCTCATGACCGTTGTGGATGTTTCGTCTCAAGTGAACGTTGCTACAACGGTTTCTCCTTAGCTAGTTTAATGTTTCAGCTGTTTCCTCTTTTGTCGCCGATATTAAATGTATATCGGCTACAGTTATGACTATGTCTTCCATCTTGACTATATCTTCCATCTTGACCACGAGTTGTATCTCTATCCTTGACTTCTTTAATTGAGGTTGATAATATAAATGTTACCAAGCATGTAAATACATATTATAACTTATTTGTACCTACAATCATACATAGGAGAATCAACTCGTTAGCTCATTCTCAGGATGTGCACATGCTGAAATACTGTCACATCCTGAAGTTAGGTAAGTCCTTCAGCATCCTGGGGATGGCACATTAGGGATGTGAGGTAAAATCATCCTGAGGATTTTCACCCACAACAAATGTCCCCAAAATATGTTACCGTTAATATCTTTTGAGTATCTTTTGAGGTAAAAATATTTTCTGATCTAAATATCTCTTCTGATGACTGATGGGATGTCTTGTCAAGATGACAACGGCTACTTTCTCGGCGATAAATACGTGATGACCGTTACAAGCATCATCTTCTACACCCTATATCTAGAGCTTATCCCTTCCTTTATAATCACATCTGATTTTTTAAGAAGGTAATTTTCTTTCTTCTTTCTTCTACTTTCCTCTTAATACCTGCAAAAAATTAATAATATTCCAAAGATTGCAAAAAGATCCACAAGAACTTCTGGGAATGTGGGAACCTCTAGTGATTTCGTTCCCCAAAACCTCTTGAGTCATCATGAACAGGAGATCTGTTCTTTTGATGACAAAGAGGTTCGAGCCCTAAGAGACTCAAAAATCTTCCCAAGTTCTGCAGAGTTTCGTCCATACGATCCTCATGCAAGATCAAACTATGCATCTTCTATCTGGGTCTGCTTCCTATACTTACCATTCTTTCTAGGGTTAAGGTATCCCTTTCCTAAGTTTATCAAAGATTTCTTTGATATGACTGGGATGGCTTATTCTCAAGCCATGCCTGAACTGTGAAAGATTCTGATGGTGTGCAGTAAGCTTGTTGAGGATCATGGTGTCCATCTAGAAGTGGGAAGCCTATGTTTTTAATGTGATAAAATCAGAGAAAAACTGGAAAACTAAGTTTTTCTTTGTTAAGAGGAGTTCTATTCCCCAAGGGGATGAGATCCATCTTTATTGGTTAAAGAGTGGTAAAATTATTCTTAATGTTTTTATAAAATTATTCTTACATTTTAAAAAATTTTGGTTTGACAGGTGCTTCCCTTGCCAAGTTTGCTACTCCTTTAAACGAGGCTTCTTTCCGTTGTGAAGTAATTTTCAAGTTACCTGAATCAGAAAGTACTTTTGGAGTTAAAGATAGTCATACCACCAGCAAAGCTTCTAAGATGTCTGGTGAGCATTTATGTTGCATCCCGAGAATGTTTATTATTTTATTATCTAATTCTGTTTTTATATTAGCCTCAGCCAAGAAAGCTGCTTCTTTTGATCTGGATGACATTGACAACATGGATGTTAAGGCTGTCAAAATTGCCTATCCTTCTACCTCAAGCTCCAAGATGACTACCCCTCTTACTAACCCTTCTAAATCTAAGGTTAATGCTGCTTCAAAGAAAAGGAAGGGGAATACCGCTGCTATCGTTGCTCAGGAAGTCATTCCTTTCGAGGCTTTGAGTTGTCAAGAGATTCTGAGCAAGGTTTCCCAATTCACTCTCCAGGTATGATCTTATCCTGAAAATATTAGTGTTATGTTAATAAGAAAAATTTAAGAATACTTACCTTTTCTTTTCCTTGTTAGGGCCATGAGTATCTGTCAAAGTCTCTGGATATTGTTGTTCAGGAACTTCATTAGGCACAGACCAAGCTTGAAGATGTTCAGAAGATTTCTCATGATAAAGGCAAATATCTTGAGAGCATACTGGCAGAGACTGAAGCAGAGTTAAAGAGGGTGAAGGCTGAGCATGCTAAAGCCATACTAGATCAGGAGAAGGAGGCACAGGATAACAGGAATGGGCTTATCAAGTCTGCTAGTATTGTTGTCTTTCAGGCTAGGGTGAAGATGGCTCTCTAGGCCAAAGATCCAGGTTTTGATCAAAATACCTGGGATGTTGAAGCTTGGAAGGAGAAAATCAAGATCCTCGGTGGAAAAGAGGTGGTTTATGACCCTGTTCCTGTTGCTCATCCCGAGGATGTGGCCGAAGATCCTGAGGATGCAGAAGCTAAAGCAGCTAAAGCCAAGATTGACGAGGTGGTGAAGGATCTTCCAGTGGGCGATGAAGGATGTATTGACTAGGTTGGAGCCCACTTTTTATTTGAACTTTTGTGGTAGTGGTTGGTAGAACAATTTCAGACAATTTATTTTAGCATGTAGTAATCTAGGATATTATATGGTTTGGGGTGGAGGGATATTGGTTTCAAGACGAAGCCCCAAATCTTTTATTTGACCCTGACCATAGATGTAGACCTCAGGTGGATGGAACCTGGTTTTGGATGAAGCTAGGGGTTGACATCAAATTTTGATCATGATGCATAGATGACAACTTTTTGACGCTATCAGCTTTATGTTCTTCGATATTCTACAAACATTAGCTAACACTTAGTGTTATTAAAGAATGATAAAAAATAATACTTTTTGTATCTTCTTTGTTAAGCAATTTTCCTGATTTTGTCATATTTTTTGTAAGTCCTTTTCATTGTCAGGATGGTCTTCATTATCCTGAGGATTTCCCCAGTTTCCTCATTCTTGGGATGGTGTTGCATCCTGAGGATGTCCCCAGTGTAATATCTTCAGCATAGACTTCAAGTCTATAATCCTTAGGAAGAATTGAATCTTAATAATATCCTGTAAAGGAAGGCTTTGTTATTATACTGGTGACTTAGGCCTTTGGTTTAATCTGGGATCAAAAACCCTTTTGTTATATTTTGGTGATAAAACCATTATGTATCATCTGGCAAAAAGGCCTTTAGTAATAACTGGCGACAAGACCTAAAGAGACGTTGAAAAACGTCTAACCATTAGAGACATTGAAAAATGTCTAAACCTTAAGAGCTCCATCGTATATCTCAAAGATAATGAAATTGTCATCCACTTTTACATGGACTGGTCCCACCATCTCGAGAATATACATGGGCATCGTGCGCTCCAGGCGAGGGTTGCTAACCCAATGTGAAAGGTCAAAACCTTTAAACCTTAGGAAGGTGTCGGACACCTTAACGGAGGAGAGGGTGGCCAGCCCCCTAGTCTTCTAAGCATTCCATCTTCAGGATGGTACTGCAAAATTCTTAGGATGGACTATTTCTAGACCATGTTTAGTGAAAATATAATCGATCGAAATAAATCAAGGATAAGTACTTACATATGGAGATGATTCAACTCTATCAGCCTTCACCTTCATCCCATCCGTGATTCGGATCATGGTTTCTCATATGCATCCTTAAGCATAGTAGTATTTCAAGTGTATAGCATTCCATTGTTGACAGCCAACATGCTCCTTTTCCTGCTTCAGAATCGATTAAGTATGGACCTTCCCACTTGGGAACTAGCTTACCACCGCTTGGTTTTGTTGTATTTTGGAAGGCTTTTCTCAATACCAAGTCTCCCACTTGAAATCAACTAATCCTGATGTTCTTGTTGTAAGCTTTAGCAATCCTTTGTTGATATGCTGCCATCCTTAATTTAGCGTCATCCCTGAGTTCATCCACTATTTCCAAGTCTTGTAGTAATGCTTCAGAATTAGTAGTTGCATCCTGAAGATGCTTCCTTGCTGTAGGCACGACCATCTCTGCTGGAAGCATTGCTTCTGTTCTAAAGACCAAAGAGAAAGGTGTCTGACAAGTAGCATTCTTCGAAGTAGTCCTATCAGCCCAAAGTCCTATCACACTTTTGGGAATACAACATGGCATCCTTCTTCATAGTAGGCCAATAGTATCCCGTCCTCAGAGTCTTCGAGTAGAGAGATCTTCCTCCTGTATGATTTCCATAACCTCCTTCGTGGATGTCTTTGAGTACTTCGTTTGCTTCATCCTTGTTGAGACATCTCAAATATGGACCTGCAAGAGACTTTCAATACAAAATATTGTCTATAATTGTGAATTTAGATACCTTTATCCTGAATGCCTTTGGATTTTCTTCATCAGGAATGACATCTTCTTGTAAATATTTGATTATGGGAGTCATCCATGATGAGTTGTCTTGTTTCTGAGTGGCCAAAACAGTGATATCCTCAGGATGGTCTGTTTTATCCTCAGGATGTGCCTGGCCATCCTCAGGATGTCACTCTTCAATCGCCGGTTTCAAGATGTGAATGATGGGAATCTTGGATCCTTCTGGTAAATTAAAGGAGGATCACAGATTTGCTAGGGCGTTAGCTTCAACATTGTCTTCCCTAGGTACCTGTGTTAGTGACTATTCTATAAAAGAAGTAGCTAAATTTTTAACGATTTCAAGATAAATGGCTAACTTTTGTTTTTTTACTGCATATGATCCATTGAAATGGTTAGTAATCAACAAAGAATCAACAAAGACTTCAATTTAACAATATGTAAATCTCTGCAAGTTGTAAACCAGCAATGAGAGCTTCATATTCTGCTTCATTATTGGTTGTTTGAAATGCACATCTAATGGCATGGGGTATCTTGTCCCCTTGTGGCGATTTCAGTAGTATTCCCAGACCTGTGACTCTTGCATTCGAAGCACCATCAGTGTATAGAGTCCATTTTGATAAATTTTCATTTAGTTTATGAACTTCAGATTCTACTTCACTCAGGATGTCACTACTGAAATCAGCCACAAAGTCTACTAGGGCCTGTGACTTGATTGCATTTCTAGGCTTATACTCTAAGTCAAAGGCACTTAATTTAACTGACCGTTTTGCCATTCTTCCAGACATTTCAGGTTTTCTTAATAAATTTTTAATGGGATAGTTAGTTTGAACATATATTTTATGTGTTTCAAAATAATGCCTTAACTTAGTAGAAGCCATTATTAAAGCTAAAATAAGTTTTTCGAGATGTGAATACCTGGTTTCAGCATCTAGGAGGGTTTTACTTACATAATAGACATGATGTTGTTGCCCTTCGAAGTCCTTTACCAATACAGCACTTATTGCATTCCCAGAAACTGCAAGATATAGCTTGAGAGGTTCCCCATCCTCGGGTTTCATCAACAATGGAGCTGCTGCAAGATAATCTTTTAGCTTCATTAATGCTTCTTCATGCCTCTGTCCACAGTCGAATTTGTTATTCTTTTTTAGGATGTCATAGAACTCTTTACATTTCTCTGAGGATTTCGAGATGAATCTATTCAGGGCTGCTATCCTGCCAGTTAGCCTATGCACATCCATAATATTTCTTGGGGATTTGAGATCAAGGATGGCCTTTACTTGTTCAGGGCTGGCTTCTATGCCTCTTTTTGTTACCAAATATCCAAGAAACTTCCCAGCTCCAACTCCAAAATGGCACTTTGCTGGGTTTAACTTCATGTTGTAAGCATCCAGGATGTCAAAAGCTTCTTTGAGATCCCGAAGATGATCTTCTACTTTCTTGGATTTTACTACCATGTCATCAATGTAGACCTCCATCGTGTCCCCAATCTTTTCTTTGAACATCATGTTCACTAGCCTCTGATAAGTGGCACCTGCATTTTTAATCCAAATGGCATGGCTATATAACAATATATACCTGACGGTGTCATGAATGTTGTGTCCTCCTAATCATCCGGTTCCATTTGTATCTGTTGGAATCTTGAGGATGCATCCATGAGTGTCAACATCTCGTGGCCTGCTGTAGCGTCCACCATTGAATCTATTTGTGGTAGTGGGAATGGATCTTTAGGACAGGCCTTGTTAAGGTCTATGTAGTCCACACACACTCTCCATTTCCCATTTTTCTTTTGGACTACCACAACATTCGCCAGCCATCTTGGGAATTTTACTTCCCTTATCATCTTAGACTTTAGCAGCCCGTCTACTTCTTCTTGGATGATGATATTTCTCCCTGGAGTAAACTTCCTTTTTTTTTTTTTTTTTTTTGCTAAATGGGCTTGAAACTCTTATCAATCCCAAGTTTGTGAGTAATGACATCCTTTGATATGCCGGTCATATCATCATGTTTCCAAGCAAAAGTAGACATCCTACATTTAAGAAAAGATATTAGTGATTGTTCAATATCATGTGGGATATTCTTACCGATTTGCACAGTGATATCCTTGTTGTTGTCATCAAGGAAGCTGGCTTTTACATCCTGATCAGGATGTGCTTTAACATTCTGAGGATGGCACTGTGCATCCTGCTGTAATTGCTATGCTTGACGGGATGAGGCCTTGATTGATGTCGTGTAGCAATCCTTAGCTTCTTGTTGATCGCTGTTGACCTTCACAACTCCCCAAGGTGTGGGTAGTTTCACACATTGATGATAGTTTCACACAAAATCTCTGGATAGAGTTCACCACTTCTACATATACTGGTAGCTTGATGTCACCTACTATGCTCTTGGTTTCTCGACTGAAGCCCACCAAAACTGATGACCTAGAAACTATTTCCGATTCCGGGATGTTCATCCTCTTGAGGCCCTCGAGTTGGATGATGCTTACTGAACTTCTTCCATCTACATGAATCTTGCAAACAAAGTGGTTAGAAATATATAAAGTAATAACCAAACCGTCATGATGAGGATCAAGGATGTTTTCTCTATCTTCTTCCTCAAAACTTATCACTTTTAAGGTTGTCAGGATGGTCGTCTTCGTTGGTCTTTCTCCTTTTTCAGACTTTGTTTCCCTCGCATGTCTTTTAGCAGCTGAGTATGAGGTTCCACAAATGTCTGACCCTCCTGAAATTAAGTTGATAATGCCAGCATCCTTAGGTGGGGATGCTGCTTTTTCCGGGATGTTTGCTCCATCCTGAGATCTTGATTTCTTTTTGCCCAGGAGATCCTTGAGGTGACCCTTGCTTAAGAGATATGCTATCTCCTTTCTTAGTGCAATGCAATCTTCAGTGATATGGCCAAAATCTCTGTGAAAGGCACACTATTTGGATTTGTCTTTCCATCCTGCCTTGTTGTCTTTCTTTGGCCATCTTGATTTGTCCCCTAGATCCTTCATGGCATACATCAAACTTGTTACATCCACAGAAAAACAATAGTCTGACAATTTAGGGCAGTCATCCTCATCGTCATCCTCTACCACATTGACCTTCTTCTTATCAGGCCTAGCATATGGTTTATGCTTATATGATTCTTATGTGGGAGTGGATTTTTGATTGGGATGGTTATATTTTGAGGATGATTCTATCCTCTCTTGTATCTTCTTATCATCCTCAAGGCGGATGAATCTTAAGGCTCTGTTCCTGACTTCATCTAGGTTCCTGCATGGATTCATCACCAACTCTTGGAAGAATGGTGAATCTTTCTGCAGTCCCATCTTAAAAGCCTGAACCGCTATTGTGACATCCAGGTTCGGGATGTCAAGTGCTTCCTTTCCAAACCTAGTAATGAATTCTCTTAGTGATTCCCCCTGTGGTTGAGTCACACAGTATAGATCACTTGTCAAACGTTCGAACGTTCGACTACAAGAAAACTGATTATTAAACATGTTAATTAAATGTGCAAAAGAAGTAATAGATTATGATGGAACACTTAGGAGCCATTTTAGGGCTGGACCGGTGAGAGTTGTACCAAATCCCTTGCATAAACATGCTTCTTTCAGATTGGCAGGGATTGGATTTATTTCCATCCTTTCCCTATATTGAGCCACATTCTCTTCAGGATCTATAGATCCATCATAAAGCTTCATACTTGGAGTTTGAAACCGTTTTGGAATCTCTGCATCGCATATGGGAGATGCAAATCTTGACCCTCTATGGCATGCTGAGGATACTTCAGGGATGGGTTGTACTATCCTGGAACACTCGATACCATATCTTTGATCTTTTGAAGTTCCCTTGCTAGCTGAGGGCTTATTCCTGTATCCTGCAAAGAAGCAACCTCATTAGCAGTAAAAGTACTAGAACTTAAATTTTTACCGTTAGTGTTATATCCTTTGGATGTTACAGGAGCAGTAGTTGTTTCTGGAGCAGAGAACCCAGTACTCATGGGGATAAAATCTCCTTGATGTACCCCTCCAGAGAAGCAAGAATTAAAATCTAACGCGCTGGGCTGCAATGGTTTCCCTATGTCTTCACTTGGCCTTCTTGAGGATGATATAAGAGCTTGTATTTCTCTTATCAACATCCGGTCTGTGTCTTGTTGTTGTTGTATCGAATCTTTCATTAGTGCAAACATAGAAAGTAATTCATCATTCGATACAAAAACAGGAGGAGTAGATCCAGATGGTCTAGGTCGGATTTGGGAAGAGGAACATCTTGAAAGTGCAGGTGGAGGTGGTAAGGCAGAATTTCGGGTAGAAGTTGATGAAGGCGTGGATGAGGAAACATTTTTCTGGGAAGACGACATAGTTGTCAAGTTTTGTAAAAAAGAAGTAAATGAAGAAAGTTTTTAACAAAGTTTTTTGTTAAAATAGCACCACTTGCCCCATGGTGGGCGCCAAATTATTTTGGTAAAAAATTATCTAGTAAAAATAACTTTGTATTCCAAAGTAGTTTATGTGAGGTAGAGTGCTATATGTGTAGAAATATGTTTGTAAATCAATAATATTCTTAAGATGGTGTATCAGGATGTTCAATAAGCAAAAATATAACAACTATGATCGGGATGGCTTAGGTTAGTTTCGGGATGGACCGTTATATCCTCAGGATGGACAATTATATCCTTAGGATGGAACTGCTAAAAATGAAAAAATAAAGTGATAAACAACAAGAACAACACACGATCTACGAGGAAAACCCTTGATCAATTGTAGATCGCCGGCATAAAACCTCGGGAGGAGTCTAGGCCCCTGCCTTGTTTGTTAATATTAAATTGGTAAAAAGATACAACTTTGGATGAGTATATGGATGAGTGTACTATGATTACAATGATTGTGCAAGTGTCTAAGTGTTTATGTGCAGCTATTGAGTAAGCAAAGTGTATGTAAGTGTCCTATACTCGTCCCATACTCCCACTTATATAGTACATGAAATAAACAAACAATCCCATGGAACTCGCTAAGTAGTTAAGTTCTTTGAAGTCTTCTCATGACCGTTGTGGATGTTTCGTCTCAGGTGAACGTTGCTACAATGGTTTCTCCATAGCTAGTTTAATGTTTCAGATGTTTCCTCTTTTGTCGCCGATATTAAATGTATATCGGTTACAGTTTTTACTATGTCTTCCAACTTGACTATATCTTCCATCTTGACCACGAGTTGTATCTCTATCCTTGACTTCTTTAATTGAGGTTGATAATATAGATGTTACCAAGCATCTAAATCCATATTATAACTTATTTGTACCTGCAATCATACATAGGAGAATCAACTCGTTAGCTCATTCTCAGGATGTGCACATGCTGAAATACTATCACATCCTGAAGTTAGTCAAGTCCTTCAGCATCCTGGGGATGGCACATTAGGGATGTGAGGTAAAATCATCCTAAGGATTTTCACCCACAACAGTAGGGAAACTACCCAAAGCTCCTGGTGGAAAGGTGTTCATGTTAGTAATGACCGATTACTTCTCGAAGTGGATCGTAGCTGAAGCATTTGTACAAGTCAGAGATAAAGCAGTGTCATTCATCAAAAGAAACATCCTAACAAGATTTGGAGTGCCAACGGAAATCATCTGTGACAACGGTTCTCAGTTCATTAGTAAAAGCACGACCGAGTTTTGTGAGAGTTGGGAAATCAAGATTGTTGGTGGTGAAAATCCTCAGGATGATTTTACCTAATATCCTCAGAATAGCATCTTCAGGATGCTGAAGGACATGATAGACTTCAGGATATAACTATATTTCAGCATGTGCACATCCTGCGGATGGACTAATGAACTATCTTTATGTGATGTAATTGCAGGTACTACTAAGTTACAATATAGACATGAAACTTCTTTCCAACGCTTATATTATAATGACTATGTCAAAACACTTATTGGTGGAAGAGTTACACTTGCAAGCCAAGGTCCAAACTTGAAGAAGGAGTCAAAGATATAACCGATAAGCATTAAAAATAGGCGAAGAAGGTGGAAACCGTTGCTATAACGTCTACCTGAGCTGAAACAGTTTCAACGGTCACAAGAAGACTTAACTAACAAGCTGATTATATGGGACTTGTTTTTTATATTAATGTACTATAAAAAGGGGAATGTTGGACGAGTATAAGGACACATTGCTATCACTAGAACTATACACACACACTCAGCTACTTAGAATACTCACGAATCATTGTAATCTTAGATCACTCATCCACTCATTCATCCAGAGTTGTAATTCTTTTTACCACATTAATATTAACAAACAAGGCAGGGGCCTAGTCTCCTCCTGAGGTTTTATGCCGGCGATCCACCATTGATCAAGGGCTTTCCTCGTAGATCGAGTGTTGTTCTTTGTGTTTTAGCATTTACTTTACTTGTTACTGATAGTTACATCCTCAGGATACAACTGTCCATCCTCAACTTTATCATCTCCATCCCAAGCATAGTTGTCAATTCAGAGTTTATTTACATTTACAAGTCACCATTCTGAGAATAAAACTAAGTTTTTATAAAATTAGCACTCTACCTCACTTTTACTAATTTGGAAAATAAGATTATTTCTAGTAGATAATTTTTGACCAAAACAATTTGGCGCCCACCGTGGGGCAAGTGGTGCTATTTTAACAAAAAACTTTGTTAAAACTTTTTTCCAAAACAACTCACTTTACAGAATTTTGAAAACTATGTTTTCCTCACAAAAATCTGTTTTCTCATCCATGCCATCCACAACCTCTGCCAAAAATCCTACACTGCCACCCCCACTTGCATTTCCAAGAAATTCATCTTCTTAAATCCCACCTAGACCATCATTGGGGGCATCTGGATCTACTCCATCTGTTTTTGTATCAAATGATGAACTCCTCTCTATGTTTGCATTAATAAGGATCAGATACAACAACAACAAGACACAAACCGGATGCTGATAAGAGAGATACAATCTCTCAAGTCATCCTCAAGAAGGCCAACTGATGATATGGGGACACCATTGCAGCCCAGGGCGTTGGATTTTAATTCTGGCATCTCTGGGGGCGTGCATCAAGGAGATTTTATCCCCATGAGCAATAGATTCTCTGCTCTTGAAACAATCACTACACCCAGGATGATAACTACTAGGGATCCAGGATATACACCTGTGCCATCCCAAGGATACAACAATAACGGTAACAATTTAAGTGACAGTACTTATACTGCTAAAGGTGTTGCTTCTATGCAGGATATAGGTATAAGTCCACAGCTAGCAAGGGAGCTACAGAAAATCAAGGATATGGTGTCAATTGTACTAGGGACACTATAACCTATCCCCGAAGTATCCTCAGCATGTCATAGGGTGTCTCAATTTGCACCTCCTATATGTGATGCAGAGATCCCGAAACGGTTTCAAACTCCTACCATGAAGCTATATGATGGGTCTACAGATCCTGAGGAGCATGTAGCTCAATATAGAGAGAGGATAGAGATAAATCCAATTCCTGCTAACCTCAAGGAAGAATGTCTATGCAAGGGATTTAGCTCAACTCTCACTGGTCCAGCTTTGAAATGGCTCCTAAGTGTTCCTCCATACTCAATTACTTCTTTTGCACACTTGATTAACATGTTTAATAATCAGTTTTCTTGCAGTCGAACATTCGAACGTTTGACAAGTGACCTATACAGGGTAACCCAACCACATGGGGAATCACTAAGAGAATAAATTACAAGGTTTGGAAAAGAAGCACTCGACATTCCGAACTTGGATGTCACAGCGGCAGTACAAGCATTCAAGATGGGGCTGCAAAGAGATTCACCATTCTACCAAGAATTGGCGATGAATCCTTGTAGAAACTTGGATGAAGTCCTAAACAGGGCTCTAAGGTTCATCCAACTCTTGGATGACAAGAAAATTAAAGAGAGGATATAATCACCCTTAAGATTTAACCATCCTAATCGAAAATCCACTCCCACATACGAACCGTACAAGCATAAACCGTATGGTAGGCCTGACAATAAAAAAGTTCAATGTCGTAAAGGATGACGATGAAGATGAATGTCCTAAATTATCAGTTTATTGTTTTTCTGTGGATGTTACAGGATTAATGTATGCCATGAAGGACCTCGGGGATAAAGCAAGATGGCCGAAGAAGGATAACAAGGCAGGTTGGAAAGACAAATCGAAGTGGTGTGTGTCACACCCTCAAATTTACCACATGCGGAGTTTTACCGCGAGGCGCATTTAAGAAGAATTTAATCAGCTACAATAGTATTCCAAAGTATTCAAAACACTTTATTTCAAAACGTGCAACTAAGCCTAGACGCCAATGCAGACCCGTGCGCCTAGTTCCATTTGTTGCTACCTTAGCGACCTGAGAAAAACATGCCAAAAAGATGTCAACATATAATGCTGGTGATTTCACAGGTTTGTTCAATATGTTACCAAAACGTTACATGTCCATACTATATCAATGTTACCAAGTACGCTAGCTAGGCGTATGTTTTATTACTACTACGATTGGAAACCATTACTAGACACGTTTAGCAATGTTTAGCATGTTTAAGCAGCCCGTATGTTCAGCATGATACCAATGTTCCTGTTCGAGACAACATGCACCCGCCCGGCCTTCCAAGCCGACGAGTGGGGCAGGTCACGCCCAATAGATCTATCCACATTTCCCCCGTTGTGCATCCCCACACATTCATGGTTTCCCCCGGGACTTCCAATGATCGTAGAGCAATACAAAGTTAAAAACCATAGTATGACATATGTTACCAAAATAGTTTAGCGCATGTTTTCTCCCCCAAAAGTTAAAGCAGTAAAAGTGGGGCCGTGAACTCACCTTAGATAGCGTTCATCGGTTATAAGTAAAGATGTTAAGCCCTTGATAATCCCTCTACCGAAGATCTATCAAAATGTTCACATAAGTGTTCCGACTAATAACCATAAGGTTATCTAGTCCCCGATTGTCCAGATCGTAACCAAGTATGTTTTAAAACATGTTTAAATGTTTAACCGACACACTAGACCAACCCGAAATTCCGTTGGTGACCCATTACCCTAACTAATCAAGTACACATAGATTACACACAAGGTTTAAGCATAAAACACTTAGTTTGTATCAAAAATCTCATTTCTGTATCAGAACGGTCGAACCAGTCAGTTTAAGTCTCGTTCGCCCGTTTTTAATCTCCTTCGCCCGTTTTTATATTTCGTTCGACTGTTTGATGCCTCCTTCGACCGTTCTGCCACTTTCGCCCAACAAAACTCAGGTTCGACCCTGGATTCCCTCCTTCGCACCTTCGATCGGTCGAAGGAGTCCAGGTTCGCCCCTGTTGTGCAAATTTTCCTAAAAACGCTTCAAACACATTCAAAACGACTCGAAACATCATCAAACACAGCAGTCAAGCATGAATAACTTTTCCCTACAAAACCCCATCGATTTCCCCCAATAATACATCCATTTCAGCCCTTTCCCAAAATGGTAAAAATTATGGAAACGTCACTATCATGCATGGATTATTTACCCAATTTGGAAACTTTTGAAATCAATCCGTATTCAACTTAAAATGCTCAGTTTGTCGAGTGTTCGATCTTTCCCTATTAGTTCTATTGATCATAAATATCATGCATCAAGTCTAGATTCGTTAAAACCCCCAAATACCCATAATATCATCATTTATCCAATCCTAACCCTAAACAACAATAATCTAGCATCAGTAACAATCCTATATCATGTTTCTATCATAGATACAGCAGCAATTTATTGAACAACACATAACACCACATAATACACAATTTACATATGTTTATCATCATGAAAACCTATGTCAAATGATAATGTTTTGGTTTAGAAAGATGTTTAAAAGGTTTTTAATCATAAAAACACCCTTAGAACAGATCCGGACAATTAGGGTTAGATGAAAACGAATCAAAATGCTTTTAAAAAGGTTTAGGATTAAGAACACACCTTGGATTCTTGTTTAGATGTTGTAGATAGGTTAGATTACGAAAATGAAGAGCAAAAACTCCTTCCTTAGTGATTAAGATCGTTTGAGAGTGTTTTGGGACGGTTAGGGTTTGTGAAATGATGAAAAATGACAAAGTTTGGTATTTATACTAATTCTCCTTCGCCCCATATCAATGGTCGAAGGCGGCCTCCTTCGACCCTTCCATAGGGTCGAATGAGCCCTGTCCTGGTCGAAGGGAATTCTTTCAATTCCACTTCCCAGGTTCGCCCATTTACAAAGGGTCGAACCAAACAAAATGTTCTCCTTCGACCACTCGAAGTGGTCGAACCAGAACTCAGGTTTAACTAGTTTTCCAGTTTGTCGTGTTTAACGCATTCTAACACATCTTAACACATAAGCATGCAACCTTAGTCTATATTTAACATATTTAAGCATGGATAATCATTTACACATCATTAAAACACATCTATGTATATAATCCACCACACGACCCATAATCTACACATATGCTTAATTAGTTCATGTAATGTCACCAACAACGGAACCCGGTACTAGTGTATTACCAAAACGACTCCCAATGATCCTCCAGATCATGCACCCTGGACAATCCTAACTTGACCCGACTCAACTAACCCAGTTAAGTCTGTTTATACACGTTTCTCGCTAAGGTAGACTTAGATGTTACTAATATGTTTAAGCCAAACATGCCGGGTGTCACATCATCCCCACGTTGAAAGAATTTTCGTCCCGAAAATTGCGCAAAGCCCCAAAAAGAAAGAAACGAAAAAGAACAGAACGAAAAGAAAATTACCGGATGTCACATCATCCCCACGTTGAAAGGAATCTCGACCCGAGATTCATTTCGCTTCAGCGGTAACATGCCTCGATTCAAACGCGCATTTAGGAAAGAGATGAGGATATTTAGCTTTCATCTGATCCTCCCGTTCCCATGTGAACTCCGGTCCACGATTCGAGTTCCAACGAACTTTAACGATGCGGATTTTACTCCGACGAAGGCTACGAATCTTGTAGTCGAGAATCTCGACAGGTTCCTCCACAATGCGAAGACGATCATCAACCTTGATCTCCTCCAGTGGTACAATGAGAGATTCATCAGCCAAACACTTCTTCAAGTTAGACACATGGAAGACATTGTGCATACTACCGAGCTCCACCGGTAAGTCAAGTCTGTATGCCACCGGTCCAATCCGATCCAGGATTGCGAATGGTCCGACATATCGAGGGTTAAGCTTGCCACGCTTTCGGAAGAGTATGACGCCCTTCCATGGTGAAACTTTCAGAAGTACTCTGTCCCCAACCTGGAACTCTAAAGGTTTTCGACGGCGATCGGCATAGCTCTTCTGACGATCCCGTGCAGCAGCCAAACGGTGACGAATCTGTACGATTTTCTCTGAAGTTTCGTACACAAGTTCCGGACCAGTGAGCTGGCTCTCGCCCACCTCGGCCCAACAAAGTGGTGATCTATATTTCCGTCCGTAAAGAGTCTCGAACGGAGCTGCCTTGATACTAGAGTGATAGTTGTTGTTGTAGGAGAACTCCACTAATGGCAGGTGGACCTCCCAGCTTTTGCCAAAATCGATAACACACGCCCGAAGCATGTCTTCCAAGGTTTGAATCGTCCGCTCACTCTGTCCGTCAGTTTGCGGATGATAAGCTGTACTCATATCCAACTGAGTACCCAAAGCCTTGTGCAGAGCCTTCCAGAAACGCGAAGCAAAACGAGAATCACGATCAGAGATGATAGAAACAGGCACCCCGTGCCGAGCAACCACCTCCTTAAGGTAAAGTCGAGCCAACCGCTCGAGTCCATCGGTTTCCTTAATAGGTATGAAACGTGCCGATTTTGTCAGCCGGTCAACAATCACCCAGATCATATCATAACCACTAGGTGACCTTGGCAGCTTGGTGACAAAATCCATCGTGATTCGCTCCCACTTCCATTCCAGAACCTCTGGTTGTTGCAGGAGACCAGACGGCCTCTGATACTCCACCTTAACTTTAGCACAAGTAAAACATTTACTGACATAAGAAGCTATATCAGCTTTCATGTTTGGCCACTAATAAAGTATCTTCAAATCCTGATACATCTTATCGGAGCCAGGGTGAACAGAATACCGGGATTTGTGAGCTTCATCCAAAACAAGCTCGCACAATCCCCCGAACAATGGGACCCAAACACGTCCCGCAAAATAGTGTAAGCCATCAGTCCTGATCTCAAGATGCTTGTCAGCACTGTACATAGTCTCAGCCTTAAGGTTTTCCTCCTTCAAGGCTTCCAATTGTGCAGAACGGATTCGGTCAGGCAACGACGAATGAATGGTGAGCTGTAAGGCTCGAACACGACGAGGATTCGCAGACTCCTTCCTGCTCAAGGCGTCCGCCACAACGTTCGCCTTGCTAGGATGGTATTTGATAGCACAGTCATAATCGATCAGGAGTTCAACACAGCGACGCTGTCGCATGTTCAACACCTTCTGGTCGAAAATATGATGAAGACTCTTGTGATCGGTATATACTTCACACTTGGTACCGTACATGTAATGTCTCCAGATTTTCAACGCAAAGACTACCGCACCCAGTTCCAAGTCATGAGTATTGTAGTTCTTCTCATGAACTTTGAGTTGACGAGAAGCATAAGCAATAACCTTCCCGCGTTGCATCAAACACAACCGAGACCATGAATAGAAGCTTCAAAGTACATAACAAAGTCATCCGTACCCTCAGGTAAGGATAAGATAGGTGCAGAACAAAGTTTAAGCTTCAGCATCTGAAATGCCGATTCCTGCGGTTCACCCCAGTCGAACTTTCGGTCCTTTTGGGTAAGAGTAGTGAGGGGTTGAGCGATTTTCAAAAATCCCTCAATGAAACAACGATAATAACCCGCATGACCTAGGAATTGCCGCACCTCAGATGGCATCTTTGGTGCTTCCCAGTACTTAATAACTTCGATCTTAGCCGGATTGACATGAATTCCCAGTTCATTCACCACATGTCCTAGGAATTGAACTTCACGTAACCAAAAATCACACTTCGAGAACTTAGCATACAACTGCTCCTGTCTCAAAAGTTCCAAGACCAACCGTAGATGTTCCTCATGATCCGCCTTGTTCTTGGAATAAATCAGAATATCGTCAATGAACACGATGACGAACTTATCAAGATAAGGTTTGCAAATGCGGTTCATTAAATCCATGAACACCGCTGGGGCATTAGTGAGACCAAAAGGCATGACCAAGAACTCAAAATGGCCATAACGAGTGCGAAAAGCAGTCTTCTGAATGTCAGCTTCCCTGATGCGCAACTGGTGATAACCGGACCGCAAATCAATCTTTGAATAGTAGCTGGAGCCCTGAAGCTGGTCAAAGAGATCATCAATGCGAGGAAGAGGATAACGATTCTTGATGGTCACTTTGTTCAGCTCACGATAATCAATACACATGCGAAGACTTCCATCCTTCTTCTTCACAAACAAAATAGGAGCTCCCCACGGGGAAGAACTTGGTCGGATGAAACCCTTTTCCAAGAGCTCCTGCAACTGGCTGGACAACTCTTGCATCTCGGGAGGTGCAAGACGATATGGAGCTCGGGCAATACGAGCTGCGCCCGGAGTAAGATCAATACCAAACTCAACCTGACGATGGGGAGGAAGACAGGTAAATCATCAGGAAACACATCAGGAAAGTCACGAACCACCGGAATATCCTCGATCTTCTTCTCATCGTCAGTAGAAACATTAACAAGCGCCAGAATGGCCGAACAGCCCTTCCGAAGGTGCTTACGGGCTTTCATGCTAGAAATGATACTCAGCGGAGCACCGCTTTTCTCTCCACGAACCGAAAGAATCTCTCCATCAGGGAGACGGATCCGAATAACCTTGTCGAAACAAACGATCTCCGCACGATAGAACGATAACCAATCCATGTCGACCACGGCATCAAAACTACCCAGGGGTAACGGCATAAGGTCAATGGGGAAGGACAAACCCGACCGTTCCAAGCGACATTCCGTAAGGGTGTGTGTCGCTTCGATTTTCTTACCATCAGCCAATTCTATTCAGTACTTAGCCTCTAAAGGTGTGGGTACTATATCTAGCAATCGACTAATGTCCAAAGATACGAAACTCTTATCGGCACCAGAATCAAACAAGACAGAAACATAGCGATCATTAAGAAGGAACGTACCGGTAACTGTGTCTGGATCTTGCCTAGCCTCCGCAGATCCAATGACGAAAGCACGTGCAGTCCTGCCTCCGCCGCCGTTGTTCCTATTACCGTTCCCGCGCCTCCCATTATCGCCCTGCTTCAGTTTAGGACATTCACGCTTGAAGTGTCCCGCATCACCACATTTATAACACCCCAGCCTCCCCTGAGTCCCCTGAGCAGTAGGAGCAGGAGTAGCCGCAGGAGTCTGAGTTGGGGTGAGTGCCACCTTGCAATCCTTAGCATGGTGCCCCAACTGATGGCACCGATGACAACGAGCCCTATCACAACCCCCAGAATGGTGAAAACCACACTTGTTGCACTTGGGATGCTTCCCGACATACCCACCCGTCTTCTGCCTAGAAGAAGGTCCAGATGAATCAAACTTCTTTGCCGGCTGAGCGGGCACAACACTCTTCCCCACACTATCCCACTTCCTCTTGTTCCCTTCAGTAACCTTCACAGCAACACCCTTAGGAGGCAAAACACCTTCTGCCACCTTCAGGTTAGTCATCCGATGAGCTGATCGGACAACTTCAGCAATCGTGGGAAGGTTCCCAGCAGCCACCATCCTAGAAATCTCCGGCACCAGTCCAGACACATAGTGTTCGATCCTCCTGTACTCGGGTGTGTGCAAATCAGGGCACAACACCGCCAGCTCATTCCTCCTCACAGTGTATTCTTCAATCTCAGACCCAACCATCTTGTAGCTCCAAACCTCATGCTTTAATTTCTGTATCTCCTCTCTCGGACAGTACTCACCTCTCAACAGCTGCACAAACTCCGCCCAAGGCATAGCAATAGCCTCCCCCAATCCCATGTTCTGAGTAGTAGCATTCCACCACGATAGTGCAGACCCCTCAAATGTCGCAGTAGCATACTTTACCCGGTCCCCAACAGGACAGTTACACATAACGAACACAGACTCAACCTTCTCCAGCCATCGGAGCAGTCCCACCGCTCCCTCAGTTCCAGCGAAGTTATGGGGCTGACAATCCCGAAACTTCTTATAAGAGCACTGAGGTGGGGGTGGATTGGCACCCATACCTGAAACGCGGTACACGAGTAAAACACAAACGAAAGGACACGAAACCCAAAAATGAGGCAAGGTCGACAGAAATCAACTCACCACCCATGGCATTAATCCCAGCCTGGAAATTAGCCATAGCCATATTCACTTGCTGCTGTAGCAAGTTGTTCAGTTCAGCTTGGGTCATGTTGATGTTTCCACGACCACCGCCTCCAGCACGACCACCGCCGCCAGCACGGCCACCACCGCCACCACGACGTCCACCACCGCGAGCACCAGACATGATCTAATCAAATCAAGAAATCGAGGGATTCAGATTCACTTCCAGTATCAACCACTAGAAATTTACAAGAGTTAACCTAGGGACAAATCCAGGACTATACATCCGAACTCGAAGTCCATCGGGATTTTCATGCATTCCAGTTTATTATTTCGTGTGCACCCGAAATGATAAACTGCTCTACATGGTCCTCCAGATGTACCCCTAATCCAGACCCTAGTCACTGAATATCGTCGCCTAGTAACGTGTGACGATAGGTGCAAGTGTAAGAAGGCATGTGTGTGCTAGAACCAACAAATCAACCCCTCCTTCTTCAATCCAGAAGAAGAAGACAAGAGTAGGTAAGAACCCAAATAAAAGCGGATGATGTAACGGAGAAGCATGATGATGATGTAAGGACACCCCGACAACGTTAGTACGTATCCCACCAATAGACTCAAAGTATGCGACCGTCTAGTGTGTGTGACTCGGCTATAGACCAGACTCTACATGCAGTCCTAGTTCACTATAACCATTGGCTCTGATACCAATCTGTCACACCCTCAAATTTACCACTTGCGGAGTTTTACCGCGAGGCGCATGACAAACCAGGATCCAAGTCAACGATCACAATAAACAACTCTATATGAAAAACGTAAAACCATAAAAAACGATTTTTATAAGCGGAAGCATTTAAGAAGAATTTAATCAGCTACAATAGTATTCCAAAGTATTCAAAACACTTTATTTCAAAACGTGCAACTAAGCCTAGACGCCAATGCAGACCCGTGCGCCTAGTTCCATTTGTTGCTACCTTAGCGACCTGAGAAAAACATGCCAAAAAGATGTCAACATATAATGCTGGTGAGTTCACAGGTTTGTTCAATATGTTACCAAAACGTTACCATGTCCATACTATATCAATGTTACCAAGTATGCTAGCTAGGCGTATGTTTTATTACTACTACGATTGGAAACCATTACTAGACACGTTTAGCAATGTTTAGCATGTTTAAGAAGCCCGTATGTTCAGCATGATACCAATGTTCCTGTTCGAGACAACATGCACCTGCCCGGCCCTCCAAGCTGACGAGTGGGGCAGGTCACGCCAAATAGATCTATCCATATTTTCCCCGTTGTGCATCCCCGCACATTCATGGTTTCCCCCGGGACTTCCAAAGATCGTATAGCAATACAAAGTTAAAAACCATAGTATGACATATGTTACCAAAATAGTTTAGCGCATGTTTTCTCCCCCAAAAGTTAAAGCAGTAAAAGTGGGGCCGTGAACTCACCTTAGATAGCATTCTTCGGTTATAAGTAAAGATGTTAAGCTCTTGATAATCCCTCTACCGGAGATCTATCAAAATGTTCACATAAGTGTTCCGACTAATAACCATAAGGTTATCTAGTCCCCGATTGTCCAGATCGTAACCAAGTATGTTTTAAAACATGTTTAAATGTTTAACTGACACACTAAACCGGCCCGACATTCCGTTGGTGACCCATTACCCTAACTAATCAAGTACACATAGATTACACACAAGGTTTAAGCATAAAACACTTCGTTTGTATCAAAAATCTCATTTCTGTATCAGAACGGTCGAACGAGTCAGTTTAAGTCTCCTTCGCCCGTTTTTAATATCCTTCGCCCGTTTTTATATTTCGTTCGACCGTTTGATGCCTCCTTCGACCGTTCTGCCACTTTCGCCCAACAAAACCCAGGTTCGACCCTGGATTCCCTCCTTCGCACCTTCGATCGGTCGAAGGAGTCCAGGTTCGCCCCTGTTATGCAAATTTTCCTAGAAACGCTTCAAACACATTCAAAACGACTCGAAACATCATCAAACACAGCAGTCAAGCATGAATAACTTATCCCTACAAAACCCCACCGATTTCCCCCAATAATACGTCCATTTCCGCCCTTTCCCAAAATAGTAAAAATTATGGAAACGTCACTATCATGCATGGATTATTTACCCAATTTGGAAACTTTTGAAATCAATCCGTATTCAACTTAAAATGCTCAGTTTGTCGAGTGTTCGATCTTTCCCTATTAGTTCTATTGATCATAAATATCATGCATCAAGTCTAGATTCGTTAAAACCCCCAAATACCCATAATATCATCATTTATCCAATCCTAACCCTAAACAACAATAATCTAGCATCAGTAACAATCCTATATCATGTTTCTATTATAGATACAGCAGCAATTTATTAACAACACATAACACCACATAATACACAATTTACATATGTTTATCATCATGAAAACCTATGTCAAATGATAATGTTTTGGTTTAGAAAGATGTTTAAAAGGTTTTTAATCATAAAAACACCCTTAGAACAGATCCGGACAATTAGGGTTAGATGAAAACGAATCAAAATGCTTTTAAAAAGGTTTAGGATTAAGAACACACCTTGGATTCTTGTTTAGATGTTGTAGATAGGTTAGATTATGAAAAAGAAAAGCAAAAACTCCTTCCTTAGTGATTAAGATCGTTTGAGAGTGTTTTAGGACGGTTAGGGTTTGTGAAATGATGAAAAATGACAAAGTTTGGTATTTATACTAATTCTCCTTCGACCCTTCCACAGGGTCGAATGAGCCCTGTCCTGGTCGAAGGGAATTCTTTCAATTCCACTTCCCAGGTTCGCCCATTTACAAAGGGTCGAACCAAACAAAATGTTCTCCTTCGACCACTCGAAGTGGTCGAACCAGAACTCAGGTTTAACTAGTTTTCCAGTTTGTCGTGTTTAACGCATTCTAACACATCTTAACACATAAGCATGCAACCTTAGTCTATATTTAACATATTTAAGCATGGATAATCATTTACACATCATTGCAACACATCTATGTATATAATCCACCACACGACCCATAATCTACACATATACTTAATTAGTTCATGTAATGTCACCAACAACGTAACCCGGTACTAGTGTATTACCAAAACGACTCCCAATGATCCTCCAGATCATTGCACCCTGGACAATCCTAACTTGACCCGACTCAACTAACCCAGTTAAGTCTGTTTATACACGTTTCTCGCTAAGGTAGACTTAGATGTTACTAATATGTTTAAGCTAAACATGCCGGGTGTCACATCATCCCCACGTTGAAAGAATTTTCGTCCCGAAAATTGCGCAAAGCCCTAAAAAGAAAGAAACGAAAAAGAACATAACGAAAAGAAAATTACTGGATGTCATAGTGTGCCTTCCACGAAGATTTCAGTCACATCACTGAAGATTCTATTGCCTTAAGGAAAGAAATTGCATATCTTCCTAGCAAGGGTCATCTCAAGGATCATCTGGGCAAGAAGAAATCAAGGGTTCAGGATGGCACCACCATCCTAGAAAGAGCAGCATCCCCACCTAAGGATGTTGGTATAATTAACTATATTTCAGGAGGATCAGACATTTGTGGAGCCTCATATTCAGCTGCTAAAAGGCATGCAAGAGAAACAAAATCCAAAAAAGGAGAGAAACCCACAAGGATTACGATCCTGACGACCTCTAAAGTGATCAGCTTTGAGGAAGAAGACAGAGAAAATATCCTTGACCCTCATCATGATGGTTTAGTTATAACTTTATGTATTGCTAATCACTTTGTTCGCAGGATCCTTGAAGATGGTGGAAGCTCAGTGAATATAATCCAACTAGAAGCCTTGAAAAGAATGAATATCCCGGAATCTGAAATAGTTTCCAGATATTTAGTCCCGGTGGGCTTCCATTGAGAAACTAAGAGTACTGTAGGAGACATCAAGCTACTAGTGTATGTAGAGGGAGTGAATTCTATCTAGAGATTCTATGTGATAGATTCCCTATCCTGCTATAATGTCATCTTTGGGAGACCCTGGATACATGACATGAAGGCAGTTCCTTCGACATATCACCGGTGTATAAAGTTACCTACACCATGGGGAGTTGTCAAAGTCAATAGTGATCAACAAGAAGCCAAGGATTGCTATACTACATCGATGAAAGTTTCATCACGACAAGCATAGCAATTACAGAAGGATGCACAGTGCCATCCTGTAACATCACACAAATTTTCTTTATATATATATAATATATATATATAGAACTCCATCGTTTATTCATCCGATTCATGTTTACAGTATCTTTACCATCCATTTTGTTATTTTTTTAAATAATTACTTATAATCAATATTAAATTGGATTGAATTAAAAATTTTGATTTAAAAACGTTAAAAAAATGTTTGCCTGTGCCAGGATTCGAACCCGAGTCCCTGGCGGGCTAAACCTTAACCACACCACACTAACCACTACACCATTTGGTGTTTTGTGATGTTAATTAAAACCAATTAAACTTAAAACCTTTCAAGGTCCCTTAGTCAAACCTGAAAAGTCAAATGTAGTCTCCTAGTCAAGTCAAGTCAAAGTGTTAGTAAATATGGTCTCCTAGTCAAGTGAAAGTGTTAGTAAATATGGTCTTCTAGTCAAGTCAAAGTTGTTCCTAAATTCTAGCCTAGTCAAAGTAGTCCCTAATTACAACTCCAAATTATACAATATAAATACTATAGCCTACCATTCAACTCTTTATACCATTCAATAAAAAAAAACATTATTATCCCATCTCTCATATACTAAAGTTTTCATCCATCATTATCTCCTCTAGCTAGTTCCGAGTTTTCAAAGGCATTATTACTAAGTGTTTGCACGCTCAATAAAACGCACAAACTCATTATGCACCTAAGGTGAGTTTACATAGCCCCTTTTCCATTCATTATTTTTTTTGGGGTGAAACATGTTACAACATTCAATTTACAATTCAATCATAAGTGTCTATGTGTTATTCTACATTGCATTATGTCTTAAACATTACTAGGGTAAGCACAATATTCTAGCATAATCATTAACATTGATCAGCCGACGGTATACAATGATAGATCTATTGGACTGACAATCCCACCCGGATACGTGTACCTCCTACATAGGTAGCGTGGGTGATTGTTATCGAATTTATAACATAATCGAGTGAACCATGAGCGTATGGGATGGACCACAATATTCTAGTCACAAGGTTTGATTATGCACTCGATTTACTCGATTGTTTTGTTTTCACATATGGACTAGACTTGCCATGACACTCGAATTGTACAAGTTTTTATTCAATTATCAAAACCTATGTAATTCTCACCAACTTTTGTTGACCCAAAATATTTTCAAATTTAACATGTTTCAGGTTATGGCTTATTCGAAGATTACAGTTAATGCTTGAAGATGCGTAGCTAGTATTTTTCATTTTGATGTACAATTTTTTAGAACAATTGTATGTAGTTCATTTAAATCATTTATTGAAACTTATTATTTACCATGTGCTATTGAACAATCATCAATACGTGACATCCCGATGTTTCCGCCATCAGTTGGGGTGTTACAGATTGGTATCAGAGCCATGGTTATATGGAATTAGGTTGTTAGAAAAAAAAATCTAGTCTATAAACATAGGATTTTAACCAGTACTTGCTCCTTTTACTTGCAAACTTACTTGTTTCTATTCTCTATCCTACTTCTTATCCTTACTTTAGTCCCTACAAGAAGAGTGCCCTCCATCACAAGATCTACTCTTAGACTAGTAGGACAAATCATCAGGTTTAGCCTGAACCACCTTGAAGATCTCGTCGAAGTTCTAAATTTTAAAAACGAACACGTGCAATCTGGAAGGGTGAACGGCTGTATTCTGAGTTTTCTGTCTAGAACTGGCATTGCGCATAAATCCCAATCAGACGAGGGACCCAGATGCCTACCTGGGAATTCTTGGGATGAATGTTCACTTATAGGCTAAAGCATGTCTTCACTATGTTATTAGAATCTAGAAGTTTTGATAAGTCAACGTTTTCGTTTATTCATTTTAATTAATGAATAAATGATTACACTCACTTTCCTTAAACTAAGCTCTAAAATCTCAAAATTTTACAGCTTAAATCAATCTCATTTCATAACCATCTATGGATTTCACAATCACACTTCACCTTACCATCTTAGCCACTTTTTAAATATTTAACACCCTACCCAAATCATATTATTTCATTTCTCCACATGTTACTTATTGTTTTAAAAACTATAACCTCATACCTTAGCACAAACTAAAGATTTCTAAATCTTGTTGTATTTTCATTACCTAGTAACTTTACAAAGTACATATTTTTGTCAAAAGAAGTCCTCGAACTTAAATTCAATTGTTTATTTATTGACGTAACAAACAATTTTCTATATAATGCTTTAAACTATTAAAAATCACTTAATAGAACCTTGATCTTCAAAACCTAATGTCATGTTTGAAATCTCCAACTAACGGGAATATTTTAATCAAAGCCCACTTAGCTTATACTATTTAACAACTTTTGCTTTATGTATAAAACCAATTTTGAAAATAAGATTTATTTTTATCCATAGGAATAATATCTAGTCTCTAAATTCTCCATCGACACTCACTCATTTTCAACTTGTTCAAATTTTTACAATATTTGGCATATACCACAATCATGTTTTCTTATACACTTGATTATAACCTTTGATCCAAACCCCAAAATTTACACTGCTACATAATCTCCTTACTATAAAATAAACTCTTTATCAACTATCTTCACATTCACTATCTCTCACAACCTTGATTCTGCTTCAAGATTTTTCATCATCCTCTCAAGAACTAAATTCATATCCTTCACCTTCTCATACATGAGCTAGTTACCCATGATAACCAAACTATTGAAACTTGATTGTGTGTTGCATCAAACATAATCCTTAGTTATACATGAGGATTCGACTATCTACCATATTTGAACATTTGAAACTAGAATTCATGGAATATAAACTATTTGCTATAGACACACCTAGAGTCATTAACCTTGTCTAGGGCAACTCTATTACAACTCGTATGCTATACTTGATACTTGATTGCTTACATGTACATATTATCAATTTGCAATTCATGTGTGTAATAATTGGTACACTTAATCAAACAACTGATAGAGGATGAAGTACTTACTCAACAGTTAGTAGAGTACCAAATAACCTACTCAACGATTGGTAGAGGTCATCATGCCTGCTCAACAGTCGGTAGAGGCCCTACAACCTGCTCAACGACTGGTAGAGGCTATCGCACCTGCTCAACAATCGGTAGAGGTTCTTACTCACTGACTGGTAGAGGTCTTTTTCCTGCTCAACAGTTGGACTTATTTTTGGATACATTGTATACGATTCAATCACAAGGCTATTTTGCATTACTTACATGTGTGTTTAGAGTCATAGAAGGACACAAAACCCTAATGTAAGGTAAATTGGTGATTGCGGTCCGGAACGTAATCATGAATTTACAGGTACATTAAGGTAGTGTGAAATTCTATTAAGGTTTTGGGAGATAACCCTTATGTTTTCGAAGTATCAGAGGTGTAATGGGTTAGCTGCGGTACACCCTATATATAAACACTAATGATTCGTGGAAAGGGATACTGTAGGGTCAGACCAATAACAAAACCCTAGTTAGTTGGTAGTCCATCGAGCATTTATGGTTATCTCATACATTCCTTAAACTCTTACCCTACTCTGAACCATAGTCACCCTAACTATCCTCAACACTATTCAAATGTTTCTTCTTAAAATACACTTCGGGACGAAGTTCCTAAAAGTAGGGGAGACTGTAACATCACACAAATTTTCTTTATATATATATATATATATATAGAAATCCATCGTTTATTCATCCGATTCACGTTTATAGTATCTTTACCATCCATATTGTTAATTTTTTTTAAATAATGACTTATAATCAATATTAAAGTGGATTGTATTAAAAATTCTGATTTAAAAACGTCAAAAAAATGTTTGCCTGTGCCAGGATTCGAACCCAAGTCCCTGGCGGGCTAAACCTTAACCACACCACACAAACCACTACACCATTTGGTGTTTTGTGATGTTAATTAAAACCAATTAATCTTAAACCCTTTCAAGGTCCCTTAGTCAAACCTGAAAAGTCAAACGTAGTCTCCTAGTCAAGTCAAGTCAAAGTGTTAGTAAATATGGTCTCCTAGTCAAGTCAAAGTGTTAGTAAATATGGTCTTCTAGTCAAGTCAAAGTTGTTCCTAAATTCTAGCCTAGTCAAAGTAGTCCCTAATTACAACTCCAAATTATACACTATAAATACTATAGCCTACCATTCAACTCTTTATACCATTCAATAAAAAAAAACATTATTATCCCATCTCCCATATACTAAAGTTTTCATCCATCATTATCTCCTCTAGCTAGTTCCGAGTTTTCCAAGGCATTACTACTAAGTGTTTGCACGCTCAATAAAACGCACAAACTCATTATGCACCTAAGGTGAGTTTACATAGCCCCTTTACCATTCACTATTTTTTTCGGGTGAAACATCTTACAACATTCAATTTACAATTCAATCATAACTGTTTATGTGTTATTCTATGTTGCATTATGTCTTAAACATTACTATGGTAAGCACAATATTCTAGCATAATCATTAACATTGATCAGCCGACTATATACAATGATATATCCATTAGACTGACAATCCCACCCGGATACGTGTACCTCCTACATAGGTAGCGTGGGTGATTGTTATCGAATTTATAACATAATCGAGTGAACCATGAGCGTATGGGATGGACCACAATATTCTAGTCACAAGGTTTGATTATGCACTCGATTTACCCGATTGTTTTGTTTTCACATATGGACTAGACTTGCCATGACACTCAAATTTTACAAGTTTTTATTCAATTATAAAAACCTATGTAATTCTCACCAACTTTTGTTGACCCAAAATATTTTCAAACTTAACATGTTTCAGGTAATGGCTTATTCGAAGATTAGAGCTAATGCTTGAAGATGCGTAGCTAGTATTTTTCATTTTGATGTACAAATTTTTAGAACAATTGTATGTAGTTCATTTAAATCATTTATTGAAACTTATTAATTACCATGTGCTACTAAACAATCATCAATACGTGACATCCCGATGTTTCCGCCATCGGTTGGGGTGTTACACATCCTCAGGATGTGAAGGCACATCCTGAATAGGATGTAAAGGCTGTTTGCCTTGATAACAACAACAAGGATATCACTATGCTGATTGGTAAGAATATTCCTCATGACATTGAATAATCACTAATTTCATTTCTTAAATGCAGGTTTTCAACCTTTCCATGGAAGCACGAGGATATGACTGGCATCTCTAAGGATGTCATTACCCATAAACTTGGGATTGATAAGTGCTTCAAACCCATCCAACAGAAACGAAGAAAATTTGCACCAGAAAGAAACGTCATTATACAAGAAGAGGTGGACAGGTTGCTCAAATCAAAGATGATAAGGGAAGTAAAATTCCCAAGATGATTGGCAAACGTGGTAGTGGTGCAGAAGAAAAATGGGAAATGGAGAGTATGTGTAGACTACACAGACCTCAATAAAGCCTGTCCTAAGGACCTATTTCCATTACCACATATAGATTCAATGGTGGATGCTACAGCAGGCCATGAAATGCTGACATTCATGGATGCATCCTCATGATTCCAACAAATTCAAATGGAACCAGATGACCAAGAGGATATAGCATTCATGACCCCATCAGGTATATATATTGTTATATAGCTATGTCATTTGGACTAAAAAATGCAGGTGCAACCTACCAAAGGCTAGTGAATATGATGTTCAAGGAAAAGATTAGGGACATAATGGAAGTATACATTGATGACATGGTGGTTAAATCCAAGAAGGCAGAGAACCATCTTCAAGATCTTAAGGATGCAATTGACATCCTCGATGCCTATAATATGAAGTTAAATCGGTCAAAATGTCACTTTGGAGTTGGTACTAGAAAGTTTCTTAGATATCTAGTTACCAAAAGAGGGATAGAAGCCAGTACCGAACAAATAAAAGCCATCCTTGATCTCAAATCCCCCAAAAATATCAAGGATGTACAAAGGCTGATAGGCAGGATGGCAGCCTAAAACAGATTCATCTCAAAATCCTCAGAGAAGTGTAAAGAATTTTATGATATCTTGAAATAAAATAGTAAATTCAACTGGGGATAAAGACATGAGGAAGCATTGAAGAAGTTGAAAGAGTATCTTGCAACAACTCCCCTCTTGATGAAACCTGAGGATGGAGAACCTCTAAAGCTATACCATGCAGTTTCTGGGAATGCGATAAGTGCGGTTTGGTAAGAGACTTCGAGGGGGAACAACATCCTGTCTACTATGTAAGTAAAACTCTACTAGATGGTGAAACCACGTACTCTCATCTTGAAAAACTTGTTTTAACTTTAATAATGGCATCTACTAAGTTAAGGCATTATTTTGAAACACATAGGATACACGTACAAACTAACTACCCCATTAAAAATGTACTTAGAAAACCAGAAATGTCAGGAAGAAGGGCTAAATGGTCATTGAAATTAAGTGCCTTTGACTTAGTATATGAGCCTAGAAATGCAATCAAATCTCAGGCTCTAGCAGATTTTGTGGCTGATTTCAGTAGTGACATCCTGAGTGAAGTAGAGTCTGCAGTTCAACAATTAAAAGAAAATATAGAAAAATGGACTTTGTATACTGATGGTGCTTCAAATGCAAAAGGAACAGGTTTAGGAATACTACTAAAATCGCCACAATGGGACAAAATACCCCATACTATTAGATGTGCATTTCAGACAACCAATAATGAGGCAGAATATGAAGCTCTCATTGCTGGTTTGCAACTTGCTAAAGACATGCATGTTATTAATATTGAAGTATTTGTTGATTCTTTATTGATTGCTAATTATTTTAACGAATCATATGCAGTAAAGGGTCAAAAGTTAGCTATTTATCTCGAAAAAGTTAAAAATTTATCAACATCTTTTGTAGAATTTTCACAAACATGGGTACCTAGGGAAGAAAATGCTGAAGCTGATACTTTAGCAAATCTGGGATCCTCCTTAAATTTACCTGAAGGATCTAAGATTCCCATCATCCACATCCTGAAACCATCAATTAAAGAGTGGCATCTTGAGCATAATAAAGCACATCCTGAGGATATCACTATGCTTCCTGAAGATAAAACGGTGCATCCTGAGGATATCAATGTTTTAGCCACTCAGATTCAAGACGATCCATCTTGGATGACTCCTATAGTAAAATATTAACAAGTAGATGTCATCACAGAAGGAGAAAATGCAAAGGCTTTCAGGATGAAGGTGACAAAATTTACTATTATAGATAATTTTTTGAATAGAAAATCTCTTGAAGGTCCATATTTGAGGTTTCTCAACAAGGAGGAAGCAAATGAAGTACTTAAAGATACCCACGAAGGAGACTGTGGAAACCACACAGAAGGAAGATCTCTTTATTCAAAGGTCTTAAGAAGAGGATACTATTGGCCAACTATGAAGAAGGATGCCATGCAATATTCTCATAAGTGTGATATGAAGCAGAATCATTTGTACAAGTCAGGGATAAGGAAGTGGTCTCATTCATCAAGAGAAACATCCTAACAAGATTTGGAGTACGAGCTGAAATCATATGTGACAACGGTTCTTAATTTATCAGCAAAAGGATGACTGACTTTTGTTAAAGTTGGGGAATCAAGATGATAACTTCAACACTAGTCCATCCTCAGGCTTATGGACAGGAAGAATCCTCAACTAAAATTATTGTCAACAATTTGAAGAAGAAGCTTGGGGAAAAGAAAGGGAAATAGGAAGAAGAACTTCCATTTGTACTTTGGGCTGATAGAACTACTTCAAATAATGCAACCGGTCAAACACCTTTCTCTTTGGTCTTTGGAACGGAAGCAATGATACCTATAGAGATGGTCATGTCTATAGCCAAGAATCCAACTCAGAAGCATTATTGCAAGATTTGGAAGCAATGGACGAACTCAGGGATGCTGCCAAGTTAAGGATGGCAGCATATCAACAAAGGATTACTAAAGCATACAACAAGAATATAAGGATAAGAAGATTTCAAGAAAGAGACTTGGTACTAAGAAAATCCTTCTAAAATACAACTAAACCAAGTGATGGCAAACTAGCTCCTAAGTGGGAAGGTCCATACTTGATTGATTCTGAAGCTGGAAAAGGAGCATATTTGTTGTCAACGATGGAAGGAGAAATTCTACCAAGAGCTTGGATTGCTATTCACCTGAAATATTATCATGTCTAGGGATGCATGTGACTGATCTCTCTGGAAGATAAAATATAGTCCGAATCACTGGTGGGATGAAGGTGAAGGCTAATAGAGATGAATCATCTCCATATGTAAGTATTCTTTACTTATTTCGATCGTTTATTTTAATTAAAATAGTCCATTTCGAGAATTTTGCAGTACTATCCTGAAGATGAAACGTTTTAAAGACTAGAGGGTTGGGCACCCTCTCCTCCATTGAGGTGTCCGATACCTTCCTAAGGTTTAAAGGTTTACACCTTTCTCATTGGGTTAGCAACCCCGCCTGGTGCGCACGTTGTTCATATATATTTTCAGGATAATGGGACCAGTCCATGTAAAAGTGGCTGACAATTTCATCATTTTTGAGATATATATTACACTCTTAAGGTTTAGACATTTTTCAATGTCTCTTACGTATTTGGCCTAGTCGCCAGGGCCTTGATGCCAGTTATTCCTAAGATATTACAATAGGCCTTGTCGCCAGACATTCTCAAGATGTTACATGTTGGTTTTCCACCAAGTCATTCTAAATGGGCTTGGCCCTAGTTCACTTAAAGGCCTAGTCGCCAGTATAACAACAAGGTTTGCCTTTATACAGGTTATTGTTAAACTTTCCTTGAAAAAGGAAAAAAATCTCAAAATCTATCTTGAAGATACTATACTAGGGATGTAACATCGCAAAATTTTCCCCAAAATTTTAATACATAAAAAGCCCTTATATATATATATATTTTTTTTATTATTACACCTTTATCATTAATATTATACAAATGTGCCTAAGTCTTTATTTATCCTAACTCACAACTTATATACATACATAAATGTATATAAATAATAATAATAATAATATGATTCTAAATTCTTTTTTTCACATACAAGATTTTTTTTTTTTTTTTTTTTTTGAATAAAGCCTTGAGTCAAATAGTTAAAGTCCTAGTCAAAGTCTTAGTCAAATAGTCAATTCATCATAAAACCTTACTTTATGGTGTTGACCAATTTTAATGGCTAATTGACTCCAAAACTAGTATAAAAACCCACCTATGACCCATTATACTTTGCACCTCTAAATCGATTGTTTCAATCCGATTAAACTTTCCCTCATACCTTTCTTCTATAGTCTATTACTTCTACAATTGAAGCTTTGATTATAAGCTCTTGTAATTGGCGAATTGGAAGCTTGATATTCTTCCTTTTTCGTTTTCTTCAATTTGGACTAGCTACGTTGTTGAGTCTTTGGGATTCGCCTCGCATACATTCACAACACATTATTCTATTTTTTTTACGAGACATAACATTTTGCTAAGGTGAGTTTTACATAGCCCCTTTTCTATTTATCACCATTTTTGGGGTGAAACATGTTTATAACATCATCATTGCAATTCAATCATCAATGTGTCTATGTGTTTTCTATGTTGCATTATGTCTTGAGCATGATTAGAGTAAGCACCATTCTAGCATAATCATTAACATTGATCAGTCGGCGGTATACATTGATAGATCTATTGGACTGACAATCCCACCCGGATACGTGCCTCCTACAAAGGTAGCGTGGGTGTTTGTTATCGTATAACATATTGGACCATGAGCGTATGGTATGTATCATTTTATAACAGTCATCAGGGTTGATTATGCACTCGATTTATTTCTAGTATGTTCTCACATATGGACTAGATTGACATGACACATGAATTGCACAACAATTTTATTCAATCATCAAAAACCTATGTAATTCTCACCAACTTTTGTTGACCCAAAACATTTTCAACTTAACATGTTTCAGGTTCTATTTGCTTGAAGATTTGAATTGATGCTTGAAGATATGTGTATAGTTTTATTCAATTTGATGTACAAATTCTAGAACAAATTGTATGTAATTCATTTAAATCATTTAATGGAATCTATTATTCACCATGAGCTACTGAACAATCATCATTACATGACATCCCGATGTTTCCGCCATCGGTTGGGGTGTTACAGATTGGTATCAGAGCCATGGTTATAGGGAATTAGGTTATTAGAAAAATAATCTAGTCTATAACCATAGGATTATAACCAGTATTTGCTTCTTTTACTTGCCATTCTCTATCTCCCTCCTACTTCTTATCCCTACTTTCATCCTTACAAGAAGGTTGCTCTCCACCATTGGATCTACTCTTAGACTAATAAGACAAAATCCTCAGGTTTAGCCTGAACCACCTTGAGATCTCGTCGAAGTTCTAGATTTTAATAACGAACACGTGCAATCTGGAAGGGTGAACGCCTGTATTCTGAGTCTTCTGTCTAGGCTGGCATTGCGCATATATCCCAATCAGACGAGGGACCCGGATGCCTACCTGGGAATTCTCGGGATGAGTGTTCACTTATAGGCTAAAGCATGTCTTCATATGTTATTAGAATTTAGAATCTTTGATAAGTCAACGTTTTCGTTTACTCGTTTTAATTAAATGAATAAATGATTACATTCCTTATATTACCTCATTGTCCTTCATTCAACCCATATCTTATTGAACATTCATTACCCAAATCACTTCCGTAACCGATGCCCTAAACTAAACAGAGATCAAGATCCTCCCAGCTACCTAACCGCAAGTCTCACCATTTGACTATTGGTTGCTTTTATTCTATGTATTGACGCTATTTGATTCAAGTAATAAATTCAAGTATTATCATAACATCTGAGTGCATGCTTGTTTGAATGTGAACTAATTGCTATATCTATAATCATACTTGTTTACTTGTACAACAATTAGTTGACTACCAAACAACCTACTCAACGATTGGTAGAGGTCTTCATGTCTTTCCAACAGTCGGGAGAGGCCCTACAACCTGCTCAACGACTGGTGGAGACTATCGAACCTGCTCAACAATCGGTAGAGTCATAAAAGGACGCAAAACCCTAATGTAAGGTAAATTGATAATTACGGTCCGGAACGTAATCATGAATTTACAGGTACGTTAAGGTAGTGAGAAATTTTATCAAGGTTTTCGGTAGTCGACCAATTGTATACCTGGTGTTTTTCTTTTAACTTCGGGACGAAGTTCCTAAAAGTAGGGGAGACTGTAACATCGCAAAATTTTCCCCAAAATTTTAATACATAAAAAGCCCTTATATATATATATATATTTTTTATTATTACACCTTTATCATTAATATTATACAAATGTGCCTAAGTCTTTATTTATCCTAACTCACAACTTATATACATACATAAATGTATATAAATAATAATAATAATAATATGATTCTAAATTCTTTTTTTCACATACAAGATTTTTTTTTTTTTTTTTTTTTTTGAATAAAGCCTTGAGTCAAATAGTTAAAGTCCTAGTCAAAGTCTTAGTCAAATAGTCAATTCATCATAAAACCTTACTTTATGGTGTTGACCAATTTTAATGGCTAATTGACTCCAAAACTAGTATAAAAACCCACCTATGACCCATTATACTTTGCACCTCTAAATCGATTGTTTCAATCCGATTAAACTTTCCCTCATACCTTTCTTCTATAGTCTATTACTTCTACAATTGAAGCTTTGATTATAAGCTCTTGTAATTGGCGAATTGGAAGCTTGATATTCTTCCTTTTTCGTTTTCTTCAATTTGGACTAGCTACGTTGTTGAGTCTTTGGGATTCGCCTCGCATACATTCACAACACATTATTCTATTTTTTTTACGAGACATAACATTTTGCTAAGGTGAGTTTTACATAGCCCCTTTTCTATTTATCACCATTTTTGGGGTGAAACATGTTTATAACATCATCATTGCAATTCAATCATCAATGTGTCTATGTGTTTTCTATGTTGCATTATGTCTTGAGCATGATTAGAGTAAGCACCATTCTAGCATAATCATTAACATTGATCAGCCGGCGGTATACATTGATAGATCTATTGGACTGACAATCCCACCCGGATACGTGCCTCCTACAAAGGTAGCGTGGGTGTTTGTTATCGTATAACATATTGGACCATGAGCGTATGGTATGTATCATTTTATAACAGTCATCAGGGTTGATTATGCACTCGATTTATTTCTAGTATGTTCTCACATATGGACTAGATTGACATGACACATGAATTGCACAACAATTTTATTCAATCATCAAAAACCTATGTAATTCTCAACAACTTTTGTTGACCCAAAACATTTTCAACTTATCATGTTTCAGGTTCTATTTGCTTGAAGATTTGAATTGATGCTTGAAGATATGTGTATAGTTTTATTCAATTTGATGTACAAATTCTAGAACAAATTGTATGTAATTCATTTAAATCATTTAATGGAATCTATTATTCACCATGAGCTACTGAACAATCATCATTACATGACATCCCGATGTTTCCGCCATCGGTTGGGGTGTTACAAGGGACATCCTCAGAATAACGAAGACCATCCTGAGGATGATAAAGGAAGAAGAACTGGGGACATCCTCAAGATAGTATTATCCTGAGGATGACTAAGCAGAATGAAGGACATATTCAAGAGATCAATCTAAGAAGATTATTTTCAGAAAATAAAGGTATCATTTATATCCTTTGGAAACTCAACTACTTCCAGGTCTCCAGGATTTTATACCTAACATTTGCTAATGTTTGCAGAATACCAATTGAAAAGAACACAAGGTTGTATCGTCAAGAAAATAGTCATATTATTTAAATCAAAAATGATGTCAACCCCTGATTTCATCCTAAACCAGGACCCATCCACCAGGGGTCAACATTTTCAGGCCAGGTCAGGGAAAGACCTTGGGGCTTCGTCTTGAAAATTAAGATCCCTCCACCCCAAAAATCTTTGATTGTTCATACAAACATAAAAAAAAAGAAATTGTTCAGAATTGTTCACAAACCAACCAAAAAACTATCACATAATATCCTAAGAAAGTGGGCTCTGGACTAGTCATCTCATCCTTCATTGCCCACTGTTTCCTCAACCTGGAAATCCTTAGCCACTTCAGCCTCTGTCACCTCAAGCTCCTTTGCTGCATCTTCAGGATCAACAGTAGGGGAAGATTCAGGCATCACCTATTTTCCACCTAGACTAAGGATCTTCTATTGCCAGACTTTGACATCCCAATCTTCCAACTTGAAGTTAGGATCTTTAGCCTGCAAAGCCATCCTCACCCTAGCCTAGAAAACTGAGATCGAGGCAGATTGCATTAAACCTTGCTTCTACTCCTCCATCTCCTTCTGATGGTCCTGCATGCTCTTAGCTTGGGCAGACTTCACCAACTTCAGCTCAGTTTCAACTTTGGCCAATTTTTTCTTAAGCTGTTTGCCTTTCTCAAGGGCAGATTTCTTCGCATCTTCAAGCTTGGCCTTAGTATCAGCAAACTCCTTGTTAACATCATCCAGAGATTTCAGAAGATATTCATGTCCCTACAGACATAAACAAGAACAGGTAAGTGTTTAACCCAATTATACGCTAAAAAATTATTATGAACATCCTCAGGATAAGAGCATACCTGGAGGATAAGCTGCGAGATCTTGTCCAAAACAGCGTCGCAACTAAGACCTTCAAAAGGGGAGGTTTCTTGAGTAGAGGAGATAGCTCCCTTCCTCTTCATAGAATATGCTTTAGGCTTGGTTATAGGAGGAGGACTTGTCATCCTGGAACTGGAGGGTGACGTGATCTATGTAGCTTTGACGTCCAGACTGTCAATCTCATCAAGATCCAAAAGGCATGTTTCTTTGCTGAAAAAAGACAAAAGATACAGGTTCACACAGGAATCAAAACATGAACATCTTCAGGATGTAGTAAGTAAAACTAACCAGACATCTCAGTAGCTTGGCTTGTGGTAAAACCTTCTTCTATCTCAAAAGTCCTTGCCGAAGGAGGTAAATCTATTATTTCCTTACGTCTAATAAAGGCAGAGTCTAAAGGCGGGATAAGTTTTGCAAAGCAAGCACCTGCAACACAAGGTTCAGAATATTAGTAACATTTTGATGATGCTTCTATTATTTTTGAAAAAGTATTTACCACTTTTTAACTAGGATATAGGGATGTCATTCCCATAAGGGATAGAGTCTATTCTCACAAAAAAGAACTTAGATTTCCAAGGGCTATCAGACTTTATAACATTATAAAAAAGAGAGGGCTGCTTATTAATAAGCTGAACGACATAACGGCTTGACCCGTGTGTTTTCAACTTATAAATATATGACAGCTCCCCAATCTCATGTTGAATGCCATGATTTTTAATGATCTTATTGCTGACCATTAAAATCCTCTAGATCTCAGGCGTGGCGTGGGCAAAAGCCATTCCTGTCGCATCAAAGAATTCCTTGATGAAATCCGGGAATGGATACCTGATACCTAGTTGGAAGGGGAGATAGAAAAAGCAAACACAAACAGAAGAGGCGAAATCAGATTTCACACTTGAACCATAGGGACGGAAACAGCCGAACTAGGGAAAGCCCAGAGTTCCTAAGGGCTTGAATATCCCTATCACTAAAAGTGCCAACCTCTTGTTCAGGTACTTCGTGTTAGAAAAATTTTGCAGGATCAAAGAAAAGAAGAAAGCAAAAGATAAGAGGGATATTTACCTTTTTCAAAATCGTATGTGATTATAAAGAAGGAAGAAAAGCCTATATATAGGCGATAGGATATGATGGGGTGTAACGGTCATCACGAAGTTTCAGCCTAAAAAATAGTCGTTGCAACCTTGAAAGAAGTTGAAGCATGCTTATCCAAGAAACCATTTGACAAAATTATTTCTACCGTTAAGAAATTAACTGTAACATATTTTTGGGGAAAATTTTTGGTGGTGAAAATCCTCAGGATGATTTTACCTAATATCCTCAGTATAGCATCTTCTGCATGCTGAAGGACATGACAGACTTCAGGATATAACTATATTTCAACATGTGCACATCCTGAGGATGGACTAATGAACTATCTTTGTGTGATGTAATTGCAGGTACTACTAAGTTACAATATAGAAACGAAACTGCTTTCCAACGTCTATATTATAATGACTCGGTCAAAATACTTATTGGTGGAAGAGTTACACTTGCAAGCCAAGGTCCAAACTTGAAGAAGGAGTCAAAGATATAACCGATAAGCATTAAAAACAGGCGAAGAAGGTGGAAACCGTTGCTATAACGTCTACCAGAGCTGAAACAATTACAACGGTCACAAGAAGACTTCAAGGAACTTAACTAATAAGCTGATTATACGGGACTTGTTGTTTACATTCATGTACTATAAATAGGGGAATGTTGGACGAGTATAGGACACACTACTATCACTAGAACTATATACACACACACTCAGCTACTTAGAATACTCATGAATCATTGTAGTCTTAGATCACTCGTCCACTTATTCATCCAGAGTTGTAATTATTTTTACCACATTAATACTAACAAACAAGGCAAGGGCCTAGTCTCCTCCCGATGTTTCATGCCGGCGATCTACCGTTAATCAAGGGCTTTCCTCATAGATCGAGTGTTTTTGTGTTTTAGCATTTACTTTACTTCTTACTGATAGTTACATCCTCAGGATACAACTGTCCATCCTCAACTTTATCATCACCATCCCAAGCATAGTTGTCAATTCAGAGTTTATTTACATTTACAAGTCACCATCCTGAGAATAATACTAACTTCTTATTAAATTAGCACTCTACCTCACTGTTACTAATTTGGAATACAAGATTATTTCTAATAGATAATTTTTAACCAAAACAAAGATGAAAACCTCAATACCTGTCCATCCTCAGGCTAATGGACGAGCAGAATCCTCAAATGAGATCAATGTCAACAACTTGAAGAAGAAGCTTGGAGAAAAGAAAGGGAAATGGGCAGAAGAAATTCCATTTGTACTTTGAGCTGATAGAACTACCTCCAAGAATGCGACTGGTTAGACACCTTTCTCCTTGGTCTTTAGAACAGAAGCAATGCTGCCAATAGTGATGGTCATGCCTACAGCTAGAAGACATCTTCAAGATGCCACTACTAACTCAAAAGCATTACTACAAGATTTGGAGACCGTGGATGAACTCAGGGATGCTACCAAGTTAAGGATCGTCCTATCAACAAAGGATTGCTAAAGCATACAACAAAAACATAAGGGTAAGAAGATGTCAAATGGAAGATGTGGTACTAAGGAAAGCCTTCCAAAACCCCACTAAGCCAAGTGATGGTAAGTTGGCTCCTAAATGGGTAGGACCATATTTAATCGATTCCAAAGCCGGTAAAGGAGCATATTGGTTATCAACGATGGAAGGACAATTTCTACCAAGATCTTGGAATGCAATTCATTTGAAATGCTATCATACGTAAAAATTCATGTGACTGATCTCTCTAGAAGAGAAACCATGGTTCAGATTTCTAGTGATATGAAGGTGAAGGCTGACAGAGATGAATCATCTCCATATACAGGTATCTACCCTTAACTTATTTCATACATTTTTTTTTACTAAACATGGCCTAGATATAGTCCATCCTGAGAATTTTGCAATACCATCCTGAAGATGGAAAATTTTGAAGACTAGAGGGCTGGCCACCCTCTCCTACGTTAAGGTGTCTGACACTTTCCTAGGGTTTAATGGTTTTCACCTTTCATATTAGGTTAGCAACCCCGCTTGGAGCGCACATTATTCGTATATGTTTTTAGGATTGTGGGACCAATCCATGTAAAAGTGGCTGACAATTTCATTATTTTTGGAATATACATTGAATCCTTAAGGTTTAAACATTTTTCAATGCCTCTTTCTCGTATTTGTCTTTGTCGCCAGTGGCCTTGTCGCCAGTTATTCCTAAGATGATACAATAGGCCTTGTCACCAGTTATCCTTAAGATTCTATATTTTGGTTTTGTTACCAAGTTATCCTAAAGATTAAACATAGGCTTGACCCCAGTTTATTTATGGCCTAGTCGCCAGTATAATAGCAATGTTTGCCTTTATACATGTTATTATTAAAGTTTATTAATCCTTTCTTGAAAAAGGATAAAAACTCAAAGTCTATCTTAAAGATATTACACTGGGGACATCCTCAGAATGATAAAGACCTTCCTAAGGATGACAAACGAAGAAGAATTGGGGACATCCTTAAGATGTCAAGAATAACTTCACCACACTTTGATGACTAATTGATGAAAGGAGATAAAGGTATCATTTGTATTATTCTTTTATACTTAATATTTGTTAATGCTTGTAGGATATCAAAAGAATCAAAAAAGGATCACAAGGAAGTAGTGTTAAAAGCAGTCACCATATTCTTTATTATAATCAAAATTGATGTCAACCCCTGGCTTCATCCAAAACCAGGACCCATTCACCTGGGGTCAACATCTATGGTCTAGGTCAGAAGAAGATTTGGGGCTTCGTCTTGAAACCAAGATCCCTCCACCCCAAACCTTACATTGTTTTAAACTATTACGTGCCAAAATAAAAATTGTTCAAACTGTTTACAATTCAACCATCTAAAAAACCACCACATAATATCGAAAAAAGTGGGCTCTGGCCTAATCATCACATCCTTCATTGCCCACTGGTCCCTCAACCTAAAACTCCTTGGCCACCTCAGCCTCCGTCACCTCAAGCTCCTTAGATGCATGTTGGGTCTACTGACCTGGAGAAGAACAGATGATTGGAAAGCCAAAATATACTACTCAATTGATCCATAATAATAACAGCACTTTGCAAGTTACTTCTCCCAAAAGACTGTTGACCCTAATATCTGCTGTACCCTAACAACTGTTGTGACAACTGCTGCTCTAAAGGTCTGATAGATAACAACTGCTGAATAAAGGTCTGATGAAGAACAACTGCTGAATCAAAGTACTGAAGACTAAAGGTCTGTTGGAGCCAATAGCACTTAGGCTTCAACAGATGATTCAAGACCATCAGAGTTTTCCTATTAGCTGTTTTTCTTTCAGAGTTTTCCAATATAATAGTAATTTGTAATCAACAGATGTTTTATGTTTGTTCTTCTGTTATAGGTCACTGTATTAGGTGACGTCAGCCTAGGTCATCAGAGGTTTAGATTTATCTATAATAGAACAGTACTTGTACTGTTCTATTTGTCACTCAAAACAATCACTGAGTGATCAGGCTGAGGGGGAGTACTTGTATAATTGATTGTAATCATTTAGTTTATGAAAGCATTCGATTGAAAAACATTTATTCTCTTGTTCTGATTAATAGTTTATCATTCCGCTGCACTTTCCATTTATAATTCATTTCATTCATTGTTCTTATTACTTAAACAATCAAAACAATCAAACTCAGATCCTAACACTGCACCTTCAGGATCAACAATAGGAGAAGATTCAGACACCACCTGTTTTCCACCCAGACTGAGGATCTTCTCCCCCAGGCTTTAACATCCCAATCCTCCAGTTTGAAATTGGGATCCTTAGCCTGCAAAGCCATCCTCACCCTAGCTTGGAAAACTGTGATCATGGCAGATTTCATCAGACCTTTCTTGTACTCCTGCATCTCCTTTTGATGACCCTGCATAGTCTTAACCTGAGCAGATTTCGCCAGTTTTAGCTCAGTCTCCACATTGGCCAGTTTCTTCTCAAGCTGTTCACTCTTGTCATGAGCAGACTTCGTTGCATCTTCATGCCTGGCCTTAGTATCAATAAACTTTTTGTTGACATCATCCAGGGACTTCAAGAGATATTCATGACCCTGCAAATACAAACAAAACAGGTAAGTACTTAACCCCTATTATATATTAAAAATTATTGTTGCCATCCTTAGGTTAGCAGCATACCTGGAGAATAAACTGGGAGATCTTGCCAAAAACGGCATCACATCTAAGACCTTCAAAAGGAGTAGTCTCTTGTGCAGAGTTGCTGGCAGCCTTCCTTTTCTTGGAAGAACCCTAAGCTTTAGGCTTAGGTGCAGGAGGAGGGCTTGTCATCCTGGAACTTGAAGGAGAAGTGATCTTGGGAGCCTTGACATCCAGGCTATCCATTTTGTCAAGGTCAAAGAAAGCAAGTTTCTTTGTTGAAAAAAGTGAAGAAACACAAGTTCATGCAGGAACATAGGAATTAAGGTATGTACATCCTAAGGATGTAACGGGTGAAGCTCCCCAGAGATCTCAGTAGCTTGGCTGGTAGTGAGACTCTCTTTTATTTCAAAAGTCCTTGCTGAGGCAGGTAATTCTATTACTTTCTTGTACATGATAAAAGCATCGTCTAAGGGGGAAACAAGTTTCGCAAAGCAAGCACGTGCAAAACAAAAAAAGTTCAGAATATCAGCAACATCCTCAGGATGTCCTTACTATATTTCTTCTATCTAAAAAACTGTTTACCACTTTTTAGCCAGGAAAAAGGGATGTCATCCCCATAAGGAATAGAATCCCTTCTCACAAAAAAGAACTTAGACTTCCAAGGCTTGTCAGATCTTATGACATTATGTAGAAAAGGAGGATCTTTATTGGTAAGCTGAAGAACATAACGGCTTGACCCGTGTGTTTTCAACTTATATACATAAGACAGGTCTCCAACATAGAGTTGAATGCCATGGTTCTCAATGATCTTATTACAGACCATTAAGATTCTCCAGATTTCAGGCATGGCCTGGGCAAAAGCCATCCTTGTTGCATTAAAGAACTCTTTGATAAACTATGGAAATGGGTACTTAAGACCAAGTTGGAAGGGCAGATAAAAGAAGCAGACAAAAATAGAGGAGGCGAAATCAGACTTTGCACTCGAATCATAGGGACGAATGATAGCCGAACTAGGGAAGGCCTCTGAGTTCTTAAGGGTTTGAATGTCCCTATCATTGAAAGTGCAAATCTCTTGATCAGGTTCTTTAATCAAGTTTTGGGGTGTGAAATCCTTGGGGATTCCGACACTTCCAGATGCCCTTGTTAGCTTCTTACTTATTCTCAGATTGTTAGTTTAAGAAAATTTTTTTAGGATCAGAGGAAAGAAGAATGCAAGATAGGAAAGAAAATAATTACCTTTTTTAATAATCTTCCGTGATTATAAAGAAAGAGGAAAACCTAGATATAGGTGGCAGGATATGTTGAGGTGTAACGGTCATCACGAGGATTTAGCCTAAAATATAGGCGTTATAATCTTGAAGAAAGACAAGTCGAGCTTATCAGATAAAACTCTTTGATTAAGAAAAATATTTTTACCGTTGAAATATTAATGGTAACATATTTTTGGGGACAATTGTTGCTGGTGAAAATCCTCAGGATGATTTTACCTCATATTTTTAGTGTAGCATCCACAGGATGCTATAGGACTCAACAGACTTCAGGATGTAACTGTATTTTAACATGTACACATCCTGAGGATTGACTAACAACTTATCTTTCTATGACACAATTGCAGGTACAATCAACATATTTGTAACTCTTCTACAACATCTATATTGCTATGCCCGGTCAAAGAAGTCAAGGATAAGGGAGTTACACGTGCAAGCCAAGTCCAAGCTCAAAGAAGAAGTTAAACTTGTAACCGACAAACATTAAATATAGGCGAAGAAGGAGGAAACTGTTACTCAACGACTATATTGAGTTTAAACAGCTACAACGGTCACCTCGGGCCTTCAAAGAACTTAACTAAGTAGCGGATTACGTGGGATCTTCTATTTACTTTTGTGTAACTATAAAAGGGGAATGATTGACGAGTATATGACACATTAGACTCACTTGACCAACACCTACACTCTGTTGCTCTTTATAGAATACTCTGATACTCACACCCACTAAGCACAATCATTGTAATCATAGTACACTCGTCATCCATTCATCCAAAGTTGTAACCTTTTACCCAATTTTAATATTAACAAACAAGGCAGGGGCTTAGACTCCTCCTGAGGTTTTGTGCCGGAGATCAACAACTGATCAAGGGCTTTCATCGTACATCGAGTGTTGTTCTTTGTGTACTTGCACTTTATTTACTTATTTCTCAACTCTACCATACAGTTACATCCTCAGGATATAACTGTCCATCCTCAAATTTACCTTTGACATCCTAAGCATAGTTGTCACATATTTATTTCTTTTACATCTTGATATACCATTTTTAGAATAAAACTAGACTTTAATCATATTCAACACTAATAGCACTCTACCTCACATTTTCTAATTTGGAAAACAAGATTATTTTTACTAAGTAACTTTTTGACCAAAACATGAACCCCGTAACATGTTTTGTTGGATTAGTTAACATCTTATCGCATATTCTTTCTTAGAAAAGTTTATCAAAGTAAATGCACAACGGAATGTATTATGTGTTCTAAGTTAAAGTTTCACTTTTAACAGGAGTAAAGGCTACCCCTCAGTTATAGAACTAAAGCAGTATAATGAGAATCAAATAGTTAATGAATAAAACAGTTGTAAATGCTTCAAATGATTCTCATATATTAGAAATGGTTTACTGCAAAAGATATCTAAAATAGATGGTGTGAACCCATCTATTTTTAGACAGAATAATACGTACATTAGAAGTATTGAAACTAATGTAATAATACTAGAACAGGTTGTAATATTGGAACTTGTACATAAAATAACAAAAACTAATATAAAACTAAACTACTGAAGTTAAGGGCAGTGGGAAGCTTCTACTGTATCTGCTAAAGAACAAACAACTTCTGATGACAAAGTTGTTCTTCAAGTGTTCTGTCTGGTTCACCTTCAGCACTTTGTTCTTTAGTACTTGTATTAGCTTCTTCAGTACTTGTCTTCTTCGTCTTTAGTAGATTCTGTACTTAGCAAAGTATGTAGAGAACAATTAGACTAAGGTTGAAACTGGCTTGTCAGTCCTCTTTGACATAAAAATCTCTCCCTGGATTAATGAAGCTAAAACCTTATCTAATCTTAATTTAGTATTTTATTTTCTTCTATAATCAAGGATTCTCCATATTTCTCTTACCATGGAGTTCTTGAGCTGGTTGTCTTGTTGACCAGTGAGAAGTGGTCCCTGTTCTAGTTCAAGGTACTGAACAACTAGAAGATCCTTTGTTGAAAGGTTGTTCAGCTCATGTTTTTGATGTATAACCTTGTAAGAATAGTCTCCTCTTTCCAAAACAATTGCATTTGATCTGTGAATGAAGGACCATTTCACTATCTTTGATTTAGACTTATCAAAGTCTATCTTGTAGGGTACTATACCTTGTTCTTGGTTTAAACCTGATGATTGTGGTTCTTCAAGTTTAGTAATGATCAGATTGGATCTCCTTCTATGTTCAACTTGTACAACACCAGGTGTATCACTTTGAATAGGAATGTGATGTTCAGTGATCAACTTGGTTTATTTTTGTTCTGTGATGGTTTGGGTCAGTTGATAGTCAAATGTAGCAGGATCCCTATGTTAAGTGAACAGAGGCTTTTCTTCCCAAGATATGTCTTGATCTACTATCTGATTTCCTTCAAGTAGAATCATCTAGAAATATGTTTTGACATGTTCCTCTGATTTCTATAGTTTCTTGGCAGCTGGTTTGGAAGTTGGCCTTTTTGCAGGATCAGAAGTATTCAATTTTTCAGGATTAGACTTCTGCAAATTCTTGAACCTTTTGCCGGTTTCATGAAGATCAACATCCTTCCATCTTCTCAGTTGAGCTTTTGAACCATAGTCATTTGCTGCCAATTCATCAATGATTTGAGATCTTTTGAACTTCCTTTCTTTTTTAGCATTTTGTCTATCTGAAACTAGTCTTGCTTTGTGTTCAAGTTCAGAAGTTGAAAGATCTCTAAGAGAGTATCTTTTTGTTTTGCTGTTCTTTTCAATCCAGCTAATCAGCTATTGTCTCTTATCTTCCAAAACAATTTGGAGTAGTTCCTCAGCAACTCTTTCTTCTTCATCTAACTCTCTAAGTTTATCTTCATAAGTTTGAAGTTTGTCATTGAAGCTTAGATCTTACCTTTCTTCTTTGCAGTTCCATATTTCATCTTCCTTATCTTTTCTTTTGGATGCTAATAAATCCTTCTCCATTTCTTCTGATGAGAATGCAATTGGTGGAGGGTTTAGAACAGTTGCTGGTATAGGCACAAGAATTTGAATTGGAATTGGTTCAGTAGCAGTAGAATGTTCAGTTGTTGTTTGAGTTGCAACTGCTGAAGTGTTGGTTTGAGTACCAACTACTGAAGGATTGTCTTCATTACTTTTGGTTTACTCTTCAGCAGTTGTTTCTAGGCCTTGGGAAGCTTTCAGAGATTTTTCTCTAAGGAGCCTTTCTTGTTTTTCTTGCCAATCATGTCTTTCTTTGAGGGCAATATCTTGTGTTCATTTGAATGATTCTCTTTGGGCATCCTTGAGTTGTTGAGCTTCTCTTGACTTTTTAGAGACTTCAAGAGAGTTCTTTTCTGGCCCCTTTCCTTTAGCAGTCATCTTCCTCTTTTTGGCTTCATCCACTTCTGGAAACCAAGGAGCAGGAGGTGCATCACCAGCTAAATGCTCTAGTTTTCTTCTATTATCTTCTACTCTTCTTGACAAATCCCTCATCAACCAATAGCATTGTTTATCATCTCCACTTGAGTTTTGTTCTTCAACTCCATAGTAGTTGTGAAAGTTTGAACATGTGAAGAAATAAGGTGAGGGATCATCTGGTATAAAGGACCACCTGGGCTGCGTAGCTGGTTCAGGTCTATGCTTGTAGCACCAGAGGATTGGATAGGATTTTGTGAGTGTGTAGGGGGTGTTTTTAGGAGATCCCTGTTAGGTAAGATTGGGGATGCCACTTTTGGGGAATCAGGGTTTAAGTGGTGTCTAACCTGATCTTTTGTGACCAACTCTTTGAGTTTGAAGACCTTAGATTCAGGACCTTCACAGTCATTCGTTAATTAATGTTGTGGAATGTGTGAATCGTCATCTAAGTTAATTGAATCATCTGAATCCCTGATGACTTCATTAGTTTTATCATGAGCTAGGCCCAACCTAGTAGTCTCAGGTACCCCTTTTTTTCTTGGTTCTGGGGATTTCCTGCCTCACGCTAAGAGCCTTCATCAACAGTTTCCACATCTGAGGTTTTAAGTATGTTACCACTTTCCTCAGATCTAACAAGGGGTGGTAAAAGATTATTGGTAGCCTCATATGTACCTAAAGTTTCTAAGTTTGGGCTTAGAGACCTTGGTTCCTCCTCATCTCTTGGGATAGGGATGATAATATCCACATTAGTGGCCATTTCAGTAGTTTCTTCCCCTATTTTATGTGGGGATTGTGGAATGCCACTATCTGATGGGATATTTTCTTTCAGCCCAAAGAGAAAATGTGCAATTTCTACTGTTGTGTGTGAGAGTTCAGGTTTAGTAGATTTGGGATTAGTAGTTTGTATGGGTTTAGAGGGTGTTTGGGGTTGAGTTTTGAAATTGATTTTTAGATTATTGCGTTTTGAAAACGCAATTAATCAGTTTTTAGTGTTTGGGGTTGAGTTTTGAAATGGATTTTTAGGCTACCAAAACGCAATAATCTAAAAGCAGCTCCACCCCTACTGCAGTAAAACGCATAATTGGTTTTCAAAAAGCAATCCCAAACACCCTCTTAGTAGTTTCACGAATAGGTTTAGTAGTTTGGGTCTTTTTGAGTTTCTTCCTTGAAAACTGGATAGAAATTGGTTTGGCTATTTTAGGTGACGGTGGAGACGGATATAAGTGAGAGGAAGTTTCAGTTACACTTATATAAAGCGCAGATTGCTCATTAGTAGCCTCAGGCATCTCAACCTCCTAAGTTGCTTTTCTTTTTGGGTTGGTGGGTTTGGATTTTTGCTTCTTTGGATTTTTAGTCTTTGGGGAAATGGGTTTCGAAGATGTGGGTGTCATGGGGATTGTTTCTTGTTCCCCTTGGTCATCTTCTGGCATGGAAGCCATTTTGTTATGCCTGGAGAATACTTGTAAGGTTAAAGCGTTTAATTTTGAAGTTTTACCCGCAAGTACCTTCCCACCAAATTCCATTATAATACAATGCATTAGGAACCTTGGGTAAAACAAATATTTCTTTTTAACAATTTGGTGATGTAACACCAACTCATTAAAAAAGTATGATGATGCCCAGAAAGCAGTTTCATTAACAATGGAATGGAAAATTTGTTGTAAAGCTAAGGGTATCTGATTATAAGAGCCAGTTTTGGGACTCAAACATATGATTATATAATGAAACAAAAGTTTATATGGAGCATCAAAAAATCTTTTGTAAATTGTAGCATGTGAAAGAGTAACTTGGTAACCACACTCTGTCAGGGTTAACTGAACAGTTCCGGTTGAAATATGTTCTGGGTCCTGTGCCTCATTCAGAACTAGTCTTATCCCTAAAGTTTCAGGTGTGATTGTCATGGTTCTGCTTTTGATCGTTGTCTTCAGAGAGATAATCTTGCCATAACAGTGATAGCATCAACGTTTGGACAGAACTCATTCACAGTTTCAATGTGGATTGGTGGGTCAATAGTAAACTCCACGTAATAACGGGATTTGACGACTAAACCTATCATTTCGTTGTATTCGAACCAGGCTTTATCCTTCGTGAAGTAGCCTTTTTAATTGCGTCCTTTCGACCCAAACGTGGGTTCGAATGTGGAAATCTGGTTCGAATGTGGAAATTATATGAAAAGTTTGTACATTCGACCAAAATACACACCTTCGACCGTTTTAGGCTACATTCTACCTGTTTAAGATGGTCGAATGAGTCAGTTTTTTATCAAAATTACCAAAATCAATTCTGACCATGATTAACTTCTAATTTTTGTTTGTTTGTATCCTAATATGGCCGATAAACCTTTATCAATAATCATTTTTATCAAACAATTTGTTTTCGATAGTTTTTAATTAAAATCTAGGGTTTATGGGTTTTTAATCATCAAATATGTTCATTAATATGTTATTAACCTAGATTTTGTAATATTCTCCCTCTAAAACTAATGAAAGTATGATATCAGTCATCAAGTTGTCCAAAACAACACATTAAACTGTCCAATTTTGTGTCAAGGGTTCCAGGAACAATTTTAATGATTCTGAACTGATTAGCCATCCATTACCTGTGTATTTGGTATATAAATGATCACTGGCATACCACTTGGTATGCCAGGAACAAGATTATAAAGTCTGAATTTCAAAAACAAAAACAAGATTATAAAGTCTGAACAAGATTATAAAGACTGAATTTCAAAAACATACCACTTGGCATACCAAGTGGTATGCCAGGAACAAGATTATAAAGTCTGAATTTCAAAAACAAAAGGGTCTCCCAAATTCAGAAATTTGAAAAAAAAATTTATGAGGGATCGAATGAAGAAACCTCATATATATATAGGTGTCTACATTCAACCCTTGTTTGGGTTCGAATGAGAAGCTTCAGCTTCCTTCGACCCTAGTGAAAGGCTCGAATGAAGAAAATTCATTAAAAGACTCTCATTCTACCACATTATTAGGTTCGAATGTAACCTCAAATGCACCTTCGACCCATCAAAGGGACGAATGAGCATTTGGAAATCTGAAAATTTTACCTAATCTCAAAATCGAATCCCGTTTAAACTTTTTCAAACATTTTGACCTTCAAACAAGCATCATTTTTCATTTAAATTTCACAAAACTCAAATGGTCTATCAAACTTCAGAAAATCAACATCAATCACCATAGGTTATCAAAAATAAAGCAGAAATGTAAAATCTTTTGGATTTTCTGAAATTTTTGTTAACACACACCAAAAATCATTTTGAGTTTTTGATATTTTTGCAAAAAATGTAAAATACATAAATGTAAACATAAAGCAGTAAACATTTTGTGATTCCCGGTAAGAGGATGATATTAGTTTTTGAGAAATCTGATCACACTGTTGATCTTTAGTGTTTATTATCATTAAAGACGATATGTGATCCGGCAATTGCTGATATTGTTATCCACATAAGCTCACATGCAGACTGTTACGCAGTACTTTAGACTGATATGGCTATGTATATTATAAATTGATTTATCTGTGGTTCCCACACACACGACATACTCCCGTATCAAGGAATTTTGCACAAATACCCATTGTAATGCGTGATTATGCTTTTGTGGTCTGTAATTACAAGGTATGAGGCACAGAGGTATACAGGTCAGCAACTCAATGCTACAGAGTAACATGTGCACTCTTACCAGGTTGAGGTCTTATATCAATCACGATTTGCATCAATGATTAGATACGATGCATTATATAATCTTTGATTATCTTCATACATTTAAAGTTCCTCAATTCGGTAACTTTAGGTTTTGGCATTCAAGCTCTTCTATAATGATACCCTGTCTGATCTAGGTCCGTAAAAATTTACGACAAAAGATCAGATAGGCTATCCCCAGATAACTAATAACATAACGACCCGTAACCTCTGAATTTTTTACAAACCCTATCAAACGAAATTACGGTACCAAGACCATATTGCCATGAGGTGATCATCCACATAACAAATCCTTTGATATGTATGTATCAAGCACGCAGTAATAGGTCTACAAAGCCTACCAGCACATCACACAGACTCAACACACGCCTTGTATATGATGTAAGGATCGTATAAACAACAAAGAATGATCAAACAAGTTTGCTTTAGGTGCGGAATCCCTAAAACAATCACAAAATAATATACAAACAGATCAAAACACGTAAATCATCATTTCAAAAGCTTTTTCATTAATTAGAAACTCAATTACACGTTTACAGATTGAAACAAACAGGGTAAGAACGTGAAAAGAGCTAAATAAACTTCTAGAGAGAGAATCAGAAAGTGGAGGGAATAATATGACTCAAAGTTACATTCAAAAAATCAGCTTGACTATATATAGACTGCACATTCGCCCAAATAGTTCGTGCGAATGTGCAGGTTCGACCAAATCACCCGGTCGAACCAAGCCATACATAAAGCTATTCTACGTTCGCCCAAAAACCACTCCTTCGCACCTTTAGATTCTCCTTCGACCATACAGTTTTCTTCCTTCGCACCTTCGACATTTATCAAAACAAGTTTATTGTACAATCCGAAGCACTAGTCGCACAATTGCATCTACAAACTCCCCCTCGACTATTGCTTGGATTGCTGTCGACGTTGTTCGTCCATTCTGATGTTCATCAATTTGATATGTCGCTGAATCTTCTGTTCTCTAGTCAATACCGGTTCCTAAATTTCCTTTGGCTTTGTCATTTTCACTTCAGGCACCTTCTATTTCTCTACAAACTTTCCGAGCTTCTCGTCATAGTCACAACCAGCGTTTATATCATACGCAAAGCACAGAAATACCACACGTTGGTATTTTCCTGCTTTTTCAGCATCCTTCACTTCAGAATAGATCGGATTATAGAACAACATTATTATATCCTCATGTGAACAGTTGATCAACCACATGGGATAAAAAAATGTGTATCTTCTTGAAGTTCTTTTCTTCGTCTTTCAGTACAATCACAACCTCTGCTATCTTCCAATCGTAATACCACCAAATGAAATCTTTGGCGAAGTGTTGTGGAATCGGCAACAAAGGAATCTTTTTCAACACTCGCGGTGGTTTATACTTTAACGTCACCTTGGGTATTCCAGTAATCATATCAATATCCTTTTTATGAACAATTCGTTTCGGATATTGTGGTTCAAATAAATCCCACTTGGTTCGGCTTTCTCTCGTCATCTTCTCAGCAAAGTATGTAATCTGACTATTTGACGCTCCCGTTAAATGGTGACGACAAATATCACGAATAGCCCAATAAGGAAGAGTCTTCAAATGATGAAACTTATCAAAATATAAGATCCCCTTCTCCCACTTCACTGCTATGCATCTCAGTTGCTTAATAAACTTACAGGCCAATGCACGATCTTTGAAAATCCCACTGTGAAGTTTATAAAAGCTACCTTGTACCTCAGCTTTCGGACGGTTATTCTCTTTCTCTTTCAATTTCCTCAAAAACTCCTTCAAACTATCTGATTGCTCGAACCGTGGTTTATCATGCCCTTTAAAAATCTCATCTTCAAACACTTTGCTCTTCTCTTTAGCCTGTTTCTCGGCCTGGTTTAGCACATCATCAGAAAATCCAAGAAATCCACAATCTTGATTATTCTTGAAATATTGTGGATATTCCTCACTTGTTATATACTCCATTTCAACCTCTTCAAATGCAGGAACGTCACGGTCATCAGAATGATTCCCGGCTTCCTTTTCAGGTATCTTTGGAATGTAATTATCAGCAAGCAACACTTCCACAGTCTTTCCCACCTGTTTAGCTAAACCTTCAAGTATATCTTTAGAAACTGCCGCAGAAACCTCTCCATCTTCAAGATCTGGGTCATCAAACTCCAATTCAAACAGCTTATTGCTCGACTTGAATTTTTCTGGAAATCTGCTTGTCATGTCAATCGTCCAGACTCGATCTGTAAGCATCTGGCGATACATGTTCTTGTCTTCTTCAGATAACGACTGCAGTTTTTCATTCCAGAAGATATCGTCATCAACATTTTCACCTGGAGTCTTAGAGCTTGACTCTCCACCCTTACTCGAATCACGCTTCTCATATGTATACTTTTCAGCATTGTCATCATCATCATCACTACTATCAAAAGCAGAGCTGTTTCCATCACTCGATCCACCATCTGAACCTCCATCATCTCCATCATCTTTCTTCTTCTTCTTTTGAGGATCATTACCAGCATCTTCATCAAGATCTTCATCCTCTTCTTCGTCAGATGGTTCAAAATCTACTTGCTCTTCTTCTCGTTCTTTATCTTCTTCACCAGCTTGAAGTAGAGGAGCTCGAGAGTACAAGTCTTTTATCAAATCATCCATGTGCTTGTTACTCTTCTTTAGCTGTTTGTTCTCCTCTTTCAAAACTATTATTCTTCTGGTGTTTCGTTGCTCGTGCTTCAGCAATTTCTTGTTCTCTCTTTTCAACTTCTTGATTGTTTTCTTCAATACTTCACTATCATCATGGGATGTGACTACGACTTCCAACATCTTTCGATTATTTGAATTCAATTGCTCGATCTCTGTTTGCTGTTTATTGATAATACTCATCATGTCAGATAACCTTTGATTCACAGCATTCATAATATCACTATCAACTGAAACCTTCTTCTTCACAAGCGTTTCAGCAACTTCAGGCAGTTTGCCATTCCTCATCTTCTTAAGCACATTATCTAAAGCCTCATTAAACTGATCAACAGGTATATCATCTCCCTATTGTGTGCTTGAAGTAGTTGCAGTCTTTTGTCTCTTTGATGCAGGTGCAGTAACCGATGACTTAGAACTAGAAGCTCGTGGTTGTCACACCCTCAAATTTCCACTGCGGGGTTTATACCGCGAGGCGCATGACAAACCAGGATCCCATAGCCATAAGTCACATGAACGACTCTAAATGCCCAACCATTTAGTTCGTTATAAAAACCAAGTTTTTAAGTTTAATCAAACCAATGAAAAATATAGCGGAAGCGAATTAAGTAGTAAATATAGTTTGCGCAAAACAACGCGCCCAAAACCAAATAAATAGTTAAAGTGCATAATAGTATAATGTTTACGACCCCATGACATGATGCATGACCTAACAGTGCTCCGTTCCTAGTAACCTGCAAAAGCATGCTATCGTGTGTCAACATAAAGCTGGTGAGTTCACAAAGTAAAGTAATTTAATATGCAAAAGCGTTGGTTTTCAAAACCACGTAAGTAAGTAAGTTATGTTGGTTCCCCGCACCGTGTAACCACTAGTTCATCGCATGTCAAGGGTAGCTAACCCATTCATGATAACTAACCGAATATACCGAACTGCTATGTATGTGTAGCCACATAAGTGTGCCGCATGCCTGACATCATTGTCTATCCACATTGATAATTTTTTGTTAAGTTATAGTTCACGCCCGCGCTCCCCAAGCCGGTGTGAGGTTTGTAAGATCTAATAGCGCTATCAACTAATAACCCGCTTGCCAACCCTGGCAACTCATTCGGTACGTGAGGACTTACAGATGATAGAAATGGTTTAGTTTATCAAGGACACAATTGCGAACTAGCAAAGTAACCGACCCTCATAAGGATCCATGGCATCCCAACCCGGGATGTGTAAGTAGTCCCAAACCGGACTAGAAAATGTTAAGTAAAGTGTCTCATACCTGAGACGCATGCTTTTGAGAAAAAGAGTAGTGAAACTCACCTTAGGTCGCAAGTGAAAATCCAAATTCCACGAATAGTAACGTGCTACCGACTCCCTATTACAAATGTCACTAGGTGAGTATACGTGCGTAACCAACACACCATGTAACTCGTTTATCCAAAACTTTTAAAAGTTCAAAACCGTGTAGTGACACCTAATGACTCTACATGCTCAAGTATGTCCTACGTATCCCGTTGGTGATTATAGTGATTATTATCAGTTTAATACATCAAATACATCTCATACAAGTTTTCACACAAGTACATGTCAATTACATACCACATAGAACGCTAAATAGTCACCTAAAGACCCCGTACACAATCTGCGTTTTTAGGTCAGATTGTGCGCTGTGAAAAACAATTTATTTAAAATACTTAACGAATGAATTAGAGTCCCAAATTTTTACTGAATTTTATTTGGGATTCACTTGACAATACTTATTTTTTTTTTTGTCTTAATTCCAAACACAAAAATTAGGAAAATTCGTACAACACAGCTATGTCCAGAAAATTTCCTCAACAGGTCAGTTTAGTAGAAAAATTCTCAAAAAATTGTGTATTCATCCAAACGAGATGAATCTACTTGGAGAAGCTCTATTTTTCCAGTATTGACCTACTGTAAAAATTTCATAACCTAACTCCTTGTAAATCTCAAGTTATGACCATTTAAAGTTAACCCAATTTACAAATCCGAAAATCTGATATGACCCCTAATCAATTAAAATTCCAAAAACGACTCAAACGATGTCCAAATCCGATGGTTTTGCCCATTATGAGAAGCTAAGACCTTGTACATTACAATCATGCAAAGAAATAATCAAAACAATCAATTTACCAACCCATTACAGCCCCTACAAAACGTTCAACCGAATCTGCCAGAATCTTAAACTTGCATCCCAAGTAATCTACAAACCCTAATTTTTCATGAACATCCCTAATACATGTATAACACCTATAGTACTGATTAAACACCATATTAATCACAGCAAAACACATAAGTTATCATGTGAAAACCCTAAGCATGGTTACTAACAACAATCATCATCAAATCATCATCAAATCATCAAGAACGTTCAAGAATCCCTATACATACATGCATGCGATTCTATATCCATTATTTTTACGGTTTTTAAAGTTTTTCAATCATTATAATTCATCAAAAATCATAAGAATGTATACCTTACGAAGGATTAAACTCCCTAGGGCCTTGAAATCAAACCCAAACTAGCTTGATTAGGTGAAGGATTACTTGATTGCTTGAAAAACCAAGAGGGGATGGGGGTGGGGGTTCGCACGGCGCAAAGAAGGGACAAGGAGGTAGGGTTTTATCTTTTCCTTGCCTCCTAATTATAAGGGGGCTTTGCTTGTTCCCCAAGCAATTGGTATTAGGGCCCTTCTAGTCCATTAACTTGACCCGTTAACCATGTTCTAGCCCAATACCGGACCCAATATTATTAACCATTCTAAATTGTATAAAAACCATTGTTTTTATTATTACATAGCATATTACTCATGTTGTGCACGTAATTTGCATAATCTACGCATTACCTTTCAGTTAGGCGATCATTCACAAAAACATGTAATTCACATAAGCACGTACTTCATGTTCACCATAATTCAATTGTATATATTATTGCTATGTATGTCACATAATTCACCAACGTTTGGGATACAGGACTCATGTGTGTGTTTAACAAGGATTTTCCTACTTATAACATATGTTAACATCATCTAACATATGTTAAACCTACCTAACTAACCCTAGTTAAGTATCTAGCCATGTATGAACATGTAAGTTAACTAGAGTTCAGTAAGAGTATTTAACCTGAAAATGCGGGGTGTCACATCATCCCCAAGTTGAAAAGAATTTCGTCCCAAAATTCAGCAAGTAAACAATAAAGCCAGCTATAAAAATGTGTGCTTGGTTCCCGGATGTCACATCAACCCCAAGTTGAAAGGAATTTCGCCCCGAAATTCACTTTGAAAGAGCTGCTTTATGTTCCGCGTTTGATCTATGTACGATTTCAGGTTCAGTAAAGAGGTGTGGGTATTTGAGCCGCATCTGATCTTTGCGCTCCCACGTGTATTCCGGTCCTAGACGGGAATTCCACCGTACCTTAACAATAGGTATAGTACTTTGTCTGAGTTTCTTGACGCCCTGCTCAAGAATCTCCACTGGTTCTTCCACGAACCGCAGCTGATCGTCCACCTGGATCTCCTCCAGTGGCACTACCAGTGTCATATCAGATAAGCATTTCTTCAAGTTTGAGACGTGGAATACATTATGTACTCCACTGAGTTCATCTGGTAGATTTAGCTGGTAAGCTACTGGACCAATCCTTTTAACGATCTCGAAAGGTCCGACGTATCTGGGATTTAACTTCCCTCGTTTCCAAAAGCGTATCACTCCTTTCCACGGTGACACCTTTAACAAAACCTTGTCCCCAACCTGGAACTCCAAAGGTTTTCGACGTTTGTCAGCATAACTTTTCTGTCAGTCCCGAGCAGCAGCCATCCGGTTTCTAATTTGCACTATCTTCTCAGAAGTTTCGTGCACGAGTTCGGGACCTGTTAGTTGGCTATCCCCAACCTCAGTCCAACAGATAGGAGACCTACACTTGCGCCCGTAAAGTGCCTCGAAAGGCGCACACTGTATCGAAGTGTGGTAACAGTTGTTGTAAGAGAATTCGATTAAGGGCAAGTGCTTATCCCAGTTATTACCAAAGTCCACTACGCATGCTCGTAGCAGATCCTCTAATGTTTGGATGGTACGTTCACTTTGTCCATCCGTCTGTGGGTGATAGGATGTGCTCATATCAAGACGAGTTCCTAAAGCATCTTGGAGAGTAGTCCAGAAACGAGAAGTGAATCGCCCATCGCGATCAGATATAATGGAAGTAGGCACCCCATGCCTAGAGACTATCTCCTTGATGTATAGGTTCGCCAGCTTTTCTAACGAATCCGTTTCTTTTATTGCCAGGAAGTGGGCCGATTTGGTTAAACGGTCCACGATAACCCAAATCATGTTATGGCCCGTTGGCGTTCTAGGAAGCTTTGTAATGAAGTCCATGGAAATTCCATCCCAAGTAATCTACAAACACTAATTTTTCATGAACATCCCTAATACATGTATAACACCTATAGTACTGATTAAACACCATATTAATCATAGCAAAACACATATGTTATCATGTGAAAACCCTAAGCATGGTTACTAATAACAATCATCATCAAATCATCAAGAACGTTCAAGAATCCCTATACATACATGCATGCGATTCTATATCCATTATTTTTAGGGTTTTTAAAGTTTTTCAATCATTATAATTCATCAAAAATCATAAGAATGTATACCTTGCGAAGGATTAAACTCCCTAGGGCCTTGAAATCAAACCCGAACTAGCTTGATTAGGTGAAGGATTACTTGATTGCTTGAAAAACCAAGAGGGGATGGGGGTGGGGGTTCGCACGGCGCAAAGAAGGGACAAGGAGGTAGGGTTTTATCTTTTCCTTGCCTCCTAATTATAAGGGGGCTTTGCTTGTTCCCCAAGCAATTGGTATTAGGGCCCTTCTAGTCCATTAACTTGACCCGTTAACCATGTTCTAGCCCAATACCGGACCCAATATTATTAACCATTCTAAATTGTATAAAAACCATTGTTTTTATTATTACATAGCATATTACTCATGTTGTGCACGTAATTTGCATAATCTACGCATTACCTTTCAGTTAGGCGATCATTCACAAAAACATGTAATTCACATAAGCACGTACTTCATGTTCACCATAATTCAATTGTATATATTATTGCTATGTATGTCACATAATTCACCAACGTTTGGGATACAGGACTCATGTGTGTGTTTAACAAGGATTTTCCTACTTATAACATATGTTAACATCATCTAACATATGTTAAACCTACCTAACTAACCCTAGTTAAGTATCTAGCCATGTATGAACATGTAAGTTAACTAGAGTTCAGTAAGAGTATTTAACCTGAAAATGCGGGGTGTCACATCATCCCCAAGTTGAAAAGAATTTCGTCCCGAAATTCAACAAGTAAACAATAAAGTCAGCTATAAAAATGTGTGCTTGGTTCCCGGATGTCACATCATCCCCAAGTTGAAAGGAATTTCGCCCAGAAATTCACTTTGAAAGAGCTGCTTTATGTTCCGCGTTTGATCTATGTACGATTTCAGGTTCAGTAAAGAGGTGTGGGTATTTGAGCCGCATCCGATCTTTGCGCTCCCACGTGTATTCCGGTCCTAGACGGGAATTCCACCGTACCTTAACAATAGGTATAGTACTTTGTCTGAGTTTCTTGACGCCCTGCTCAAGAATCTCCACTGGTTCTTCCACGAACCGCAGCTGATCGTCCACCTGGATCTCCTCCAGTGGCACTACCAGTGTCGTATCAGATAAGCATTTCTTCAAGTTTGAGACGTGGAATACATTATGTACTCCACTGAGTTCATCTGGTAGATTTAGCTGGTAATCTACTGGACCAATCCTTTTAACGATCTCGAAAGGTCCGACGTATCTGGGATTTAACTTCCCTCGTTTCCCAAAGCGTATCACTCCTTTCCACGGTGACACCTTTAACAAAACCTTGTCCCCAACCTGGAACTCCAAAGGTTTTCAACGTTTGTCAGCATAACTTTTCTGTCGGTCCCGAGCAGCAGCCATCCGGTTTCTAATTTGCACTATCTTCTCAGAAGTTTCGTGCACGAGTTCGGGACCTGTTAGTTGGCTATCCCCAACCTCAGTCCAACAGATAGGAGACCTACACTTGCGCCCGTAAAGTGCCTCGAAAGGCGCACACTGTATCGAAGTGTGGTAACTGTTGTTGTAAGAGAATTCGATTAAGGGCAAGTGCTTATCCCAGTTATTACCAAAGTCCACTACGCATGCTCGTTGCAGATCCTCTAATGTTTGGATGGTACGTTCACTTTGTCCATCCGTCTGTGGGTGATAGGATGTGCTCATATCAAGGCGAGTTCCTAAAGCATCTTGGAGAGTAGTCCAGAAACGAGAAGTGAATCGCCCATCGCGATCAGATATAATGGAAGTAGGCACCCCATGCCTAGAGACTATCTCCTTGATGTATAGGTTCACCAGCTTTTCTAACGAATCCGTTTCTTTTATTGCCAGGAAGTGGGCCGATTTGGTTAAACGGTCCATGATAACCCAAATCATGTTATGGCCCGTTGGCGTTCTAGGAAGCTTTGTAATGATGTCCATGGAAATTCCATCCCAAGTAATCTACAAACCCTAATTTTTCATGAACATCCCTAATACATGTATAACACCTATAGTACTGATTAAACACCATATTAATCATAGCAAAACACATATGTTATCATGTGAAAACCCTAAGCATGGTTACTAATAACAATCATCATCAAATCATCAAGAACGTTCAAGAATCCCTATACATACATGCATGCGATTCTATATCCATTATTTTTAGGGTTTTTAAAGTTTTTCAATCATTATAATTCATCAAAAATCATAAGAATGTATACCTTGCGAAGGATTAAACTCCCTAGGGCCTTGAAATCAAACCCGAACTAGCTTGATTAGGTGAAGGATTACTTGATTGCTTGAAAAACCAAGAGGGGATGGGGGTGGGGGTTCGCACGGCGCAAAGAAGGGACAAGGAGGTAGGGTTTTATCTTTCCTTGCCTCCTAATTATAAGGGGGCTTTGCTTGTTCCCCAAGCAATTGGTATTAGGGCCCTTCTAGTCCATTAACTTGACCCGTTAACCATGTTCTAGCCCAATACCGGACCCAATATTATTAACCATTCTAAATTGTATAAAAACCATTGTTTTTATTATTACATAGCATATTACTCATGTTGTGCACGTAATTTGCATAATCTACGCATTACCTTTCAGTTAGGCGATCATTCACAAAAACATGTAATTCACATAAGCACGTACTTCATGTTCACCATAATTCAATTGTATATATTATTGCTATGTATGTCACATAATTCACCAACGTTTGGGATACAGGACTCATGTGTGTGTTTAACAAGGATTTTCCTACTTATAACATATGTTAACATCATCTAACATATGTTAAACCTACCTAACTAACCCTAGTTAAGTATCTAGCCATGTATGAACATGTAAGTTAACTAGAGTTCAGTAAGAGTATTTAACCTGAAAATGCGGGGTGTCACATCATCCCCAAGTTGAAAAGAATTTCGTCCCGAAATTCAGCAAGTAAACAATAAAGCCAGCTATAAAAATGTGTGCTTGGTTCCCGGATGTCACATCATCCCCAAGTTGAAAGGAATTTCGCCCCGAAATTCACTTTGAAAGAGCTGCTTTATGTTCCGCGTTTGATCTATGTACGATTTCAGGTTCAGGAAAGAGGTGTGGGTATTTGAGCCGCATCTGATCTTTGCGCTCCCACGTGTATTCCGGTCCTAGACGGGAATTCCACCGTACCTTAACAATAGGTATAGTACTTTGTCTGAGTTTCTTGACGCCCTGCTCAAGAATCTCCACTGGTTCTTCCACGAACCGCAGCTGATCGTCCACCTGGATCTCCTCCAGTGGCACTACCAGTGTCGTATCAGATAAGCATTTCTTCAAGTTTGAGACGTGGAATACATTATGTACTCCACTGAGTTCATCTGGTAGATTTAGCTGGTAATCTACTGGACCAATCCTTTTAACGATCTCGAAAGGTCCGACGTATCTGGGATTTAACTTCCCTCGTTTCCCAAAGCGTATCACTCCTTTCCACGGTGACACCTTTAACAAAACCTTGTCCCCAACCTGGAACTCCAAAGGTTTTCGACGTTTGCCAGCATAACTTTTCTGTCGGTCCCGAGCAGCAGCCATCCGGTTTCTAATTTGCACTATCTTCTCAGAAGTTTCGTGCAGGAGTTCGGGACCTGTTAGTTGGCTATCCCCAACCTCAGTCCAACAGATAGGAGACCTACACTTGCGCCCGTAAAGTGCCTCGAAAGGCGCACACTGTATCGAAGTGTGGTAACTGTTGTTGTAAGAGAATTCGATTAAGGGCAAGTGCTTATCCCAGTTATTACCAAAGTCCACTACGCATGCTCGTTGCAGATCCTCTAATGTTTGGATGGTACGTTCACTTTGTCCATCCGTCTGTGGGTGATAGGATGTGCTCATATCAAGGCGAGTTCCTAAAGCATCTTGGAGAGTAGTCCAGAAACGAGAAGTGAATCGCCCATCGCGATCAGATATAATGGAAGTAGGCACCCCATGCCTAGAGACTATCTCCTTGATGTATAGGTTCACCAGCTTTTCTAACGAATCCGTTTCTTTTATTGCCAGGAAGTGGGCCGATTTGGTTAAACGGTCCATGATAACCCAAATCATGTTATGGCCCGTTGGCGTTCTAGGAAGCTTTGTAATGAAGTCCATGGAAATTCCATCCCAAGTAATCTACAAACCCTAATTTTTCATGAACATCCCTAATACATGTATAACACCTATAGTACTGATTAAACACCATATTAATCATAGCAAAACACATATGTTATCATGTGAAAACCCTAAGCATGGTTACTAATAACAATCATCATCAAATCATCAAGAACGTTCAAGAATCCCTATACATACATGCATGCGATTCTATATCCATTATTTTTAGGGTTTTTAAAGTTTTTCAATCATTATAATTCATCAAAAATCATAAGAATGTATACCTTGCGAAGGATTAAACTCCCTAGGGCCTTGAAATCAAACCCGAACTAGCTTGATTAGGTGAAGGATTACTTGATTGCTTGAAAAACCAAGAGGGGATGGGGGTGGGGGTTCGCACGGCGCAAAGAAGGGACAAGGAGGTAGGGTTTTATCTTTCCTTGCCTCCTAATTATAAGGGGGCTTTGCTTGTTCCCCAAGCAATTGGTATTAGGGCCCTTCTAGTCCATTAACTTGACCCGTTAACCATGTTCTAGCCCAATACCGGACCCAATATTATTAACCATTCTAAATTGTATAAAAACCATTGTTTTTATTATTACATAGCATATTACTCATGTTGTGCACGTAATTTGCATAATCTACGCATTACCTTTCAGTTAGGCGATCATTCACAAAAACATGTAATTCACATAAGCACGTACTTCATGTTCACCATAATTCAATTGTATATATTATTGCTATGTATGTCACATAATTCACCAACGTTTGGGATACAGGACTCATGTGTGTGTTTAACAAGGATTTTCCTACTTATAACATATGTTAACATCATCTAACATATGTTAAACCTACCTAACTAACCCTAGTTAAGTATCTAGCCATGTATGAACATGTAAGTTAACTAGAGTTCAGTAAGAGTATTTAACCTGAAAATGCGGGGTGTCACATCATCCCCAAGTTGAAAAGATTTCGTCCCGAAATTCAGCAAGTAAACAATAAAGCCAGCTATAAAAATGTGTGCTTGGTTCCCGGATGTCACATCATCCCCAAGTGGAAAGGAATTTCGCCCCGAAATTCACTTTGAAAGAGCTGCTTTATGTTCCGCGTTTGATCTATGTACGATTTCAGGTTCAGGAAAGAGGTGTGGGTATTTGAGCCGCATCTGATCTTTGCGCTCCCACGTGTATTCCGGTCCTAGACGGGAATTCCACCGTACCTTAACAATAGGTATAGTACTTTGTCTGAGTTTCTTGACGCCCTGCTCAAGAATCTCCACTGGTTCTTCCACGAACCGCAGCTGATCGTCCACCTGGATCTCCTCCAGTGGCACTACTAGTGTCGTATCAGATAAGCATTTCTTCAAGTTTGAGACGTGGAATACATTATGTACTCCACTAAGTTCATCTGGTAGATTTAGCTGGTAATCTACTGGACCAATCCTTTTAACGATCTCGAAAGGTCCGACGTATCTGGGATTTAACTTCCCTCATTTCCCAAAGCGTATCACTCCTTTCCACGGTGACACCTTTAACAAAACCTTGTCCCCAACCTGGAACTCCAAAGGTTTTCGACGTTTGTCAGCATAACTTTTCTGTCGGTCCCGAGCAGCAGCCATCCGGTTTCTAATTTGCACTATCTTCTCAGAAGTTTTGTGCACGAGTTCGGGACCTGTTAGTTGGCTATCCCCAACCTCAGTCCAACAGATAGGAGACCTACACTTGCGCTCGTAAAGTGCCTCGAAAGGCGCACACTGTATCGAAGTGTGGTAACTGTTGTTGTAAGAGAATTCGATTAAGGGCAAGTGCTTATCCCAGTTATTACCAAAGTCCACTACGCATGCTCGTTGCAGATCCTCTAATGTTTGGATGGTACGTTCACTTTGTCCATCCGTCTGTGGGTGATAGGATGTGCTCATATCAAGGCGAGTTCCTAAAGCATCTTGGAGAGTAGTCCAGAAACGAGAAGTGAATCGCCCATCGCGATCAGATATAATGGAAGTAGGCACCCCATGCCTAGAGACTATCTCCTTGATGTATAGGTTCACCAGCTTTTCTAACGAATCCGTTTCTTTTATTGCCAGGAAGTGGGCCGATTTGGTTAAACGGTCCATGATAACCCAAATCATGTTATGGCCCGTTGGCGTTCTAGGAAGCTTTGTAATGAAGTCCATGGAAATTCCATCCCAAGTAATCTACAAACCCTAATTTTTCATGAACATCCCTAATACATGTATAACACCTATAGTACTGATTAAACACCATATTAATCATAGCAAAACACATATGTTATCATGTGAAAACCCTAAGCATGGTTACTAATAACAATCATCATCAAATCATCAAGAACGTTCAAGAATCCCTATACATACATGCATGCGATTCTATATCCATTATTTTTAGGGTTTTTAAAGTTTTTCAATCATTATAATTCATCAAAAATCATATGAATGTATACCTTGCGAAGGATTAAACTCCCTAGGGCCTTGAAATCAAACCCGAACTAGCTTGATTAGGTGAAGGATTACTTGATTGCTTGAAAAACCAAGAGGGGATGGGGGTGGGGGTTCGCACGGCGCAAAGAAGGGACAAGGAGGTAGGGTTTTATCTTTCCTTGCCTCCTAATTATAAGGGGGCTTTGCTTGTTCCCCAAGCAATTGGTATTAGGGCCCTTCTAGTCCATTAACTTGACCCGTTAACCATGTTCTAGCCCAATACCGGACCCAATATTATTAACCATTCTAAATTGTATAAAAACCATTGTTTTTATTATTACATAGCATATTACTCATGTTGTGCACCTAATTTGCATAATCTACGCATTACCTTTCAGTTAGGCGATCATTCACAAAAACATGTAATTCACATAAGCACGTACTTCATGTTCACCATAATTCAATTGTATATATTATTGCTATGTATGTCACATAATTCACCAACGTTTGGGATACAGGACTCATGTGTGTGTTTAACAAGGATTTTCCTACTTATAACATATGTTAACATCATCTAACATATGTTAAACCTACCTAACTAACCCTAGTTAAGTATCTAGCCATGTATGAACATGTAAGTTAACTAGAGTTCAGTAAGAGTATTTAACCTGAAAATGCGGGGTGTCACATCATCCCCAAGTTGAAAAGAATTTCGTCCCGAAATTCAGCAAGTAAACAATAAAGCCAGCTATAAAAATGTGTGCTTGGTTCCCGGATGTCACATCATCCCCAAGTTGAAAGGAATTTCGCCCCGAAATTCACTTTGAAAGAGCTGCTTTATGTTCCGCGTTTGATCTATGTACGATTTCAGGTTCAGGAAAGAGGTGTGGGTATTTGAGCCGCATCTGATCTTTGCGCTCCCACGTGTATTCCGTTCCTAGACGGGAATTCCACCGTACCTTAACAATAGGTATAGTACTTTGTCTGAGTTTCTTGACGCCCTGCTCAAGAATCTCCACTGGTTCTTCCACGAACCGCAGCTGATCGTCCACCTGGATCTCCTCCAGTGGCACTACCAGTGTCGTATCAGATAAGCATTTCTTCAAGTTTGAGACGTGGAATACATTATGTACTCCACTGAGTTCATCTGGTAGATTTAGCTGGTAAGCTACTGGACCAATCCTTTTAACGATCTCGAAAGGGCCGACGTATCTGGGATTTAACTTCCCTCGTTTCCTAAAGCGTATCACTCCTTTCCACGGTGACACCTTTAGCAAAACCTTGTCCCCAACCTGGAACTCCAAAGGTTTTCGACGTTTGTCAGCATAACTTTTCTGTCGGTCCCGAGCAGCAGCCATCCGGTTTCTAATTTGCACTATCTTCTCAGAAGTTTCGTGCACGAGTTCGGGACCTGTTAGTTGGCTATCCCCAACCTCAGTCCAACAGATAGGAGACCTACACTTGCGCCCGTAAAGTGCCTAGAAAGGCGCACACTGTATCGAAGTGTGGTAACTGTTGTTGTAAGAGAATTCGATTAAGGGCAAGTGCTTATCCCAGTTATTACCAAAGTCCACTACGCATGCTCGTAGCAGATCCTCTAATGTTTGGATGGTACGTTCACTTTGTCCATCCGTCTGTGGGTGATAGTATGTGCTCATATCAAGACGAGTTCCTAAAGCATCTTGGAGAGTAGTCCAGAAACGAGAAGTGAATCGCCCATCGCGATCAGATATAATGGAAGTAGGCACCCCATGCCTAGTGACTATCTCCTTGATGTATAGGTTCGCCAGCTATTCTAACGAATCCGTTTCTTTTATTGCCAGGAAGTGGGCCGATTTGGTTAAACGGTCCACGATAATCCAAATCATGTTATGGCCCGTTAGCGTTCTAGGAAGCTTTGTAATGAAGTCCATGGAAATTCCATCCCAAGTAATCTACAAACCCTAATTTTTCATAAACATCCCTAATACATGTATAACACCTATAGTACTGATTAAACACCATATTAATCATAGCAAAACACATATGTTATCATGTGAAAACCCTAAGCATGGTTACTAATAACAATGATCATCAAATCATCAAGAACGTTCCAGAATCCCTATACATACATGCATGCGATTCTATATCCATTATTTTTAGGGTTTTTAAAGTTTTTCAATCATTTTAATTCATCAAAAATCATAAGAATGTATACCTTGCGAAGGATTAAACTCCCTAGAGCCTGGAAATCAAACCCGAACTAGCTTGATTAGGTGAAGGATTACTTGATTGCTTGAAAAACCAAGAGGGGATGGGGGTGGGGGTTCGCACGGCGCAAAGAAGGAACAAGGAGGTAGGGTTTTATCTTTTCCTTGCCTCCTAATTATAAGGGGGCTTTGCTTGTTCCCCAAGCAATTGGTATTAGGGCCCTTCTAGTCCATTAACTTGACCCGTTAACCATGTTCTAGCCCAATACCGGACCCAATATTATTAACCATTCTAAATTGTATAAAAACCATTGTTTTTATTATTACATAGCATATTACTCATGTTGTGCACGTAATTTGCATAATCTACGCATTACCTTTCAGTTAGGCTATCATTCACAAAAACATGTAATTCACATAAGCACGTACTTCATGTTCACCATAATTCAATTGTATATATTATTGCTATGTATGTCACATAATTCACCAACGTTTGGGATACAGGACTCATGTGTGTGTTTAACAAGGATTTTCCTACTTATAACATATGTTAACATCATCTAACATATGTTAAACCTACCTAACTAACCCTAGTTAAGTATCTAGCCATGTATGAACATGTAAGTTAACTAGAGTTCAGTAAGAGTATTTAACCTGAAAATGCGGGGTGTCACAGTGGTAGTTTCTTACCAGCAATGAGCGATTCAATCTCCATCTTTCTCTTTTGACTCGGTTTCTCCTGTTTCTTCTTCTATGACTTTGCAGCCTGTACAGGTGAGCGAGAAAAATCTTCATCTAAATTCAGAATCACTTCATCATCATCAACAGGAATTGGACTCTTAGTTCCTTGATCTTCAACAGTCTGACTAACAGACTCACCAGCCACAGTGGCCTTGGGCGTGGCGGTCTTTAACGTTTCAGTCTCCGAGTCCCAATGTTCATCTTCTTGCGTCTCCTCTGAATCAATCGACGCTTCATCCACAATATGCAAACCTTTCTTTGCCATCGTCTGGTTACGTCTTGGTGTGCTCTTCTTCTTCTCAGGTTCAGACACAACCTCTAACCTTATCCCTTTCTCCTTAACCTTTCCACTCTTAGCACCGACATTAACAACCTGTCTCTTGCGCTTAGCATCTGGATCAACAGGATGTAATGGGTTATTTGGATCTGAATCACTGTTCGCATGTCTTACAAGCCCTTTGCCTGGATCTGTATAGTCAATTCTTGCTAGATGTCCAAATAAACGTCTTACTGGTGGACGTTCATTAACCGAAAATCCTTTGTACGCTTTCATCCTAGCAAGTGTATTGAGCGACATATGTTCTTGAACAACAATATGCTTAGGATCTCTCTTCAAGTCTTTATACTTGTTATCAAATACCATCTGGAGAAAACGAGGATATAGCAGAAACTTCAGATTCCTCGTGCCGTTCACAGGCTCTAACAAGTGTTCCATCAGCATTCCTGAAACATTGAACGGTTTGTTCATTACCAGGGCTACCATCATAGAGCTAATAATCTTGCGCATCAAGTCATATCCTCCAGCGGCTGATCCGAAGACATGTATCAAAACGTGTGCCAAATATTTGAATTGAGGGCACAGTTTTCCCTTGTGCAATGAACCATCAGTGATCGGTCCATTGTACTTCATTCTCAGGAAACACTTTCGCTGTCCATGAAACTCAGCTCCTTAGGATCCGTCTTCTCATCTTGTAAATTCAATGCTTCTCGTAAATCCTGCTCACATACAATAACCCTCTGTCCTTGGATCTTGCTAATCAAACATGACTCGCAATTCCAGAAGTCCAGCTTTGCCCCTGACCAGAATTCTTGCATCAAATCTCTGTAAATAATAGTAGGTGTAGCAATCGCGTCAATCACCCTACTCCTCTTCAAGAATTCAATGATCTCGACAAACTCCGTGTGCTTTTTAACTTCTCCGAGATACGCACAACAATTATGCGCATTCTCGAAGGTTAAAGGCTCTTCAGAAGCTTTCTTAGCAGGTTGTGAGGACGATCCAGCTTGCTCTGTAGTCTTCTCCTGCTCAGACATGGTTTAATCTGCAAAACAAAACAAAGAAACATGTTAAAAATCGACAAAAATTCAAACCTTTGAAAATTTGGTATTTATCATTCTCATTCGCCCAAACGGGGGTGCGAATGAGAAAAACATGGTGCAAATGAGAAAATTGAATGTTACGAATGTGAAAATTTTGATAAAAAGTTTCATTCGCCCACAAGATTTTCATTCGACCAGTTTGTCATCTCCTTCGCCCATTCGAAAGGGTCGAAGGAGTCTGTTCATATTTTCAAATTTTCAATTCAGAATTTTATGGTTTCTGATCATGTTCTTTTGATTTGTATAGCAACTAAGAATGCCGATTAACCAGTTTAAACCAACAGTTTTATCAATTTCGCATTATTTATGTGTTTTCTTATTAAACCTAGGGTTCAAACTAAAATGATGATCAATTGATCAATCTGCTGTCTTTGAAACCTTGGTTTATGAATATTCTCCTCCTAAAACACAGAAATATTGAATCCTCAATATCAATTTCAACAATGAACTGGTTAATATCAGTTTTTTAAAAATTAGGGCTCGAAACAAAGAATCAGTAATTAGTCCTTGAATTATTGATGGTAACCTGTAAGATATAGTGGAAAATGATCAGTGAAATGTAACGAACACAATGGTATGGTGCAAATCAACAGGACAACAAGGTGAGGTTAGAGAGAAAATTTTGAAAAATTTTTGTAAAGGTTTGAATGAGACTGATATGGTATATATAGGCATACTCCTTCACCCGTTCTTCCCGGTCGAATGAGAAGCTTTTTTCTCCTTCGACCCTAGTTAAAGGTTCGAATGAGTCAAAAGGGTTCGAATGAAACAAATGTTCAAGAACACTCTCCTTCGCCCGTTTTAAACATACGAAGGAACATGAAAAATCCCACATTCGACCAACTGAATGGGCGAATGGGAATTGGGATTTTTGATAAATTTTTCAAATCTCAAAAACGAGTCCCGTTCCAATTATTTTTCAACTTTTAAGCATCCAACATTCATATTTTCACATTTAAATGGTTACAAAGCTCAAATGGTGTAACAAGGTTTAGAAAATCGACATCAACCACCATCAGTTATCAAAAATAAGATGGAAATGAAAAATCTTTTTGGATTTTCTAATGTTTATGCTAAAACACACCTAAAATCTTTTTGAGTTTTGTAATTTTTGACGAGAAAATAAAATGCAGAAATGAAAATGAAAAACAGTAAATGTTTTTGTGATTTCCGGTAGAGGGATCATATCAGTTATTGAGAAATCTGATCACACCGTTGATCTTTTGAATTATTATCATTAAAGACAATGTGTGATCTGGCAACTGCTGATATTGTGATCCACATAAACTCACATGCAGACTTTTGTGCAGTGCTTTAAACTGATACTGATATTTATAGTATAAACGTAATTGTCTGTGGTTCCCACGCACACGACATACTCCCGCATCAAGAAGTAAATGCACAAAGACTTATTGTAAAGCGTGATTATGCTTTCGTTGTCTGTAATTTTACAAGGTATAATGCACAAAGGTATACAGGTCAACAAATTAATGCAGCAAAGTAACATATGCACTGTACCAGGTTGAGGACTGATATTAATCATGATTTGCATCAGTGATTAATACGATGTAATAGATAATCTTTGATCATCATATAACATGGAAAGTTCCTCAATTCGTAACTTTAGGATTTGGCATAAAGCTCTTTATAAAGACACCCAGTCTGATCTAGGTCCGTAATGACTTACAGCAGAAGATCAGAGAGGCTATCCCCAGACAACTAATAACATAACGACCCTAAACCTCCGAGTTTTGTACAAATACCCTATCAAACGAAATTACGGTACTAAGACCATATGCCCATAAGGAGTTCATCCACACAACAATTTGTTTGATATGTATGTATCAGGCACGCAGTAATAGGTCTACGAAGCCTATCAGCACATCGCACAGACTCAGATACACGCTCTATACAGCAGTACATTACTTAGAATGTGTCAGATCCCCACTGATGTACTATCATTTCCCTTTATACTCAAGGAAATCATTTTTGATTTTTCTAATTTTTATAAATTTTCGAATTTACTGTTCCCAAGGATAAGCTGGAGCATTTCAAATACGTGACTGCCCAGATATCGTTTGTTCACAGAAATCTGACGGCATTAATCTAAGGGAAGAAGATATAGCAGTCAGCAAAGAAATTTTCTAATTTTTATGGATTTTGAAATTTTTCAATGTTTATGGATTTTCGAAATTTTTCTGAAAAGCAGTAATAAATCTAAACTAAAAAGTGATAGACTGAGGTGGTGATTAGTCTTGTTTTTCTTTAATACCATTAGCTTTTAAAAGATAATCAAATCTGGATTTGTCAAAAGCTTTGGTAAAAAGATCTGCGCGTTGGTAATCAGTGTGGATTTTGAGCATATCGATCAACTCTTTAGCATAACAATCACGGATAAAATGATATTTAATCCGGATATGTTTAGCCTTTGAGCGATTTACTAAGTCTTTTGTTAATGCGATTGCGGCTTCATTATCACAGTAAATAGGGGTTTTAAGAAATTGCAAACCATAATCCACCATCTGTTGTTGGATCCAAAGAACCTGTGAGCAGCAGCTCGATGCTGAAACGTATTTTGCTTCACATGTGGATAGTGCAACTGCGGTTTGTTTCTTGCATTGCCAGGTCACAATCCTGCTCCCCATAAACTGACATCCAGCCGTTGTGGATTTGTTGTCTTTGTCACAGCCGCCCCAATCTGCATCACTAAAAGCGATTAGGTCAAAATTATCATCATGAGGGTACCAAAGTCCTTTTGATGGCAACCCTTCAGATATCTAAGGATACACTTGACAACTGCAAGATGACTCTGTTTCGGCTTCGATTGATATCGTGCACAAAGACATGTTGCAAACATTATATCCGGTCTAGACGCGGTGAGATACATCAGAGATCCGACGATTGCTGTGTATGTAAATGGATCAGTCAGCTCCCCTTAACGTCAACTCCATTCCCGTGATTAGGATGTATCGGGGTATCCATCGGCTTCGAATCATCCATCTGGAATCGGCTCAAGACTTCAGAAATGTATTTCGTCTGGTGAATAAAGATCCCCGTTGGTCTTTGCTCCACCTGCAAGCGTAGGAAAACTGCATTTCTCCCATTGCGCTCATTTCGAACTTTTCCTGTATAACTTTTTCAAATTCCCTGCACAGAAGTTCGTTAGTTGACCCGAAAATAATATCATCAACATAAATTTGCACAAGAAGCAAATCATCTCCTGCTCGTTTCGTGAACAGTGTACAGTCTACCAATCCACGTTTGAATCCTTTCGAGAGAAGATACGTGCTCAGCTCCTCATACCATTGTCTCAGAGCCTGGTGCAACCCGTAGAGAGCTTTGTTTAAAACATAAACCTTATCCCGGTGAATAGGGTCCTCAAAGCCTGGCGGTTGACCTACGTAAACTTCCTCTTTGACCACACCGTAAAGAAATGCGCTCTTTACATCCATCTGATACACCATGAATTTCTTCCAGGATGCAAACGCTAGGAACATTCGGATAGCTTCCAAGCGTGCAACAGGTGCATAGATTTCATTGTAGTCGATTCCCTCAACTTGATGAAAACCTTGAACAACCAAACGAGCTTTGTTTCGCACTATGACTCCTCTATCATCCTTCTTACACTTAAACACCCATTTGGTTCCAATCTTCTTTCTACCAGGGGGCAAATCTGTCAGCGTCCATACTCCGAGTTTCTGAAATTGTAACAACTCTTCTTGCATTGCTTCCACCCAGGCATCATCCAAAAGAGCGTCCTTGTATGTCCGCGGTTTGACCTGCGAAACATAACAAGCGAAAGACCAGTCATTTTGAAAACCTGATTTCTGTATTTTGGCATATAAAGCAAGATTGCCAATATTTTCTGGTGCTTGAGCATTTCTTAATTGCCCTCTTGTCATAACGCTGCTACCAGGATCACCAATAACCTGTTCAAGCGGGTGTATCCGATATATCCGAGATTCCGGATAATCAGGTACTTGTACTCCCGTTTGAGTCGTCAAATTCTCTGTAGAAACCAGATCATTACCCACATTCGATGTTGAAGCATCAGTTGTAGTTGGGTTCACTTGTGGTGTCACTGTAGCATTATCCAGAATAGCTTCGCTTGTAGCATCATCGTCTTCATCTTCTGAATCTTATGAATTAATCGTTGTTGAAGCTTCTTGGAACACCTCTTCTTCCATCACAGGAGCAGTAGTATCATTAGAAGCTGCTTAAGGATTTACAATGATCGGACGCACTAATGGTGAAGTCACTGCGTTTTCGACCTCGTAATATAAGCGGAGTACAACTTCTTCAACCATGCTATCTAGATTGAATGATTCAAAGAAATCTTTGTAATCAAACATCCAATCTGGACCTCCACCCTGTACATTTTGAGTGTATCTTTGTACTTCGACATTAGCCCACTCCTCGAGTTTTCTAGTTCTTTTGTTGAATACCCGTTTTAGTGGGGTTGCATATCCAACAAACTAACCTTCTTCAGCCTTTGGTGCGAACTTCTCTTAAGGATTGAGCATTGTACACGGGGCACCAAATGGTTCTAGATACTCCAGATTCGGCTTTCGTCGGTTCAACAGCTCATAAGAAGTTTTGCCAAACTTCTTCACTGTTAAAACACGATTTAGAGTGTAACATGCTGCGTAAATTGCTTCGTTCCAGAACATGACTGGAAGATTTGAGTCCGCAAGCATAGTTCTTGCCGTTTCGATTAGAAACCTGTTCTTTCTTTATGCGACGCCGTTCTGCTGGGGTGTATACGGAGCGCTGTATTCGTGATGAATTCCCTTGTTTTCACAAAGATCCTCCTTGTGAGCGTTTTTGAACTCCGTCCCATTATCACTCCGGATTCGTTTGATCTTTAGACCATAGATATTCTCCAGATGTGTAAACAGAACTTTCAGGTTGGCAAACGTGTCGCTTTTCTGGTGTAAGCACATAACCCATGAGAATCTTGAATAATCGTCAGTCACCACAAGACAGTACAATTCCCCGGCACGACTTTTACGCTTGACTGGACCGAATAAATCCATGTGCAAACGCTCAAGCGGTAGTTCAACGGAATTGACATTCTTTGGTCTATGGGCCTGCTTGTGCTGCTTTCCCTTTTTACAACTAACACACTTGTCATTCAAATGGAAATGTTTCACATTAACTCCCGTGACAAGTTCATTCTTCACTAACTGGTTCATCTTTCTCAAATGAATGTGTCCCATTCTCCTGTGCCACATTATAGATTCTTTTTCTGTAGCCTTAGAGAGGAAACACGTGACTTGGCCATGGGTGGTCATAGCTTTGGACATATCGAGAATATACAAGTTATTTACTCTCGGTGCCTTTAGCATCACCCACTCTTTTGGAAGTTCAAAACCCGGTTTCAAGATATAGCAACATTTGTCGTCAAAATAAACAGAAAATTGCTTATCACAGATTTGGCTAACACTGAGCAAATTGTAATCTATCTGTTTCACATACGATATCCGCTCAAATGTCACAACCCCATTGCTAAGACTACCCTCCATCGTAATGTAGCCTCCTTTATTTCCTGAAAACGCTACGTAACCTCCGTTTATGTTCTTGATATCAAAGAGTAGCGTAAGATCCCCTGTCATGTGACCAGAAGCTCCACTGTCAACAATCCATAGGCTGCTAACAGGGCCAGCTGGAGCTCCCTGCACATATCAAGTAAAGCAGTTAGATCTTTTGGGGGACCCAAGCCTGTTTGGTCTTGGGTCTTTGAACTGGTTGTTTCAAAGATTCTTTCGATTCACAAACATCTTGGGTTTTCTCAACCCCTTTCTTCTCACACTCAACTTTCTTTTTCTCAGTTTTCACATTCTGTGAAGTTGAGGCACCCTCAGACTCCTTTGATGACCAAGATTGTTCAGACCTTTTCAAAATCCAGATCTGGGATTTTGAGGTCTCAGCCGGTTTCTTTACTTCGTCTTTAAAAGCAACCTTCTTGGTTACCTTCTCTGATTTAACAGAGATAGGTCCAACTGCTGGTTTTACATTAGGTTTAGGAGGGACCTTTTTGTTATCAGCATTTGAGTTCATCACAGGTTTCTTCATAGGTTTCTCAGTGGCTATCCGGTTGCGTTTGTCATAAGTCATCGGACGGTTTTCCCTTTTGTTGTAAAAATTGTTTTGATTGTAATAAGGTGTGGCTGAGGGAAAAACCGTCTTTGTGGATAACTGTAGTTGTCAACCGGATAATCATGTCGTTGCCTCATCTCCACCTCGTGCCTCTTGTGTCATACATACGGGCAGGTGGCAAGTAAATGTCCCCTTTCCCCGCACTTAAAACACGCACGGTATTCTTCATAGTTTTCTTTGATATGCGACTTGGAAAAACTTGCAATGGGATATCGATCAACTATGCACTGTTTCCTTAAACTCTCTGGAGCTGGTTCCTTCGAGTAAGTTGGTTCAATGAAACTATTTGACTTATCAACTGGCAGAACGAATTGTGTGACATTGACCTTTGCGTCTTTAGATTTATCCGAATAAATTTTCTCTAAAGTTTCTGGAGGAATGTCATTGGTTCGTTCATGTTTTGGAAACCAAATTGTACTTTCCTGCCAGATCTTATTAATTTTTGAATAATTCACAAATTTAATCGGATATTCATCATCAGACAAAATCTTATCGAAGCCTTGCATCCGATAGAAAACTTTTACAGGTTTGTCACATGATTCGTTGCTCATTTCATTTGGTTTCTCATTTTTATTTTCAGTTTTCTTTTCAACCGATTTAACCACATTTTTCTCAATTTTCTTTACCTCTTTCTTTTCAACTTTTTTACCAACAGACTGTTCAGCTTTCTTAACAACATTCTTTCTATGAGCATTTGCCATGAGATGAACGATCTGAGATGGTGAGACTGGTTCAGTAGTGATTATATGATTTTCATCAGGGATATCACTTTCATTTTCAACCGTCTCAGACTGTTCATCTTCTTCATCAGAATCGTCTGCAACAACCACACCCTCATTGTTTCCCAATACAGGTCTTACATCAGAATACGGGTCTCCGACACTAGAAGTGTTGGACTCGTTATCTGATGTGGAGTCAGATCTGACTAGAATCTCTGGTGGTATTGCATGTAAATTATGATTTTCGAACAACACCGGAGATGGGACAGCTTTGTAGTTTGCACTACTCGACTGTGAAGGTTCTTCGATGATGTGGTCAACTACATATGCAATGTGTTTATAACTCTCTAACTTCTTATTCACTTTTTCAGCGAAGCACTTGATGGTTGCCATTTCTAACTTGGTGTTTTCCATTTCATTAATATAATTATTAATGGCAAGTTGTTTTATTGACAAAGTCTTTTTGAGTTCAGAAATATCCTTTTTATAACCATCAAGTACTTTGTTGAAATCTTTTGATTCTTTTTGATAAATCTGACAGTTTATTTTGGCACTCTCAAGTTGTACCTTGAGAAGCTTATTTTCTTCTGTCAATTTTTCAAAATCAGCACATTTAACATACACTTTAGATTGAGATTCAGAACTTACCGGTTTAGGAGGTTCTGTCATTGCCATCAGCGCGAAGTGAGCTTCCTTCCCTGCAAAGAATTTTGAGTAGTCGATCTTGGTGCAGGCATCATCCACCATGCACGACTTGCGGGTCATTAGGAAATTTGCTTCAGCTAGCAACTGATCAATGTCATCGTCTAGTGAATTCACACTAGCTTCTGAGTCAGAATCACTCTCCATATCCGAATAAGCTGAATCATAGTGCTCCCCAACATCTATGACTGAATCAAGAATCATTCCAGACTTCTTGTCTTCACTCTCAGCATTCACATCCTCATTCAACTCCTCTATTTTCAACTCCGACACTTTCTCTATCACAACCTCCTCTTCAATCTCCTCATGCTCATCCAAACTCATCTTCTGTGCCACACACGCCACATTTCCAGCAGTAATCTCCTCCACTCGCAATTGCATACCCGTCCAATCAAAACCTTCATCTTTTTGAATCACTAGTGCTTGGTTTTGATTTTCAGTTTGGTTTTGGGTGTTAGGTGTAGAGATGGGAACAATGGTTCGGTTTGGATTCTGTTGTTGTTGGTTTTGAGATGTGGGTTGTCTAGTATTGGTGTTTTGTTGTGTGTTTTGACGGTTCTGGTAGTTGTTTTGAGGTTGAAAGCTAGAGATGTTGGGACTGTTGTATGATACCTGATTCTGGTTATGGTTTTGTCTGTTTTGGTAGGTTGAATTGAACGTGTTTCGATTACCTTGCTGAGCCGGCTGTGTACACTCTCTCTTAAAATGACCCTTCTCACCACAATTGAAGCATGTAACCTTGGCTTTGTTGAAGCCGTAAGTGGTGTTTGGAGAAGTTGAAAGTTCAGTTCTTCCAGTTTTCTGTATGTCCATAAGCTCCATCTCCTCTTTATCGATTTGTGCGTAGTCCTCATTGGTGAGATTGTTGTTTCCAATCTGACTAGCAACTAAACCGTTGTATGATGCAACCATAGCAGATACTAATGCAACATGTTGTGAGCAATCTCAACAGTCACATTATTAAGATTAGAAGTCTCTAACACAATCGGACTTTGATTTGATTGTGTTTGAGTAATATGCATCTGATTCATGTGAGGATTATATGGTTGTTGTTGAGGTTGACTTGCTGTGTAACAGGCAGCTTGTTGTAAAGGTGAAAAAGGTGGAATAAAGTTTGGTGTTTGATAAGATTGTGGTGTATATGATGAAGTTTGGGCAAGATAGTTTATTGGTGCTTTTGTGGGTTCAACAACATTGGATACACATGCAATGTGAGGAGCAACATTTGAAGTAGTGCTTGAAGTAGAAAGAGAAGTAGATGTACCACTCACATACAGATCTGGGTTCTGTGGAATCTGCGCTCTCTTGGCTTTCCTCTTCTCCTCCATTTCTTTGTTCTCCAGTTTTTGTATGAACTCGTTGATAGTCCAATACTGGTATGCATCTTTTTCCTTCAACACTTCAATGTGTTGGTTCCAGTATGGTGGTAAAGCATCAGCAAATTTATCCACCAGTTCTGACATCGGTATGCTGATCTCATAGCTCGAAAGTTCTGTGAGCAAATGGCAATACCGTGGAACCAATTCTTTTAGAGTCACATTGCCCATGTAACTAAAGTTCTCGAATTCTTTTCGAAGCTCTTCCATTCTAAGCTTCCTTGTCTTCTCATTACCATCATGTCTATTTCTCAGCATATCCCACAGTTGTTTAGATGTTGTACACGATCCAAACTGATGCAGCAAATCAGTGTTGATCGCCTGAGATAACTGAGAAACCGCTTTCTTCTTGATCGCAAACTTCTTTTTCTCATCATCAGCCAAATTCTCCAATGGTATTAGTTCTCCAGTATTCTCCAGAATAGGAGCAACATAACCCTTCACTATCATCTTCCATGCCTCGGCTCCCTCTAAGCCTTGTCCCTCCACATGTATCTTAAACTTTGTCTTCCATGTGTTGTACTCCTTCATACCCATGAGCTTTGGTGGACGATTGCCGCTTCCTGATGATAGATCATGAATGAGTGTAGATATGGCATTGGTCGTCTGCGAATGAACGACAGCTGCTGCTACTCCCCAATAGTTGTCAATTGGTTGCTGTAACGGTTGCACAACTTGCAGAGGAGCAGAACTAGTCATAGCCATGTAATTGATTGGCTGGGATGGTGGACTAGTCTTCTGGGCTGCAACTGACCATGGATCTCGTTTTGTCTGCTGCTGTGGTGCTTGAGTAGGTCTTGGCGTTGTTGGGAAGTTCCACATCTTTACCTGAAAACGTTTAAACACGAAAAGATTAGAAAAGTTTTAAAACAGAATACTCTTTCGCACTATCGGACGGGCGAATGAGAAAAAATTCTTCTCCTTCGACCGTTTTGAAGTGTACGAATATGGACTGATATCACAAAAACTCTTTCGACCGTTTGCTTCTCTCGTTCGACCATTTTCCCTCTCCTTCGACCGTTCGATCAGTCGAATGTAACACAGACGGGCGAATGAACACAAATAAGCAATGAAAGTCTACGTTCGACCGCTAAAACACCACCTTCGACCACAATATCACTCTTTCGACCAAATGAATTCACACTTTCGACCAAACTCTCTAGGTTCAACCCCTGGTAATTCAAAAACGGTTATTCTTTGAAAATCCGTTAATTTTGATCATGTTTATCAATGTTGATGGATTTTGATGATCTAAATCAGGTTTTGAATAGGAATTGATTTGGAACAAGTTTAATGAAGAGAATTATCCAATTTAACCATGAAAACAAGTTGTAATCAATCAAAATCTTATCAAATCAGTTTGTTCAATGAAAACAGAAACCTTTTGACCAAAATTGGGTCCAAATCAACTGAGAAACTATCAATTTGTGGTTGTTTGATCCAGAATGGCTCTGATACCACTTTGTATGTGATGTAAGGATCGTATAAACAACAAAGAATGATCAAACAAGTTTGCTTTAGGTGCGAATCCCTAAAACAATCACAAAATAATAGTCAAACAGATCAAAACACGTAAATCATCATTTCAAAAGCTTTTTCATTACTTAGAAACTCAATTACACGTTTACAGATTGAAACAAACAAGGTAAGAACGTGAAAAGAGCTAAATAAACTTCTAGAGAGAGAATCAGAAAGTGGAGGGAATAATATGACTCAAAGTTACATTCAAAAAATCAGCTTGACTATATATAGACTGCACATTCGCCCAAATAGTTCGTGCGAATGTGCAGGTTCGACCAAATCACCCGGTCGAACCAAGCCATACATAAAGCTATTCTACGTTCGCCCAAAAACCACTCCTTCGCACCTTTTGATTCTCCTTCGACCATACAGTTTTCTTCCTTCGCACGACATTTATCAAAACAAGTTTATTGTACAATCCGAAGCACTAGTCGCACAATTGCATCTACACGCCTTATATAGCATTTCAATTCTTTAGCATGTGTCAGATCCCCACTGATGTACTATCACTTCCTCTTTTACTCCTGGAAAATCATTTTGGGTTTTTCTAATTTTTATTGCTATTTGGCTTTTTCAATGTTTTTGGTTTTTATGAAAAAACTAAAGAATCCCCCTAAAATGTAAAACATATTTTTTTTACTTTTGATTTATCTGAACAACAGTAAAAACTAAAAATAAAGTGATAAACCAAGGTGACGATGAGTCTTGTTTTTCTTTTATACCATTAGCATTTTGCAAAAATTCAAATCTTGATCTGTCAAAAGCTTTGGTAAAAAGATCAGCCCTCTGATAATCAGTGTGGATTTTGACCATGTCAATCAACCCTTTAGCATAAAAATCACAGATAAAGTGATACTTGAGTGCAATGGCAGCTTCATTGTCATAATAAATTGGGGTTTTAAGATACTGCATGTAACATTACGCATTTAATAATTATTACGTTATCAATAATTTGGATTTAAACGACTAGTTTTATTATTATATATATATATACATATTTATATAAACAAAGATTTATAATAATAATAATAATAATAATAATAATTTTAACGAATGCTAGATAATTTGAGTTGGGATTATTTACCCAAGCCATCCCAAGCCCAAACCCTTATAATCTTTGGAGCCCATCAAGCAAGCCCAACCAAAGAAACCCCAGCCCAAACCAAGGCCCAAACCCCCCCCCCCAGCGTTTCTGTTCTAAAAAAAAATACGTTTTGTTTATGCCGGGTTTCGAACCCGGACAGCCCCACACACACACACAATGCACAAACCAACTGGGCTGGGCTTCTGTTTTGTAATAACCCGGACTCGTTTTAATCTTATACACGATTTGAAATCCTCACAGTTGACTAGAAAAGTCAACTGTGGGATTCCTTGTTGCCCAATCCGTAGTAATAACGCGTAATTGTTTTATGTTTGGCAAGCTCGTGCTATTACCGGCCCATTACTACACAATTTCACCACAATTACACGGCATTGTTGCCCTAATCATCATAATTGGCCGCGTTTTAAAATAAGGAAAGTCAACCTATCCAATTAACCCTAACCCTAATCCATTAGTATAAATTGATGATCTGCGAGGCTTAACAACTCGCTCACAACTCTCTCTCAATCTCTACATCTCTCTAATTCCCTCTGTTTTGATCAATCTGTTCGTGGGTTGACTTTTCCTTTGACCCGACCTTCATCATCAATTATACACTGTGAGTACGTTTTCTATTGTGGGATTTGTTCTTCGGCATCTCAGCAACAATAGCCCTAACATTAATTGGGCTATTGTTGCCTGAATCGTCCAATTGAAAATCTAGGGTTCGTCGAGTTATAAATTGGGGATAAACTAATTCAGTCTGTACGTATTTAATTAATTGGAAGTCAAAACATTCACAACCACCGGCCTAGGCCAGGTGGTTGAGACGCTGGTCCTTATCCGAGGTCACCCGGGTTCGAGTCCGGCTCTGACCGGTTTTTGCATTTTTCCTTTCTTTTCTTTCTTTTACAATATAATTAATTATATATATATATTAATCCTTTTATCTTTTAAAATTCTTTTTAAAATACCTAAACTATTTTATAAACTCTATAAAAATTATTATTGGTTAATCTGATATAAAAGATTTATTTACAATTTTTATTATTTCAGAAATTCTTTTATTTAATATTTATAATAATTAAATCATTTTTATACTATTATAAATATAAAAATCCATTATTATATCAAAACAGTATTATTAAATTCCACAAAAATTATCCTAACTTTTTATAAAGTTAAACTTTACTGAAATAATTTTTAATTCAGTAAAATCAATTATTTATTATTTTTAATCAATTTTTGTAAGATTTAATCATATTTAATTCATAATAAATCCAATTTTCATCATTTTTGCACCAAAATTTGATACAAATTATTTATAATCATTTAGAACAGAATTATGATTTTTAAAAATAGATTTCTTTAATTTTAGTATTTTTGAATATTAAAGTTAATAATTGGCTATTTATAAATAAATAGATTTAAAAATCTATTTTAAATGAAATAATTTTATAAAAATTATTTTATTGCTTCAAACACTTTAATGTGCACACTCAAAATTCAAACTTTATAAAAAGACTATTTTTCATTTATTATCCAATTTTCTTTATTTAATTAACATTTTTTAAATTAAATTTAACAATTGATTATCCCCAATTCGAAACCCTAGGATACACATATTAGTTATTAGACTTAGACTTATATTGCCTCATTATAGGGTAATATTTGGAATCACTTTGGGCAACACAATTATCATATCTTTTTCAACAAGTTAACATTTGCTAAGGTGAGTTTACATAGCCCCTTTTATCACCACTTTTGGGGTGAAACATGTTATAACACTTTTCATTGCAATTCAATCATCAATGTGTTTGTGTGTTTTCTATGTTGCATATTGTCTTGAACATGATTAGAGTAAGCACATTCTAGCATAATCATTAACATTGATCAGCCGACGGTATACATTGATAGATCTATTGGACTGACAATCCCACCCGGATACGTGCCTCCTACAAAGGTTACGTGGGTGTTTGTTATCGCATAACATTATTCATTGGGACCATAAGTGTATGGTATGTATTATTTATAACAGTCAACAGGGTTGATTATGCACTCGATTTATTTCTAATATGTTTCTCACATATGGGCTAGATTAACATGACACATGAATTGCATAACATTTTATTCATTTTATCATCAAAAACCTATGTAATTCTCACCAACTTATGTTGACCCAAAATACTTTCAAAATTAACATGTTTCAGGTAACAACGAAGCTGAGGTTTGAGTTAGCATGAGGATATATCTTGAAGTTTATTTGAAGTTTTTGAAGTTATTGTTTGATGTTATGTATTTGAATGCTTAGACATTATTTCACATTTTGGATATTATGTTTGAATAAATTATTTAAAATTTATATTATACCATGTGCTACTGAAAACAATCATCAATACGTGGCACCCCGATGTTTCCGCCATCGGTTGGGGTGTTACAGATTGGTATCAGAGCCTTGGTTATAGGGAATTAGGTTATTAGAAAAATAATCTAGTCTATAACCATAGGATTTAACCAGTACTTGCTTCTTTTGTTTGCTATTCTCTATCTCCCTCCTACTTCATATCCCTACTCTCATCCCTACAAGAAGGTTGCTCTCCATCACTGGATTCACTCTTAGACTAATAAGGCAAAATCCTCAGGTTTAACCTGAACCACCTTGAGATCTCGTCGAAGTTCTAGATTTTAATAACGAACACGTGCAATCTGGAAGGGTGAACGCCTGTATTTTGAGTCTTCTGTCTAGGCTGGCATTGCGCATATATCCCAATCAGACGAGGGACCCGGATGCCTACCTGGGAATTCTCGGGATGAGTGTTCACTTATAGGCTAAAGCATGTCTTCATATGTTATTAGAATTTAGAATCTTTGATAAGTCAACGTTTTCGTTTATTCGTTTTAATTAATGAATAAATGATTACATTCCTTATATAAACTCTCATTCATTTCATTGTGTCTATTACAGATCATGCCTCCTCGTCGCAGCACTCGCAACAGCAATGGTGAGAACCACGAAGAAGGTGGTGATAACCATAACCACAACCATGACCAAGTTCCTAACCACAACAACAATGGGGTTGATGCTCAACTGGCTGCGATCATTTCTCAACAAATGGCGCAGCAAATCGCAACTCTGGTTCCCAATTTACTCGCTCAGGTCATCCAATTGAACGGCAACGGGAATGGTCACAACAACGGGAACGGGAACGGCAATGGCAATGGAAATGGACCCCAAGCCTGTACCCTTAAGCATTTCAACTCTTGTAACCCTCCAAAGTTTAGTGGTGAAGAAGGAGCTACTGGACTCCTCCAATGGTTTGAGGGTATTGAGAATGCCTTCATCAACAGTGAATGCCCCAACAACTTCAAGGTTCGTTACGCCATGAGTGTTCTCCATAAACGAGCACTCACATGGTGGAATGAAGAAAAGCGTACTCGTAGGGCCGAAGTTGCTCTTGCTATGACATGGGACCAAGTCAAAGAGATCATGAAGGAAGAGTTTTGTCCTCGCAATGAAGTTAAGAAGCTTGAGGATGAGTTCCACACCTTAGCTCAAGATAGTGGGGAAAACCTTGCCTACAACACCCGCTTTCATGAGCTTAGCTTATTGCTGCCCCACAAAGTCACTCCGCTACCTGTAGCCATCGAAAAGTATATCGGTGGTTTGCCCATGCAGATTCAAGACACGGTATGGGGAAGGAACCCTGCTACCCTCGAAGAAGCCAAACGTTTAGCAGCTACCTTAACCGATAATCACGTAAAGAACGGAACCTTAGTTCGGAAAGGCAATAAAACAAGTATTGTAGCCGCGGTAACTACTGAGAATCAGAAGCGTAAGGCCAAGGATCCTGATGTCAACCTCACTACACAAGCTTCTAACAAGAAACCTTATACAGGAAACCACCCATTGTGCAACACATGCAACCGACATCATCCCACTGCTTCAGCATGTCGCTTGTGCACCAATTGTGGTAAGTATGGCCATCTAGTTAATACATGTCGCGAGACCCCAAACCCTAATGCCAACCAACCCATCAACCCTGCTCAGGCTGCTAATCCTAATCGATACAACTATGGTCAATGCTATGAATGTGGAGACCCAAATCACTTCCGTAACCGATGCCCTAAACTGAACAGAGATCAAGACCCTCCAGCTACCTGACCAAGACTCACCATTTGACTATTGATTACTTTTATTCTATGTATTGACGTTATTCGATTCAAGTAATAAGATTCAAGTATTATCATAACATCTGTGTGCATGTTTGTCTGAATGAGAACTAATTGCTATATCTATAGTCATACTTGCTTGTACAACAATTAGTTAACTACCAAACGACCAGCTTAACGATTGGTAGAGGTCATCATGTCACTCCAACAGTCGGGAGAGGCCCTACCACCTGAACGACTGACGGGGACTATCAGACCTGCTTAGCAATCGGTAAAGTCATAAAAGGACGCAAAACCCTAATGTAAGGTAAATTTGTAATTACGGTCCGGAACGTAATCATGAATTTACAGGTACGTTAAGGTAGTGTGAAATTTTATCAATGTTCCCGGTGGTTGACCAATTGTAAATCTAGTGTTTCTCTTAACTTCGGGACGAAGTTCCTAAAAGTAGGGGAGACTGTAACATTACGCATTTAATAATTATTACGTTATCAATAATTTGGATTTAAACGACTAGTTTTATTATTATATATATATATATACATATTTATATAAACAAAGATTTATAATAATAATAATAATAATAATAATAATAATAATAATTTTAACGAATGCTAGATAATTTGAGTTGGGATTATTTACCCAAGCCATCCCAAGCCCAAACCCTTATAATCTTTGGAGCCCATCAAGCAAGCCCAACCAAAGAAACCCCAGCCCAAACCAAGGCCCAAACCCCCCCCCCCAGCGTTTCTGTTCTAAAAAAAAATACGTTTTGTTTATGCCGGGTTTCGAACCCGGACAGCCCCACACACACACACAATGCACAAACCAACTGGGCTGGGCTTCTGTTTTGTAATAACCCGGACTCGTTTTAATCTTATACACGATTTGAAATCCTCACAGTTGACTAGAAAAGTCAACTGTGGGATTCCTTGTTGCCCAATCCGTAGTAATAACGCGTAATTGTTTTATGTTTGGCAAGCTCGTGCTATTACCGGCCCATTACTACACAATTTCACCACAATTACACGGCATTGTTGCCCTAATCATCATAATTGGCCGCGTTTTAAAATAAGGAAAGTCAACCTATCCAATTAACCCTAACCCTAATCCATTAGTATAAATTGATGATCTGCGAGGCTTAACAACTCGCTCACAACTCTCTCTCAATCTCTACATCTCTCTAATTCCCTCTGTTTTGATCAATCTGTTCGTGGGTTGACTTTTCCTTTGACCCGACCTTCATCATCAATTATACACTGTGAGTACGTTTTCTTTTGTGGGATTTGTTCTTCGGCATCTCAGCAACAATAGCCCTAACATTAATTGGGCTATTGTTGCCTGAATCGTCCAATTGAAAATCTAGGGTTCGTCGAGTTATAAATTGGGGATAAACTAATTCAGTCTGTACGTATTTAATTAATTGGAAGTCAAAACATTCACAACCACCGGCCTAGGCCAGGTGGTTGAGACGCTGGTCCTTATCCGAGGTCACCCGGGTTCGAGTCCGGCTCTGACCGGTTTTTGCATTTTTCCTTTCTTTTCTTTCTTTTACAATATAATTAATTATATATATATATTAATCCTTTTATCTTTTAAAATTCTTTTTAAAATACCTAAACTATTTTATAAACACTATAAAAATTATTATTGGTTAATCTGATATAAAAGATTTATTTACAATTTTTATTATTTCAGAAATTCTTTTATTTAATATTTATAATAATTAAATCATTTTTATACTATTATAAATATAAAAATCCATTATTATATCAAAACAGTATTATTAAATTCCACAAAAATTATCCTAACTTTTTATAAAGTTAAACTTTACTGAAATAATTTTTAATTCAGTAAAATCAATTATTTATTATTTTTAATCAATTTTTGTAAGATTTAATCATATTTAATTCATAATAAATCCAATTTTCATCATTTTTGCACCAAAATTTGATACAAATTATTTATAATCATTTAGAACAGAATTATGATTTTTAAAAATAGATTTCTTTAATTTTAGTATTTTTGAATATTAAAGTTAATAATTGGCTATTTATAAATAAATAGATTTAAAAATCTATTTTAAATGAAATAATTTTATAAAAATTATTTTATTGCTTCAAACACTTTAATGTGCACACTCAAAATTCAAACTTTATAAAAAGACTATTTTTCATTTATTATCCAATTTTCTTTATTTAATTAACATTTTTTAAATTAAATTTAACAATTGATTATCCCCAATTCGAAACCCTAGGATACACATATTAGTTATTAGACTTAGACTTATATTGCCTCATTATAGGGTAATATTTGGAATCACTTTGGGCAACACAATTATCATATCTTTTTCAACAAGTTAACATTTGCTAAGGTGAGTTTACATAGCCCCTTTTATCACCACTTTTGGGGTGAAACATGTTATAACACTTTTCATTGCAATTCAATCATCAATGTGTTTGTGTGTTTTCTATGTTGCATATTGTCTTGAACATGATTAGAGTAAGCACATTCTAGCATAATCATTAACATTGATCAGCCGACGGTATACATTGATAGATCTATTGGACTGACAATCCCACCCGGATACGTGCCTCCTACAAAGGTTACGTGGGTGTTTGTTATCGCATAACATTATTCATTGGGACCATAAGTGTATGGTATGTATTATTTATAACAGTCAACAGGGTTGATTATGCACTCGATTTATTTCTAATATGTTTCTCACATATGGGCTAGATTAACATGACACATGAATTGCATAACATTTTATTCATTTTATCATCAAAAACCTATGTAATTCTCACCAACTTATGTTGACCCAAAATACTTTCAAAATTAACATGTTTCAGGTAACAACGAAGCTGAGGTTTGAGTTAGCATGAGGATATATCTTGAAGTTTATTTGAAGTTTTTGAAGTTATTGTTTGATGTTATGTATTTGAATGCTTAGACATTATTTCACATTTTGGATATTATGTTTGAATAAATTATTTAAAATTTATATTATACCATGTGCTACTGAAAACAATCATCAATACGTGGCACCCCGATGTTTCCGCCATCGGTTGGGGTGTTACACTGCAAACCGTAATCGCGCATCTGCGGTTGAATCCACATAACCTGTGAACAACAACTAGAGGCTGCTACATATTCTGCTTCACACGTAGATAGTATGACTACTGTCTGCTTCTTATACTACTAGGTCACGAGCCTGCTCCCAATGAATTGACATCCAGCCGTTGTAGATTTACTTTCTTTATCACAGCCACCAAAATCTGCATCACTGAAAGCAACAAAGTCAAAATTATCATCATTAGGATACCAAGGTCCCCTCTATGGACAACCCTTCAGATATCTTAGGATTCGTTTGACTGTTGTTAGATGACTCTGTTTCGGCTTCGATTGGAATCGTGCACAGAGATATGTTGCGAACATGATGTCTGGACGAGATGCATGCAGTCAGGTCCATCAACGATCCGACGATGGCTCGATAAGTGAATGGATCAATGATCTCCCCCTTAACGTCAACTCTAATCCGGCGATTAGGTTGTATTGTGGTGTCCATAGGCTTGGAATCTTCCATCTCGATTCGGCTCAAGACTTCAGATACGTATTTCGTCTGATGAATGAAAATGCCCATTGGCAATTGATCCACCTGCAAGCGTAGGAAAACTGCATTTCCCCATTGCGCTCATCTCGAACTTTTCCTGCATGACTCTTTCAAATTCCCTGCACAAAAGTTTGTTAGTAGAACCAAAAATAATATCGTCAACATAAATCTGAACGAGAAGCAAGTCACCCTCTGTTCTTTTTGTGAACAGGGTACAGTCAACCAAACCTCGTTTGAATCCCTTTGAAAGTAGGTACGTGCTCAGTTCCTTATACCATTGTCGTGGAGCTTGGTGCAACACATAAAGTGCTTTGTTGAGTATGTAAACCTTATCCCGGTGGATTGGATCTTTAAAGGCTGGTGGTTGACCAACGTAAACCTCTTCCTTGACCACACCGTACAGAAACGCGCTCTTCACATCCATTTGATACACCTTAAATTTCTTATAGGAATCAAACGCTAGAAAGATTCGGATAGCTTCTATACGTGCCACTGGTGCATAAACTTCATTGTAGTCTATTCCTTCAGTTTGACTAAATCCCTGAACAACCAATCGAGCTTTATTTCATACGATAACCCCTCGATCATCTTTCTTAAACTTAAAAACCCATTTAGTACCAATCTTCATTCTGCCTGGAGGTAAATCTGTAAGTGTCCAAACTCCCAGCTTCTGAAACTGTAATAATTCCTCTTGCATAGCTTCAACCCAGGCATCATCTAGTAAAGCATCATTGTATGTCCGCGGCTAAACCTGCGAAACATAACAAGCAAAGGAGCAGTCATTTTGACAACCAGACTTTTGAATTTTAGCATAAAGGGCTAGGGCTCCAATAATATCATGTGAAGTTGCTCGACGAAGTTGTCCTCTAGTCATAACACTGCTTCCGAAGTCACCAATAACCTCAAGTGGATGAATCTGATGAATCCGAGATTCCGAATGATCAGTAACTTGAACTCCAGTTTGAGTAGTTAGATTCTCTGCCATATCCAGATCATTACCTGTATTTGATGATGAAGCAACATCTGGATTTGGGTTCACTGGTGGTTCCTCTGTAGCATGATCTAGAATAGCTTCACTGGAAACGTGATCTTCATCTTTCGATTCAGATGTATCAAGAGTAGTAGAAGCTTCTTGAAAAACCTCTTCTTCATTGGCAGGAACGTTGGTATTATTAGAAGCTGCTGGAGGAGTTACGGTGATCTGACGCACCAGCAGTGAAGTCAATGTGTTTTGACACTTGTAATAAAGTCATGGTACAGCCTCTTCAACCAAGTTATCTATAGTGAATGATTCAAAGAAATCTTTATAATCAAACATCCAGTCAGGACCACTTCCTTGTACATTCTGAGTGGATCGTTGTACTTCAACATTAGCCCACTCCTCCACCTGTCCAGTTCTTTTGTTGAATACCCATTTGAACGGGGTTGCATATCAAACAAAGTATCCCTCTTCAGCTTTCGGTGCAAACTTCTTAGTCAGATTCAACATCGTACAAGGTGCCCCAAAAGGTTCTAGATACTCCAAATTCAGCTTTCGTCTATTCAACAGTTCATAAAAAGTTTTACCAAACTTCTTCACTATTAATACACGATTCAAGGTGTAATAAGCTGCGTAAATAGCTTCATTCTAGAACATTACTCGAAGATTAGAATCCGCAAGCATTGTTCGTGCCGTTTCTATTAGAGTCCTATTTTTCCTTTCTGCACCACCTTTTGTTGTGGAGTATACGGAGCACTATATTCATTGCGAATTCCTTTGTCTTCACAAAGTGCATCCATCTGAGAATTTTTAAACTCCGTCCCGTTGTCACTACGAATTCTTTTAATCTTCAATCTGTAAACATTCTTCAATCGGGCGAACAGAACCTTCAAATTATTGAGCGTGTCACTTTTGTGTTGCAAGCACATCATCCACGAAAATCTCGAGAAATCATCATTAACCACAAGACAGTAAAGCTCTCCATAATGACTCTTACGCTTGACAGGTTCGAAAAGGTCCATATGCAAACGCTCATGTGGCATATCTACAGAGTTCACTTTCTTCGGTTTATGGGACTGTTTGTGCTGTTTCCCCTTTTTACAACTCACGCATTTATCATTGAGATGAAAATGCTTCACATTAACCCCTTCTACAAGCTCGTTCTTCACCAAATGATTCATCTTTCTGAGGTGAATATGTCCCATCCTTTTGTGCCATAATATCGATTCTTTTTTTATAGCTTTGGAAAGAAAACATGTAACCTGGCCCTGGGTTGTCATATCCTTGCTCATATCAAGAATGGTTGTTCACTCTTGGTGCTTTCAACATGATCCATTTCTTTGGTATGACGAAGCCAGGTTTCAAAATATAGCAAGATTTATCATCAAAGTGTACCAAAAACTGTTTATCACAAATTTGGCTGACACTCAACAGATTATAATCGATTTGCTTCACATAAGATATTCGCTCAAAACTTACGATCTCGTTGCTAACACTCCTTTCAATCGTGATACAACCACCTTTATTTCCCGTGAACGCCACATACCCTCCATTAACGTTCTTGATGTCGATTAATAGTGTTAAGTCTCCGGTCATGTGCCTAGAAGCTCCACTGTCGACAATCCAAAGACAGCTAACAGGGCCAGCTGGAGCTCCCTTCACCAAACAAAGAAATGATTAGATCTTTTGGGGGACCCAAGCTTGTTTGGTCTTGGGTCTTTGAGTGTTAAACTTCAAAGATTCATTTTGACAAACATTTGGTTTTGAGTCGACCTTTTTCTGATCATTCAAACCTTTCTCATATTTAGTTTTGACATTAGCCGTTGACGTGACCAAGATTGTTTGGAACGTTTAAGAATCCTAATCTGAGATTTTTGTGTCTCAGCAGGTTTCTTTGTTTTGTTCGTAAAAGAAACTTTCTTAGTTACCTTTTCCGATATAACAGAAACAGGTCCAACTTTTTACTTAATAGCAGGTTTAGGAAAAACCTTTTGTTTGTCATTAGTTGTGTTCACCATTGGTTTCTTTAGGTATTTCTCCATAGCAATCCTGTTTCGATTATCATAGACAAATTGATGATTTTCCCTCTTTTGAAAATACCGGATTTGATTATAAAAAGGTGGTCTTTGAGAGACAAAATGTCTTTGTAGATATCCATGATTATCTACTGGACTTTTATAAGACGGCTTGTTCTCAACTTCGTGCCTTTTGTATCGCACATACGGGCAGTGAGCAAGTAAATGCCCTCTTTCCCCGCATTTGTAACACGCACGGTATTCCTCAAACGCATTTTTGGCATTTGTCTTAGCATATGAAGTGATCGGAAATTGATCATCAACACATCTACGTCTTAAACTCATTGGAACTGGACCCATTGTGTAAGCTGGCTCAAAAAATGCATTTGCCTTTTCTTTAGGCTTGATGAATTCAGTGACATGAACTTTTGGTTCCTTAGGAGTATCAGAATAGAGTTTCTTTAAAAATTCAGGAGGAAAATCATTTGTCCTTTTGTGTTTAGAAAACCAGATAGTACTTTCCTGCTAGATTTTATCAATCTTTGAATAGTTTGCAAATTTTATTGGATACTCCTCGTCGAGATTATCTTATCGGATCGTTCCATCCGATAGAAAACCTTGACGGGTTTATCAACTGAATTATTTTTCACATTTTTGTGCACTGATTGATTCACTCTATGTGCATTTGCCTGACGATGAGAAAACAGAGAAAGTGATACTGGTTCATTTGTAATGATGTGATTTTCCAAAGGAATATCACTACCTTCTTTAGATTTCTCATCTTCAGTGTCTGAATCATCAGTCACTGCAACCACCCCCTCATCATTCAATCCGAGTATCGGTCTCACATCAGAATGTGGATCTCCAATACTTGAAGTATTAGATTCATTATCTGATGCGGAGTCCGATTTAACTGAACTCTCCGGTGTTACTGTGTTAAAATTGTGATTTTCAAACAACACTGGAGAAGGAACAGATTTGTAGATTACACTACCGGATTGTGATGGTTCTTCAATGATATGGTCAACAACATAAGCTATATGTTTATAGCTTTCCAATTTTTTATTGACCTTTTCAGCAAAACACTTGATTGTGGCCATTTCCAATTTTGTATTTCAAGCTCATTAATGTAATTGTTAATGGCCAGTTGCTTTAATGCAAGGGTATTCTTTAATTCTGAAATGTCCTTTTTGTACCCTTCAAGTGTTTTGTTGAATTCATGTGCATCTTTACGATAAGATTGAAAGTTGATTTTAGCACTCTCAAGGTTAACCCTGAGTTGCTAGTTTTCCTCAGTCAATCTATCGCAAGTACCACAGTATTTATCACTATTCATGTCAATTGTAGAATCAGAACTTACTATTTAGTTGGATCTATCATAGCCATCAGCGCGAAATGAGCATCTTTTCCAGCAAAGAACTTCGAGTAATCAATCTTAGTGAAGGCATCATCCACAATGCACGATTTACTGGTCATCAGAAAATCTGCTTCGGCTAATAACTGATCAATCTCATCATCCAACGAATTAACCCTCACTTCCGAATCAGCTTCACTTTCCGAGTTGGAATAAATAGATTCAGGTTCATCAGGAACTTCAGTAATAGAATCAATGATAGTTCCAGAAACCTTCTCATCAGTAACCGCTTCAACTTGCTCAGCAACAGAAACCTGAGAGTCATTAACTAACTCATTAATCAACACCTTAGACACCTTCTTAGATTCCAAAACATCTTCAACTATCACCGGTTCCTCCATATCCATCTCCTTAGCAAAACATGCTACATTCCCACTGGTAATCTCCTCAACTCCCTATTGCATAGCAGTCCAATCATAACCCTCATCTTTTTGAATCATCAATGCCTGATTCTGGTTCTCGGTTTTAGTTTGGCTATTTGGTGTAGAAATAGGAAAAATAGTTTTGGTTGGGTTATTTGGAGTTTGAGTTTGGTTGGGTGTAGTTGTTTGTCTAGTAGAGGTATTTTGTGAGGTGTTTTGTCGGTTTTGGAAATTGTTTTGTTGTGGATAGGTGTGGTTATTTTGGCTTTGATAGGTAACCTGATTCTGTGACTGTCGATTTTGATAGTTCGAATTAAAAGGGTTTATGTTACTTTGCTGCATCGGTTGTGTGCAATCTATTTTGAAGGGTCCTCGAGTACCACAGTAGAAAAATGTAACTTTAGCTTTTTTGAAGCCATATGTGGTATTCGGTGAGGTAGCCATATCAGTTCTACCTGTCTTCTCGATAAACTCTGTAGCCCTTCTCATCACGCTAGCAAACGCCCATTAAATATCTATCAATTCCACATCCTCTTTATCAATTTGGGCATAATCTTCATTTGTCAGATTATTATTCCCGATCTTACTCGCCACAAGTCCATTGTAAGATGCAACCATTGCTGATACCAAAGAAATATGTTGTTGAGCTACTTCAACTGTAACATTGTTGATGTTGGAATTTTCCAACACGACCGGACTTGGGCTTGATGAAGCTTGTGTCATTGGTGGAACACATGATTGTTGTTGAGGTGGGTTCATGTTTAATGAGTAACATGCTGTGGACATTTGAGGTTGTGGTTGAATGTAGGAATTTGTGGTATAGTTTGGTGGATAGGTTGATGTTTGAGGAAGATAGTTAATTGGGTTTCTTGGTGGTTCAACAACACTAGAAACACAAGCTATACATGGTGCAACATTTCCTACCATACTTGAACTTCACATAGAAGTGGATGAAGTAGCATGATACAATTCTGGATTTTGTGGGAATTGTGATCTTCTTGCTTTTCTCTTCTCCTCTAATTCCTTGTTCTCCAACTTCTGAATCAGCTCATTGATTGTCCAGTACTGATAAGCGTCTTTCTCTTTCAAAACCTCAATGTGTTGATTCCAAAATGGTGGTAATACATCAGCAAACTTATCAACCAGCTCAAACATTGGAATCTTGATGTCATGGTTAGATAACTCGGCCAACAGATGACAATATCTCGGAATCAGTCCTTTAGAGTCTCATTCCCAACATAGCTAAAGTTTTCGAACTCTTTCTTTAGCTCTTCCACCTTCAATCTTCTTGTCTTATCGTTCCCATCATGTGTGTTCTTCAACATATCCCATAGCTGCTTAGATGTAGTACATGATCCAAACTGATGTAGTAGATCGGTAGTCAAAGCTTGAGATAGCTTTGAAAAAGCCTTCTTCTCGACTACAAACTTTTTCTTCTCATCTTCAGATAAACCATCAAGTGGAATCAGTTCACCTGAATTCTCCAGACACATAGCAACATACCCTTTTCCAATCATCTGCCATGCCTCAGTTCCTTCCAAACCCATGCCTTCAAGATGTATCTTGAACTTCTTTTACCATTGATTGTACTTTTCCATGTCCATCAGCTTCGGAGGACGATTTCCACTACCTGAAGATAAATCATTGATTAGTGTGGAAATAGAATTAGTGGTTGCTGTGGAGGTTGAGTAACAGATTGCGGTATCGAGCTACTCATGGCAAGGTAATTAATCGGTTGAGATGACTGACCGTTCGTCTTTTGAGAAGCTACAGCCCATGGATTCATCGGAACGTCTTGTTGCTGTGTTGTTGTAGGCCTAGGTGTCATAGGAAATCCCCACATTTCAAGCTCATTTCCCAAAAACAATCTTCGTTCGACCTCTGATCTCCAAACGTGGGTTCGAATATAGAAACTAGCTAGGTTCGACCCTAAAATCAAACTTGAATGTAGAAATGTAACACACAAGACTCCTTCGACCAAAATAATCTCTCCAACCTCACGGTAGGTCGAGTGTACCAAAAGTGGTCAAATGAACAAACAACAAATAAGAAAAGTACTGGTTCGACCTAAAATACTCAGATTCGACCTAAAATAACCTTGGTTCGACCAAAAACTCACACGTTCGACCCTATTCTCTCTGGTTCGACCTGACCCATTTGAAAAATGGTTATTCTTCAAAAATCAGTTATTTTAATCCATATTTTTCAAAAGTTTATAGATTTTGATGATTTTTATCTGGTTTTGTCTCGTATTTGAAGAAAAACTTTAATGAATGGAAATTTTGATTTTATCCGTCAAATCAAATCCAAATCAATAAATTTCCATTAAAACTCAATGCTCATTCAAAAGAGAAAAATTTTGGTCTTTGGAACAAAATCAGTTCAAAACATATCAATTTGTTGTTGTATAATCCCGGTAGGCTCTGATACCACTTTGTTGAGGACTGGTTTTGATGAAAACGTTTATATGATCATACAAAAAAACAAACCAGGTGCGGAAACCCTAGAATGTTTACAAAATGATATGAAATGGATCAGACACAATCAATTAACTTTTCAATCTCCTCTTTCATTAATAACTTTGTTAAACTTGATTACAAATAGATTTACAATGATATAATTCTAGTTCAGAAAGATCAAGACCCAGAGAGAAAACCTATACTTGACACACAAACACAAATGGCAAAAGTTACAAAGTAAATAAAATTTTCAGCTTATATAGAAGTCCACATTCGACCTCTTGTTAAGGTCGAATGTGTACCTTCAACCTGCTTCTCAGCTTGAACCAAACTTTAGTCTGTTGTCTTCTCCCTTCAACCTCTTTGATCTTCCTTCGACCTATCAAAATTTTCCTTCGACCCTACGATATTGCACAAAACACTTATATAGTTAATCCAAAGCAACTAGTCGCAAAACGTGCATCTACAACTATAAGTGAGGAAGAGAGTAAGATGGGGAGCAGTGAGTATGTGTTTGAAAGTGTTTTAGTGAGATGAACCCACATGTGAATGATGGCAACCTTGGTCTTCTGTTTATATAGTGAAAGTGAGAGAGAGATGGTGAGGGAAAGAGGAGAGACGAAAGAGAGGGAAAGAAAGAGGGAGAAAGGTTGGAGGTTTCTAAATGGGAAAGGTCAACTATTATGGTTCGTTGTAATTACAAGAATCTTATCATATTAGTTATTACTCGTCATTGTGTTTAGATTCTCCATACAAGTTGAATAATCACCTAGATTAGATTTAACATGGATCCTTGGATTGGTAATACAATTTGAAAGACCACAAAAGGGATTCTATCTTGGTTTTGAAAACAAAAGTGAATATGTTGAGGAGGATGGAGGCGATGGCTCACAAGGGAAAATGTGACAAGATCATAGCAAATTCAGAAAAGTTAGCATTCTAAATTTTTTAGGGATTATGGTGGTTATCTATAAATGGTATAATCATGTTTCGAGAAGTGATACAATGTCCCGTTTTTCCTTGTGTCTTGGGCTGATTTGTTCAAAGAAAAAAGGAGGTGGTGCTATTAAATCAGTAAGCATAGTTGAAGGTGTCATTCTATGGTTCAAGGGGTTAACATTGTGCTAGCTTGTGGGTGGTGCACAAGTGCCGAAAAAAAAGAAAAAATTAAAGAAAGGAAAGAAAACGGAAAAGAGAATGTGGCTAGGGGTGTTATCCAAAGAAACTATTTTAGGCAAGCATCTAACTCAAATTTTTGTGTTGATTACTTGTTAGCTCCATTTTAGTGTAAGAGTTTATCCAAAGATTTGATTGTTATTAAATAAGGGAACATTTAGCAAGTTCTTGTCAACATGGTGTTATGAGTGTTCCAAGACATTCTTAGACTAGAATTTAGACATACATGTGCATATATGAATTATATATATATATATATACACACACACACATAGATCATGCATTTTTTAAAGTAATTATAGTTTCTTAAATAAATATGGTCATATATTTTTCTAAATAGGAAATCATACGTTGTGAGTTCAATTGCACTAGTTCCGGTCTTGCTAGACTTTCCAAGGGACGTATGCATATAAAATGATGTCTAATATGTGTATCAAATTAAACGTTGACTAGAAAGTGTACGGATTTTACCTGGTAAATTGGCGGGTGTCACATTCCCCCCTTGTTGAGGAAATTTTGTCCGCGAAATTCGACGTGGTTTTTCTGGTACTGGGATGTTCACTGAAGAAATACTGAAGACAAACTACTCATCAGTAGTTTGTCACTCCTCAACAGTTGTATTGGAATCTTTCCACCGCCCTTATGTTTCAGTAGTTTAGTATAATAACATTACTTTATGCTTTTGTTAAAGTCTTTGTACAAGTTCCAAGACTACAGCGTGTAGTAGGATTACTTTTGCATCAAGTGGTATGTATTTTCTGGTCTATAAATAGATGGGTTGATCCCACTATTTTAGACATCGATTTCTTGAAACTGAAATCCTTCAAAGGCTTTTAATTGAAATAGCATTTCACATCTGAGAATCTCTTTGCATACTTATTGTTATATACTTTCAATAGTTTAGATTCTCATTTACTGTCTTCAGTTCATTGTATCCAGGGGAAGTAATAACTCCTATTGAAAGTGAATCTTTACACTTGAACACTTCACTTATTCCGTTGTGCAAACTGCTTTGATAAACTTACAACACATAAGTGTTCATAAGTAATAACTGCTAAAGTGCTTACTGATCCAACAATTGGTATTAGAGCACTGGTTTATTTGATCAAATATCAATCTAACAAATTGAGAATCAGACACAGGCTCTCATTGATATTCAAAAGATAAAAGTTCACTTTTTCAAAATATCCATCACTTTGAGAGAAACTTGACAAATCAATACTCTCAAAAATGGATCCTCGTAATACTGGATCTGCAAATAAGCCTGTTATGTTTGTTCGTTCTGAATATAACATACGGCAAAATAGGTTGGCACATACTCTGTCTCTGACCAACACCGGTTGTTGGAGATCTGTGATGTATGGACCCCATAAACCAGTAAATATAAATCTTGAAACTAAAGTAGAAATACCAAAAGACCCAAAAGACTACACAGATGAATGTTTCCTTAAACTTGAGCTGGATGCCAAGGCTTTCTCTATGTTGGCAATGGCTCTCCCAAATGAAACCTACTCTGGACTTTTAATTTGTGAAAGTGCCAAAGAGCTTTGGGACTGCCTAAAAGAACAGTTTGGAGGAACTGAAGAGGTGATTGCCAACCCCAGAGAAATCCTTGCTCACCAATATGAAACATTTACTCACATTAATGGGGAAACTTTGACACAACAATTTGAAAGATTCTCCTCATTAATCTCTGAGTTGAAATTAAATGGTCAGACCTACACAAATGTATTTATGCATCATAGATTTTTAGGGTCACTATCAAAAAAATGGGAAACTTAATCTATAGTTCTCAAATCTACACCAGATTTTAACTCCCTCACTCTTACAAAATGACATGGGAGATTGTTAACTTTTGAAAGAGAAATAGATCAAAAGAAAAAGTTGCAAAATTCTGGCAAAACAGCTGATGACTATGTACTAGGTAGTACAACACTTTTAGGACAAGACTCACCTTCTTGTTCAAATATTCTTGGATCTTTTGACCACATTGACATAACTGCTGGGATCTCATCAGAAAGATCATATCCAGCTTATGACAATGATGAAAATAGTCAAACTGCTGATAACATGTGTTTTATAATGGATGACTTAAAAAACTTCAGCAGTGATGACTTGGAAGAAATGGACATTTTACACCAACTGGCCATGTTAAGTATAAAAACTAACAAATTTTACAAACGATGAGGAAGGAAATTTCCAGGACTGAACAGTTCAACAAAAGTTGGTTTTCACAAATCTAAACTTAGATGTCATAAGTGTCAGAAGTTGGGACACTTTGCTAGAGAGTGTAGAAGCTCTAACTTTAACCAACCATAGTTTGGAAATAAGTTTAACCCTAGTTATAATAGGAATAATGGAACACAGGGAATTGCACAATTTGTACAGGCACAAGTACCACAAATCCAAAGTGTGCCACAAATACAATATGTTCAGACGCCTGCTCAACAAATGCATAGCCAAGAACAAATGCCTTCCATTCCAGCTGCTCAACAACCTCCACAAACTCAACAACTCTCTCAACAAAGTCTTTTTACTTCAAGGTATGTTGGTTGGAGCAGTATTCCTTTTGACACATCTGATTGCAATCCTGATACAGACAACAAAATGTTTGACATCAATTGGGAGAACTTGATAATGGCAGAAAGATTTTGCCTTGATGGCATTTGAGGGTTGCACCTCTAAATTTTCCTTATCTCAGGTATCAAAAGAATCTTTTGCTCTCATAAGAGAGACCAATGTGCATCTACAAGGCAAAGCCAATGACTCTGAAAGAAAATATACTCAAATGAAATGTGATTTAGAAAGAAAACTTGCTTCAAAATCAAAGGAAAATTCTAAATTAACAAATAATGCTATTGAGACCCAAGCACAAATCAAAATCATGATAGAAGACCTAGGAAATGTCAGAAAAGAGCTTGCTCACACCAAGGTTGATTGTGAAAATTGGGTTGAGTCATGTAGAGGTTACTAACTGCTGCTTAACAAACAAAGTGCATCAAATGTTAAGTTTCGCATAGGGTACAGTCATACTGAAACTCCAACTGATTTTACTCCCAAAACTACTAATGATGGGAGTAGAATAATTCAAAATCAAACTTCTGATATGAAAGATTGCACATCTTTTCATGGGAACTTTCTCAAAATTCAAAAGGAAAGTTCTATAGAAGTACTGAACAAACCTGACATTAAGCCATCAGTAGTTTCATCTACATCAGGAGTTGAGAACCTGAAAACTACTGATGACCTAAATTAAACCAAGACCGTCAGAAATTTGCCTTACACATCTCAAAATGAAAAAGAGAAGGCAATAGAATGTGAAATTTATGGTCTGTTTAACCACAAAACAGATTTTGTAGATATATAAAAGGAAATCAGTATAACAAGAAGATTTCACGACTGGTTGTGGGAAAACAACTCAAAAATGATTTTGAAGAAACTTTCTTTCCCAACAAACAACAACCATGCGACACCTTTTATCGAAAAAATATAAAATCTCAACAAAATTCTTTTTCTCAAAATTCCTTGTCAGTAGTTAGACCTACATCTAGGGGTGTCAATCGTGTCGGGTTTATGGGTTGCGGGTTGGCGGGTTGATGGGTTGAAATGTGCAACCCGAACCCGACCCATATTATTATTCGTGTCAAATATTTCAACCCTAACCCAACCCACATAAAATCTGGGTCAACCCGACAACGACCCGTTTAACCCATATTTTTAAATGAGTAATACATGTTCATGAGTTATAAGCGGGTTGTTGGGTTGTAAGCGGGTTATCAATGAAATGTTTAATGGTGAGTATATAAGTGTGACAAATAAATAATACAGTGTGCCAAAAATAACACAATTATAACTAACCATGTACATAGAAATGGAAAAAGAAAAACAAAAGTATAATATATTTTTTTTAAATACTTAAACGGGTTAACGGGTCAACCCATTTTATATATGTGTCAACCCGAACCCGACCCATTTTTTTAAACAGGTCGTGTTAGTTGACCCGAACCCAACCCGTTTTTTTAAACAGGTCGTGTTAGTTGACCCAAATCTATTTTTTTTCGTGTCGGGTTCGGGTCGGTTTTCGGGTCGTGTCAATAATTGCCGCCCCTACCTACATCATCACCAGTTTCACAAACTGCTGAGATTAAAAATCTCATGAATATGGTAAAACTATTGATGACCAAAGTTGATGGTGGTCCTCAAAAGGATACCACCATTGCTCTTAGAGAAAAATCCATTGCCAAAGAGACATGGATTCCTCCAATTGGTCAAGAACAAATTGTTTCTGTTCTCAAGAGCAAACCTGTAAATTCATATATTGCGACTAATGCTATTGAATTGCGAATTTCAAGTTGTTTTGTTATTTGTCGAATGGTCGAACGTGGAAAAGTGAACGGTCGAAGGTAGAATCAGAAGGTCGAAGGAAGCACTGGGAGGTCGAATGTAATATTGTTTATGTATATGTCCAGATTCGCCCACATTGAACGGTCGAACCTGCACATTCGACCAAGCTGTTTGGGCGAATGTGCAGGTCTATATAAGGCAATCTGATTTTTTGAATGTTAACTTTTGGTCATTTGTTTGCCCTCCCAATGTGTGTTACTCCCTAGGGTTATTATTGAGTCTGTAACTAAGTTTAATCATTATAAACAAAGTTTTTAAGTGTAATTGACTATTTAATTGAATGAAATGATTATGTTTATGATATTTTTTGTGTTTTGCTAGGTTTATTATCATTTTGTGATCAATTCAGGGATTCCGCACCTGAATTGAACTTGTTTGATCATTATCTTTGTTGATTAGTCGATCCTACGCGCATACAAAGTGGTATCAGAGCCATTTGGATCAAACAACCACAAATTGATAATATTACACCTGATTTGTACCCAATTTTGATAAAAAACTTTCTGTTTTTCATTGAACAATTGAACTTGGTGTTAAATTGATTGATTTGAACTTGTTTTCATGGATAAAACTCAAAATTCTCTTTGTTAAACTTGTTCCAATTCCAATCCGAAGCAAAACCTGCATAAGATCATCAAATTTCATCAACATTTGAAAATTTTTGATCAAAATAACTGATTTTCAAAGTATAACCGTCTTTCAAAATGAAAGGGTCGAACCTAGGGAGATTTGGAAGAAAGTGAGATTTTTTAGGTCGAACCAGGGATTATTTGGTCGAAAGTGGAGTTATATTTGGTCGAACCTAGAAAGTTTTAGTGTGTTGTTGTTCCTTCGACCTTAATTGATACATTCGACCAATCGGGTGGTCGAACGTGGGTTTAAACGGTCGAAAGTGAACTGAGTCTGTTATTTTCTACATTCGAACCTTGTCAAACGGTCGAACCTGGACTAAATTGTACATTCGACCACGCGATTCTTTCAAAGGGTCGAACGTAGAAACTGTTGTGAATTTTTTTTTCTAATGGTTTCATCTTTAATCATTTTCAGAGCGTTATGTGGAACTTTCCTACAACACCACGACCTAATACAACACCACAACAGCAGACAACCATGGATCCTTGGTCGGTAGCCGCTCAGAAGTCTAGTCAACCATCCCAACCGATTAACTATATGGCGATGACTAGTTCTATGCCGCAACAAGTTACACAACCACAACCACAACCGATGGCTGATTAATGGGGAGTAGCAGCAGCGGCGGTACACTCTCAGACTACCAACGCGATTTCGACACTTATTCAAGACTTATCTTCGGGTAGTGGGAGTCGTCCACCAAAGTTGATGGAAATGGTAGACTACAACACTTGGAAGACCAAGTTCCAAGATTAATCTTGAGGGAACGGGATTAGAAGGAACGGAAGCCTGGCAAATGATTGCTAAGGGCTATGTTGCTCCGATCTTGGAGAACACGGGTGAGCCAATTCCGTTAGAGAGTCTTGCTGAGGACGAGAAAAAGAAGTTTGCGGTGGAAAAGAAGGCGTTTTCCCAACTGTCCCACGCCATTAATACTGTTCTCTTACATCAGTTTGGGTCTTGCACCACTTCTAAACAATTGTGGGACATGTTAAGGAATCGTTATGATGGAAATGAGAAGACAAGGAAGTTGAGAATGGAGGAATTAAGAATAGAGTTTGAGAACTTCAGCTATATGGGAAATGAGACGCTGAAGGAGTTGATTCCGAGGTACTGTCACTTATTGACTGAGCTTTCAAGCTATGAGATTAACATACCGATGTCTGAGCTGGTGGACAAGTTTGCTGATGCATTGCCACCATACTGGAATCAACACATCGAGGTACTCAAGGAAAAGGATGCGTACCAATACTGGACTATCAACTAGTTTATCCAGAAGCTTGAGAATAAAGAGAAGGAAGGAAAGAGGAAGGAAAAAAGAGCTCAAGTTCCTCAGAATCCAGAGCTATACCATGGTGGTACATCTTCATCTCTTGCTAGTTCAAGTTCCAGTTCGAAAGTTGCTCCACACATTGCTTGTGTTTCAAGCCATGTTGAACCACCCAAGACTCCCATAAATTACCTTGCTCAAACTTCATCTTATACCCCATCATCATATCCTAATACTACTTTCATCCCACCATTTTCACCAATGCAACAAGCTGCTTGTTATTCTGCAAGTCTAAACCAACCTCAACAACAATCCTATATTCCTCAAATGAATCAAACCCAAATGAACCAAACTTAACCTAATCAGAGCCCAATTTTGTTGGAGACCTCGAACTTGAACAATGTTACTGTTGAAGTTGCACAGCAACATGTAGCATTAGTTTCTGCTATGGTCGCTTCCTATAACGGGTTGGTTGCTAGTCAAATTGGTAACAACAACTTAACCAGTGAGGACTATGCACAAATTGACAAAGAAGAGATGGAGCTCATTGATATCCAGTGGGCGTTTGCTAGCGCTATGAGAAGAGCGACTGAATTCATTGAGAAGACTGGCAGAACTGATCTTTCTACTTCTCCAAACACCACATATGGCTTTAATAAAGCCAAAGTGACATGTTTTAATTGTGGTGGGAAAGGTCACTTCAAGAGGGAATGCACACAGCCAACACAGCAGGGGAACATAAATCCTTTCAACACCAACTACCAAAATCGTCAAATCCAAAATCAGGTGTCTTATCAAAGCCCAAACATTTCAAGCTTTCAACCACAAAATACCTACCAAAACCGCCAAAGCACCTCACAAAACAATATTTTTAGACAACCCACTACACAAAACCAGAACCAAAACCAAACACCACAAAATCCAAACCGAACAATCATTCCTATTTCTACACCAAACACTCAAACCCAATCAGATAACCATATCCAGGCCTTGGTGATGCAGAAAGATGAAGGATTTGATTGGACGGGTATGCAGTTGGGTGTTGAGGAGATTACCACTGGTAATGTGGCGTGTGTTGCACAAAAAATGGATTTGGATGAGCCGGTAATTGTTAAAGAAAAATTGGTGACTGAGAAGATGTCTGTGGTGAAAATCGATGAGTTGAGTGAAGTAAGTGATGATTGTGTAGAGAAGAAGTCGGGTTTGATTCTTGACTCTGTTACTGATGTGCCAGAACAGTATGATTCAGCTTATTCTGATATGGAGAGCGATTCTGATCCTGAAGCTAGTGTTAATTCACTAGATGATGATATCGATCAACTGCTTGCTGAAGCTGATTTTCTGATGACACACAAATCGTGCATGGTGGATAATGCTTTTACCAGGATCGATTATTCAAAATTTTCGCTGGAAAGGAAGCACACTTTGCACTGATGGTGATGACAGAGCCTCCAAAGCAGGTAAGTTCTGAATCTAATCTTGATATGAATAGTGAGAAGTATTGTGGTGCATGCGATAGATTGACAGAGGATAATAAGAAACTCAGGGTTCAGCTTGAGAGTGCTAATATCAACTGTCAATCGTATCAGAAAGAAGCACAAGAATTTAATAGAGTGCTTGATGGTTATAAGAAAGACATTTCAGAACTTAAAAAGACTTTATCTTTGAAACAATTAGCCATTAACAACTATATCAATGATTTAAAAAATACAATACTTGAAATGGCTACCATCAAGTGCTTTGCAGAAAAGGTCAACAAGAAACTCGAAAGTTATAAGCACATTGCATATGTTGTTGATCATATCATAGAGGAGCCTTCACAGTCAATTAGTGCAAACTACAAGGCAATCCCATCTCCAGTGTTATTCGAAAATCATACTTTGCATTCAATAACACCGAAGAGCTCAGTTAAGTCTGACTCGACATCGGACGATGAGTCGAACACTTCTAGTGTGGGAGACCCAAATTCTGATGTTCGACCTATCTTGGGACTAAACAATGAAGGTGTGGTTGCTGTAACTGATGATTCCGACTCTAAGGATGTTAAATCTGAGAAGGTGTGTGATATTCCTGCTGAAAATCACATAATTACAAATGAACCTGTGTCACCATCTCAGATTGTGCATCCCATGGCTAACGCTCATCGAGCGAATCAATCAGTTAAGCTTGTTGAGAAAAACGATCAAAGTGACAAACCCGTCAAGATTTTCTATTGGATGATTGGATCCGATAAGATAATGTCTGACAAGGAATATCCAATCAAATTTTCCAACTATTCTAAGATTGAGAAAATTTGGCAGGAGAGTACCATTTGGTTCCCAAAGCATGAGCGAACAAATGATGTACCTCAGAGGTTTTAGAAAGAATTTACTTGGATATTCCAAAAGAACCGAAGGTTTATGTCACATAATTTATCAAGCTAAAGAATAAGGCTAACAGTTTTCTTGAGCCGACTTACTCCAAGGACCCAGCTCCTGAGAGTCTTAGAAGGAAGTGTGTGGAGGATCAATATCCTATCACCACATATGCTAAGTCAAACGCCAAGAACAACTTTGAGGAATACCGTGTGTGTTAGAAATGCGAGGAGCGAGGGCATTTACTTGCTCACTGCCCGTATGTTAGACACAAAAGGCATGAGGTGGAAATGAAGCAAAATCATCAACGTCCAGTCGATAATCAATGTTATCCACAACAGCGTATTTCCCCTCAACAAGCACATTTTTACAATCAAAATCATTTTTATCAAAGAAGGGATAATCGTTTGATGACATATGACCGTCGTAACCGGATAGCCATTGAAAAACCCCTTAAGAAACCAGTGGTGAACACAACTGTTGACAAGAAAAAGGTTCCTGTAAAACCTGCTGTCAAACCAACAGTGGGACCTGTCTCTGTTAAATCAGAGAAGGTAACCAAGAAAATGTCCTTTAAAGACGAAGTAAAGAAACCGGTTGGTACCCCCAAAATCTCAAATCCGGATCTTGAAACCCTCGGAACAGTATTGGTCACCAAAGGGTTCTCATGGTGCTTCATCTTCACAAGTGAATGAGAATGTGAAATCAGAAAATGTAAAAGATTTGATTGATCAGAAAAGATCAATTCAAATCAATCTGTCTGTGAGAAAGAATCTTTGAAACTCGAAGTTCAAAGACCCAAGACCAAGCAGGCTTGGGTCCCCCGAAAAATCTAATCTTTTACTTGATATGTGCAGGGAGCTTCAGCTGGCCTGTGAGCAGTCTTTGGATTGTTGACAGTGGAGCTTCTGGTCACATGACAGGGGATTTATCGCTACTGTTTGACATCAGAAATATTAATGGAGGTTACGTAGCATTTGCCAGGAATAAGGGTGGATACATTACTATGGAAGGTAGTGTAAGTAATGGGATAGTGAGTTTTGAGAAGATATCATACGTAATGCAAATCGATTATAATCTACTCAGTGTCAGTCAGATATGTGATAAGCAGTTTTCGGTATTCTTTGATGACAAATCTTTCTATATACTCAAGCCGGGTTTTGTTTTACCGAAAGACTGGGTTATGCTAAAAGCACTGAGAGTGAACAATTTGTACATTCTCGACATGTCAAAATCCATGACTACACAAGGCCAAGTCACGTGTTTCCTCTCCAAGGCTACTGAAAAAGAATCAATCATGTGGCATAGGAGTATGGGACACATTTACCTTAGAAAGATGAATCATTTGGTGAAGAATGAACTTGTCATAGGCGTGAATGTTAAACATTTTCATTTAAATGACAAGTGAGTGAGTTGCAAGAAAGGAAAGCAGCACAAGCAATCCCATAAGCCAAAGAAAGTCAATTCAGTTGAACTACCACTTGAGCGTTTGCACATGGATCTGTTCCGACCGTTCAAGCGTAAAATCATGCTGGTGAATTGTATTGTCTTGTGGTTACAGATGACTATTCCAGATTTTCATGGGTTATGTGCTTGCATCATAAGAGCGACACGTTTGATAATTTGAAAGTTCTGTTCACTCGTTTGGAAAATGTCTATGGTCTCAAGATCAAGAGAATTAGGAGTGATAATGGGACGGAATTTAAGAATGCATAGATGGAAGCTCTTTGTGAAAACAAAGGAATTCATCATGAATATAGTGCTCCGTATACCCCTCAACAGAACGGTGTCGCAGAACGCAAAAACAGGACTCTAATTGAAATGGCAAGGACAATGCTTGCAGATTCCAATCTTCCAGTAATGTTCTGGAACAAAGCAATTTATGCAGCTTGTTATACTCTCAATCGTGTTTTAACGGTGAAGAATTTTGGCAAAACTTCTTATGAGCTGTTGAATCGACGAAAGCCGAACTTAGAGTATCTAGAACCGTTTGGAGCACCATGTACATTGCTTAATCCATCTGAGAAGTTCGCACCAAAGGCTGAAGAAGGATTCTTTGTTGGATATGCAACCCCGCTCAAACGGGTTTTCAACAAACGAACTCGTCAGGTCGAGGAGTGGGCTACCGTTGAAGTTCAGAGGTATACTCAAAATGTACAAGGAAGCGGTCCAGACTGGATGTTTGATTACAAGGATTTCTTTGAATCATTCAATCTAGATAGCTTGTTGAAGAGGCTGTATTACGATTATATTATGAGTGTGAAATTGCAGTGACATAACCGTTGGTGCGTTCGATCACCGTAAATCCCCAAACAGCTTCTAATGATACCAATGCTCCTGTAGTTGAAGAAGGGGTATTTCAGGAAGCTTCCACAACTCTTAATTCATCGGAATCTGAAGATGACGATGATGTTACAAGTGAAGCTGTTCTAGATATTGCTACAGAGACACCTCTAGTGAACCCAAATCCAAATGGTGCTTCATCATCAAACTTGGGTAATGATCTGGACTCGACAGAGAACTTAACTACTCAGACGGGAGTGCAAGTACCTGATTATCCGGAATCTCGGATACATCGGAATCACCCGCTCGAGCAAGTTATTGGTGATCCTGGTAGCAATGTCATGACGAGAGGTCAACTGAGGAATGCAAACTCACCAGAAAACCTTGGCGCTCTTGCTTTATATGCCAAAATTCAAATATCAGGTTTTCAAAATGGCTGTTCTTTTGCTTGTTATGTTTCGCAGGTCGAGCCGCGGACATACAAGGACGCTCTTTTGGATGACGCTTGGGTAGAGGCTATGCAGGAGGAGTTATTATAGTTTCAGAAACTCGGAGTGTGGACATTGACAGATTTACCTCCAGAACGGAAAAAGATAGGAACAAAATGGGTGTTCAAGTGTAAGAATGATGACAAAGGAGTGATTGTTAGGAACAAAGCTCGATTGGTCGTACAAGGCTTTCATCAAGTTGAAGGAATCGATTACAACGAGATTTATCCACCGGTTGCACGCTTAGAGGCTATTCACATGTTTCTAGCATTTGCATCTTATAAGAAATTCAAGGTGTATCAAATGGACGTTAAAAGCGTGTTTCTTTATGGTGTGGTCAAGGAAGAAGTTTATGTAGGTCAACCACCAGGCTTTGAATATCTTATTCACCGGGATAAGGTCTACGTTCTAAACAAAGCTCTCTACGGGTTGCACCAGGCTCCAAGGCAATGGTATGAGGAGCTGACCACGTATCTTCTGTCCAAAGGATTTAAGCGAGGTTTGGTAGATTGCACACTGTTCACAAAACGAGTAGGAGATGACTTGCTTCTAGTGCAGATTTATGTTGATGACATTATTTTTGGTTCTACAAACGAACTTCTTTGTAGAGAATTTGAACGTGTTATGCAGGAAAAGTTCGAAGTGAGTGTGATGGGAGAGATGCAATTTTTCCTAGGCTTGCAGGTGGAACAAAGACCAACGGGGATCTTTATTCACCAGACAAAATATGTTTCTGAAGTCTTGAGCCGATTCCAGATGGATGATTCAAAGCCGATGGATACCCGAATACAACCTAATCACAGGATTGGTGTTGACGCTAAGGGGGAGCTAACTGATCCTTTTACATACAGAGCAATCGTCGGATCTCTGATGTACCTCACCGCCTCCAGACCAGATATAATGTTTGCCACATGTCTCTGTGCACGTTATCAATCGAAGCCGAAACAGAGTCATCTTGCAGCTGTCAAACGTATCCTTTGATATCTGAAGGGTTGTCCGTCGAGAGGACTATGGTACCCTAATGATGATAATTTTGACCTAATCGCTTTTAGTGATGCAGATTGGGGTGGCTGTGACAAAGACAACAAATCCACAACGGCTGGACGCTAGTTTATGGGGAGCAGGCTCGTGACCTGGCAATGCAAGAAACAAACTGCAGTCGCCTTATCCACATGTGAAGCAGAATACGTTTCAGCATGAAGCTGCTGCTCACAAGTTCTCTGAATACAACAACAGATGGTGGACTACGGTTTGCAATTTCTTAAAACACCTATTTACTGTGATAATGAAGCCGCAATTGCATTAACAAAAGATTTAGTAAATCACTCTAAAGCTAAACATATTCGGATCAAATATCATTTTATCCGTGATTGTTACGCAAAAGAGTTGATCAATGTGGTCAAAATCCACACTGACTATCAACGTGCAGATCTTTTTACCAAAGCTTTTGATAAATCAAGATTTGAATATCTTTTAAAAGCTAACGGTATAAAAGAAAAACAAGACTGATCACCATCTCAGTTTATCGCTTTTTAGTTTTAGTTTATATAGCTTTTCAGAAAAAAAAAATACAAAAATCCAAAAATATGTTTTACATTTTAGATAGAGTTTATTTTCAGAAAAACCAAAAACATTGAAAAATCCAAAAACCCATAAAAATTAGAAAACCCAAAATGATTTCCAGGAGAAAAAGGGGAAATGATAGTACATCAGTGGGGATCTGACACATGCTAAAGAAGTGTAATGTAATATAAAGCGTGTGTTTGAGTCTGTGTGATGTGTTAATAGGCTTCGTAGACCTATTACTGCGTGCCTGATACATACATATCAAACGAATTGTTGTGTGGATGAACGCCTCATAGGCATATGGTCTTAGTACCGTAATTTCGTTTGATAGGGTATTTGTACAAAATTCGGAGGTTTCGGGTCGTTATGTTATTAGTTATCTGGGGATAGCCTCTGTGATCTTCTTCTGTAAGTCATTACGGACCTAGATCAGACAGGGTATCTTTATAAAAGAGCTATAAAGCCAAATCCTAAAGTTACCGAATTGAGGAACTTTCAATGTATGACGATAATCAAAGATTATCTAATGCATCGTATCCAATCATTGATGCGAATCATGATTGATATCAGCCCTCAACCTGGTAGAGTGCACAACTTACTTTGTTGCATTGATTTGCTGACATGTATACCTCTGTGCCTCATACCTTTTGAATTACAGATGACGAAAGCATAATCATGCGTTACAATGAGTCTTTGTGCATTTACTTCTTGATACGGGAGTATGTCGTGTGCATGGGAACCACAGACAATTGTTTTATACTATCAATAATAGTACCAGTCTAAAGCACTGCACAAGAGTTTGCATGTGAGTTTATGTGGATCACAATATCAGCAGTTGCCAGATCACACATTGTCTTTAATGATAATAAATCAAAAGATTAATGGTGTGATCAGATTTCTCAATAATTGATATGATCCCCTTACCGGAAATCACAAAACATTTACTGTTTTATCTTTACATTTTGAGAATTTTACATTTCTCGTCAAAAATACAAAACTCAAAAAGATTTTAGGTGTGTTTTAACAAAAAGTTTAGAAAATCCAAAAGATTTTACATTTTTATCTTATTTTTGATAGCTGATGGTGGTTGATGGTGATTTTCTAAAACTTGATGGACCATTTGAGTTTTGTCATCTTAAAATGAGAAATAATGAATGTTGGATGCTTAAAAGTTGAGAAAATTTTTGAACGGGACTCGTTTTTGAGATTTGGTAAAAACATCAAAAATTCCAATTCTCATTCGCCCCTTCGTTGGGTCGAAGGTGGAATTTTTCCTGCTCATTCGAACCTTTCAAACGGTTGAATGTGAGTGTTCATGTGTTAATTTCACATTCGAACCATTTGTCTACATTCGAACCTTTAAATAGGGTCGAAGGTGGCCAAATTTTCACATTCGCCCTAGTCGTTTGGTCGAATATGGAGCCTATATATACCAGATCTGCACATTCGACTCCCATATTCAAAAAATTTTAAATTTCTGTGATAAAGTGATCTTGTTGCTCGTGAAATAAAAATCATATCATTGTGTTCATAGTGTCTTACTGATCATTTTGAATCATCATTTGCAGGTATTCATTCACAAATGAAGTCAAAATTATTGAATTTGTGACCGAACTCTAACTGAGATCAAAACATGATTATTAACTTATAATTGTTCCAATTTTTGTTAAGGTTTCATTGTTTAAGTGTTTTAGGGGGGAATAAACAAAAAACAAGGTTTCAAACTAAACAGATTGGATTATTGATTGATTAAAGATGTCGAACCCTAGTTTTTAATTGAAAACACATAAACAATGGATAATAATCAAAATTGATGATTGAGAATTTTTAATCGGCCATATTAGATGGTATTCAAATCAAAATGGCATGTTAAAATGATCTAAATCAAAATTTGCAAATTGAAGAAGATGAACAGTCTTCTTTCGCCATATTTCAAACGGTCGAACGTGGATTTTGGTCGAATGAAGATGTTCAAAGGTCGAAAGTGGAACTGATTGGTCGAATGTACAATTTTAATTACTGATTTTCACATTTTAACCTTTGATTCCACATTCGAACCTCTATTTTCACATCCGTACCTTCGAATGGTCGAATGTAGAATTTCAAAATAAAAAATTTCAAAAATTTCAAGTTTTGGTTATTTTGTACATTTTTAACGTGTTTTCTTGATTTGTTTTGCAGTCTAATCATGTCTGAACAGGAAAGTACTGATGTTCCCGCCGGATCTTCAGGAAAGGCAACTGGTAAAGAACAAATTGAAGATTTACCATTCGAAGCAGCACACAATTGCTTTGCGTTTATGGGAGATTTGAAGAAACACACAAAATTCACCGGCATTGTAGATTTCTTGAAGAGAAGCCGTGTGATAGTTTCCCTTGCTACCCTGCCATCATATACAAGGACCATCAACAAGAATTCTGGAAGAATGCAAAGATGGATTACTAGAACAATGAATCTGCTGTCGTTAGTACGATTCAGGGGGAGTTCGTGATCATTTCTGAAGAGGACATTAGAGAGGCACTGAAGTTGCAGGATAAGAAGACAGATCCGAGAGAATTATCATGGATTGAACAGAGAAAGTGCTTCCTACGAATGAAGTACAATGGACCGATTACTAATGGTTCATTACACAAAGGAAAGCTTTGCCCTCAGTTCAAGTATCTCGCTCACGTCATGTGTAACACCCCAACCGATGGCGGAAACATCGAGGTGTCACGTAGTGATGATTGTTCAATAGCTCATGGTACTAAATGGAAGTTGAATATTACTAAACAATTTACAATTTATCATACAATGTAATAAATACATAAGCTTGATTTACATAAACTAAGTCCAAAGCTCCTATGTGATCCAAGACTCGTACAACTTCCAATAGCAAATAAAACCTGAAACATGTTGAGTTGGAAAGATGGGGGGGACAACTATAAATAGTTGGTGAGAATACATAGGTTTTGCATATAGTTGAAAACAATATGTTGTATAGCCATCATAGTTGAAGTATAATAATGAGTAATGATAGAATATGAGTCCGACGTGTAACAATGCGTCTTTTGTACAATCAAACCTTGTGTCGACTGAGACCTAACTCGCAAGTTAGTAAAAGTGTAACTGTTATCGATCATCCCTGAATTTATGCGGGGGGATGGGTTTGTCAGACCTATAGCGTTATAATCTAAACAGGCGACTTGATCAATGTTAATGATTGTACTGTGTCTTTTTGTTACAGTCAAATGATAGAATGAGTAAATGATAGTGTAATTGAATCACAAGTTTCAACAATGTAAGAATGAATAAATGATAGTGTATAAAATGTTTAAAATGTTTCACCCCAAAATGTAAAACAGAAAAAGGGGCTATGTAAACTCACATTCGCTAAGCTGAATTATCCTCTAAGCGTTGTAAATGTATGTGAGGCGAATCCAAAAAAAAAAAAAAAGAATATCATGCTTCCAATTCGCCAATTACAAGAGCTTATAATCAAAGCTTCAATTGTAGAAGTAATAGACTATAGAAGAAAAGTATGAGGGAAAGTTTAATCGGATTGAAACAATCGATTTAGAGGTGGCAAGTGTAATGGTTCATAGGTGGGTTTTATACTAGTTTTGGATTCAATTAGCCATTAAAATTGGTCAACACCATAAAGTAAGGTTTTATGATGAATTGACTATTTGACTAGGACTTTGACTGTTTGACTAAGACTTTTACTAGGACTTTGACCAGGGCTTTGGCTAGGACTTTGACTGTTTGACTAAGACATTGACTAGGACTTTGACCAGAACTTTGACTATTTGACTTTCTTCGCAGACCGCGAGAACTAAAAAAAATCAAATTTTCTAATTTAAATAAATTTTAAGTTCCGGACTTGTTTTCTTCAGTTTCTAAGTTGTTTTAGGACCGAAGATTACGGGTTTTGAGTATCAAGGTCTGAAACATACGTGCTCGGGTGTAAATGTGATTATAAAACGTGCAATACTTTTACTTATAAAAATTATAAGTTTTATTAAATTGTGACTTTTGGTCCTATTAAAATAGGAGGGTTAAAAACGAAAATTTTGAAATAGTTGAGGGACCAATTATGCACATTTATGAACAGTGAAAGGTGCAGGTTGTCATAGTCTCCCCTACTTTAGAAAATTTCGTCCCGAAATTATTAAAAACACAGGGTTGAGGGTGTTTAGGTAGAAATTAGGGCAGCTGTGGTTTGGGTTAAGGCACGACATGAGTTAGCAAGGAGAATCTAGTAAAACGCTAAACTTTAATTTTTAGGAATCATAAAAGAAATGCATAAGTTGATTGACTATATGAAAACCAAATGAACTACCAAAACCTTATTAGAATTTCACACTACCTTAACGTACCTGTAAATTCATGATTACGTTCCGGACCGCAATCACCAATTTACCTTACATTAGGATTTTGTGTCCTTCTATGACTCTAAACACACATGTAAAATAATACAATTAACCTTGTGGTTGAATCGTATACAATGTATCCAAAAATAAGTCCAACTGTTAAGCAGGAAAAGACCTCTACCAGTCAGTGAGTAAGAACCTCTACCGATTGTTGAGCAGGTGCGATAGCCTCTACCAGTCGTTGAGCAGGTTGTAGGGCCTCTACCGACTGTTGAGCAGGCATGATGACCTCTACCAATCGTTGAGTAGGTTATTTGGTACTCTACTAACTGTTGAGCAGGTACTTCATCCTCTATTAGTTGTTTGATTAAGTGTACCAATTATTACACACATAAATTGCAAATTGATAATACATACATGTAAGCAAGTTTGTAAATGCATCAGGTATCAAGTATAGCATAGAGTTGCCCTAGACAAGGTTAATGACTCTAGGTGTGTTTGTAGCAAATAGTTTATATTCCATGCTTTCAAGTATCATGAATAATCAAATGTTCAAGTAGATAAACAAATCCTCATGTATGATAGTTTGGTTGTCATGGGTATCTAGTTCATGTTTGAGAAGGTGAAGGATATGAATCTAATTCTTTGAGAGGAAAAATCTTGAAGCAGGACCAAGGTTGTGAGAGATAGTGAATGTGAAGATAGTTAATAAAGAGCTTATTTTATAGTAAGGGGATTATGTAGCAATGTAAATTGTGGGGTTTGGATCAAAGGTTAGAATCAAGTGTATGAGATAACATGATTGCGGCAATACCAAAAATTGTAAAAGTTTCGAACTTGTTGAAAATAAGTAGGTGTGAATAGGGAGTTGGAGATTAAATTTTTGTTCATGAGGTTAGAAAGGTTTTAAAATTGGTTTTATACCTAAAACAAAAGTCGTTAAATAGTACAAAATAAGTGAGCTTTGATTAAAATATTCCCGTTAATTTTAAACATGACATTAGGTTTTGAAGATCAAGGTTCATTTAAGTGATTTTTAATAGATTAAAGCATTATATAAAAAAAATCGTTTGTTATGTCTATAAATAAACAATTGAATTCAAGTTTGAGGCATCTTTTGACAAAAATATGTATTTTGTTAAGTTTCAAGGTAATAAAAATCCAACAAGATTAAGAAATCTTTAGTGTTGTGCTAGGGAATACTCAGATTATGAGGTTTACAATTTAAAAATATATAACATGTTGAGAAAGGAAATAATATGATTTGGGTAGGGTGTTGAAAATAATCAAACATGTGGCTAAGATGGTAAGATGAAGTGTGATTGTAAAATCCATATATGATTAAGCTGTAATATTTTGAGATTTTAGAGCTTAGTTTTAAAGAAAGCGAGTGTAATCATTTATTCATTAATTAAAACGAATAAACGAAAACGTTGACTTATCAAACATTCTAGATTCTAATAACATAGTGAAGACATGCTTTAGCCTATAAGTGAACACTCATCCCGAGAATTCCCAGGTAGGCATCCGGGTCCCTCGTCTGATTGGGATTTATGCGCAATGCCAGTCCTAGACAGAAATCTAGAACTTCGACAAGATCTGCAAGGTGGTTCAGGCTAAACCTGAGGATTTGTCCTATTAGTCTTGTAACACCCCAACCGATGGCGGAAACATCGGGATGTCACGTATTGATGATTGTTCAGTAGCTCATGGCGAATAATAAATGTCATTAAATAATTTAAATACGTTACATACAATTGTTCTACAAGAATTCGTACACCAAACTGAATAAAACTATGCACATATCTTCAAGCATTAAATCAATTCTTCAAGCAAGTAGAACCTGAAACATGTTAAGTTGAAAATATTTTGGGTCAACAAAAGTTGGTGAGAATTACATAGGTTTTGATAATAGAATAAAATTTGTTGTGCAATTCATGTGTCATGGCAATCTAGTCCATATGCGAAAACATACTAGAAGTAAATCGAGTGCATAATCAACCTTGTTGACTGTTGTAATTGTGGTACATCCCATACGCTCATGGTTCACTCGTTTATATTGCAGTAACAAACACCCACGTAACCTTTGTAGGAGGCACGTATCCGGGTGGGATTGTCAGTCCAATAGATCTATCAATGTATACCGTTTGGCTGATGTATGTTTATGCTAGAATTGTGCTTACCCTAGTCATGTTCAAGACATAATGCAACATAGAAAAACACATAGACACATTGATGATTGAATTGCATAAATGATGTTGTAACATGTTTCACCCCAAAAATGGTGATAAATAGAAAAGGGGCTATGTAAAACTCACCTTAGCAAAAGTTATCTCTTGAAAACAGTGTGTTGTCCAAATGTGTCAAGTATCACCCTATAATAAGGTAATAAATATGTCTAAGTCTATCTAGTCTACAAATGTATATGTTCTAGGGCTTCGAATTGGGGATAATTGCTCATTTGATTAATATTGAAAATATTCGACAATAAAGAGAAATTTAGTGAATAAATAACCAAAAGTCTTTTTATAAATTTTGAATTTAGAATGTTCACAATAATGTGTTTGAAGTATAAAAATAATTTTTATAAAATTATTTTCTTTAAAATAGATTTTTAAATCTATTTATTACAAATGGCCAAAATTTAACTTTAATATTTAAAAATACTAAAATTAAAGAGCTATTATTTTAAAAATCATATTTCTGTTCTAAATATTTAAAAATAATTTGTATAAAATTTTGGTGCAAAAATAATAAAAATTGAATTTATTATGATTTAATTATGATTAAAACTGACAAAAAATGATTAAAAATATAAAATAAATGATTTTTCTGAATTAAAAATTATTTCAGTAAAGTTTAACATTGTACAAACTCAGGATAATTTTTGTAGGAATTTATAAAATTGTTTTGATATTTTAATGGATTTTTATAAATATAATAGTATAAAATTGATTTAATTATTATAAATATTAAATAAATGAATTTCAGAAAACTAAAAATTGTAGATAAATCTTTTACATCAGATTTGATAAATATAATTTTTTTAGAATTTATAAAAAGGTTTTAATATTTATAAATGAATTTACAAGATTTAAAGATAATATATAAGTATAATTGGTTTGTTTAAAAAAAATGAAAAAGAAGTGGAAAAGGGCGCCTATGCCGGGACTCGAACCCGGGTGCCCTTGGTTACAAGCATCAGTCACAACCACTTGGCCTAGGCCTGTGGTTGTGATTCATCTCAGTTTTTAAAATATATAACCACAATGCTAAATCAGATTTATCCCCAATTTCATACACATGAACCCTAGTTCTAGCAATAATCTGATTCACTCATCAATAGCCCAATTAATCATGGGGCTATTGATGAGTGATGGCCGATGTATAAAACCCACAGAAAAGATTAGACTTACAAGTCTGTTTCGTGCTCGATTGTTTGGTCAACCTTAAAGTCAAACTACGATCAAATAACGAGCTCAGATGATGATTCAGAGAAATTGGAGGTTAAGGAAGATGTATGAGCGAGTTGTAATGGTTCGAGAATGGCCAATTTATAGTGCTAAGCACTGGTTCGATGTTATGGTAAGGATTGACCGAGTTTTTAATGAGGGACGCGTATATGGTTAATTGGCATCAATTGATGGATGTTAATCGTGCATCTTAGTCATACAAGGCCGGTAATCACGAGTCTTACCATAATTATATGATTGATTGTTAAATCAAAGGGATTGGTTAAAAAAAATTAACTCAATCTGCTGCTGCTGCTGTTTCGCGAAAAATGAAGGAGAAACAGATCCATTTTAAAAAGGTGTTAAATAAATAAAGTTCCTACATATCATCACAATTAGCAACGTGGCTCAGTGGTTAGTGGTGTGGTGTGTTAAGCTTGAACCGGCCTGTTGCTCGGGTTCGAAACCCAGCAGAGGCAAATCCCTTTTTTTTTTTTTTAAAAAAACAGCAAGGGGGGAGGAAGGTGTTTGGGCCGGGTTTCCAGATGGGCCGGACACTTGGGCTGGCACCTGTTGGGCTTCAGAAAAGGAACAAGGGGTTTGGGCTTGTCTACACTAATCAACTAATACATTATAGTTATTATGTATTATGTATTATTATTATTATTATTATTATTATTGTTATTATTATTATATACATATATATATATATATACATATATATATAAGTTGGTCGGAAAAATAAAACTTAGGCACCTTATGAACGATAAAAAAAAATAATAATAATATACGTATTAAACTTTGAAAATTTTTGCGATGTTACAGTCTCCCCTACTTTTAGGAACTTCGTCCCGAAGTTAAAGAAGACACTAAGTTTACCATTGATCGACTACCGAAAACCTTGATAAAATTTCACACTACCTTAACGTACCTGTAAATTCATGATTACGTTCCGGACCGTAATTACCAATTTACCTTACATTAGGGTTTTGCGTCCTTTATGACTCTATCGATTGTTGAGCAGGTCTGATAGTCTCCACCAGTCGTTGAGCAGGTGGTAGGGCCTCTCCCGACTGTTTGAAAGACATGATGACCTCTACTAATCGTTAAGTAGGTTGTTTGGTAGTCAACTAATTGTTGTACAAGTAAGCACGTATGATCATAGATATAGCAATCAGTTCACATTCAAACAAGCATGCACACAGATGTTAAGATAATACTCGTATTTTATTACTTGAAAATAAAATGTCAATACATGGAATTAAAGAGAAAAATAGACATCATTCAGATGGTAGAGTTTGCTGTTAAGTAACTGAAGGGTTTCAAGTGGGATTATTGGGAGCATCAAGAGCGTTTATAGCAGGGATTCGACAAGCATCTGCAAGATGTCCATACCTTTGGCAATTGGTGCACTGTCGGCAGGGTACTTGAGTTGGGTGGTGATACTGGCATGTGTCACACTTAGGTAGCTTCCCATTGTATTGTTTCTTATTGGGTGGGGCAGTGGTATCTATTGCAAAATTTCTGACCTTGTTCTTTCCGTTGGTTGAGGCCTCAGTTTTGATTTCAACGGCAGGTTGGGGAGTATCCTTTTTCTTTTCCCCTTTACGAGTCAGGGTTCCTGCCTTCACATGGTTATCTGTTAGGGTGGCAGCCAAACGCTTTGCTTCCTCCAAAGTAGCAGGGTTCCTTCCCCACACCGTGTCTTGAATCTGCATCGGTAAACCTCCAATGTATTTTTCGATCGCAATGGGCAAAGGGGTGACCTTGTGGGGTAGCAGTAAGCTAAGTTCGTGAAAACGAGTGTTGTAAGCAAGGTTTTCCCCACTGTCTTGAGCAAGATCATGAAATTCATCTTCCAGCTTCTTAATTTCATTACGAGGACAGAACTCTGCCTTCATAATGTCTTTAGCTTGATCCCAGGTTAAGGCTAGTGCAGCTTCAGCTCCGCGAGTGCGTTTTTCTTCATTCCACCAAGTGAGTGCTCATTTGTGAAGAACACTCATGGCATAACAGACTTTAAAATTGTTGGGGCACTCACTGTTGATGAAGGTATTCTCAATACCCTCAAACCATTGTAGGAGTCCTGTAGCTCCTTCTTCTCCACTGAATTTTGGGGGATTGCAAGAATTAAAGTGCTTAAGGGTACAGGCTGGAAGACCATTCCCGTTGTGATTTTCATTTCCATTCCCGTTGCCGTTTAACTGGATGACCTGAGCTAGTAAGTTGGGAACCAGAGTTGCGATTTGCTGTGCCATTTGTTGAGAAATGATTGCAGCCAGTTGAGCATCGACACCATTGTTGTTGTTGTGGTTAGTATCGTGGTTGTGGTTGTGATTGCTACTTCCTTCATCATGATTTTCACCACTGTTAAGACGAGAACTGCGACGTGGAGGCATGATCTGTAAGAGACACAGTGAAATGAATGAGATTATATAAGGAGTGTAATCATTTATTCATTTATTTAAAACGAATAAACGAAAACGTTGACTTATCAAAGATTCTAAATTCTAATAACAAATGAAGACGTGCTTTAGCCTATAAGTGAACACTCATCCCGAGAATTCCCAGGTAGGCATCCGGGTCCCTCATCTGATTGGGATATATGCGCAATGCCAGCCTAGACAGAAGACTCAGAATACAGGCGTTCACCCTTCCAGATTGCACGTGTTCGTTATTAAAATCTAGAACTTCGACGAGATCTCAAGGTCGTTCAGGTTAAACCTGGGGATTTTGTCCTATTAGTCTATGAGTAGGTCCTCTGACGGAGAGCAACCTTCTTGTAAGGATGAAAGTAGGGATATGAAGTAGGAGGGAGGTAGAGTATAGCAAGTAAAGAAGCAAGTACTGGTTAAATCCTATGGTTATAGACTAGATTATTTTTCTAATAACCTAATTCCCTATAACCATGGCTCTGATACCAATCTGTAACACCCCAACCGATGGCGGAAACATCGGGATATCACGTATTGATGATTGTTCAGTAGCTCATGGCGAATAATAAATGTCATTAAATAATTTAAATACGTTACATACAATTGTTCTACAAGAATTCGTACACCAAACTGAATAAAACTATGCACATATCTTCAAGCATTAAATCAATTCTTCAAGCAAGTAGAACCTGAAACATGTTAAGTTGAAAATATTTTGGGTCAACAAAAGTTGGTGAGAATTACATAGGTTTTGATAATAGAATAAAATTTGTTGTGCAATTCATGTGTCATGGCAATCTAGTCCATATGCGAAAACATACTAGAAGTAAATCGAGTGCATAATCAACCTTGTTGACTGTTGTAATTGTGGTACATCCCATACGCTCATGGTTCACTCGTTTATATTGCAGTAACAAACACCCACGTAACCTTTGTAGGAGGCACGTATCCGGGTGGGATTGTCAGTCCAATAGATCTATCAATGTATACCGTTTGGCTGATGTATGTTTATGCTAGAATTGTGCTTACCCTAGTCATGTTCAAGACATAATGCAACATAGAAAAACACATAGACACATTGATGATTGAATTGCATAAATGATGTTGTAACATGTTTCACCCCAAAAATGGTGATAAATAGAAAAGGGGCTATGTAAAACTCACCTTAGCAAAAGTTATCTCTTGAAAATAGTGTGTTGCCCAAATGTGTCAAGTATCACCCTATAATAAGGTAATAAATATGTCTAAGTCTATCTAGTCTACAAATGTATATGTTCTAGGGCTTCGAATTGGGGATAATTGCTCATTTGATTAATATTGAAAATATTCGACAATAAAGAGAAATTTAGTGAATAAATAACCAAAAGTCTTTTAATAAATTTTGAATTTAGAATGTTCACAATAATGTGTTTGAAGTATAAAAATAATTTTTATAAAATTATTTTCTTTAAAATAGATTTTTAAATCTATTTATTACAAATTGCCAAAATTTAACTTTAATATTTAAAAATACTAAAATTAAAGAGCTATTGTTTTAAAAATCATATTTCTGTTCTAAATATTTAAAAATAATTTGTATAAAATTTTGGTGCAAAAATAATAAAAATTGAATTTAATATGATTTAATTATGATTAAAACTGACAAAAATTGATTAAAAATATAAAATAAATGATTTTTCTGAATTAAAAATTATTTCAGTAAAGTTTAACATTGTACAAACTCAGGATAATTTTTGTAGGAATTTAAAAAATTGTTTTGATATTTTAATGGATTTTTATAAATATAATAGTATAAAATTGATTTAATTATTATAAATATCAAATAAATGAATTTCAGAAAACTAAAAATTGTAGATAAATCTTTTACATCAGATTTGATAAATATAATTTTTTTAGAATTTATAAAAAGGTTTTAATATTTATAAATGAATTTACAAGATTTAAAGATAATATATAAGTATAATTGGTTTGTTTAAAAAAAATGAAAAAGAAGTGGAAAAGGGCGCCCATGCCGGGACTCGAACCCGGGTGCCCTTGGTTACAAGCATCAGTCATAACCACTTGGCCTAGACCGGTGGTTGTGATTCATCTCAGTTTTTAAAATATATAACCACAATGCTAAATCAGATTTATCCCCAATTTCATACACATGAACCCTAGTTCTAGCAATAATCTGATTCACTCATCAATAGCCCAATTAATCATGGGGCTATTGATGAGTGATGGCCGATGTATAAAACCCACAGAAAAGATTAGACTTACAAGTCTGTTTCGTGCTCGATTGTTTGGTCAACCTTAAAGTCAAACTACGATCAAATAACGAGCTCAGATGATGATTCAGAGAAATTGGAGGTTAAGGAAGATGTATGAGCGAGTTGTAATGGTTCGAGAATGGCCAATTTATAGTGCTAAGCACTGGTTCGATGTTATGGTAAGGATTGACCGAGTTTTTAATGAGGGACACGTATATGGTTAATTGGCATCAATTGATGGATGTTAATCGTGCATCTTAGTCATACAAGGCCGGTAATCACGAGTCTTACCATAATTATATGATTGATTGTTAAATCAAAGGGATTGGTTAAAAAAAATTAACACAATCTGCTGCTGCTGCTGTTTCGCGAAAAATGAAGGAGAAACAGATCCATTTTAAAAAGGTGTTAAATAAATAAAGTTCCTACATATCATCACAATTAGCAACGTGGCTCAGTGGTTAGTGGTGTGGTGTGTTAAGCTTGAACCGGCTTGCTGCTCGGGTTCGAAACCCAACAGAGGCAAATCCCTTTTTTTTTTTTTTTTTTTTTAAACAGCAAGGGGGGGAGGAAGGTGTTTGGGCCGGGTTTCCAGATGGGCCGGACACTTGGGCTGGCACCTGTTGGGCTTCAGAAAAGGAACAAGGGGTTTGGGCTTGTCTACACTAATCAACTAATACATTATAGTTATTATGTATTATGTATTATTATTATTATTATTATTATTATTATTATTATTATTATTGTTATTATTATTATATACATATATATATACATATATATATATATAAGTTGGTCGGAAAAATAAAACTTAGGCACCTTATGAACGATAAAAAAAATAATAATATACGTATTAAACTTTGAAAATTTTTGCGATGTTACAAGTCTAAGAGTAGATCCAGTGATGGTGAATAATCTTGTAGGGGTTAAAGTAGAGATAAGAAGTAGGATAGAGAAAGAGAAAAGAAATAATGGTAGTAAATGGAAGTTGAATATTACTAAACAATTTACAATTTATCATACAATGTAATAAATACATAAGCTTGATTTACATAAACTAAGTCCAAAGCTCCTATGTGATCCAAGACTCGTACAACTTCCAATAGCAAATAAAACCTGAAACATGTTGAGTTGGAAAGATGGGGGGGTCAACTATAAATAGTTGGTGAGAATACATAGGTTTTGCATATAGTTGAAAACAATATGTTGTATAGCCATCATAGTTGAAGTATAATAATGAGTAATGATAGAATATGAGTCCGACATATAACAATGTGTCTTTTGTACAATCAAACCTTGTGTCGACTGAGACCTAACTCGCAAGTTAGTAAAAGTGTAACTGTTATCGATCATCCCTGAATTTATGCGGGGGGATGGGTTTGTCAGACCTATAGCGCTATAATCTAAACAGGCGGCTTGATCAATGTTAATGATTGTACTGTGTCTTTTTATTACAGTCAAATGATAGAATGAGTAAATGATAGTGTAATTGAATCACAAGTTTCAACAATGTAAGAATGAATAAATGATAGTGTATAAAATGTTTAAACATGTTTCACCCCAAAATGTAAAACAGAAAAAGGGGCTATGTAAACTCACATTCGCTAAGCTGAATTATCCTCTAAGCGTTGTAAATGTATGTGAGGCGAATCCCAAAGACTCAACAACGTAGCTAGTCCAATTTGAAGAAATAAGAAATCCAAAAAAAAAAAAAAGAATATCATGCTTCCAATTCGCCAATTACAAGAGCTTATAATCAAAGCTTCAATTGTAGAAGTAATAGACTATAGAAGAAAAGTATGAGGGAAAGTTTAATCCGGGATTGAAACAATCGATTTAGAGGTGGCAAGTGTAATGGTTCATAGGTGGGTTTTTATACTAGTTTTGGATTCAATTAGCCATTAAAATTGGTCAACACCATAAAGTAAGGTTTTATTATGAATTGACTATTTGACTAGGACTTTGACTGTTTGACTAAGACTTTGACTAGGACTTTGACCAGGGCTTTGACTACGACTTTGACTGTTTGACTAAGACTTTGACTAGGACTTTGACCAGAACTTTGACTATTTGACTTTCTTCGCAGACCGCGAGAACTAAAAAAATCAAATTTTCTAATTTAAATAAATTTTAAGTTCCGAACTTGTTTTCTTCAGTTTCTAAGTTGTTTTATGACCAAAGATTATGGGTTTTGAGTATCAAGGCCTGAAACATACGTGCTCGGGTGTAGATGTGAGTATAAAACGTGCAATACTTTTACTTATAAAAATTATAAGTTTTATTAAATTGTGACTTTTGGTCCTATTAAAATAGGAGGGTTAAAAACAAAAATTTTGAAATAGTTGAGGGACCAATTATGCACATTTATGAACAGTGAAGGGTGCAGGTTGTCATATCATGTTACATGTGTTTGGATCAGTGAGTGGAGGGTATGATGTTATGAGAAAGAGTATTAACCCTTTGATGGTTGCTCTAATCTTGAACATATGCTGGAACCACTCAGAGGTTTGAAGAACAAGAAGTTTCTGCTATATCCGAGATTCCTGCAGATGATATTTGATGAGAAGTATAAGAACTTGAGAAGAGATCCTACACAGATTGTTGTACAAGATCACATAAACCTGTTTGGTCATCTGATTAATCCAGGATATGTTGATCCAGGAAAGAATGAAGTTAGACATGCTAACAGTGATTCTGATGAAGATAATCCTTTATGTCGTGTTGATCCTGATGCTAAGAGAAAGCGACAAGTAATGAATGTCGGTGCCAAGACTGGAAAAGGGAAAGAAAAACAGGATGATGTAGAACCACCACAGAAGAAAGTTTCTAGAAGGAAGAAAAGTGTAGCCAAAAAGGGTTTACATTTGGGTGATGAAGTGTCTGTTGATTCTGAAGAGACATAGGAAGATGAGAGATGGGATTCAGAGAATGAGACTGTTAAGAGCACCACGCCCAAGGCCACTGTGGCTGGTGAGTCTAAAAGTCTTAACAAGTCTGTAGAAGAGCAAAGGACAAAAAATCCCATTACATTGGATGAGATTGATGAAGGATTGGGATTGGGATCCGAAGATTTTGGAGGATCGCCAAAGACAGGAGAGAAACAAAAAAAGACTTTGTATAAGAAGAAAGAGAAAGTTGTGAAGCCATTGGAGAAAAGAGCTACTGATCTACCATTACATCCCCAGCAGCCAAGAAACAGAAGACATCATCTGCTGCTGAGCATACTGATCTACCAACAGATGCATTTAATGATGCTTTGGATAGAGTGTTGAAAAAGTTGAAGAAATGAAAGATTCCAGAAGCAGAGATTGAACAGCTAACCAGAAGCTTGCAGATATGATGAAGATCATAAATCAGCAACAAGCAGAGATTGAATAGTTGAGAAGTAATGACAGGAAGATGTTAGATGTTGTTGAATCGTCACATGAAAATCATGAAGCTCTGGAAGCAAATATTAAACAACTTCAGAAAGAGAACAAGAAGTTGTTAAAGCATGAACAGAGAAACACTAGAAGGTACATTACTATGAAAGAGGAGAACAAGAAGATGAAAGCAGACAACAAGAGTATGAATAATCTGATAAAAGATTTGTACTCTAAAGCTCCTCAACTCAAGCTGGTGAAGAAGATAAAGAACGTGATGAGGAGGAAGTTGATTTTGAACCATCTGATGAAGAAGAAGAAGAAGAGGATGATGAGTTGAATGAGGATGCCGGTGATGCTCCTAAAAAGAAGAAGAAAGATGATGGTGATGATGATGGTTCAGGAGATGATTCGGGTGAACGTAATAGCTCTGCTAATTCTGATAGTGATGATGATGATGATGACACTAACAAGTATAAGTGTGAGAAGAGAGGATCGGGAAAGGACACAGGAGAATCCAGTTCGAAAGCTCCTGGTGGCAGTACTGACGATGATAATATCTTCTGGAACGAGAAGTTAAAAGCCTTATCTGAAGATGACAAGAATTTATATCGCCAGATGTTGACTGACAGAGTCTGGACTATAGAAATGACTGGCAGGTTTCCAGAGATATTTGAGTCAAACGATATGCGTTTTGAGTTGGAGTAAAATGATCCTGATTTAGAAGACGGAGAAGTTTCGCAGCCATGTCGAAAGAGATATTGGAGGGACTGGCAAAACAGGTTGGTAAATCTCTGGATGAGTTGATGAGTGAGTATCAGATTCCTAACATACCTGAGAAGCTAACCGTCCAAAGACTGAAGTTCAAGGTAGCTTTTACAAATTCCATAATGAGTTGTTTAAAGGCAAACCTCTCGGCTGGAAGTACTTGAGACAGCTGAAATGTGTCGTAGTGAAATGGGAGAAAGGAATTCTGTACTTTGACAGATTCCATGATATTAAGACACTACCATACTGGGCTGTTCAAGATATCTGCACACATGAAATGTCAGGTGCTTCAGTGAACGATCATCTTGTTTACATTGCAGATCGTATGGCGAGAGAGAGAGCAGAACGAAGTGGAATGTGTTTACTCCACAGTATCCGAAAAGGATAGTTCATAAGAAGGAGTTAGATGAGATAACAGGATTGCCTAAGGTGACTTTGAAGTATAAACCACCAAAAGTGTTGAAACATATTCCTTTGATGCAGATTCCCCAACACTTTTCAAAGGATTTCATGTGGTGGTATTATGATTGGAAGACTACAGAAGCTATTATCGTTCTGAAGGATGATTTGAAGGATTTCAAGAAGATTCACATTTTTGACCCAATGTGGTTAATCAACTGCTCGCACGAAGATATTATCATGCTTTATTATAATCCAATCTATTGCGAAGCGAAAGATAGTGAACAAGAAGGCAAATACCAACGTGTGGTATTCTTATGCTTTGCATGGGATGTGAATGTTGGGTGTGACTTCGACAAGAAACTGGGGAAGTTTGTAAAGATTTAGAATGTTGAAAAGAAAAGGCTGAAACAAACTAATGAACCAGTGATGACTAAAGAACAAAAGGCGTTATTGCGTATCAAATTGATGAACAAGACGATGGACGAAGAGCGAAGACTCAAGCAATTCAAGCAATAGTCGAGGGGGAGTTTGTAGATGCATATATTGCGCCTAATGCTATTCAATTGCGAATTTCAAGTTGTTTTGTTATTTGTCGAATGGTCGAACGTGGAAAAGCAAACGATCGAAGGTAGAATCAGAAGGTCGAAGGAAACACTAGGAGGTCGAATGTAATATTGTTTATGTATATGTCCAGATTCGCCCACATTGAACGGTCAAACCTGCACATTCGACCAAGTTGTTTGGGCGAATGTGCAGGTCTATATAAGGCCATCTTATTTTTCGAATGTAAACTTTTGGTCATTTGTTTTCCCTCCCAGTGTGTGTTTCTCCCTAGGGTTATTATAGAGTCTGAAACCAAGTTTAATCATTATAAACAAAGTTTTGAAGTGTAATTGATTATCTAATTGAATGAAATGATTATGTTTATGATGATTTCTGTGTTTTGCTAGTTTTATTATCATACAAACTTTGTATGCGCGTAGGATCATCTTAACAACAAAGATATTGATCAAACAAGTTCAATTCAGGTGCGGAATCCCTAAATTGATCACAAAATGATAATAAAACTAGCAAAACATAGAAATCATCATTAACATAATCATTTCATTGATAATCATAATCATCTACACATCAAAAAGGTTGTTAATAATGATAAAACACGTTTACAGACTCAAAATATAACCCTAGGGAGAACACACGCAGGGAGGGAAAACAAAATGACCAAAAGTTACAGTTCAAAAACTGATTCAACCTTATATAGACCTGCACATTCGCCCAATTGAGTTGGTCGAATGTGCAGGTTCGACCATTCGACATGGTCGAACCAAGACACTATAATCTATAATTCTTCCTTCGACCTCCCTGATGCTCCTTCGACCATTCTTTCTACCTTCGACCGTTCAATATTCTTCATTCGACCGTTCGACTATTAACAAGACACTTTGTAATCCGCAATCCAATAGCATTAGTCGCAATATATGCTTCTACAAACTCCCCCTCGACTATTGCTTGGATTGCTTGAGACTTCGCTCATAGTCCATCGTCTTGTTCATAAGCTTGATGCACAATAACGTCTTCTGTTCCTTAGTCATCACTGGTTCATGAGTTTGTTTTGGCTTTGACATTCTCATTCACTTGTGAAGATGAAGCACCTTGAGAACCCTTTGGTGACCAATACTGTTCCAAACGTTTCAAGATCTGGATTTGAGATTTTGGTGTCTCAACCGGTTTCTTTACTTCGTCTTAAATGAAATTTTCTTGGTTACCTTCTCTGATTTAACAAAGACACGTCCAACTGTTGGTTTGACAGCATGTTTAACAGGAACCTTTTTCTTGCCAACAGTTGTGTTCACCATTGGTTTCTTAAGGGGTTTTTCAATTGCTATCCGGTTACGACGGTCATATGTCATCGGAGGATTTTCCCTCTTTTGAAAATATCTGCTTTGATTATAAAAAGGTGCAGGTTGAGGGACAAGTCATCTTTGTGGATAACAATGATTATCGACTGGAATCTGGTATGTCTGCTTCATTTCCACCTCGTGCCTTTTGTGCCTAACATACGGGCAGTGAGCAAGTAAATGCCCTGTCTCCCGCATTTATAACACACACGATACTCCTCAAAGTTTTTCTTGGCATTCGACTTGGCATATGTAGTGATAGGATATTGACATCCACACACTTCCTTCTAAGACTCTCAGGAGCTGGGTCCTTGGAGTAAGTCGGCTCAAGAAAACTGTTAGCCTTATTCTTTGGCTTGATAAATTCTATGACATGAACTTTTGGTTCTTTTGGAATATCCAAGTAAATTCTTTCTAAAACCTCTGGAGGTACATCATTTGTTCGCTCATGCTTTGGGAACCAAATGGTACTCTCCTGCCAAATCTTTTCAATTTTGAATAATTCGCAAATTTGATTGGATATTCTTCGTCAGACATTATCTTATCGGATCCAATCATCCGATAGAAAAACTTGACAGGTTTATCACTTTGATTGTTCTTTTCAACAGGTTTAATTGATTGATTCGCTCGATGAAAGTTAGCCATGGGATGCACAATCTGAGACGGTGACACAGGTTCGTTTGTAATTATGTGATTTTCAACAGGAATATCACACACCTTCTCAGATTTTTCATCCTTAGAGTCGGAATCATCAGTTACAGCAACTACACCTTCATTGTTTAGTTCCAAAATTGGTCGAACATCAGAATTTGGGTCTCCCACACTAGAAGTGTTCGACTCATCATCTGATGGCGAGTCAGACTTAACTGAGCTCTCCGGTGTTATTGAATGCAGAGTATGGTTTTCAAATAACACTGGAAATGGGACAGCCTTGTAGTTTGCACTACTAGACTGTGAAGGCTCCTCAATGATATGATCAACAACATAAGCAATATGCTTATAACTCTCAAGTTTCTTATTCACTTTTTCTGCAAAGAACTTGATGGTAGCCATTTCAAGTTTTGTATTTTCTAAATCATTAATGTCGTTGTTAATGGCTAGTTGTTTCAAAGATAAAGTCTTTTTGAGTTCTGAAATGTGTTTCTTGTAACCATCAAGCACTCTGTAAAATTCACGTGCTTCTTTCTGATACGATTGACAATTGATCTTAGCACCCTCAAGCTGAACCCTGAGTTGCTTATTATCCTCTGTCAATCGATCACATGCACCACAATACTTCTCACTATTCATATCAAGATTAGATTCAAAACTTACCTGCTTAGGAGGCTCTGTCATCGCCATCAGCGCAAAGTGTGCTTCCTTACCAGCGAAAAACTTTGAATAATCAATTCTGGTACAAGCATCATCCACCATGCATGATTTGCGGGTCATCAGAAAGTCAGCTTCAGCAAGCAATTGGTCGATATCATCATCCAGTGAGTTAACACTAGTTTCAGAATCAGAATCACTCTCATCATAATAAGCTGAATCATACTGTTCTGGCACATCAGATACAGAGTCAAGAATCAAACCCGATTTCTTCTCTACACAATCATCACTTTCTTCACTCAACTCCTCGATTTTCACTTCAGACATCTTTTCAGTCACTATCTCCTCTTCAACACATACCGGCTCATCCAAGTCCATTTTCTGTGCAACACATGCCACATTACCAGTGGTAATCTCCTCAACACCCAACTGCATACCCGTCTAATCAAATCCCTCATCTTTCTGTATCACCAAGGCCTGATTTTGGTTATCTGATTGTGTTTGTGTGTTTGGTGTAGAAATAGGAATGATTGTTCGATTTGAATTTTGTGGTGTTTGGTTTTGGTTCTAGTTTTGTGTAGTGGTTTGTCTAACAGTTTTGTTTTGTGAAGTATTTTGTCGGTTTTGATAGTTATTTTGTGGTTGAAAGCTTGAAATATTTGGACTTTGGTAAGATACCTGATTTTGGGTTTGATGGTTTTGGTAGTTGGTGTTGAAAGGATTTTTGTTTCCCTCCTGTGCTGGCTATGTACATTCCCTCTTGAGGTGACCTTTCCTACCACAATTGAAACATGTCACTTTGGCTTTGTAAAAGCCATATGTGGTGTTTGGAGAAGTAGAAAGATCAGTTCGGCCAGTCTTTTCAATGAATTCAGTAGCTCTCCTCATAACGCTAGTAAATGCCCACTGGATATCAATGAGCTCCATCTCTTCTTTGTCAATTTGTGCGTAGTCTTCACTGGTTATGTTGTTGTTACCAATTTGACTAGCAACCAGCCCATTATAAGAAGGTACCATAGCCGACACCAATGCTACATGTTGCTGTGCAATGTCAACAGTAACATTGTTCAAGTTCGAGGTCTCCAGCACAATTGGGCTCTGATTAGATTGAGTTTGGTTTATTTGTGTTTGATTCATTTGAGGAATATAAGATTGTTGTTGAGGTTGGTTTAGATTAGCAGAATAACAAGCTGCTTGTTGAATTGGTGAAAATGGTGGGATAAAAGTTGTAGTAGGATATGATGGTGGGGTATAAGATGAAGTTTGAGCAAGGTAATTGATGGGTGTTTTGGATGGTTCAACATGGCTAGAAATGCACGCAATGTGTGGAGCAACATTTGAACTAGAACTTGAACTAGCAAGAGATGAAGATGCACTACCATGATATAGATCTGGATTCTGAGGAACTTGAGCTCTTTTCGCCTTCCTCTTTTCTTCCATCTCTTTATTCTCAAGCTTCTGGATAAACTCGTTGATGGTCCAGTATTAGTACGCATCCTTTTCCTTCAGTACCTCGATATGTTGATTCCAGTATGGTGGCAACGCATCAGCAAATTTGTCCACCAGCTCTGACATCGGAATGTTAATCTCATAGCTTGAAAGCTCGGTCAATAAGTGACAATACCTTGGAATCAACTCCTTCAGCGTCTCATTACCCATATAGCTGAAGTTCTCAAACTCTTTCCTTAATTCCTCCATTCTCAACTTCCTCGTCTTCTCATTCCCATCATGACGATTTCTTAACATGTCCCACAACTGTTTAGAAGTGGTGACCCAAACTGATGTAAGAGATCAGTATTAATGGCCTGGGACAGTTGGGAAAACGCCTTCTTTTCCACAGCAAATTTCTTTTTCTCATCCTCAGCAAGACTTTCCAACGGAATTGGCTCACCCGTGTTCTCCAAGATCGGAGCAACATAACCCTTAGCAATCATTTGCCAAGCTTCTGTTGACTAGACTTTGAGCAGCTACTGACCAAGGATCCATTATTATCTGCTGTTGTGGAGTTGTATTAGGTCGTGGTGTTGTAGGAAAATTCCACATATCGCTTTGAAAATGATTAAACACGAAACGATTAGTAAAATTTTATAACAGTTTCTACGTTCGACCCTTTTGAATGATCGCGTGGTCGAATGGGAAAATTAGTCCACGTTCGACCGTTTGATAAAGTTCTAATGTAGAAAATAACAAACTCAGTTCACTTTCGACCGTTTAAATCCACGTTCGACCACTCGATTGGTCGAATGTACCCAATAAGGTCGAATGAACAATAACACACTAAAACTTTCTAGGTTCGACCAAATAACACTCCACGTTCGCCCAAATAATCCTTGGTTCGACCAAATACTCTCACTTTCGACCAAATCTCCCTAGGTTCGACCCTTCATGTTTGAAAAACGGTTATTCTTTAAAAATCAGTTATTTTGATCAAAAATTTTCAAATGTTGATGAAATTTGATGAACTTATGCAGGTTTTGCTTCGGATTAGATTTGGAACAAGTTTAACAAAGAGAATTTTGAGTTTTATCCATGAAAACAAGTTTAAATCAATCAATTTAACACCAAATTCAGTTTATCAATGAAAAACAGAAAGTTTTGATCAAAATTGGGTCCAAATCAGCTGTAATATTATCAATTTGTGGTTGTTTGATCCAAATGGCTCTGATACCACATTGTATGCGCGTAGGATCGTCAAAACAACAAAGATAATGATCAAACAAGTGCAATTCAGGTGCGGAATCTCTGAATTGATCACAAAATGATAATAAAACTAGCAAAACACAGAAATCATCATTAACATAATCATTTCATTCATAATCATAATCATTTACACATCAAAATGGTTCTTAATAATGATAAAACACGATTACAGATCCAAAAAAATACCCCAAGGGAGAACACACGTAGGGAGGGAAAACAAAAATGACAAAAAGTTACAATTCAAAAACTGATTCGACCTTATATAGACCTGCACATTCGCCCAATTGAGTTGGTCGAATGTGCAGGTTCGACCATTCGACATGGTCGAACCAAGACACTATAATCTATAATTCTTCCTTCGACCTCCCTGATGCTCCTTCGACCATTCTTTCTACCTTCGACCGTTCTATATTCTTCATTCGATCGTTCGACTATTAACAAGACACTTTGTAATCCACAATCCAATAGCATTAGTCGCAATATAATCCAATTGCAATAGTCGCAATATATGCATCTACAGGTCGAATGGAAATCAATGGTTCGAATGGAAACACAACACGTTCAGAATGAAGAACAAACACCTCGTTCAACCTAAAATCCCACTGGATTGAACTAAAAACCACTGATACGACCCAAAAATCTCACTGGTTTGACCTAGAACTTTTTTATTCGACATGGCCCATTTGAAAAACGGTTTTTTCTACAAAAATCAGTTAATTTGATCTGAATTTTTCAAAAGTTGATGGATTTCGATGATATTAATCAGGTTTTGCTTTGGATTTGATGGAGATCAAGTTTTGTGAAAGAAATTTTGATTTTATCCATAAAAACAAGTCTAAATTAATCAGTCTGCATCTTCATGCAATGTTCATGCAAAACAGAAAAATTTTAGGTCTTTTTGATGAAAAATATGTTCGAAAACTATCAATTTGCAGTGTATGATTGAGCAAAGATCTGATACCGCTTTGCATAGGACCGGATTGTAAGAAATCAACTATAAAATCATACAAGTAGAGCAATTTAGGTGCGGAATCCCTAAATCACATGCAAAATGATAGTACACAAATCAGAACACGTAAAGATCCATTTTAATAATCATCTTCATTGATAAACAATTGATTACAATCAATAAAATCTTAGTTTACAATGAAAACACACTTTCAGAAAGTTGTAGACACACCTATGAAAACACACACAACACCTAGACCGAATGACCAAGATTTTTTTTTTTTGCAAAACAAAACTCAAAATATATATAGAGGGCTTCATTCGACCTTTGCAGAGGTCGAATGGCCTCGTTGGACCCTTTCAGAGCTCGAACCAACCAAACATACATAAAAAAACTTTCATTCGACCTAGATGTTCTCCATTCGACCCCACGTATGGTCGAATGGCCTTCAGAATCTTCAAAACTTTAATGATAAACGCCATTTCTTGTTTAATACAAAGCGATAGTCACGTTTATGCACCTACAAAATACATGTAACAAATATTGTAAATGCTTGAATTTGAGGTACAATAGAAACAATAAGAGAATTTATTATTCAATAATTTGAAACCAACTGCAAAATAGATAATGTGAACAAAAAAAAAAAGTAAGAGTTTTCTTTATTAAAAAAATTGGGGAAAATGTACAATGTTACAGTCTCTCCTACTTTTGAAAACTTCATCCCAAAGTTTATTTTAAAAAGAAACATTTGAATAGTGTTGAGGATAGTTAGGGTGACTATGGTTCAGAGTAGGGTAAGAGTTTAAGGAATGTATAAGATGACCATAAATGCTAGATGGACTACCAGATAACTAGGGTTTGTTATTGGTCCGACCCCCAATCTCGTTTTCGATGCATCGTTAGTGTTTTTATATTGGGTGTACCGCAGCTAACCCACCACACCTCCGATACTTCACAAACGTACTAGGTATCTACCCAAAACCTTGATAGAATTTCACAATACCATAACGTACCTGTAAATTCATGATTATGTTCCGGACCGCAATCACAAATTTACCTTACATTAGGGTTTTGTGTCTTTCTACGACTCGAAACAAACATGTGTAATAATGCATAACCACCTTGCGATTAAATCTTTGTATTTAATGAATCCTTGTATCAAATTGCATGTTCAATGAATCCAAACATAAGTCCAACTGTTGAGCAGGTAAGAAGTGTAACACCCCAACCGATGGCGGAAACATTGGGATGTCACGTATTGATGATTGTTCAATACCTCATGGTACTAAATGAAAGTTGAATAATATTAAACAATTTACAATTTATCTTACAAGTAAAGATTACAAAGGTTGACTTATATAAACTAGGTCCAAGCTCCTACGTATTCCAAGACTTGTACAACTTCCAATAGCAAATAAACCTGAAACATGTTAAGTTGGAAAGATGGGGGGGTCAACTATAAATAGTTGGTGAGAATACATAGGTTTTAGCATGTAATAGAAAACAATATTTTGTACAACAATCACAGTTGAGATATGTCAATGATTAATGTAAGAGTATGAGTCCGACATGTAACAATGCGTCTTTTGTACAATCAAACCTTGTGTCGACTAAGACCTAACTCGCAAGTTAGTAAGAGTGTAACAGTTATCGATCATCCATGAATTTATGCGGGGGGATGGGTTTGTCAGACCTATAGCGCTATAATCTAAACAGGCGGCTTGATCAATACTAATGATTGTACTGTGTCTTTTTGTTACAGTCAAATGATAGAATGAGTAAATGATAGTGTAATTGAATCACAAGTTTCAACAATGTAAGAATGAGTAAATGATAGTGTATAAAATGTTTAAACATGTTTCACCCCAAAATGTAAAACAGAAAAAAGGGCTATGTAAACTCACCTTAGGTGCATAATGAGTTCGTGCGTTTTATTGAGCGTGCAAACACTTAGTAATAATGCCTTGGAAAACTCGGAACTAGCTAGAGGAGATAATGGTAGATGAAAACTTTAGTATATGGGAGATGGGATAATAATGTTCTTTTTTTTTTTTTTTTTTTGAATGGTATAAAGAGTTGAATGGTAGGCTATAGTATTTATAGTGTATAATTTGGAGTTGTAATTAGGTATTACTTTGACTAGGCTAGAATTTAGGAACAACTTTGACTTGACTAGAAGACCATATTTACTAACACTTTGACATGACTAGGAGACCATATTTACTAACACTTTGACTTGACTTGACTAGGAGACTACGTTTGACTTTTCAGGTTTGACTAAGGGACCTTGAAAGGGTTTAAGTTTAATTGGTTTTAATTAACATCACAAAACACCAAATGGTGTAGTGGTTTGTGTGGTGTGGTTAAGGTTTAGCCCGCCAGGGACTCAGGTTCGAATCCTGACACAGGCAAACATTTTTTTAACGTTTTTAAATCAGAATTTTTAATACAATCCAATTTAATATTGATTATAAGTCATTATTTAAACAAAAAAAAATTAACAAAATGGATGGTAAAGATACTGTAAACATGAATCGGATGAATAAACGATGGAGTTCTATATATATATATATATATATATATATATATATATATATATATATATTTAAAGAAAATTTGTGTGATGTTACAAGAAGACCTCTACCAGTTAGTGACTAGGAACCTTTACCGATTGTTGAGTAGGTACAATGGCCTCTACCATCCGTTGAGCAGGTTATTAAAATATCTACCGACTGTTGATCAGACGTGATGACCTCTACCAATCGTTGAGCAGGTTATTAGAAACTCTACCAACTGTTTTGCAGGAACTTCATCCTCCATCAGTTGTTGATTAAATGTACAATTGTTTCAGAGCTCCCACATAAGTTGCAAATTGATAATACATATATGTAAGCAAGTTTGTAAATGCAACAAGTATCAAGTATCAAGTATAGTATGTGAGTTGTAATTTTATTGCCCTAGACAAGTTTAATGGGTCTAGGTGTGAATATAGCAATTAGTTCATATTCATCTAGGCATGTTTTAAAGTGTCATGAATAATCATATATTCAAATATACTAGATAACTAAACTCTCATGTAAGAAGCAACGATATTCAATACTAAGATTTATCATTCCAATCAAAATGGGTCATTACATAGAATTCAAAAGTAAATAACATTCTAATAGTAGGAGCTTGTCATTGGGTAGCTGGAGGGTCTTGTTCTCGGTTTAAGTTAGGACATCGGTTACAGAAGTGGTTTGGATCTCCACATTCATAGCACTAGCCATAATTGTATCTGCCGGGACGATTAGGATTAGCATCCTGGGAAGGAGTGGTTAGTTGGTTGGCATTGGGGTTTTGGGCTTCATGACATCTGTTGATCAAATGGCCATACCTTCCACAATTTGTGCATAAGCTACATGGCGAAACGGCGAAACGGTGTTACACAAAGGAAAGTTTCTCGCATAAGGTTTCTTGTTAAAAGCTTATGTAGTAGAGTTTCTTTGGTTCTCAGGAGTGGGGTTCGCATCAAAATCCCTGGTCTTGCTCTTCTAGTTCTCAGTAGTTACTGTGGCTACAACACTTGCTTTCTCACCTTTCCGAAATAAGGTCTCGTTCTTCACGTGATTGTCAATTAAGGTAGCTGCTAGACGCTTAGCCTCTTCTAGGGTAGCAGGGTTCCTTCCCCACACCGTGTCCTGAATCTGCATGGGTAAGCCATCAATATATTTTTCGATAGCAATAGGTAGGAGAGTGACTTTATGTGGTAGTAATAGCCTTAGCTCATGGAAACGGGTGTTATAGGCGAGGTTTTCTCCACTATCCTGGATGAGAACGTGAAACTCGTCTTCCAATTTCTTAATTTCATTACAAGGGCAGAATTCGGCTTTCATGTTGTCTTTGGCTTGATCCCAAGTCAAGGCTAGCGCGACTTCAGCTCCGCGAGTTCATTTTTCTTCATTCCAGCACGTGAGTGCCCACTTTTGCAGAACACTTATAGCATAGCGAACTTTAAGGTTGTAAGGGCACTCACTATTAATGAAGGTATTTTCCATACCTTCGAACCACTGTAGAAGACTAGTGGCTCCTTCATCTCTGCTGAAATTGGGAGGGTTGCAGGTGTTGAATTGCCTTAGAGTACAAACAGGGTTTCCGTTCCCATTGTTGTTGTCGTTTCCATTTTCGTTTGTTATCTGGACTACTTGGCAACAAGGTTAGGGAGGATTGTCGCAATTTGTTGTGTCATCTGTTGAGAGATGATCGTTGCAAGATGAGAATTGCCAGGGTTACCGTTGTCCTGATCGTTTTTGTTATTGTTGTTGTTGTTGTTGTTGTCATTGTCATCACTGTCGCTGTTGTTGTTGTTGTTGCGAGTGTTGCAACGAGGAGGCATTTTCTAAAAGAAATACAATGAAGATTTCAATGAGACATAGATTAGAGTAATGAGATATAATGAGGAGTGTAATCATTTATTCATTAATTAAAATGAATAACGACAATGTTGACTTATCAAAGCTTCCAGATTTGAATAATGACATGCTTTTAGCCCCGCTTATGGTTGTACGCATATAATGTATATATGTGTGGCCCTAGGTGGCAAAAGTAAAGTTACATTAATTTTAATGTGATTTTACTAATTTCGTGAAAATAACGTTAAAAACTACGATGGTTAATCTTGCATCTTGTGGTGGCATTGATAGCCAAAAGACAAGGGGTTACATGCACCAATCGGACTTTTCCCGATTGCTAAGTGTTATGTGCCTTATGTCCAAGGCTTGATACAAAACCACTATCAAGCCGAGGGTCTCACTAGAAGCAGCCTCTCTATTCCCATGGGGTAGAGGTAAGGTTGTCTACATCTTACCCTCCTCAGACCCTACCATAGCTTTGCTATTAGTGGGATTAACTAAGTATGGTGATGATGAATGAAGACATGCTTTAGCCTATAAGTGAACACTCATCCCACGAATTCCCAGGTAGGAATCCGGGTCCCTTGTCTGATTGGGATTTATGCGCAATGCCAGTCCCAGACAAAAAACTCATAATATAGGCATTCACCCTTCCAGATTGCACGTGTTCGTTATTAGAATCTAGAACTTTGACGAGATTATCAAGGATGTTCGGGTTAGAACATGAGGAGTTTGTCCTATTATTCCAAGGGTAGATTAGGATTACAGCATTTGACAAAGAGTAATCATCTTGTAAGGGCTAAGGTAGGAATAAGAAGTAGGATGGAGATAGAGAATAGAAACAAGTAGAGTTGCAAGTAAGAGGAGCAAGTATTGGTTAAAATCCTAGGGTTATAGACTAGATTATTATTCTAATAACCTAATTCCCTATAACCATGGCTCTGATACCAATCTGTAACACCCCAACCGATGGTGGAAACATTGAGGTGTCACGTAGTGATGATTGTTCAATAGGTCATGGTACTAAATGAAAGTTGAATATAATTAAATTATTTACAACTGTAATACAAATTAATGATTACATAAACTTGATTCATATAAACTAGGTCCAAAGCTCCTATGTGTTCCAAGACTTGTACAACTCCCAATAGCAAGTAAAACCTGAAACATGTTAATTTGGAAAGATGGGGGTCAACTATAAATAGTTGGTGAGAATACATAGGTTTTAGCATGTAATAGAAAACAATATTTTGTACAACAATCACAGTTGAGATATGTCAATGATTAATGTAAGAGTATGAGTCCGACATGTAACAATGCGTCTTTTGTACAATCAAACCTTGTGTCGACTAAGACCTAACTCGCAAGTTAGTAAAAGTGTAACTGCTTTCGATCATCCGAGAATTTATGCGGGGGGATGGGTTTGTAATACCTATAGCGCTATAATCTAAACAGGAGACTTGATGAATGTTAATAATTGTACCATGTCTTTTTGTTACAAGTCAACATGAATCAACAACTTTCAACATGATGAGAATGAGTAATTGCGAATGTATCCAAAATGTTTAAACATGTTTCACCCCAAAAATGTAAAATAGTAAAAAGAGGGCTATATAAACTCACCATGTTTGCTATTCTTGAATATGCATAAAATGTTGACAAGAAAGGTAAGCAAGATCACGAAGTATTATCCTATTCAAATAACAGACAGTTTAGATTGGAACCTAATTGAGGTTATGTTGTCTAGATCAAAACCATTCAAGGGTTTCTATTTGGGAATCAACGATTGTTTAATATTTAATTAAAACATTTGTTAATTAAATAAATAAGAGAAATTAATAAAAAAAATTATTAAAAGGAATTTTTATGTAAATTTTGGTAAAGGGTTGTTGTACTAAATAATGTAGTTTGAAAATATTTTTTAATTAATTATTTTCATAGTTAATGTTTATATAATAAATTATCACATAATAATTTGAACATGTTAATAATATTAAAAAAATACTAATGTTCACAAAATTCATAAAATAATCTTATTTTTCTGACCTAAATTATTGGAAATAATTTATGTTAAATTTTGGGGAAAAAATAATGAAAATTGGATTAATATTTAATTTATTATGATTAAAATAGGTTTAATTACTTAAAAATAAATAATTACAGCTTTTATTAAAAAAACAGATTTATAAAGTTTATAACATTATAAACTTAAAGTAAATTTTTCAAAATTTATGAAGGTATTTTAGTATTTTTCTTATTAAATTTAATGTATGTACATGTTGTTCGAAAATAATTAATATATATGTTAAATAAAATATTATTAAGAAAATAAATATTTTATAATAAAGTTTATAAGTTAAACAACCCAATATAACTTTTATAGAATTTATAAACTAGTTTTTGATATTTTAAACGATATAAAAGTTTAGAATTCAACATGTATATATATAAATATAATATGAAATAAACAATTAAAAAAAATCCATTTCAATCGTAAATGCCAAGCAGGCTCTAGGCCATTTGGTTGGATGGTTGTGTTAAGGATGTAACCCGGCTAAGGAGCCAAGTTTGAATCTTGCTAGACCTCCTTATTGTTATTATTTTTTGAACTCAAGACTTCAAGAAAGAAAAGAACAAAAAAAGAAAGGAGACAGACAATATTCGAAACCGCGCCTGTCCACGATCCAACTCATGGCATTCACCAACTGATCTATAGTTACATTGATGTTTTAATCTGTTTTGAAAACCTTTTTAACCTTAAACTCATAAGTTCATTTTCCCCAAATAAAGAAACATCAAACTCTAGAATTTTAATCAGATAAAAAACGACATTACAACGTAATTAACCATAGGGGTTTTGTCTAAATAATGCCGATTAACATGAATAAACAAGGAATCGAACCATACCAATCGAAATGCTTCTCAAACGCGAGTCAACCAAATTGTCAAAGTGAGCTTGATTCACGAACCAGAAGAAATTTGGGTGTGAATTCTGTGTGATAAAGGGGTTTTCGGCTAGTTCTGAATGGAGGAGAAAGATCAATTTATAATGTTTTGCTCTAAAATAATCGAATTGGAAACGTTGACCAAACTTAAACATAAACGCGTTATTTTGCTTAATGGAATGATTTGATGAAATTGAGAGCTGGAAATGATGAGGATGATTATGTCGGTCGTGAATCAATCACCATTGTTACCAAAAATAGATTTTAGGCGCATCAATTTGAATCAAAGTGTTGGTTGTTTATGGGTTTTAACTTTCCATACATTGATCAAAATATGATTAAATACTATTCATTTTAGAAAAAAAGACACAAACACCAGACTTGGTGCAGTGGTTTATGTGTGTTAATGAAAAGCATTGTGTCTTGGGTTCGATCCCTGTCCAAGACAAATATTTTTTTTACAATTTTAATGTTTCTAAAATATTATATTTCACTTATATTTCAATAAATTAATAAAATATATGTAACAAATATTGTAAATGCTAGAATTTGAGGTACAATAGAAATAATAAGAGAATTTATTATTCAATAATTTGAAACCAAGTGCAAAATAGATAATGTGAACAAAAAAAAATTAAGAGTTTTATTTATTCAAAAAATTGGGGAAATGTACAATGTTACAGTAATCGGGGAACATGTACAATGATACACATGATGGCCTGATTCGCTAGCTCTGCGGCAAAACGGGTGAGCTTAAGGCCGATGCGCACGCTGAGGGTCAGACTAGGGCTGCCATCATCGAGCACCTCACCAGCCTGCGAGCGTGATTGGATGAGGCTGAGCGTGGATGCATGGAGGCCGAGAATGGACAGGTCGAGAGGATGAGAGTCGCCGTGGGCGCTCTAGTTGTTGCATTTCCCCCACCTTCTCAGTAGTTTAGTTGTGGTTGTATGTTTTTATAGTTTGTGGTTCTTGTACCTTATCCTAGCCAGTGGTAGTATCTTTTGGGTTGTTTCGTTTTATGACTTGTATTGGGCCAGGTGTGCCCCACTTATTTTCTATTTCTACTACAAAACTATGTATCAGAAACAAGTTAATGAAATGATGATATTATGGTTTATTGGTTTGTTCTCTATTGCCTGTTTATATTCTAGTTTATTGGTTGTGTGGTTGTGTATAGTTATCATTGCATGCGATAGTTATGTGATTGTGTATGTTATGGTTATTGTGGATATCATGGTTGTTTATTCATGTGCATATGATTGGCAATATTATCGATAAATATGTGTCTTATTCCTTTAATATGATGTATTAGAAAGAAGTCATGCCGCCTAGAAGAAAACCCCACAATACCGAGGACAGCACGTTCCTTGCTACGTCTGAGAAGCTATCCCGTGTGATTGCGCAGCACGATGCACACCGCGTAGACTCCAGTGGTGGATCTGGTGGAAATGGCTGGCGAAGGACTAGTGACAATGATAATGGTAAAATATCGATTTGCTATTCTTTCTAAAGCCTTGTATCACTTTGATGTTATTGATGATGTCTCATTATCTATGACACAAAAGCTGAAAACCCGGTACATGGATGTTCCAACAAAACTTTCATGACTTGTAAGCCATGGAAGTTTCATGGGTCTGAAGGAGCAATCGGTATTTGTCATTGAATCGAGAAGATGGTGCCTGTCTTAGATATTAGTGGATGTGCTGAAGATCAGAGGGTCAAGTATGCTACCTGCACCTTCCAAGACGAGGCGCTAGCATGGTGGAATATGCAACTTCAGATTCGGGGTAGAGATGTCGTGTATGGTCTTTGTTGGGGCGAATGGAATTGAATGATGATGAATAAGTATTGTCCCCGAAGTGAGCTTCAGAAGCTTGAACCAGAATCTTGGAACATAGCTATGGATGGAGCTAAGATCACCACCTACACTACCCACTTCCATGAGCTTTCACATTTGGTGTCTCACATGGTTACTTTGGAGTATATGAGGATTGAAAGGTATATTTGGGGACTCTTCCCTAAGATTCGCAACATGGTATCTGCCGATAAACTTACGACCATTAATGGTGTTGTCAGTTAAGCTCACAGCCTCACTAATGATGCGGTGCGTATGGGCGCATTGCTTAAGAATGAAGTTGAAAAAGGTGGAAGTTTGGGAAACAAGAGAAAATGGTCAGATCTCAGGAAAGGTAAGAATGGTGGTAATCAGTCTGGGAAAAAGCAAGAGGTTGCCAAAGCATTTGTTGCTATTGCCGCTGCTGAACCTCGAAAGAAATATAATCGACCACACGCTCTTTGAAACAAGTGTAATTACCACCACATTTGGTCAAGTGAACGTATTCACTATGATAAGTGCAAAAATACTGGCCACAAAACCTCCTGCTGTTGTGCTAGAGCTGCAGGTGACCATGCCAGGAAACCAGGGTGTTATGAATGTGGTGATGTGGATCATTTCAAGAAAGATTGTCACAAGTTGAGGAATCAGGCTCATGGCGGAGCTTTTGTGATTGGATCCGGGGATGCTCGTGAGGATCCCAATGTTGTTACCGGTATGTTCCTTGTTAACAATCACTATGCTTCCGTACTTTCCTATACTGGTGCCGATTTAAGTTTCGTATCAACCGAATTTAAGCAAACCCTTGGGGTAAATCTAGTAGGTTGGGCACACACTATTCTATAGAATTGGCTAACGGTAAGTTAATTAAGTCGGATGAAGTCATAAAAGGATGTACCCTGAATTTGGGAGACCGCGAGTTTAGCAATGATTTGTTGCCGATAGAGTTGGGTAGTTTTGATGTGGTAGTTGGCATGGATTGGTTGTCAAAAAACCATGCGGTGATTGTGTGCAATGAAAAGATGGTTCGTATCCCCCTACGAGTGGCAAAATTCTTTCTATCAAAGGAGAGAATGGTCGAGCCACGTTACGAATCATATGCTGCATGAAAGCCCAAAAGTGCCTTCGTAAGGGCTATTGTGCATTTCTAGCACATGTGATAGAGAAGAAGTCCAAGGAATTGATGATGGAAGACATCCCTGTCGTATAGGATTATCTGGATGTTTTCCTTGAAGACTTGCCTAGATTGCTGCCTCCAAGACAGGTTAAATTCCCCATTGATTTGGTTCCAAGAGCTGCACCTATTGCTCGATCACCATATCGTCTAGTGCCATCAGAGATGCAAGAGTTGTCGAGTTAGTTGCAAGAATTGTTGGATAAGGGTTTCATTCGGCCATGTTTTTCTCCGTGGAGAGCGCCTGTGTTGTATGTGAAAAAAGAAGGATGGATCATTCCGTATGTGCATATACTACAGTGAGTTGAACAAGCTCACTATCAAGAATCGGTACCCTCTCCCCAGAATTGTTGATTTGTTTGACCAGTTGAAAGGCTCCAGCTTCTACTCAAATATTGGTCTAAGATCGGGATATCATTCGTGGTGTGTGCAGGATGAGAGCATACCCAAGACAGCTTTCCGGATGCGTTATGGTCACTATGAGTTCTTTGTTATGCCGTTCGAATTGACAAACGCCCCAGCTTTATTTATGGATTTGATGAATAGAGTATGCAAGCCTTATTTGAACAATTTCGTGATTGTCTTTATTGATTATATATTGATATGTATTCACAGACTCAAGAGGTGCATGAGCAACATTTGAAGTTGATTCTTGAACTGCTTAAGAGTGAGAAGTTGTTTGCTAAGTTCTCAAAGTGCGAATTTTGGATTCGCGAAGTTCACTTTCTTGTTCATGTGGTGATCGAAAAAGGTATTCATGTCGACCTAGCAAAGATTTTGGCAATCAAAAATTGGGAAGCGCCCAAGTCACCAACGGAAGTGCGACAATTTCTAGGACTAGCTGGTTATTATCGGTTATTCATTGAGAATTTCTCCAACATAGCCCAATCACTAACCATTTTAACTCAAAAGGATAAGAAGTTTGAATGGGGTAATAAGCAAGAATCCTCCTTTCAGTTGTTGAAGCAAATGTTGTGTAGCGCTCCGATCCTTTCGTTGCCAGAAGGTACGAAGGATTTTGTGGTCTACTGTGATGCTTCACATCTAGGTCTCATGTGTGTGTTGATACAAAGGGATAAAGTGATTAGGTATGCTTTTCGTCAACTCATGGTTCACGAGAAAAACTACACTACGCACGGTTTGGAATTAGGAGTCATAGTCTTTGCGCTCAAGATTTGGAGACACTACTTGTATGGAACCAAATGTATGTCTTCACGGAACATAAAAGTTTGAAACACATATTTGAGCAGGAAGATTTGAATTTGAGGCAAAGAAGATGGGTTGAATTGCTGAACGACTACGACTGTGAAATTAAATACCATCCCGGAAAGGTAAATGTTGTAGCGGATGCCTTAAGTCGAAAAGAACGCGTCAAAACCTTACGTGTTCGTGCACTAGGTTTTATTATTCATATAAGTCTCAAGGATCGCATTCGCAAAGCCCAACAGGAAGCACTCAAGGAAGCAAATATCAAGGAGGAAGCTTTGCATGGTATACTTAGACTGTTAGAACCACGAACCGACGCAACGATGTATTTTGCAAACAGAACGGTTGGATGCTTGGTCCTTGATCCTTCCTTTGAGCTTGCTTACCTTCGGATATGGCCTCCCTAGAGCCAAGCTATGTGAGTGAAGTGGTGAGAGTTTGAGAATTGTTGGTGTAAGTTGTTTGGATGATCAAAGAGGTCTTTATATAGGCAAATTTCAAGGTAAGTTGACATTGCTTTGCTATAGCTAGGTAGATGTTAGATTCCTAAACCATATAAGGTCTCTAGGTGTCATTGTATTCATTCATGCTATAGTTCGGCCGAATGCATGGTGTCATGAGTTGATAATGACCTTCCTTTGTAACACAATGGTGAAAGCCTACTATTTCCATTTAGATGTAAACCTTGGTGTCATGAGTTGATAATGACCTTTCATGAGATAAAGATTTCCCTTTGTCTTTTCTTGTTTTAATTCGTGCAAGAGAGTGGGAGAACCAAGGTCCATGTGTCGATTTAGGGGCGGCAATCCACAAGAGGAAAGGTTGACTTCTTATAGGGTGGATAAGTGTGATCTAGTGTTATCCATAAGTGTGTTAGTTACTGACTTCCTAGTCACCTTGGCCGATTGTCTTCTTATGGAATTCCTAGGTTCTTTGCTCTATCACTATCATGCATACATATAGGGAGGTAGGTGGCCGAGTATGTCGGAAGGAATAGGGTAATAGAAGCTTGATGTTATAGGCACATGGTGATGGTGATAGTTCCTACATTCTTCATGCTTTGATTGGTTATGTTAAGAAAGGTAAGGAGTTGACCTAGGGGGTTGAGAGGCTTGTATGTGGTTGCTATTTTAGTGTAAGTTTGTGACAAACATGCTTGAAAGATATGTGTGGCTTTGGGCTTTGTGTTTCGGCCGAGAAAGAGACAAAGGTGGAGTTTTCGAATTAAGGTTTGTCGTGTTCCAAAAGAACTTGGTGTAAGATAATGTCTTGCTTACTTGGTGATACCAAAAGCATGTGAGAGGTTGCTTGTATGCAAAGCTTCGACCGAGATCCAAAAGGAAAGGAAAAGGTGTCAAGGTTTGTTGGAAGGTGTTGTCCTATGTTTGCTTGGATGTTTGGTCGAGTGAGGTTCCGTGTGTATGTATATATATATACATTTGAGTATAGCTTGTGTAGTTCCAAGATAAATGGCTTAGCTATGATTCAAGGCTTTGCTTATTGTGTTAATGAATCGGCCTACTTATGTTAGTAGTACTGGGGTTATTCATTGTGTCCATTAAGTAGCCCTTAATACCCTTTGATATAGGAATATCATCTGGTCTAGAAATGGTGAGAGTCGATCAAGTTTTGTGCCTCTTGATGACGACATTAACGTGTATTTTGTTTCATTGTTGTCATGTGTTTGTTAAGTGATATCCCATGGTGATCTTTATATTCACAAACGTGTGTTAGAGGTGCATTACCATGTGTTAGAGGGTAATAACCTCTTGAAGTACTTGTTTGATGGCATGTCCGGGTGTTGTATGACTAAACAAGTGTTTCATGTTGACTTCTCTGATTAACTCTTTGCTTTACTGGACTGGGGGGTATAGTGTATGCAAATTGTCTAAATATGCACCTATGATAACGTAATAAATGAAACATGCACGGATGTTGACCTGTTACGTTGACTGTTGTCACACTATAGTTCCTTTTATTTTTCAATCCATCACTTTAAGAAATTGTTAATCAATCAATCTTCTTAAGAATAGATCCTCATAATACTGGATCTGCTAACAAGCGTCCCATGCTAGTAAGAAATGAATACAATATCTGGCAAAGAAGGATGGCACATACTTTATCATAGCAGAACACTGGTTGTTGGAAGTCTGTCATGTATTGACCCCGTAAACCAGTGATTATTGATCCAGAAACTAAAATAGAAAGAGTTAGAGAACCAAAAGACTACACAGAAGAAGATTTCCTAAAACTTGAGCTTCATGCTAAGGCTTTCTCTATGTTGGCAATGGCTCTACCAAATGTAATATATGCTGGGCTCTTACATTGTGAGAGTCCCAAAGAGCTTTGGGATAGTCTAAAAGAACAGCTTGGAGGAACTGATGAGGTGATTGCCAACACCAGAGAAATCCTAGCTCAACAATATGAAACTTTTACTCATGTAAATGGAGAAACATTAACACAACAATTTGAAAGGTTTTCTTCACTTATTTATGAGTTAAAATTAAATGGACAGACCTACACAAATACATCTATGTTACATAGATTTTTAAGGTCTCTACCAGAAAAATGAGAAACTTAATCCATAGTTCTTAGGTCAAGTTCAAATTTGACTCCCTAACACTTACAAAATTACATAGGAGATTGTTAACTTTTGAAAGAGAATATAATCAAAAGAAAACGTTACAAAATTCTGGTAAAACTGTTGATGACTATGTTCCTGGTTGTACAACTTTGTTGGGACAAGATTCCTCATCTTGTTCAAATGATTTTGGTTCTTTTGATCACATTGACATCACAGCAGGGATCTCATTAAAAAGATCCCATTCAGCTTATGACAATGATGAAAATCATACTTCTGATAACATGTGTTTTATACTTGATGACTTAAAAAATTTCAGTAGTGATGATTTAGAGGAAATGGATATTATGCACCAACTGGCCATGTTAAGTATTAAAACTAACAAATTTTATAAATGGTCAGGTAGAAAATTCCAGGATTAAACAATCTAACAAAAGTTGGTTTTGACAAATCTAAACTAAGATGTTATAAGTGAAGAAGTTGGGACACTTTGCTAGAGAGTGTAGAAGCTCTATCTACAACCAACCACAAACTGGAAACCAACCAAGCTCTAGTTACAATAGAAATAAAGGATCACATGGAAGTGCTCACTTTGCCTCCTCACCAAATTACATACAATCTCAGGCACAATCTCTAAAATCCAATATGTGCCACGGATTCAGTATGTTCAGATGCCCATTCAACAAAAGGGCGAACACCAACAGCAAATGCCTTCCACTGCTGCTCAACCTCAACAACCCAATCAACAAAGTCTTTTTACCTCTGGGTATGTTGATTGGAGCAGCCTTCCATATGACACATTTGAGTGCGGTCAAGATACTGACAACAAGGTCTTTGACATCAACTGTGGAGAACCAGATAATGGCAGAAAGAACTTTGCCTTAATGGCTTTTGAGGGATCTTCCTCTAACTCTGCATTATCACAGGTTTCACAGGAATTCCTTTTAAAGCTTTGTTCAAATTCATGCAAAGAAGCTTTTGCTTTAATCAGGGAAACCAATGTCTATCTATAAGGCAAATCCAATGACTGTGAAAGAAAATATACCCAACTAAACTGTGATTTATAAAGAAAAATTGCTTCTAAAAATATAGAAATTTCTAAATTAACTGATAAAGCCATTGAAACTCAAGCATAGATAAAAATCATGGTAGAAAACCTAGGAACTGTCAGACAAGAACTTACTAACACCAAGGTTAATTATGAACCTTGGGTTGAGTCATGTAAAGATTATTAAATGCTTCTTAACAATCAAAGTGCATCAAATGTTAAGTTTGGAATTGGATACAACCACACTGAATCACCAATTGATTTTAATCCAAAAACTGCTGATGATGGGAATGAAATGATTCAAAAAGAAATTTCTGAATTCAAAAAAAGCACATCTTTTCGTTAGTGTTTTCTCACCATTGCTGATGAAAACTCATCAGAAGTTGAAAACCCAGACATTAAACCTTCAGTAGTTGTTTCTACATCAGGAGTTGAGTTCCTCAAGACTACTAAAGATAAAATTGAAAATGTTGAAAATATCAGAGAAATGCCTTCCAAAACTACTAACACTGATAAAATGAAAGGAAAGGCAAAACCATGTTTGGTGTATGGTATGTTTAACCACACATCAGAATTTTGTAGATATAGGAAAGGAATTTTATTTAACAATAAAATCAAACATCTAGCTGTGGGTGAAAAGATTAAAAAGGATTTTGAAAAGATTTTTATCCAAACAAAACCTTTTCCAAGAAAAAGACTGTTAAAACTTAACTACAGTCTTATTCACAAAAGCAAAATTCTTCTTCAGAAGTTAGACCCAAACCTTCAGTAGATTCACAAACTACTGAGGTTAATGAATTTATCCAAATGGTCAAACTTATGATGACCAAAGTTGATGGTGAACCCAAAAAGGTTTCCATTATTACACCAAAAAGCAAATCCATGGCCAAAACGACATGGACTTCTAAAAATGGCCTAACCAAACTGTTACACTTCCTATTTTCAAGAGTAAACCTAAAGCCAAAGTGGTTGGGGTTCCTAAAACTAACTAATCTACTCTTTGTATAGAGGGTCCCTCGAGGTCTTAATAGCATTTGGTATGTTCATAGTTGAGGCTCAATGCACATGAAAGGATGCAGGTACCTGATCAACAATTTCATCAATCAAATAGAAGGATTTGTGTCCTTCGGGAACAATGCCAAGGGATATATGCTTGGATATGGTGATGTATCCTCTGGCAAAGTACAGGTTGACAAGGTCAATCTCGTTGAAAATATGGAGTACAACTTGCTTAGTGCATCTCAAATGTGTGATATGGTATATTCTTCCTTTTCCATCATAACTGCTGCAAGATCATTTCACTAGAAGGCCAACAGTTGATTGAGAAGATTATCAATGATCATACTTTGCTGATTGCCAAAAGATGTGGCAATATCTATGTTGTAGACATTGAAAAAGACAAAGTATTGAACAACACTGATTGTTTCTTCTCAAAAGCATAAACTACTGAAACAGACCTTTGGCATGGGAAACTTGACCATGTGAACTTTAAAACCATAAATAAAGTCACAAAAATGGTCTTGGTCAGAGGTCTACCCTTGAAGGAATATCAATGTAAAGAACATTGTGATTCCTGTCTTAAAAGGAAACAACTTAAGTCCAGTGGCGGAACTACAGGAGGGTTGGGGGGGTCCGCTAACCCTCCAGCCGACCGGTGTTTTGTTAATCGGAGATACTTAACCAAGAAACTTTGTTGATATTTGACCCTTCAGTTAACATCACCTCATGTAGAATTTAGAGTGGTTACAATAGAAGAGGAAGAATGAACATTGATAGTTATTTTTTTTCCGGTCGGCGAGCTATTCCGTGTTAAGACTTATAAAATTATATCATTTGATAATAAGTTTTATAAGTTCGACGATTATCTGTTTGACCCATTACTTACCTCGTCCGTTTTTCTATCTCTACTTAACCAATCTAACACATTGACCCATTTGACTCGTCACCCAACTTGTCAATTTTCTTATTGGTACTTGACTGAAATAAACACATGCATTAAAAATGACTCGTTTAACCAGTTACCCAACCCGTCCATTTTCATCCTCTTCTTACAATGCTACGCGAATTGAATGTAAAGCTAAAACAGATACACTAACCGTTCTTTTTAGTGGTGCACCATCTCTAACGTTTGTTCTTGTCTTCTTGATGGAATTTTTAGCTCCAAGAAACATGTGCCATCATTTTTATGGTTTTCACTTGCAGTAAGTTTTGTGGCTACATGTACAAACATTAGAATATCTACATTCACTGAGATCATTACTAACCATAAAATAAAAATGAAGCCAATATTTTCATATAATAGAATTTTTGAAGTTTGATATAGGATTTTATCTCACATCTAACACCAAATGCCCTTTCAAGGGCGTACAACAATCACCCAGGCAAAGTTGAGGACAACATTGAATCCCGCACTTTCCTATCAATGTAAATCTGAGCGAGCGTTCATATTTTATATTGGTCCATTTTTCACTCAGCGACTTGAACGAAATCCAAACGGGGACAAAAACGCATTTTTTTTACTTTTTTTGGGTGTTTTTGGTCAAAGGTACACGTCTTTTAGAACCAAGGTAACTGCGAGTAGTCGTTGGCGAAAAAAACTCCACCAAATCAGTGATAATTAATGGATTTATTAAAAATTATATTTTTTATCAAACATTTGGCCTTCAACAGGGTTAAAATGCACATTTTAAACCAAAATAGGATCAGGTTCAGTAACCATAAACTAGTGTTTGTTCTATGGTCAAAGTTCCACAAAATTCATATCCCTATTGATATTATACACAACTGACAAATGCAATACCATCAACAACACCACTACCATCAAAGTTCCTCATCATAAATAAGGTTAACATAAAATTCAATCAAACATAACAAACACAAACAATATTACAAATATAGAATATAGAATACCGACACATCATCCAGAGAGTAATGTTGTTACCTTTTTATTGGAATACGAGCCCAATGATTTTTTCCATGCTGATCTGTCGATAGGCGGTCTGATTCAAGTTGGTTTTTGATGGATGGATAGATAAATGGGCTTAACACAAATATGTTAACCACAAAAATCATTAAACTGTTGATAGAGTATGAAAAACATAACAATCAGATCTAAAAAGATAATTCAGTATAACAAAAAATGAAAACTTCAAAAAGTTACAATTGAACGGTCAAGGATTAATCAAAACGAGGTTTTCTGTATTATATACTAATAAGATTAATGAAAATTACTGACCCTAATTTTCATGATAGGGTTTTGATTTTGGAAAATCCTGCACAATACATGATAGTGGAAGAAAGAGAGATTGTGTCTTCAGCAGCATTATCGAAGGAACAACAATGGCGGATTTATGTTGGTGGTTAACAGTGGTGAGTAGTGATTTAGGGTTTTTTAAAACTGGCTAGGAGGTTATCGGTTGAAGAGATTAGTGGAGGCTGAAAATGGGGTAAAAGAGGGATCTAGGGTATTTAAACGTGATGGCATTGAAAGTGGGAAGCAAAGGATTTTTAAAAATTTAACATAGGACATCGAAAAGATTACACACTTATATGATGTTGTCATGTTTATTTTAAAGGACGCTAAATCAATGACACATAAAAATGTGTCGTTAATATCACACACTTGGTAGAATTTTACTCTGGATCAGGCCCCTTTTCTAGCTTTTTCACGGTTTCATCAAAGACGCATGCGTGAAGTGTCCTATAAAGGTTAAAGGTATAAGACACATGTGACAAGTGTCCTATCAAGTTATGTTCTAATATGACTTCGACTAGAAAGGGTCCTATAACATCATAAATTTATGACTTAACTACAAAGTGTCGTATTAAGTTATGTTATAATAGGAATAATAATAGGAACCCCGATGATCAAGTGTCCTATTATATTACCATATAATGGGACACCAACAACTAAATGTCTTATAAATTACATTATTAGGATCTACATTTTAAGTGTCTTATTAAGTTATATGATAATAGGACCCCAAAGAATCATCCATCCTATTAAATAACTTTTTAGGACACCAGTTTAGTAGCGTATATTATAAAAGGACCTCAAAAGTTCATCCGTCCTATTAAATAGTGTAAGCGAAAGATTTTGACTAAAACAGGATTAATTGATCATACAAGTTACAAAACCAGGTGCGGAAACCCTAGCTTTGAACAAACTGATAAAAACTCAAATCAAAACACAATCAATATCATTTTCAAAGCTTTTCATAGATTAACTTGTTCATAAACTTGATTACAATGACACTTTGGTTAATCTAGATCAATTACAGACACTCTCAAACAAACCTGGAACCTGACCTCAAAACACACACAACTAATAACTCACTATCCATTACAAAAACACAATTTCTATTTATAATGTCTGCACATTCGCCCATATGCTGTGGTCGAATGTGGAAGAGTTCCACATTCGCCCACTTTATGGTACGAACCTGTAACTTGATCAGGTTCCATTCTTCATTCGCCCACTAGCTTTCTACCTTCGCCCACATATATCTACATTCGCCCAGTACCAATTCCACATTCTACCCATCAGCATCTAACATATGTTAACATCCAATCACTAGTCGCAAAAACGCATCTACAAACTCCCCCTCGACTATTGATTGGATTGTCTTCTGTCTTCGTCCATGGCTTTGTTCAACAACTTAATTCTGAGCTGTTTCTTCTGCTCTTTGGTCATTTCTGGCTCTAACTTTCTCTTCACCGGTTTCGACACATTTGCCATCTTCACCATCTTGCCAAGTTTGTTATTCAAATTACTCCCCGCATTAATATCATATGCAAAGCAAACTCCAACCACTTGAGTATACTTCTTTGCTTGATCAGCGTCTTTCGGCTCACAATAAATTGGATTATAGAAAAGCATGATGATGTCTTCAAAAGTATAGTTAATCAACCACATCGGATCAAATACATGAACATGCTTGTATTTGTCCTTCCCGTCTCTCAACACTATCACTGCTTCAGCCTTCCTCCAATCATAATACCAGAAAATAAAGTCAGCACTGAAATGTTGTGGCATGGGCATCAAAGGTATTTTCCTCATCACTTCAGGTGCCTTGTATATCAAAGTAACCCGCTTCAGTTTGGTTTTAGGATCAATATCCCTATGAACTTTCCTTCGAGGATATTGTGGCTTGAATCTATTCCATCTCGTTCTACTTTCCCAAACCAGCTTGTCTGCACACCAACCGACATGTGTACCGTTCACTGAAGCACCTGACATAGGGAATCTGCATAAATCTCTGACCGCCCAGTACGGTAGAGTTAGCAAATCAATGAATCTGTTAAAGTACAAGATCCCTGTTTCCCATTTGGCAGCTATACACTTCAGCCTGCCCAAATATGTCCACCCGAGAGCTCTGCCTTTGAACTTGGCATTGTGAAATCTGTAGAAGTTTCCTTGAGCTTCAGGCTTCGGTCGGTTTTCATCCATTTCTCTTAATTTCTTCAAATAACTCTTCAATTCATCAGATTGATTTGAAGACTCTTGCTTATCAGCACCAAACACCTTCTCTACAAACTCTGCACTTCTTTGCTTTGCCTTTTTCTTTGCCGAAATGTTTGGTGTCTCAGTAAAATCAGGAAATATCTCATCTTCATCAGTTTGTCTGAAGTACTGTGGAAATTCTTCATGCGTTATGTCTTCAACTTCCACTTCATCAAGCTCAGGAGTATTCTTGTCATCTGAGTGACTTCCAATATCCTTTTCAGAAATATTTGGAATCGACTCATCTACAATAAACTCCTCAAATGTTTTCCCTACTCTCTGTGCAAGTCCATCCAGAATTTCCTTTGCCACAGAAGCAGGTACTTCACCTTCTTCAAGATCAGGATCGTTGTATTCCAATTCATATCTCATGTCATCTGTTTGGAATATCTCAGCAAAACATCCTGTGAACTCAATAGTCCATTCTCTTCTTTCCAACATATCTATATATACTTGTTTAGCATCATCTGTTAAAGATCTCACCTTTTCATTCCAGAAGATACTCTCATCTGAATCAACGTTCTCACCTTTCTTTTTCTTCGAACTGATTCTCCAGCATTCTTCTTTTTAGGTGTTCTCTTTTCAAACGTAAACTTTGACGTATCATCTCCTCCATCATTATCATCATCACTACTACTATCATCCGCTTTCTGACTCCCAGACCCTTCTGCATCATCATCATCATCATTCTTATCATCCTCATCATCACTTTTCTCTGACTCTTCATCATCCTCATCATCATCTTTTTCTTCGTCCGATTCAGACGGTTCAAAGTCAACTTTCTCTTCTTCTATTTCTTTATCTTCTTCTCCCTCCTTCAACTTGGGTGCAACATTGTACAAATTATCAATCAAATCACTAAGGCGTTTGTTCTCAGCCTTTAGTTCTTTGTTGTCTTCTTTGATCAACTTTAGCCTGTTCTTGTTTCTTGAACATTTACCCTCAAGCTTTTTATTCTTTGCTTCAAGCTTCTTAACCTTCTCGTTAATCTCATCTTGATTTGACTTAGAAGCTACCACTATCTGAAGCATCTTTTCTTCATTCTGCTTGAACTTGGCTATTTCAGCTTGTTGAGCCACTATCATCTTCATCATGTCATCCATTTTCTTGTTCACCTACTTCATTACATCATCATCCACAGTGACCTTCTTAGATTTGGATCTAGATGGCTCAACTTCAACTTCCTTTTCTTTCTGAGGCTTTCTAAACATGTCAAGTACATTATCCAGTGCAACATTTAATTGATCAGCTGATAATGTCTCTGCCTCTTTAGATTTCTTTTGCTTTTTAGTGACCGGTGAAGACAGCTTCGATGACGTACCAGCATCAGGTACTCTTTTTCCCTTCAAAAGTTGTGCTAATTCTTTCTCTCTTAATTGCTTAGTACTTGTCTTCTTAGACATTGTCTTGTGCTTAGGCTTGGGCATGTTTACTACCATAGTCTCTCCAGTATTCAACTCATCCATGTCAATGCCTAATCCTTCATCTTCAACATTCAACGACTTCTTACTTTTCTCAGCTTCCTCAATTGATTTGTTTAAAGATTCAGACTCACCAACCATAGTGGCCTTACGTTTGGTGGTCCTAACATTCTCAGCATCAGAATCCCATCGTTCTTCTTCCTCAGTTTCTTCTGAATCCACTGATTCTTCATCCACCAAACCAGTACCTTTCTTAGCAGTTGTTTTCTTTCTCACCACCTGTTGCTTAGAGCTCCCTTGATCAGTCTTTCCCTTACCCTTCCCTTTGGCTCCGGGATTAACTACCTGTCTCTTCCTCTTGGTACTAGCATCAGCATAAACCAATGGATCATCATTATCAGAATCGCTCTCAGGATGCCTAGCCTTGTTCTTTCCAGGATCAGTGTAATCCTTTTTAGCTAAGGCTCCAAATAATCTCCTGTATGGTGGCCTTTCATTGTCTGACACACCCTTGTAGCCCTTCATTCTTACCAATGTACGAATGTTCATGTGATCTTGACCTAGGATCATAGTTGGATCCTTCTTCAATTCTGGATACTTGTGGTCAAAGATCATCATGAGAAACCTCGGGTATACATGAATTGCTTCTTCTTCAAACCCTTTAACATCTCAAGCATGTGATCTAAAATCATACCAGATACATTGAATGGTTTGTTGAGAGTCAACGCAACCATCAACGAACTTAAGCTTCTTCTCATGACATCACATCCTCCACTAACACAGCCAAACACATGAATGATGACGTGTGCAAAGTATTTAAACTGCACACTCAATTTCCCTTTGTGCATCGAACCATCAGTAATTGCTCCCTTATACTTCATTCAAAGGAAACATGCCTTCTGTTCTGTCCAAGATAACTCCCTGGGATCTTCACTTACTTCAAAATTAATCTGAAGTGCTTCCCGAATATCAGACTCTGTAACGAACATCTCCATTTCCTGTATCTTGCTTCTAATGATTGTCTGATTATCCCAGAAATCATACTTTGCGTTCTTGTAGAAATCTTCAATGATGTCTTTGTAAATGATAGTCGGAGTAGCTAAAGCATAGACAACTCTGCTCCTCTTCAAGAATTCAATGATACCAGTAAACTCTACATTCTTTTCAACATCGCCAAGATAAGCACAACAGTTGTGTGTTTTCTCAAACGGCCAGCTTATCGGTGTAGATGATTCAGCCTCTGGAATATTTTCTTGAACTGGATCAGTAACCACATTCTCAACTGGAATCTCAATATTTTCAGTCTGGTCAGCCATCTGCACATCAAAATCAGAAACAAACGTCAAAATACAAAATCGACAAAAATTCAAAATTTTAAGAATTTTAAGTTCCACATTCGCCCGTTTTTATAAGGTCGAATGTGAATTTTTCTGGTCGAAGATGAAATTTACAAATCGAATGTGAAAATGTTTTGAATGAAAATCACATTCGCCCGTTTTGAAATTACCTTCGCCCAAAACTCTTCACCTTCGCCCGTTTTCTCGACCGAAGGTGAAACCTGTTCATCTTAAAAATTCAAAAATTTTCTAACTGTGTTTTTAACATGTGATTTTGATGAAAAACATCCTAATAGTACCGATTAAGACTAGTGAATAACCAATTACTCTTATAATTCAATCTACATAAGTTTTCAATTAGAATTAGGGTTTTATTCTTTCAAACAATCATTTAACCCACTAATTGATGTTAAAAACCTAATTCTTTATACTATCTCCCCCTAAAACTGATGTGGATTGAATGTATATCAAAAACAAACACAAACAAACACCCTAAGTCCCGAAATTCTAAAACCCTAGGTCCGTTTATAAAAACGATGATTCCGGTCGCAATCTTGATCCATTACCTGTGATCTTTATAGGAAAATGATCAGTAAACACTCAGTAATCAAACACACAAGTACAAGGAATCAAAGCAACAAGGTGTCCAGATCGAAAGAAAAATTTAGAAAAAGTATACTAAGGGTTCGAACCTGTGATCTGCTTATAAAGGAAAGCCACCTTCGCCCGTTGTACTGGGCGAATGTGAGTCTATTCCACCTTCGCCCCAAGTAAATGACCCGAAGGTGAAACTTTCACCCGAAGGTGAATTTGTGTTTTAAAATGCCCACATTCGTCCAAATGAAATCGGCCGAAAGTAAAGATTTTTCCACATTCGACCCAATTAAGGGGCGAATGTGAAATGGAAAAATCTGAAAATTTTGCCAAATCACGAATTCGAATCCCGTTCAACATTTTTCAACCTGTTAAACTTCCAAAACTCAAATTTTCACTTTTTGAATGATACAAAGCCCAGATGGTGTTATCAAATCTCAGAAATTGACCATCAAGCACCGTCGGTTATCAAAAATAAAGCAGAAATGCAAAAATTTTGGTTTTCTGAAATTTTATCAAAACACACCTAAAATCTTTTTGGATTTTGTATCTTTTTGACAATAAAAGTAAAATGCAACAAAGTAAAATGCATCAAAGTAAATGAAAGCAGTAAACATTTTGTGATATCCGGTAAGATGATCATATCAGTTTTCTGAGAAATCTGATCACAGCGTCGATCTGTTTGATTAATATTATCATTAGAAACAGTATTTGACACGACAATTGCTGATATTGTGGTCCACGTAAGCTCACATGCAGATAATTAAGCAATGCTTTAAAATGATACGAGTTAGGTGTATTAGACTAACACATTGTGGAGCCCACACACATGACATACTCCCGTATCAAGTAATTGCACAAAGCTTCGTCGTAACGCGTGATTATGCCAGAGTTATCCGTAAAAATTACAAAGTATATAGCACAGAGGTGTACAGGTCAGCAAACGAATGCAGCAGAGTAACATGTGCATATACACTAGGTTGAGGCTGATATTAACCACTGATTTGCATCAAAAAGTCAATACGATGTAATAATGATCTTTGATCAATAAAACATAAAGTTCCTCAATTCGGTAACTTTCGGTTTTGGCAATTAAGCTCTTTTGCAAATATTCTGATGAAACTAGGTCCGTAAATCAATACGACAAAAGTTTAATCAGAATATCCCGGATAACCATAACATAACGACCCGAAACCTCAGATTTTGGCAATCCTATCAAACGAAATTACGGTACTAAGACCATATGCCCATGAGGTGTTCAGCCACGAACGCGTAGTTTGTTATGTTTCTATCACTAATGCACGCAATATTTAGTCTATGAAGCCTATCAGCATATCACACGTAGTCAACATACGCCTCATTATACTATACAATTCTTCAGCTTGTGTCAGATCCCCACTGATGTACTATCATTTCCTCTTTTTATCCAGGAAATCATTTTCGTTTTTCTAATTTTTAGGTCTTTTGAATTTTTCAATGTTTTTGGTTTTTCTGATAAAAAGGCTCCCCCTAAAATAAAGAACATATTTTTGGGTTTTTATTTTTTCTGAAAAACAAAACAAAAATTTGAAAGAAACAAACCACTCGAAAGCATCAACTTCTTTGAGGATTAAACAATCCCCTCGAAAGCATCAACTTCTTTGAGGATTACGATAGAAAAGAGAAATTCCCAATTAGCAAAATATTAAAAATAAAAACTAAAACTAAAAAGCGATAAACCGAGGTGCCGATTAGTCCTGTTTTTCTTTTATATTGTTTACTTTTAAAAGATATTCAAAGCGGGATCTGTCAAAAGCTTTTGTAAACAAATCTGCACGTTGGTAGTCAGTATGGATTTTGACCATATCTATCAATTCCTTAGCGTAACAATCACGGATAAAATGATATTTGATCCGGATATGTTTCGCCTTAGAATGATTTTCAGTATTTTTAGTTAATGCAATTGCGGCTTCGTTGTCACAGTGTATAGGGGTTTTAAGAAACTGCAAACCGTAATCCACCATCTGCTGTTGGATCCAAAGTACTTGCGAACAGCAACTCGAGGCTGCAATGTACACAGCTTCACAGGTAGACAGCGCCACGGAAGTCTGTTTCTTGCACTGCCAGGTAATTAACCTGCTCCCTAAAAACTGGCAACCAGCTGTAGTGGATTTGCTATCTTTGTCACAGCCGCCCCAATCTGCATCACTAAAAGCAATAAAATCAAAATCATCATCATTAGGGTACCAAAGTCCTTTTGAGGGACAACCCTTCAGATATCTAAGGATACGCTTGACCGCCGTCAGATGACTTTGTTTCGGCTTCGATTGATAGCGAGCACAGAGACACGTTGCATACATAATATCTGGTCGAGACGCCGTCAAATACATCAGAGATCCGATGATTGCTCTGTATGTAAATGGGTCCGTCAGCTCCCCCTTAGCATCCACTCCAATCCCATGATTGGGTTGAATCGGGGTATCCATCGGCTTAGAGTCCTCCATCTGGAACCGGCTCAAGATGTCGGATACGTATTTCGTCTGGTGAATGAAGATCCCGTCGGGTCTTTGGTCCACCTGCAAGCCTAGGAAAAACTGCATCTCCCCCATTGCACTCATTTCGAACTTTTCTTGCATGACAGTTTCGAATTCCCTGCATAAAAGCTCGTTAGTTTAACCAAATATTATATCATCAACGTAAATCTGCACTAGAAGCAAATCATTTCCCGTCTTCTTCGTGAAGAGAGTGCAATCGACGAGGCTGCGCTTAAATCCTTTGGAGATGAGGTATGTACTTAGCTCCTCGTACCACTGTCTCGGAGCCTGGTGCAAACCATATAGAGCTTTGTTCAACACGTAGACCTTATCCCGGTGGATTGGGTCCTCAAAGCCTGGTGGCTGCCCGACATAAACCTCTTCCTTGACTTTCCCGTACAAAAATGCGCTCTTAACGTCCATTTGATAAACTTTGAATTTCTTGTATGAAGCAAACGCAAGAAACATCCGAATAGCTTCAATCCGTGCTACCGGTGCATATATTTCGTTATAATCAATCCCTTCGATTTGATGGAAACCCTGCACGACCAATCTGGCTTTGTTACGAACAATAACCCCACGATCATCCTTCTTGCACTTAAACACCCATTTAGTACCTATTTTCTTCCTTCCCGGCGGCAAATCCGTGAGCATCCAAACCCCCAATTTCTGGAATTGTAATAACTCCTCCTGCATAGCTTCAACCCAGGCATCTTCGTTCAAAGCGTCCTTGTATGTCCTTGGCTCTACCTGCGACACATAACATGCAAATGACCAATGATTTTGACTACCAGATTTTTGAATTTTGGCATATAATGCTAAAGCACCAAAACTCTCTGGCGAGTTAACGCTTCTCAGCTGCCCTCTGGTCATAACACCGCTTCCAGGATCACCGATAACTTGCTCCAGCGGGTGAATACGATGAATCCGAGATTCCGGATAATCAGGTACAGTAACTCCCGTCTGAACAGTCAAGTTTTCTACAGCATCCAGATCATGACCCGTGTTTGATGATGATGCAACATCTGGAGTTGGAGTTGGGTTCACTGGCATTGCCTCTGGTTCTTCTGCATGTTCAAGAATAACTTCTTCAAATTGTTCAACTTCAGATTCTGAAGAGTCTAATGAAGTTGAAGCCTCTTGAAACACTTCTTCCTCTTGTATAGGAGCATTGGTATCATTAGAAGCTGGTAGGGGGTTCACGGTGATTGGACGCACCAACGGTGAAGTCATCGCATTTTCACACTCGTAAAGTAATCTGATAACAGCTTCTTCAACCAAGCTATCTAGATTGAATGATTCAAAGAAATCTTTGTAATCAAACATCCAATCAGGACCCGTGCCTTGCAAATTTTGAGTATATCGTTGAACTTCCACGTTAGCCCAATCCTCCACTTGACGAGTTCGCTTGTTGAATACCCGTTTGAGCGGGGTTGCATATCCAACAAAGTATCCCTCCTCAGCTTTAGGACTAAACTTCTCACTTGGATTCAACATCGTGCATGGCGCCCCAAAAGGTTCTAGATACTCTAAGTTTGGCTTTCGTCGGTGTAACAGTTCATAAGATGTTTTACCAAACTTCTTCACTGTTAGAACCCGATTTAGTGTATAATTTGCTGCATAAATTGCCTCGTTCCAGAACATTACCGGAAGATTTGAATTAGCAAGCATTGTTCTAGCCGCTTCAATTAGAGTCCTATTCTTTCGTTCAGCAACACCGTTCTGTTGTGGGGTGTACGGAGCTGAATATTCATGATGTATCCCTTTGCTTTCACAAAGTTCATCCATCTTGGCATTTTTGAACTCCGTCCCATTGTCACTCCGAATTCTCTTTATCTTCACATTGTAGAGATTCTCCAATCGAGTGAACAGAACTTTCAGGTTGTTAAAGGTGTCACTTTTGTTTTGCAAACACATCACCCATGAAAATCTTGAGTAGTCATCAGTGACAACTAAACAATAAAGCTCTCCAAGATGACTTTTGCGCTTGACCGGTCCGAATAGATCCATGTGCAATCGCTCAAGTGGCATCTCTACAGAGTTGACTTTCTTCACTTTGTGGGACTGTTTGTGTTGCTTCCCCTTCTTACAACTTACACACTTGTCATTCAGATGGAAATGTTTCACGTTTACTCCATCGACAAGCCCATTTTTCACAAGTTGATTCATTTTTCTCAGATGAATGTGCCCCATTCTTCGGTGACACATTATCGATTCTTTCTCAGTCGCTTTGGATAGAAAACATGTTATTTGCCCCTGTGATGTCATCGCCTTGGACATATCAAGAAAATAGAGATTGTTGACGCGAGGTGCCATCAACATTATCCACTCCTTAGGAATTTTGAAGCCCGGTTTGAGAATATAGCAGGATTTGTCATCAAAATGCACAGAAAATTGTTTATCACATATTTGACTGACACTCAACAGATTATAATCAATCTGCTTCACGTAAGATATCCGCTCAAAGCTCACTATCCCATTACTCACGCTCCCCTCCATTGTGATATATCCACCTTTATTTCCAGCGAATGCGACATACCCTCCATTGATGTTCTTCACGTCGAACAACAACGCTAGATCCGCTGTCATGTGGCCTGAAGCTCCACTATCAACAATCCAAAGACTGCTAATAGGGCCAGCTGAAGCTCCCTGCACACAAAAAGTAAATCATTTAGTTCTTTCGGGGGACCCAAGCCTGAGTCTTGGGTCTTTGAACATCAGCTTTCAAAGAAACATTCTCATTAGCATTTTCAACAACTTTTTGTTTTGGATCAATCTTTTTCTGATTCTTCAAAACAGTTTCCTTTTTCTCATTGACCTTAGAAGTAGAAGCTCCTGGAGTACCATTGGGTGACCAAGATTGTTCAGACCTTTTAAGGATGCGAATCTGAGATTTTGGATTCTCAGTCGGTTTCTGAACATTGTTAACAAACGTAACTTTCTTGGTTACCTTATCTGATTTAACAGACTTAGGTCCAACATTTGATTTGACAATCGGTTTTAGTGGAACCTTTTGCCTGTCAATTGTTGCGTTCACCACAGGCTTTCTCCATGATTGTTCCATAGCAATCCGATTTCTTCAATCATATTGAATTGGACGATTGTTCCTCATTTGATGAAAATTGTTTTGATTATAAAACTGTTGTTGTTGAGGAACAACTCGTCTGTGTGGTGGAACATAATGATCAATCGGTTTTCTCATGGAATTTCTCACTTCAACCTCGTGCGTTTTATGCCTTACATATGGACACTGAGCAAGTAAATGCCCTCGTTCCCCACATTTAAAGCATGCACGGTACTCTTCAAAAACATTTGGAGCATTTGGTTGAGCAAATGATCTAACAGGATATTGATCATTGTACTGTTGATTTCTCAGACTCTCAGGGAGTGGCCCTTTTGAGTAAGTAGGCTCATGAAAACCATTAGCTCTGTTATTGGGTCGAATGAACTCTGTGACATGGACCTTTGGTTCTTGAGGAACATCCAAATACAATTTCTTTAAAATTGCTGGTGGAATCTAATTTGTTCTCTCATGTTTTGGGAACCAAATGGTGCTTTCTTGCCAAATCTTTTCTATTTTAGCATAGTTAGCATTTTTGATTGGGAATTCCTCATCAGAGATGATTTTATCGGATCCTTCCATCCGATAGAACACCTTGACAGGTTTGTCACATGGTTCATTCTTAACATCTTGTTTCTTATGGTCCTTTTTAATCACATTCTTTTCAGACTTTTTCTCACGGTGAGCATTTGCCATCGGATGCACATGTTGAGATGATGAAACTGGTTCAGTAGTAATGATGTGATTTTCTTTTGGAATTTCACATGCAATAACAGTTTGATCATTACCAGTATCATCACTCTCTGAGTCTGAATCCACACTCTCAGCAGTAACACCCTCATCATTCAAACATAAAATCGGTCTCACATCGGAATGAGGATCACCAATACTCTAGGTATTAGATTCAATTTCCGATGATGAATCTGATTTTACCGAGCTCTCCGGTGTAACTTGGTAACAATTATGATTTTCAAAAAGCACCGGAGATGGCACAGACTTGTAATTAGTGGTTTGATCATCTATGATGTGGTCTACCACGTAAGCAATGTGCTTATAGCTTTCCAACTTTTTGTTTACTTTCTCAGCAAAGCATTTGATGGCTGCCATTTCCAACTTGGTATTTTCAATTTCATTGATATAGTTGTTAATTGCCAATTGTTTTAATGATAAAGTGTTTTTCAAGTCGGAAATGTCCTTTTTGTAGCCATCTAATACCTTGTTGAAAGCATTCAACTCTTTGCGAGTAGATTGACTGTTCATGATAGCACTATCACGTTGAACTCAGAGTTGTTTATTCTCCTCAGTCAATCTATCACATGTACCACAATATTTATCACTTTTAATATCAGTGCTACACTCAGATCTTACAGGTTTTGGCGGATCAGTCATGGCCATCAATGCGAAATGAGCTTCCTTTCCAGTAAATAATTTAGAATAGTCAATCTTGGTGAAAGCATTATCAGCAATGCACGACTTTCTCGTCATCAGAAAATCCGCTTCTGCTAGCAACTGATCAATGTCATCATCTAGTGATGTAACACTTGCTTCCGTATCCGATTCACTGTCTGAATCAGAATAAACCGATTCACACTCCTCAGGAACATCGGAAACAGTATCAATCACCACTCCAGAATTAGCTTCCTCAACCTTAACCTCAACAGGTTCAGTCTTCACATCCATTTCAGCTTCAGACTCATCACTTTCACACTCAGTTTCTTTCTTTTCATCCACCGTCACCGACTCTTCAATATCAACCTTGCAAGCAACGCAAGCCACATTGCCACCAGTAGTAATTTCCTCCACTCCTATTTGCAATCCCGACCAATCAAACCTTTCATCTTGTTGAGTCACCAATGCTTGATTCTGACTCGTGTTCTGTTGTGTCTCATTCGGTGTAGTGATCGGTATAACTGTTCGGTTAGTGTTGTTAGGAGATTGGTTTTGGTTCTGGTTTGATGTGTTAGGTTGTCTGTTTTGATTGTTGTTAGAATTATTTTGACGGTTTTGATAATTGTTGTTGTTTTGGTAAGAAACTTGGTTTTGGTTTTGTTGTTGACGATTCTGATAGCTTGCATTGAATGGGTTTCTATTACCTTGTTTTGGTGGCTGGGTGCATTCTCGTTTAAAGTGACCATTTCCTCCACAGTTAAAACAAGTAACTTTCTCCTTGTTGAACCCGTAGGTTGTGTTAGGAGAAGTTCCCAAATCTGTTCTACCTGTCTTTTCAATAAACTCCGTTGCTCTTCTCATAATGCTTGCAAAAGCCCATTGGATATCAATGAGTTCCATCTCTTCCTTGTCGATCTGTGCATAGTCTTCATTGGTTAAGTTGTTATTCCCAATTTGACTAGCAACTAATCCGTTGTAGGATGAAACCATTGCTGAGACTAGTGCAATATGTTGTTGAGCAACTTCCACTGTCACATTGCCCAAGTTAGAAGTCTCCAAAACCACTTGTTGTTGATTAGGTTGAGTAACTTGGTTAATTGGTTGTTGAGATTGGCTAGCAGTATAGAAAGCTGCTTGTTGCATTGGGGAGAATGGTGGAATGTAGGAATTGTTGTATTGTTGTTGTGGTGGTGGTTGTGTGTATGATGGTTGTGAGTAGGATGAAGTTTGTGCCATGTAGTTGATGGTAGGTTTTGGTGATTCCATAACATTGGAAATGCAAGCAACATGTGGTGCAACTATCCCTCCTGAACTTGAGTTACTCACAGAAACTGAAGTGCCTCCAAAGTATAAGCTAGGATTCTGAGGAACCTGTGCTCTTCTAGCTTTTCTCTTCTCTTCCATTTCCTTGTTTTCTAGCTTCTGAATAAAGTCTTGAATAGTCCAGTATTGGTATGCATCCTTTTCCCTGAGAACTTCCACATGCTGATCCCAGTAAGGTGGTAGAGCATCTGCAAGCTTATCCACCAAATTCTTCATAGGAATCTGTATACCATAACTTGACAATTCAGTTAGCAAATGACTATATCTAGGAGTTAATTCTTTTAAAGTTTCATTTCCAATATAAGAAAAATTCTCAAACTCCTTTCTCAATTCATCCATCCTCAAACTTCTAGTCTTCTCATTCCCATCATGCCTCCTCTTAAGCACATCCCACAATTGCTTAGACGTTGTACAAGTCCCAAATTGATGCAATAGATCATTTGTGATTGCCTGAGTCAATTGGGAAAAGGCTTTCTTTTCCACAGCAAATTTCTTTTTCTCTTCCTCAGACATGCTCTCCAATGGAACTGGTTCACCTGTATTCTCCAAAACTGGTGCTGTGTAACCTTTAGCAATCATACTCCATGCCTCTGCTCCCTCCACTCCCATGCCTTCCAAGTGAATCTTGAACTTGTTCTGCCACTGATTGTATTCTTGTATCTCAATAAGCTTCGGTGGCCGATTCCCACTACCTGAAGACAAATCATTAATCAGTGTGGAAATAGCATTTGTAGTTTGAGTGTTTACCACCGCTGCTGCTACTCCCCAGTAGTCAGGTTGTGGTGCTGGAGGTGCTACGCTTTGAGGCATCGAGCTAGTCATCGCCATGTAGTTAATCGGTTGCGAAAACTGTGTGCTCGTCTTTTGTGCTGCCACCGTCCATGGGTCCATCACTTGCTGTTGTGGTTGTGTCGTTGCTGGTCTCGGAGTAGTCGGAAAATTCCACATGATCACGAACTTCGAAAAATTCAACACTTAGAAAATTTTCGAAAAACTAATCCTAGGTTCGCCCGGTTATACTCTCACTTTCGTCCCTTCTGATGCAGGTTCGCCCAAATAGTATCACTCGAAGGTAAACAATCACCAGAATGTAAAAACACACTAACACAAATCCACGTTCGCCCAGAAAATTTCAGGTTCGACCGTTTCTATTCTACGTTCGCCCGCCTGATCAATCTGATGTGGAAAATGTGACCCGAAAGTGAAAACTTCAAACAAAAACTTTTCAGGTTCGCCCAAAAGTACCTAGGTTCGACCAGAAATGACTCAGGTTCGACCAAAACAGTCCAGGTTCGACCACTTAGGTTCCAGGTTCGCCCATTTCAGGTTTGAAAAACGGTTACACTTTGAAAAACGGTTATTTTGATCTCTGATTTTCAAAAGTTTGTGGATTTGAATGATCTTAATCAGGTTATGATTCAGAATTGATTTGGAACAACTTTAATTCTTGGAATTTTAGATTTTAACCACAAAATCAACTTCAAATCAATCAAAAACACTCAAAAACCATTTTCATTCAAAAACAGATGTATTTTGATCAATATTAGGTCCAAATCAGCTCTGAGTTTATCAAATTTGTTGTTGTATGATCCGTATAGCTCTGATACCACTTTGTAAGCGAAAGATTTTGACTAAAACAGGATTAATTGATCATACAAGTTACAAAACCAGGTGCGGAAACCCTAGCTTTGAACAAACTGATAAAAACTCAAATCAAAACACAATCAATATCATTTTCAAAGCTTTTCATAGATTAACTTGTTCATAAACTTGATTACAATGACACTTTGGTTAATCTAGATCAATTACAGACACTCTCAAACAAACCTGGAACCTGACCTCAAAACACACACAACTAATAACTCACTATCCATTACAAAAACACAATTTCTATTTATAATGTCTGCACATTCGCCCATATGCAGTGGTCGAATGTGGAAGAGTTCCACATTCGCCCACTTTATGGTACGAACGTGTAACTTGATCAGGTTCCATTCTTCATTCGCCCACTAGCTTTCTACCTTCGCCCACATATATCTACATTCGCCCAGTACCAATTCCACATTCTACCCATCAGCATCTAACATATGTTAACATCCAATCACTAGTCGCAAAAACGCATCTACAAATAGTTTTTAGGACCCTATTTTACAAGCGTCCCACACAAAAGGTCCTTAAAAGCCATTTTTGTTGTAGTGTCCTATAAGTCCATTGAAGAATCCAAAACTACTCCATGTCTTCAACTAATCCATATGGTCTTATTTGGACCAGTCAAAATCATGAGAATTGGTAAGAAGAAGTACTGCTTGGTCATCATTGATAACTACTCCAGATTCACATATGTTTTCTTCTTATTTTCCAAGGATGAGGCAGCTGAAACAATCAAATTATGCATTCTACAAGTAGAGAAGCAATATTCTCTCTTTGTCAAAGTCATCAAAAGTGACAATGGGACAGAGTTCAGGAACAAAAATCTAGATGATTTCTACTTGTCTAAAGGGATTGTTAGACAGTTTAGCATTCCTAGAACTCCTAACCAAAATGGTGTTGTAGAACGAAAGAATAGGACATTAATTGAAGTAGCAAGAACCATGTTTGCTGATTCAGGTCAACCACTTTATTTTTGGGCAGAAGTAGTTAACACAGCTTGTTATGTTCAGAACAAGGTCCTTATGTATAAAGGGTATTCCAAGACTGCTTATGAACTCCTTCATAGCATTAAGCCCCTTATCTCCTTGTTCGGGACTTTTGGATGTCAATGTTTTATTCTAAACATTAACGACCGCATTTCAAAATTTGCTGCTAAAGTTGATTCATGTTATTTTCTTGGTTATTATTCCAAAAAGAAAGCGTATAAAGTCCTCAATTCAATAACCAAGATAGTAGAAGAGACCCTGAATGTCAAGTTCAATTAGTCAAAACATGCACTCATTCCAGCACATCCTACTGAACTCTTTGACCTTGATAGTTTTAACTTTGGACCTGAAAAGACTGTAAACAACTCATCAAAACCCTCTTATTATGGTGATTAAGGGTTTGATGATGGTCCTCCTTCATGGACTCCCAATACAGTCTGCAAATCAACTCCAAAACCAAGAATCCAAACAACTACTGATTCAGAAGCACAAACTTTTGATGCAGCTCCTAAAACTTTTGATGCAGTCCAAACAACTAAATCAGATGTTATCAAGTGCATTTTTGCATGGAAAAATAAAAGAGGAAATGTATTTTTGTCAACCACTTGGGTTTGAGGATCCTTCTTATCTTGATTGGGTTTACAAACTGGACAAAGCTCTATATGGGCTAAAACACGCTCCAAGAGCTTGGTAAGACACACTTTCCACATTTTTATTGAAAATTCACTTCACAAGAGGTTCCATTGACAAAACTCTTTTCATAAAGCATGTTGGAAATCACATCCTACTTGTTCAAATTTATGTTGATGATATCATTTTTGATTCAACAAACACCAAACTGTGTGATGATTTTAAGAAACTCATGCAATCAAAATTTGAGATGAGTACAACGGGAGAACTGCAGTACTTTCTAGGACTACAGACTAAACAACAATTAAATGGAACATTGATACATCAATCAAAATATGTTAAATAATTATTAAACAAATTTTCTTTACAAGACTGTAAATCATGTTCCACTCCCATGTGTCCAACAAAACAAGTTGAACCTAATGATCAAGGAAAACAGGTTGATCAAACCATGTTGGGATGTATGATTGGTTCCCTACTTTACTTAACTGCTTCTAGATCAGATATTATGTTTTCAACATGTGTTTGTACTAGATATCAATCAGCTCCAAGGGAATCACAAATCATTGTAGTCAAAAGAATTTTCAGATATCTGAAAGGAACTCCTAGATTAGGGATTTGGTATCCTGCTAACGCTCGTACCAAATTGATAGCTTTTTCCGATAGTGACTATGCAGGGTGTAAGATGTCAAAAAATCAACATCTGGTGGATGTCAATTCATAGGAAGCTGTCTGGTGTCCTGGCAATCAAAGAAGCAAACTTTTGTGGCAACATGAACTGTTGAGGCAGAATACATTACAACTACAAGTTGTACATCACAGATTAAATGGCTTCAAAATCAGCTTCTTGATTATGGAATCAAAGAAACCAAAACTCCACTGCTGATAGACAGTGCCTAAGCCATTAGCATCATTCAAAATCCTGTCCAATTTTCAAAGACAAAACATATTGAAATCAGGTATCATTTCATAAAGGATTGCTATGACAAAGGCAAAATTGAGGTGAAATATGTGTCAACGGCTAATCAAATAGCTGATGTGTTCACAAAACCCCTTGACTCGTCAACATTTTAGAGGTTAGCATCCATGCTTGGGATGCTAAATTTGGAGTAATTTGTATGTGTTTTCATTTTTCTGTACATATTTCAATTTTCACTTATTTTATACTCATCTATTCATAAAACCTTTGATGAACAAAAAGAGAGAAACTACTGATGTACAAAACATCAGAAGGGAAATATTTTCTAAAAAGAATAACTACTAATGAACAAATCATCAGAAGTTATGTTGGGCAATTAAAATTGAATTCTCATCAGTTGTGAACAACTACTGAAGAGAAATGGGAAACTACTAAAGAACAAATCTATTTCATCAGAAGTTTTGGTCAAAAAGGGTATATCATTTTTCCCCACTCAGAAGTATGACCTAGGACGGTGATAAAACTTCTAAAAACCCCTCTTTCTCATTTATTACATTTTAAAATAAAATTTCCCTCTCTTTACAAACCCACTGTAACCTGTAACTGTTCTATCAAACAAACAATGGCTCTTAAACTAAACTAGGGACATAATCAACTGGCTGCTTCACAAAAGAGAAAGCCTGGTCCCAGTACGACGAAATCATTAATTTGGTTGTGAAATCAAACTACTACAAAGCGTTCACTGTAGACCCACCAATCCACATACAAACTCTAAATGAGTTTTAGGCAAACGCTGTTGCTGTCACCGTTGATGGCAATGTCATCTCCCTGAAGACGACCATCAAAGGAAAGACCATGGAAATCACACCTGATACTTTGGGCATAAGATTAGGTCTGAGAGATGCACAATCCCCAGAACACATTCTATCCAGTACTGTTCAATTAACCATGAATGAATGTGGTTACCAAGGTACTCTGTCACATGCTACAATTTATAAATAGTTTTTAATGCACCATACAAACTACTTTTTCATTATATAATCATATGTTTTAGTCCAAAACTGGCTCGTCTGACCAGATGCCCTCTGCTTTACAACAAATTTTTCATTCTATTGTAAAGGAAACACCTTTCTGGGCACCATCATACTTTTCAATGAACCGGTCTTGCATCATCATAATGATAAAAATAAATTTTTGCTTTACCCAAGGTTCTTGATACACTGTATTATTAAAGAACTTGGTAAAGGGGTACTTGTGGGTAGTGCATTAGCACTTAGACCCCGAACCTCACAAGTATTCTCTAGGCACAACAAACTGGCCAGTAGGCTAGAAGATGTCCAAGGGGAACAGGAACCAGACCCCATGGAGCCCACATCTTCCAAACTCATTTCTCCAAAAGCCAAAATGCCTACGAAAAAAATTTCCAAAACTAGCAAACCAAAGAAGACACCTCAGGAGGTTCAGATGCTCGAGGATGTCATTGTGCAATCTGCACTTGAAAAGGATGTAACTGGAACTTCCTTTTAGTTACATTCATCATTTCCATCACCAAAAAGAGCCAGAACCATAAATGTTCAGTTTTCATGGAAGAGATCCAAAAGGATAAAACTTCTGACCCATCTCCTGAAACTACTGAAATCCAAACCACTGAACCCCAATCTACTGATGTTCCTAAACATACTAAAACACAAACTACTAAACTTGAACACTCACCAATAGACACAGTAGAAATAGCCCAATTTCTCTCTGGATTGAAAACCAATATCTCATCAGTTAGTGGCATTCCCCAATCACCACATCAAACAGGGGAACAAACTTCTGACATGGCCATGGATGAGAATACTATCAATCTCATCAGTTAGTGGCATTCCCGAAGGTCTCTTAGCCAAATCTTTGAGATCTTCGGTACAAATGAGGCCGCTACTACTCTTTTACCACCCTTTGGTGGATCAGAGGCTAGTAGTGACATAAGTAAGACCTCATTTGTGGCAACTGACTGAAGCATGAAATACCCAGAACCAAGACAAAGAGGTACATGAGACTACTGGGTTGGGCGTAGCTCATGATAAAACTGATGAAATCATCAGGTATTCAAATGATTCCATTAATTTGGATGATGATTAAACATTCAACAAAGATTTGACAGCGGACTGTGAAGGTCCTGAATCTGATGTCTGCAAACTCAATAAGTTGGTCATAGAAGATCAGGTTAAAGACCACTTAAACCCTAATTCCCCAAAAGTGGCATCCCAGTCTTAACTGACAGAGATCTCCCAAAAACACCCCCTCCACAATCACAAAAGCCTACCCAATCTTCTTCTGGTGCTAGCATAGACATGGACTAACTATACAGCCCATATGGTCCTTTGTACCAGATGATACATCATCTAATTTCTTCACATCTCCAAACCTTCACAACTTCAATGGAACTCAAAAATAAAACTCAGTTGGAGATGATCAATAATGCCATTGAGATGAAGATGAGAGAGTTATCCAGAAGAGTTGAAGACAATAGAAGACAACTTGAACATCTATCTAGTGTTGCACCTCATACTCCTTGGTTTCCAAAAGTGGATTAAGCTAAAAAAGGGGGAGATGAAAGCCAAGGGCAAAGGACAAGAGAAATTTTCTCTTGAAGCTTCAAAGAATGCACGAGAAGCTCAACAGCTTAAGGAGGCCCAAAAGGAGTTAATAAAAACTAAACAAGAAATTGCTTTGAAAGATAGGCATGGCCATCAAGAAAAACAAGAAAGATTCCTTAAATAAAAAGCTGAAAAGACTTCCCAAGGAAAAGAAACAATTGTTGAAAAACAACATCAAAGTACTGAAGACAATCCTTCAGTAGTTGGTACTCAGGCCAACCCTTCAGTAGTTGCAACTAAAGCTACAGCTCAACCTTCTACCCAAACAACAACTGAACCAATTCCAACTGAAACTTTTGTGCCTACAACTGCACCAGTTTTAAACCCTCTTCCTCTTGCATTCTCCTCAGAAGAAATGGAGAGTATAAAAGAAAGGGATGATTTGAGCTATGATGACAAGCTCAAAACATATGAGATTAAACTTAGAGAGTTGGATGAAGAAAAAAGGCTTGCTGAGGAACAAGTCTAAATTGATAAAGAAGATAAAAGACAACAGCTGATTAGCTGGATTGTAAAGAACAGCAAAACAAAGAAATACTCTCTTAGAGATCTGTCATCTGAAAAACTTGAATACAGGGTGAAGTTGATTCAAGGAAGACAAAATGCTGAAAAAGATAAGAAGATGAAAAGAGCTCAAATAATTAAAGAACTGGAAGCCAATGATTATGGTTCAAAGTCTCAACTATCAAAATGGAAGGATGTTGATCTTCATGAAACTTACAAGAAATTCAAGGATTTCAGAGAACCAAACCAGAAATGTTCAATACATCAGAAGTTTTCAAAACGTCTAAATCATCAAAGTATACAACATCCAAACCAGCTGCCAAGAAACAAAAGCCACAACTAGAAGAACAAGTCAATACTGATTTCAAGATGATACTTTTAGAAGGCAACACAATTGTTGACCAATACTTGTCTTATGAAGAGAAACCATTGATCTAAACAGATAGGGATTCAACCACTTATGCATATCACCTAAAGCAGACCATCACTAATCAAAAGGAAACCAAGGTAATCACTGAACACCATATTCCTATTCCTAGTGAAACCCCTAGTATTGCACAAGTTGAATATATTAGAAGATCCAACCTGATACTTTCTGAAATGGAAGACCAACTGTAACACCCCAACCGATGGCGGAAACACCGGGATGTCACGTATTGATGATTGTTCAGTAGCCCATGGTGAAAAATAAATTTCATTAAATGGTTTAAATAAATTACATACATTGTTCTACAAGAATTCGTACATGAAAATGAATAATACTATGTACACATCTTCAAACATTAACTCAAATCTTCAAGCAAGTAGAACCTGAAACATGTTAAGTTTGAAAATATTTTGGGTCAACAAAAGTTGGTGAGAATACATAGGTTTTCGAATATAGTAGATAACAATAGTTTGTACAACAATCACAGTTGTATAATGATAGAGAATGAGTCCGACATGTAACAATGCGTCTTTGTACAATCAAACCTTGTGTCGACTGAGGCCTAACTCGCAAGTAAGTTAAATGTTGTTACTGTTTTCGATCATCCCTGAATTTATGCGGGGGGATGGGTTTGTCAGACCTATAGCGCTATAAAATAAATAGGCGGCTTGATCAATGTTAATGATTGTACTGTGTCTTTTTGTTACAGTCAAATGATAGAATAAGTAAATGATAGTATAATTGAATTTCAAGATTCAATAATGTAAGAATGAGTAATGATAGTGTATAAATTGTTTAAACATGTTTCACCCCAAAATGTAAAACAGTAAAAAGGGGCTATGTAAACTCACCTTAGTGTTAGAATGATGACCCTTGTTATATAAGTAAATGTGGCTCGTGTGTATCCAAATATCACCCTACTTTAAGGTAATAAATAAATGTTGAGGAAAACTTAATAATTCTAAGTTTTCTAGTCTAAAGTGTGCTAGGGTTCCTAATTTGGGGATCATTAATTGATTTATGATTAAATTTGAATAATTTAAATAAATAAAAAATAATTAATGAAAATGTTTTCTGATCAAAATTAACTAAAAATGGTTGAATTATAATGTAATAAATGTGAAAATAATTTTTATAAAATTATTTTCTTAATTCATGAATATTTAAATATTAATACTTATTTGACAAAATATAGCCTTAATATTAAAAAATATTAAAAATTATAAATTTCGAATCAAAAATTTATATTTCTGATCTAAATGATTAATAATAATTTATGTGAAATTTTGATGTAAAAATAATGAAAAATGAATTTATTATGATTTATTTATGATTAAAATAACAAAAATCGATTAAAAATATTAAATAAATGATTTTCCAGAAATAAAAATAATTTCTGAGATGTTTATTATTTTATAAGTTTAGAATAATTTTTGTGGAATTTAATAAAATCGTTTTGATATTTTTATAGAATTTTATAATTATAATAGATTTAACTTGTAATATTTATTATATATAATAAATAAAAGATTTTTGAAAAACTAAAATTTGGGTATTAAACTTTATCATATGATTGACTTAAAATAAATTTTATAGGATTTATAGAGCATGTTTAGTATTTAATATCTATTATAAAAAAATAATTGTAGATTTATAAGTATAAAAGGAATTCAAAAAAATAAAAAGACAAAATTCGGTGTAATATCCGAAAAAAAAAATATAAACTAAAATAAATAAAGATATAATCGAAACATGAGTTGACTCAATGGGTCAAAGAAAATGTGACAACCACGTTACTACGATTCTAGATTATCTTATTTAGTATTCAAGTTATATATATATATATAAAAAAAAAAAAATTTAAACAAAGTACTAATATTAACTTATAGTAAATTTACTTGATAATAATAAACTTACAACAATAATAATGTAAAAATAGTAGAAAAACAAAAATGTCCTACACTCATACATACTCATACATACATTGCACTTAACCACACTCACTTCATATGTGAAGCTTGAAACTCACGCACATATTTGGACAGCACACTTAGTTTCTAGAAAGTGATAACACTTGCACAACTCAAGTTTTGACAGCACATGAACAACACACATGCATCCATACATATTACATAATACATATACTTATTATTGTTTATAAATAACAATGAGAAGAGATAGAGCACTGCATGAATGAGAGAGACAGACTGAGAGAGCGAGAGAGAGTAGCGTGAGAGAGAGAGAGAGAGACAACTATCTCCGGTCACCTTCCCCAGCTCCGGTGACCGGTAATCGAACGCCACAACCTTGTTCCGACCAACCCGACAACACCACCACCATTCGGTACCTCCTCCTTTTCCTTTTCTTTTTGTCACCGAAACCAAACCAGTGAGCAACATCCGGTCAAGATTCCGGTAACCCACCATCTTTAGACCACCCTTATTCGTCACCTTCTCCGACCAGTTACGTACCACCTCCGGTCAAGTCCCTGTAACAAACGAACCCAAAACACCAAAATAATACTATTACTACGTACCTATCTTCACTTGGTTAGTAACCGTTGATCACATCATTAAGTTTGGAAACCTCTTGTGGAACTCGAAAAAAGTTTCCGGTCAACTTACTCGTCCCCCGGCGACCCTTTGTAGCATTGATCAGGTTTCCTTTTCTTAAGCTTACATTCCTCTACATATACGATCATGTATTTACGAATACTAGAAACCAAAATTCTAGTATGAAGGAACCATGCTGGCAACCTGTTAAGAAATCGTGATGAAGAAGAAGAAACTATATAATATTTTTATGTAAGTTGTCGTTAGTGCTTTTATATCTTATCAGTATGGTATGTTTCAAGTACCATAATAAAATATATATACACACCATTTTAGTTAAAAGTCAACAAACATGATTTTCTTTAATAAATTTTTGTTATTATATTTAAATCATCACTATAATTTGGTACATACTACGTCTAGTATTTAAAATCACAATTTAGAGAAGTGTATATATCTATACAATAAATTATAACATATAATTACGATGGAATATATAAATAAATATTAGTGTATGTGTTTTATGAGAAATTATAAAAGCTATATGGATTAGAAATTGTGTATATAACCGGTTGCCAGACATCAGTTCAACCTAACTCATTAAAATATGAAGTATCATTCTAAATAAGAATATTATGTAGATTTTCGCGAAAACTATTAAACAAGTTGGAATTGATTTGAAGCATTAAAGGTACGGATCCTTACCCCTCTCCTTTGTTATCTGGTTCAATTGATATAAACCCTATTAATAATATATATAAATATTAAAACTCCCCCGTCTTTGAGCATCAATTCATTTGACCGTCCGTTCATTTCTCGTTCTAAATATATTAATATTGAAAGTAGATTATATAAATCATACGATGCTTTTAATTCACTCATTATCGTATGTTCCCAAGTATGTGATATTAGTATTATTAGTTATTATTTGCACCAGATTATATGACTCAGATTTTCAGTGCTCTGTTACCCTAAGCTACCGCTTCCCGTGGAGTGTCCCGCGGGCATGTTGTTGTGGCATCGACAATATGTGCTCCACCCGTGACGGAGAGATTAGTTCACGGCGTCTCTTAAGTACAGGTGTGGTACAATGCAATTAGGAGGCGTATGGATCGATCCTAGTTCAGTTTCAGTTTCAGTTCCGGAAATGGTTGCGGGTATGCCAACCTGCGCCATTTCATGTGTTGATAGACGGGAGTAGCTACCCGTATATCAACACGCATAATAGAATTTAGTTTGGCTTATGGGTACATCTGTATTACATGATTCAGTTTCGATATATGCTTTATGTTTCAAGATCAGTATTTGTGTTGTACGTTTCAGTTAATTATTGCGTTACTATTTGAGCCTATTATTCCGTACTGGGCCTTCAGCTCATTCCGTAAACTTTTTGTGTCTACAGGTTAACAGGTTACTTTGGGCGGGATAAAGAGAGAGTAATAAATCATAGGATGCCACCTGAAGAAGTCTTGTCACTTATGTTTAATATTATGTAGTTTGACTTTAAGGCTAAGAACCACCTGTCTTCCGTAACGCTATATGTTTTATAATTAAATAAATGAAACTTTGTCTTTTGTCTCTGATATGATATTGTGACACGTCAGCCCGTTCCGGGCCGGGGTGTTACAGCTATGGTATCAGAGCAAAGGCTCTTTCCTGTAGAAAACTTAAACATAGTAATTAGGCCTGTGAGGATTGGGTAGACTTAAGATAGGAATTACTGATTTAGCTAGGTATTTTTTTTTCCTTTCTAGTTGTTCCTTCTATACACTTTTATCCTCGTGTCAATATTAGTAAAACGCCTCTTCTCATTAGTCTATATGAAGCTTTGATGGGATCAATTTTTGGAAGCCCTTAAACGTATGAAACTTAGTTTTATAAAATATTTAAGTTAATTAATTTGAAAGTGATATAAAATTATTGTATTTTTCTTTAGTAAAATTTACACTTCAGTATGCTATTACCTATATAATTATGTAAAAAAAAAAAAAAAAAAAAAAAAAAACTATTTATAAATAACCGTTTATATAATTCTATATACCTTTTTATTTTAATAAACTTTTACATCAAACTTTTTATAAATTTTGACATTAAAAATTAAATTTTTAAATAAAGTCTTTTTCTATCAAAACTTAGAGTAATTATTCATGGATGATTGTTTTAGCACAAATATACACATATAAGAAATACGTACATTTCAATAAAATATTTTGATTTAATATGTCATGTATACGCTTAGTTATTTTTTTTTTTATACTTATTTTATGTATCATGGTAAATAAACACATATTTTGGGCAAGTAAAATGTTAGATTATTTTTCTAAACAAATTGAAAGTGCCGCCATATAAATATTATATTTGATATATATACATAACGTTATAGTAAATAAAAACTTTTATTAACATGAAAGTAAATACTTAAAATATAAGACTGATATGTTACGGTATTCAAATTTTAAATCGATAAATATATAAGATACATGTTTTTCAAAGTATATAAGTAACTTTACGTTATCTTTGTAATCTAGTAACTAATTCGATATAAGTATAACTTTTAATTAATATTTTTGTATGACATCTCCGATCCTGTCTACATTGGAAGTCCAGCTATTTAAAGTTATGTTTCACTTTAGGCTCATAAGATGATTTCCTACGACTATTTTGGATTTTAACTCTGAGTAGATTTACAAACATTAGACACAGTAGGCTTATAGTTATCCTTCTTGTTTCATGAATATGTTAATGTATTTTCGGACAAACTACCAGGATAACCACCTGACTATGAGATAGTATTCACTATTCGCTCATCACTAACATCGAGCAATATTCTAAAGGACCATATAGTATGGCATTAGTATAACTAAAGGAAATTAAGGAACATTTGCAAGAAATATTAGATCTAGGATCATCTCCCTCTTATTGACGATTTCTTTGACTAACTTCAAGGCACTTATTTCTTCTCGAAGATCGATATGAGATCCTGGTATCAACAAGTGAAGATCAAGAAAGATGATATTCCTAAAACTGCCTTTTTGTACTCACTATAGTCACTATAAGTTCTTAGTTATGCCTTTAAGATTGACCAATGTGTTTGTAGTCTTTATAATTTGATGAACCATCTATTTTGTAAACGTCTAGACAAATCCGTTACTATCTTTATCAACAACATCCTGGTGTATTTTAAAACTCGTGAAGATCATGAAGCAAATCTACATGCGGTGCTTGTGAGTAGAACATTGCAACAGAAGAAATTATATGCGAAGTTTTCAAAACATAAATTTTTGCTTAGCCAAGTGGTATTCTAGTCGAGGATGGAATAATGGTGGATCCAATGAAGATTGAAGTTATTACTAAATAGCCTAGACCCACTTTTGTTACCAAAGTACAAATTTTATAGGTCTTATTGGTTACTACCAAAAGTTAAATGCTAGGATTTTTTTGTCATTACTTTCTTAAGAAAAATGTGAAGTAATCATGGAATAAACAACAAGAGAAACACTTTGAAGAAATGACTTGTCTCTGCTTCAATGCTCACTTTCTCTTCTAGATCATAAGGTTAATGCCTCGAGGAAAGGCCTAGGTTTTGTGTTAATGAAGCATGGGAAGGTTATCACATATGCATCAACAATTGAAGTAGTAAAGTCAATTACTTGATACATGACTTAAAGTGAGCTACAATTGTTTTCAGATTAAAGACACGACGTCACATTTGTATAGCAAGACTAGTTATATGTTAACTGCACAAAAAAAAAAAAAAAAAAAAAAAAAAAAAGTTAAGTAGATACTTACCTAGAATAAGCTATCATCGACTATAATTTTCTTAGGTTAGAACGCAAAATTTAGTACCCTCCTGGCAAAGCTAATGTTGTAGTTATCGCCTTGAGCACTTTGAAACCATGCCTTGCCTTCGGATTCAATAAATCTCAATAGGATGAGCACTACCATCTAGGTAAATTAGACGTCTACTTGACAAGAATGCCAAAAGAACCATGCCTCATACCTCGGTAGAACAAAAATAACTTAGAACTTACGCAATTGTGCAAATCCTTGAAGTGGATAAATAATCTAAATTCATAGGGTAAATTGAGGCGGCTCGTTGATCATTGTTAGTTAAAGTACATAGTTCTCCATTCTTTAAACACTTGAAATCTTGGAAAGTATATCCAGATTAAAATTAGGACTTTCAGTGAAATGTCATGAAGAAAGATAGCATTGGTGTAAGTAAGTGCCTCACTTGCCAACAATGGAAGATTAAGCACACACGAAAACATGGACTGTTGCAACTATTGGATATTCTAGTTTGGAAGTGGAACGAAATTACAATGTATTTCGTTACTATCATGTCTAGAATTTTATTTTAAGGAAACAATACTATATGGGATATAGTCGATAAATTGTCTAGTAAGTTATCTAAAATATTTATGCATAAGATAAATCAAAAGACACTAGAGGAACAGTGATAACACATGTTTCATATTTCCCTTAGAATTAGGAAAATTAGTACATCTAGTCATAGTTGAGGGAATATGCCATATTCATGTGTTTCAGATAGAATCTTCTCTTTCCTATCACGATTTTGGGAAAAGGCTTCCTAAAAGCTTAGGCACGTATCTAAAATTTGGCAGTGCTTTGGCCAGTCCAACAAGCCATTCAAAGTTCCAGGAGATGCTTAGAACTTGCGCAGTAGATTAGAATAGTAACTAGTATGAATTATTATGTTTTAATAAGTTTACTTTCAATTTTAGTTGGAAAAAAAAATAGAATTAGCATGGCACCTTTTAAACTCCCGTGTGGACGTAAGTACCATACTGAAAATTGTTGGGAAGAAGTTAATCAAAAGACTTGAGTTAGTATAACTTATAAATGATAAAGTCACTATCGCACGAGGGAAACTTCGAGAAGCTCAAAAACCCGATAGAAGATGTATACAAATCGGTATTGAAGAACTTTAAAGTTCAAGTCAATGATCATGTATTTCTGAAAAGTTCCATCTTGGCGCGTAGTTCTGTGATTTGGAATAAATGATAAGCTTAGCCTTAGTCTCGTTAGGTTCGTACAAAGTTCACAAGAAAATCTTAGATTTTTGTTACATTGGTCCGCTCGAGATTCTCAAGAAACTCAGAGAAGTCACATATCGACTAAAGTTACCGCTACAGTTCTCTCATGTTTATGACAACTTTGATTTTATTCACGTCCCTTGGTTGAGTATATGTAATTATCAATTGCTTCACATTATTAGTTATATATAAGACATGATAATTCGTCCCTCGAATAAGAACATGAAATTATTCTAGATAGAAAAGATAACGAATAAGAAAGTATTTTTAAGAACTATTCTGAACGCGAAGCTACATGGGAAACCGAAGAATCAATTCGTTCTGTATATTCTAGTTTGTTCAAGTCTTAGAGCCCTTAGCCCAGGTAACTGTGAACCTTGTTTGTTAACATGCCTGAATATTTTTACTCTGACCAACAGACATGATTAATATATATATATATATATATGTGGGACATGTTAATCTGAATTGTCAGCTTGTTATATGTGACTCTCTGTTAGCTTTCTGCATGATTAGATATGTAATTAACTTGATTAGTAGGAGGACCTATAGAGTACAGTTGTAAGGTAATTAACAATTATGGTCATGAACATAATTGCGAATTACAGGTACAAATGTGCGCTTTTGGGATTCCTATTTTATAGATGAGGTTTATATTCATTCAAATATATTAATAATTCACATATTTTATTAAAATTATATAAATAAAATAAATAAATGTTAGTTAATATGAACATGAACTGTTATAAGAAACCAAATAATTAAATTGTTCTATATACCTTAGTATGTGTGAACAATAAGAAGTTTGATCCAAGCAAGTATGAATCTCGTTATGACTTCCGTTTTAATACAACTATGTATGAATCTCGCTATGACATATGTTATACAGTTTCCGTTTAAATACAACCTACAAATTTCGAGACGAAATTTTTTTAAGGGGGTGATGGTTGTAATATCCGAAAAAAAAAATATAAACTAAAATAAATAAAGATATAATCGAAACATGAGTTGACTCAATGGGTCAAAGAAAATGTGACAACCACGTTACTACGATTCTAGATTATCTTATTTAGTATTCAAGTTATATATATATATATATATATAAAAAAAAAAAAATTAAACAAAGTACTAATATTAACTTATAGTAAATTTACTTGATAATAATAAACTTACAACAATAATAATGTAAAAATAGTAGAAAAACAAAAATGTCCTACACTCATACATACTCATACATACATTGCACTTAACCACACTCACTTCATATGTGAAGCTTGAAACTCACGCACATATTTGGACAGCACACTTAGTTTCTAGAAAGTGATAACACTTGCACAACTCAAGTTTTGACAGCACATGAACAACACACATGCATCCATACATATTACATAATACATATACTTATTATTGTTTATAAATAACAATGAGAAGAGATAGAGCACTGCATGAATGAGAGAGACAGACTGAGAGAGCGAGAGAGAGTAGCGTGAGAGAGAGAGAGAGAGACAACTATCTCCGGTCACCTTCCCCAGCTCCGGTGACCGGTAATCGAACGCCACAACCTTGTTCCGACCAACCCGACAACACCACCACCATTCGGTACCTCCTCCTTTTCCTTTTCTTTTTGTCACCGAAACCAAACCAGTGAGCAACATCCGGTCAAGATTCTGGTAACCCACCATCTTTAGACCACCCTTATTCGTCACCTTCTCCGACCAGTTACGTACCACCTCCGGTCAAGTCCCTGTAACAAACGAACCCAAAACACCAAAATAATACTATTACTACGTACCTATCTTCACTTGGTTAGTAACCGTTGATCACATCATTAAGTTTGGAAACCTCTTGTGGAACTCGAAAAAAGTTTCCGGTCAACTTACTCGTCCCCCGGCGACCCTTTGTAGCATTGATCAGGTTTCCTTTTCTTAAGCTTACATTCCTCTACATATACGATCATGTATTTACGAATACTAGAAACCAAAATTCTAGTATGAAGGAACCATGCTGGCAACCTGTTAAGAAATCGTGATGAAGAAGAAGAAACTATATAATATTTTTATGTAAGTTGTCGTTAGTGCTTTTATATCTTATCAGTATGGTATGTTTCAAGTACCATAATAAAATATATATACACACCATTTTAGTTAAAAGTCAACAAACATGATTTTCTTTAATAAATTTTTGTTATTATATTTAAATCATCACTATAATTTGGTACATACTACGTCTAGTATTTAAAATCACAATTTAGAGAAGTGTATATATCTATACAATAAATTATAACATATAATTACGATGGAATATATAAATAAATATTAGTGTATGTGTTTTATGAGAAATTATAAAAGCTATATGGATTAGAAATTGTGTATATAACCGGTTGCCAGACATCAGTTCAACCTAACTCATTAAAATATGAAGTATCATTCTAAATAAGAATATTATGTAGATTTTCGCGAAAACTATTAAACAAGTTGGAATTGATTTGAAGCATTAAAGGTACGGATCCTTACCCCTCTCCTTTGTTATCTGGTTCAATTGATATAAACCCTATTAATAATATATATAAATATTAAAACTCCCCCGTCTTTGAGCATCAATTCATTTGACCGTCCGTTCATTTCTCGTTCTAAATATATTAATATTGAAAGTAGATTATATAAATCATACGATGCTTTTAATTCACTCATTATCGTATGTTCCCAAGTATGTGATATTAGTATTATTAGTTATTATTTGCACCAGATTATATGACTCAGATTTTCAGTGCTCTGTTACCCTAAGCTACCGCTTCCCGTGGAGTGTCCCGCGGGCATGTTGTTGTGGCATCGACAATATGTGCTCCACCCGTGACGGAGAGATTAGTTCACGGCGTCTCTTAAGTACAGGTGTGGTACAATGCAATTAGGAGGCGTATGGATCGATCCTAGTTCAGTTTCAGTTTCAGTTCCGGAAATGGTTGCGGGTATGCCAACCTGCGCCATTTCATGTGTTGATAGACGGGAGTAGCTACCCGTATATCAACACGCATAATAGAATTTAGTTTGGCTTATGGGTACATCTGTATTACATGATTCAGTTTCGATATATGCTTTATGTTTCAAGATCAGTATTTGTGTTGTACGTTTCAGTTAATTATTGCGTTACTATTTGAGCCTATTATTCCGTACTGGGCCTTCAGCTCATTCCGTAAACTTTTTGTGTCTACAGGTTAACAGGTTACTTTGGGCGGGATAAAGAGAGAGTAATAAATCATAGGATGCCACCTGAAGAAGTCTTGTCACTTATGTTTAATATTATGTAGTTTGACTTTAAGGCTAAGAACCACCTGTCTTCCGTAACGCTATATGTTTTATAATTAAATAAATGAAACTTTGTCTTTTGTCTCTGATATGATATTGTGACACGTCAGCCCGTTCCGGGCCGGGGTGTTACATTCGGCCACTGCTGGGCTCGAACCAGCGGCCTGTGAGGTGAAAACCCACGCCCAGACCAACTGGCCTGGGTGTGTGTTTGATATCTGATTCAGTTTCATAATTTATTTATAGTTTATCCTGAAAACAACAATGATCCCCAAATCAGTTCATATAAACCCTAACATCCCAATCGTTCAATTGACCAGACAATCGATACAGTTAATATCAGAAACGATAGGGCTTTTATTGCTTGACAAAAACCGAACCAAACGCAACAAAGAATAGGTGTTAAGGTGTACCTAAAGAGTTTGTAACCCGAGTACCAAGTTTCGACTGAACATGCTTTGATTCTGGAAGAATTGGTGTTTGAAAGTGAAAAGTGTGATAGGGGTTATTCTAATCGGCCATATTAGAGTATTGGGACGAGTTTAATTGGATTGAAAACACCTCTAGATATAGATTGCGAATCCGGGTTTTAGGAAAGTTTAATCCGGACATAAAGCTTATTGTTGACCGAAATTTACGGGATTTTATACGTAAATGACAGCTTCTAACCGTGTGCTAATGATTTCTTCATAGAATTAATGGTGCGATTGAATCTTAGACGCGTGAATCCAGCTTGATTGAATGGGTTTGTTCACAGTTGACTTTCTAAAGTCAACTATGTAACTATGGAGAAGGGTTAAATACTTAAGTTTGAATAATCATCTCAACAAGGGACTGTAGCTCAGATAGTTGGAGTTGTTTGTGAACTGGTTGGCTCGTGGACAGACCCGGGTTCGAGTCTAATTCACAACATTTCTTTCTTTTTTTTTAACAAAAAAGGAAGGGAATTAAGTGGGCCGGGTATATTGGGCTGGCTTGTTGGGCTGCGAGTGGATTGCAAAAGAAGTGGGTACAGGCTTGGGTTTTGACATGGATTTGGCTCAAAAAAAATATACTTTATATGTATTATTATTATTATTAGTATTATTGTTATTATTATTATTACTAAATATATAAATATAAATATACACATAAATTGTGAGCTAAATAAGATAAAGACATGCCCATTAGTATAAAATTAATGATAATAGGGGTAAATATGTATAAAAAAAATTAGGGCTTTTAATTATTAAAATTTAGGGAAAAATTTTGCGATGTTACAGTCTCCCCTACTTTTGGAAACTTCGTCCCGAAGTTTATTGAAAACACGGGGTTGAAGGGGATTGGGTAGAATTTAGGATAAGTGTGATCTAGAAAATTTTGTGTTAAGGCACGACATGAATAGAATAATCTGTTTCGAATAGTTTGGGATGAGAGATTTGATATGTGTGAGTTGTAAGGGTTGGATTAGGTGTGTCTCGAAATCACAAGGAGAGTAATAATCTAGCAAAGCATTAAGTTTTAGGAGTCCTAAAAGAAATGAGTTGATGGACTATAGAAGGACTAAATGTACTACCAGGTAGCTAGAGTTTATAACTTTGATAGAATTTCACACTACCTTAACGTACCTGTAAATTCATGATTACGTTCCGAACCGTAATCACCAATTTACCTTACATTAGGGTTTTGTGTCCTTCTATTACTCTAACACACATGTAAGTAATGCAGAAATAATCATGTGGTTGAACTTTTGTGTATAATGAGTCCAACCGTTTGATTAGGGAAAAGACTCTCACCAGTTAGCGAGTAGGAACCTCTACCGATTGTTGAGCAGGTTCGATAGCCTCCACCAGTCGTGGAGCAGGTTGTAGGGCCTCTCCCGACTGAGTAGGTTCGATAGCTTCCACCAGTCATGGAGCAGGTTGTAGGGCCTCTCCCGACTGTTGAATAAGCATGATGACCTCTACCAATCGTTGAGTAGGTTATTTGGTACTCAACTAACTGTTGAGCAAATACTTTTATCCTCTATTAAGTGTAGCAATTATTATACACATAAATTGCAAATTGATAATATGTTTATGCAAGCAAGTTTATAGGTAGTACGAGTATAGTATATGAGTTGTAGTTGTGTGGATTTAGATATTGATATATCAATTAGTTCACATTCAAACAAGCATGCATCCAAGTGTTATGATCATACCATATAAACAACTCTCAGATAAAAATTTCGATACTAAAATTTTATTACTTGAGTCGAATAGCGTCAATACATAGAACAAACAACATTCAAATGGTGGGACTTGCTGTTAAGTAGCTGGAGGGTCTTGATCTCGGTTTAGTTTAGGGCATCGGTTACGGAAGTGATTTGGGTCTCCACATTCATAGCATTGACCATAGTTGTATCTACCAGGACGATTAGGATTAGCAGCCTGAGCAGGGTTGGTTGGTTGGTTGGCATTAGGATTTGGGGCCTCACGACATGTGTTGACCAGATGGCCGTACTTACCACATTTGATGCACAAGCGACACGCTGAAGCAGTGGGATGATGTCGTTTGCATGTGTTACACAATGGGTAGTTTCCTATATAAGGTTTCTTATTAGAATCCTGTGTAGTCAGGTTTGCATCAGGATCCCTGGTCTTACGCTTCTGGTTCTCAGTAGTTACCGCGGCTACAATACTTGCTTTCTCGCCTTTCCGAACTAAGGTACCGTTCTTTACGTGATTGTCAGTTAAGGTAGCTGCTAGACATTTGGCCTCTTCGAGGGTAGCAGGGTTCCTTCCCCACACCGTGTCCTGAATCTGCATGGGTAACCCACCGATATATTTCTCAATGGCTACAGGTAGGGGAGTGACCTTATGGGGCAACAACAGACTGAGCTCATGGAAGCGGGTCTTATAGGCAAGGTTTTCCCCACTATCCTGAGCAAGGGTGTGGAACTCGTCCTCTAATTTCTTGACCTCGTTACGTGGGCAAAATTCAGCTTTCATTATCTCCTTGACTTGATCCCAGGTCATAGTAAGTGCAACTTCAGCTCCTCGGGTGCGCTTTTCCTCATTCCACCAAGTGAGTGCTCGTTTGTGAAGAACACTCATAGCATAACGGACCTTAAATTTATCGGGACACTCACTATTAATGAAGGTATTCTCAATACCCTCGAACCATTGTAGAAGACCAGTAGCTCCTTCATCTCCACTGAACTTAGGAGGATTACAGGTATTAAAGTGATTAAGAGTGCAGGCTGGGAGACCATTCCCGTTTACATCCCCGTTCCCATTGTGGTTTCCATTGCCGTTTCCGTTGCCGTTTCCGTTTCCATTGCCGTTTCCGTTCATCTGGATGACTTGGGCCAGTAAGTTAGGAACCAGAGTTGCTATTTGTTGCGCCATTTGTTGGGAAATGATCGCAGCCAGTTGGGCATCAACGCCATTGTTGTTGTTGTTGTTGTTGTGGTTAGTGTTGTGGTTACTACTCCCTTCATCATGATTGTCACCACTGTTAAGGCGAGCGCTGCGACGTGGAGGCATGATCTGTAAGAGACACAATGAAGGTTCAATGAGACATGAATGAGGTAATATAAGAAATGTAATCATTTATCCATTTATTAAAACGAATAAACGAAAACGTTGACTTATCAAAGATTCTAGGTTCTAATAACATAGTCAAGACATGCTTTAGCCTATAAGTGAACACTCATCCCGAGAATTCTCAGGTAGGCATCCGGGTCCCTCGTCTGATTGGGATATATGCGCAATGCCAGCCTAGACAGAAAACTCAGAAATACATGTGAGCGTTGGATTTTAGCTAAAACAGGATTATACGATCATACAAGTCACAAAACCAGGTGCGGAAACCCTAGTTCTGAACAAATTGATAAAACACAAATCACGACACAATCAAGATCATTTTCAATATCATTTCATAGATTAACTTCATTCAAAAAGCATTTACAATCGGTTTATGTTAATCTAGAACACACACATAATCTCTCAAAAACACCTCTGAACCTGATCTGAACCTGGACACAAAATGACAACTCCCTTACATTATCAAAAACACAAAAACTATATATAGGCACTGCACATTCGCCCGTTTCAACTGGTCGAATGTGAGCTTTTTCCACCTTCGCCCACTTCAGGTGGTCGAATGTGTCTTCTAGTCAAGTCCAGTCTTCCTTCGTCCATTTCAAATCTACCTTCGCCCAGTCTATTCTACATTCGCCCATACTTATCTACATTCGCCCCATTCTATTCACCTTCGGCCAATCACTAACATATGTTAATATTGTATATCCAATCCTTAGTCGCAAAACGCATCAGCAAACTCCCCCTCGACTATTGATTGGATAGTTTTCGTTGTTGGTCCATCGTCTAGTTCATCAACTTTATTCTGAGTTGTTTCTTCTGCTCTGTAGTCATTGGCGGCTCAAATGTTTTCTTCACAGGCTTAGACACATTGGCTATCTTCACAGTCTTGCCAAGTTTACCCTCCAAGTTGCTTCCTGCATTTATATCATACGCAAAACAAACTCCAACCACTTGCGTATACTTTCTCGCTTGAGCAAAGTCATTAGGTTCATAGTAGATCAGATTGTAGAACAACATGATGATGTCTTCGAATGTGCAATTGATCAACCACATAGGATCAAATACATGAACATGCTTGTATTTATCCTTTCCATCTCTCAACACGATCACCGCTTCTGCCTTTCTCCAATCATAATACCAAAAGATGAAATCAGCACTAAAATGTTGTGGCATTGGCATCAACGGTATCTTCCTCATCACATTAGGTGCTTTATAAATCAAAGTAACACGCTTCATATTGGTTTGTGGATCAATATCCCTATGCACTTTTCTTCTGGGATATTGAGGCTTGAATCTGTTCCATCTCGTACGACTTTCCCAAACCAATTTATCAGCACACCAACCGACATGTGATCCATTTACTTCGGCACCTGACATTGGGAATCTGCATAAGTCTCTAACCGCCCAGTACGGTAGAGTAAGCAAGTCACAGAATCTGTTGAAGTACAGAATTCCGGTTTCCCATTTTGCAGCAATACATTTCAGCCTGCCTAAGTAAGTCCACCCGAGAGCTCTGCCTTTGAACTTGGCATTATGAAATCTGTAAAAGTTACCTTGAGCTTCAGGCTTTGGTCGGTTCTCATCCATTTCCTTCAATTTCTTCATATAATTCTTCAACTCATCAGACTGGTTAGAAGAATCTTTCTTTTCAGTACCAAATACCTTCTCAACAAACTCTTCACTCCTTTTCTTAGCTTTCTGTTTCGCTGACTTATTTGGTATCTCAGTGAAGTCAGGAAATACTTCATTCTCATCATCTTGTCTGAAATACTGGGAAACTCTTCATGAGTTATATCTTCTACCTCCACTTCATTGTTCTCTGGAGTCTGCACATCATCTGAATGACTTCCCATATCCTTTTCAGGAATATCAGGAATCGATTCATCCATCATAAACTCCTCAAACGTTTTCCCTACCCTCTGTGCAAGACCATCTAAAATTTCTTTCGCCACAGATGCAGGTAATTCCCCTTCTTCAAGATCTGGATCTTCATATTCCAACTCATATCTTAAGTCATCAGTCTGGAATATTTCAGCGAAGCATCCTGTGAACTCAATGGTCCACTCTCTCTTTTCCAACATATTCTTATACAGCTGTTTAGCATCATCAGATAGAGATCTCACCTTTTCGTTCCAGAAAATACTTTCATCCGAATCAACGTTCTCACCTTTCTTCTTGGAACTTGATTCTCCAGTATCCTTCTTCTTTGGTGTTCTTTTCTCATAACTAAATCTAGAAGTATCATCTCCTCCATCATGATCACTTCCACTGCTAAACTCATCACCTTGCTTTTTCCCAACACCTTCAGCACCATCATCATCATCATTATTGTCGTCATCATCATCATCATCATCGCTTTTCTCCGATTCATCATTATCCTCATCATCATCTTCTTCTTTCTCAGATTCAGAATACTCATAATCAACTTTTTGTTCATCTTCTTCTTCATCTTCTTCACCCTCTTTCAACTGGGGTGCCTTGCTATAAAGCTCTTCAATCAAATTACTCAGGCGTTTGTTTTCCTTCTTTAGTTCTTTGTTATCAGCCTTAATCAATTTGATTTTGCTCTTGTTTCTTTCACACTTTCTTTCAAGCTTCTCATTCTTTGCTTCAATCAGCTTAATCTTATCATTTATATCATCCTGATTAGATTTCGAAGCAACCACAATCTGAAGCATTTTCTCCTCATTCTGCTTGAACTTAGCAATCTCAGCTTGTTGAGCAACCAACATCTTCATCATGTCTTCCATCTTCTTATTTACTTGCTTCATAACATCGTCATCCACTGTCACTTTCTTCGACTTTGATCTAGATGGCTCAACTTCAATAACTTTCTCCTTCTGAGGCTTTCTAAACATATCGAGCACTTTATCCATATCGATATTGAATTGATCGATTGGTAAAGTCTCTGCCTCTTTTGTTTTCTTCTGCTTCTTGGCAACAGGTGAAGATAGCTTAGATGGTGTACCAGCATCAGGTAATCTCTTTCCCTTCAATAACTGAGCTAACTCTTTCTCCCTCAGTTCTTTTACACTTGATTTCTTGGCCATAGTCTTTTGCTTCTTTGTTTTTCTGGGCAAATTCACCACTACAGTTTCTCCAACACTCAATTCAGCTAGGTCAACACCTAGACCCTCATCTTCTACTGATTTCTTTCTTCTCTCAGCTTCTTCTATCGACTGGTTCAAGGATTCAGACTCACCAACCATAGTGGCCTTACGTTTGGTGGTCCTTACATTCTCATCATCAGAATCCCACTGCTCATCAACCTCAGTCTCTTCTGAATCTACCGACTCTTCATCCACCAAACCCGATCCTTTCTTTGCCGTCGATTTCTTTCTAGCCACTTGTTGCTTAGTGCTTCCCTGATCTACAGCCTTCCCCTTGCCCTTCCCTTTGGCTCCAGGATTGACTACTTGACGTTTCCGCTTAGTGCTTGAATCAACATACACTAAGGGATCATCATTGTCTGAGTCACTATCATCATGTCTTGCTTTGTTCTTGCCAGGATCAGTATAATCCGGACGAGCCAAAGCACCAAATAATCTCCTGTTAGGTGGCTTCTCACTATCAGGCACACCTTTGTAACCCTTCATCCTCATCAATGTTCTGATGTTCATATGATCTTGACCTAGGATCATAGTCGGATCCTTTTTCAGCATAGGATACTTGATGATTGTTCAGTAGCCCATGGTGAAAAATAAATTTCATTAAATGATTTAAATAAATTACATACAATTGTTCTACAAGAATTCGTACATCAAAATGAATAATACTATGTACACATCTTCAAGCATTAACTCAAATCTTCAAGCAAGTAGAACTTGAAACATGTTAAGTTTGAAAATATTTTGGGTCAACAAAAGTTGGTGAGAATACATAGGTTTTCGAATATAGTAGATAACAATAGTTTGTACAACAATCACAGTTGTATAATGATAGAGAATGAGTCCGACATGTAACAATGCGTCTTTGTACAATCAAACCTTGTGTCGACTGAGGCCTAACTCGCAAGTTAGTTAAATGTTGTTACTGTTTTCGATCATCCCTGAATTTATACGGGGGGTGGGTTTGTCAGACCTATAGCGCTATAATCTAAACAGGCGGCTTGATCAATGTTAATGATTGTACTGTGTCTTTTTGTTACAGTCAAATGATAGAATAAGTAAATGATAGTATAAATGAATTCCAAGTTTCAATAATGTAAGAATGAGTAAATGATAGTGTATAAATTGTTTAAACATGTTTCACCCCAAAATGTAAAATAGTAAAAAGGGGCTATGTAAACTCACCTTAGTGTTAGAATGATGACCCTTGTTATATAAGTAAATGTGGCTCGTGTGTATCCAAATATCACCCTATTTTAAGGTAATAAATAAATATTGAGGAAAACTTAATAATTCTAAGTTTTCTAGTCTAAAGTGTGCTAGGGTTCCTAATTTGGGGATCATTAATTGATTTATGATTAAATTTGAATAATTTAAATAAATAAAGAAATAATTAATGAAATTGTTTTCTGATCAAAATTAACTAAAAATGGTTGAATTATAATGTAATAAATGTGAAAATAATTTTTATAAAATTATTTTCTTAATTCATGAATATTTAAATATTAATCCTTATTTGACAAAATATAGCCTTAATATTAAAAAATATTAAAAATTATAAATTTCGAATCAAAAAATTATATTTCTGATCTAAATTATTAATAATAATTTATGTGATATTTTGATGTAAAAATAATGAAAAATGAATTTATTATGATTTATTTATGATTAAAATAACAAAAATCAATTACAAATATTAAATAAATGATTTTCCTGAAATAAAAATCATTTCTGAGATGTTTATTGTTTTATAAGTTTAGAATAATTTTTGTGGAATTTAAGAAAATCGTTTTGATATTTTTATAGAATTTTATATTATAATAGATTTAACTTGTAATATTTATTATATATAATAACTAAAAGATTTTTGAAAAACTAAAAGTTGGGTATTAAACTTTATCATATGATTGACTTAAAATAAATTTTGTAGGATTTATAGACCATGTTTAGTATTTAAAATCTATTTTTAAAAAAATAATTGTAGATTTATAAGTATAAAAGGAAATCAAAAAAATAAAAAGACAAAATTCGGCGACTGCTGGGCTCGAACCAGTGGCCTGTGAGGTGAAAACCCACGCCCAGACCTACTGGTCTGGGTGTGTGTTTGATATCTAATTCAGTTTCATAATTTATTTATAGTTTATCCTGAAAACAACAAAGATCCCCAAATCAATTCATATAAACCCTAACATCCCAATCGTTCAATTGACCAGACAATCGGTACAGTTAATATCAGAAACGATAGGGCTTTTATTGCTTGACAAAAACCGAACCAAATGCAACAAAGAATAGGTGTTAAGGTGTACCTAAAGAGTTTGTAACCCGAGCACCAAGTTTCGACTGAACAGGCTTTGATTCTGAAAGAATTGGTGTTTGAAAGTGAAAAGTGTGATAGGGGTTATTCTAATCGGCCATATTAGAGTATTGGGACGAGTTTAATTGGATTGAAAACACCTCTAGATATAGATTGTGAATCCGGGTTTTAGGAAAGTTTAATCCGGACATAAAGCTTATTATTGACCGAGATTTACGGGATTTTCTACGTAATTGACAGCTTCTAACCGTGTGCTAATGATTCCCGCTTAGAATTAATGGTGCGATTGAATCTTAGCCGCGTGAATCCAGCTTGATTGAATGGGTTTGTTCACAGTTGACTTTCTAAAGTCAACTGTGTAACTATGGAGAAGGGTTAAATACTTAGGTTTGAATAATCATCTCGACAAGGGACTGTAGCTCAGATGGTTGGAGTTGTTTGTGAACTGGTTGGCTGGTGGATAGACCCGGGTTCGAGTCTAGTCCACAACATTTTTTTTTTAACAAAAAAGGAAGGGAATTAAGTGGGCCGGGTATATTTGGCTGGCTTGTTGGGCTGCGAGTGGATTGCAAAAGAAGTGGGTACCGGCTTGAGTTTTGACATGGATTTGGTTCAAAAAAAATATACTTTATATGTATTATTATTATTAGTATTATTGTTATTATTATTATTATTACTAAATATATAAATATAAATATACACATAAATTGTGAGCTAAATAAGATAAAGACATGCCTATTAGTATAAAATTAATGATAATAGGGGTAAATATGTATAAAAAAATAAATAAGGGCTTTTAATTATTAAAATTTAGGGAAAAATTTTACGATGTTACACCAACCCCATTCAAGACTATCTACAACCCAAGAGAAGGGCATCATACCCTACAAAATGGATTTTGATACTTCTAAATCTAAAATTATCAAATGGTCCTTCACCCACAAGTAAAATGCCATATGCCTAGAAAGAGAAGATTGTTCATACAAAGTATGAAACACAAGAAAGAACTGACCAACCTTTCAACAGAAGATCTACTTATAGTTCAGTATCTAGAACCAAAGTAGGGACCATTTCTTACTAAACAAAAAGTCAGGGAACTTAAGATGTCAATGGTAAAAGAAATTTGGAGAATCCTTGACAGCAAAAGAGGAGGAGGATTTAAATAAAGATTAGATAAGGTTTTGGCTTCATCAATCCAAGGGGAGATTGTTGGGTCAAAGAGGATTGACAAGCCTATCAACCTTAGTCTAATATCCTTTCTGTAACTTTTGATGATAGACAAAACGCTGAAGAAGTAAAGGAAAGTTCTGATGCAGAAAAAAGCTGAATGATGTGCTGAAGACAAAAGTCCTGAAGATGAACCAGACAAATATCTGAAGAACAACTTTGATGATTTACTCAACAGAAGTTGTTTACTCTACAGCTGTTCCAATAGAAGCTTCCCACTGCCCTTAACTTCAACAGTTTAGTTTTATATTAGTTTTTTATTACTTTTGTACAAGTTTCAATACTACAGCCTATTGTAGTATTTTATTATTCGATGTATACTTCCCATGTACGTTTACATTGTCTATAAATAGATGGGTTCACACCATCTATTATAGACACACTTAAACAGATTTTCACTTTCTAATATATGTGAACCATTTAAGAAAACACAACTGTTTTATCATTTACATTTTTGTTTCACATATACACTTGTTCTATTTTGGTTTATCAATTGAGGGGGAGCATTTATTGATATAAAAAGTGAACTATTAACTTAGAAAAATTACTATCCCGCTGCATTTACTACATGTCTTAAATTGTTCTTTAAGAATCTGCTGAATACATATAGATCCAACACTCTTTCCTCTCTCCCAATTCATTCTCCATGATATCCCAACATCCTCATCTTTTCATTTCATCTACAGCTTTTAGATCTTATATGTGAATTAGATAGTGGTTGTGGTGCATCATGTTTCTCGTTTATCTATAAGTTTATTTCATTTATAAGTTCATCATTTCCTCATGTTCATCAACCATGGTGGGTTTCTGATTCGATGTTGTTACCGGAGCTTTCTTCTCGGCAGAGAAATGTCAGATCCGATCCGATCCGATCCTAACTTAAATGATTCGCCTTCTTGACAGATTTGATTACATCTCTAGTTTTTTGTTTGGATGAAAAAGATTCAACCACTGGTGATTAACAACCAACGGGTAGCGTATGTCTAGGTTTTTTTGTAGCTTTTAGTTAGATGTTTGTCCACTGAATTTTCATTTTTATGATGTTTAAATGCTCAATGAATGTGAAATTGGTATAAAGATTTGTAGATGCACATATTGCGACTAATGCTTTGGATTGAAAATAATACATGTTTTGTTCACAGTCGAATGGTCGAAGGTGGTTTCTAACGGTCGAAGGAAGATATAAATGGTCGAAGGGACACAGGGAGGTCGAAGGTAGAAATAGGTTTTTATGTATAACTTGATTCGACCATGATGATTGGTCGAACCTGCACATTCGACCAACACAAATGGGTGAATGTGCAGGCTTATATAAGGTCAAGTTGACTTTTGCAATGTAACTTTTGACATTTTGTTTTTCCTCTCTGTGTGTGTTCTCCCTAGGTTTTATTGTTAAGTCTGAAAAAGTATTTTAAGCTTTGTAAACATCATTGTCAAGTGTAATTGATTATCTATCTTAATGAAATGAGAATGTTTATGATGATTTCTATGTTTTGCTAGTTTTATTATCATTTTGTGATAAATTCAGGGATTCCGCACCTGAATTGAACTTGTTTGATCATTATCTTTGTTGTTTAGACGATCCTACGCGTTTAAAAGATTTAATATTTTTTTATGTATTTTGTGTTAGTGTTTAAAAGTAGGTGTGATATTTCTTAGTTCTTCAAGCGTACCACTTTTTTTGTTTTCTTTTAAATGTAATTTAGAAAATTATTGTAATAATAATTCTGAAAACATTTAGTTATTGTAATTGTGACACCCGGCATGTTCAGCTTAAACATTTTCGTAAAACATAAGTATACCTTAGCGAGAAACATTTATAAATGGACTTAACTAGGTTAGTTGAGTCGGGTTATGATAGGATTGTCTAGGATTCAATGATCTGGAGGATCATTGGGAGTCCTTTTGGGAATACACTAGTACCGGGTCCCGTTGTTGGTGAAATTACATGAACTAAATCAAGTAGGACAGGTAGATTATTAACACACGTGTAACATAACATGATAATACGTGCTACAAGGTGTGAACATGATTATACGTGCCTATATATGCTTAACATGTGTTAGAATTGCATGACCATACTTTAGAATGTCTTTAAATGCATTAAAATGACAAAACTGGAAAACCTGGAAAACATAAGCCTAGGTTCGACCCATAGCGTGGGGGCGAACCTGAAACAAACCACATGAACAGTCTCATTCGACCTTGTAAAGGGCGAAGGAGGCACCTTCGACCCCAAACAAGGGGCGAACGTGGAATGAGTATAAATACCACACTTTATCATTTTTCACCATTTCACAAACCCTAAACGCCTCCAAACACTCTCAAACGGTTTTAATCACTGAGGAAGGAGTTTTTGCTCTCGTTTTTCATAATCTAATCAAGAATCTAAGGTGTGTTCTTAATCCTAAAACCTTTTTAAAGCATTTTGATTCGTTTTCATCTAACCCTAAATGTCCAGATCTGTTCTAAGGATGTTTTTATGATTAAAAACCTATTAAACATTTTCCTAAGCCTAAACCTTATCATTAAACATAGGTTTTCATATCAATAAACATATGTTAATTACGTGTTATGTGATATTATGTGTTGTTAATAATTTACTACTGTATTAATGATAGAAACATGATCTAGGGCTGCTATTATTGTGGGAATATGATTGGTTAAGCTTACAATTAGATGAATGATGATGTTATCACAAATTTGGGGATTTTGATGAATCTAGGGCTTGTTGCATGATAGTATTATCAATAAAACTATTAGGGGTTTCATATACACCTTAAACTGAGCATGTTATGATGATTATGAAAGGATTTCAAAAAGATTCCAAATTGGGTAAAGATTTCATGCATGATGTGACATTTCCAAAATTTTTACCATTTTGGAAAGGGTTAAAACGATCAGATTTTGGGGCAAAATTGGTGGGGTTTTGTGAGTATATGTTATTCATACTTGACTGTTGTGATAGATGATGTTTCGGATGTTTTCGGATGTTTTTGAAGCGTTTTGTGGAAAAACACTCTGCCAGGGTCAAACCTGGGCACCTTCTACCAGTCATGGGGTCGAAGGTGGAACCCCATGTGACACCCGACATGTTTGGCTTAAATATATTAGTAACATCTATGTCTACCTTAGCGAGAAACGTTTATAAACAAACTTAACTGGGTTAGTTGAGTCGGGTCAAGTTAGGATTGTCCAGGGTATAATGATCTGGAGGATCATTGGGAGTCGTTTTGGTAACACACTAGTACCAGGTTCCGTTGTTGGTGACATTACATGAACTAATTAAGTATGTGTAGATTACGGGTCGTGTGGTGGATTATATACTTAGATGTCTTTAAATGATGTATAAATGATTATCTGTGCTTAAATATGTTAAATATAGACTAAGGATGCATGCTTATGTGTTAAGATGTGTTAGAATGCGTTAAACACGACAAACTGGAAACCTAGTTAAAAAGGAATCCTGGTTCGACCACTTCGAGTGGTCGAAGGAGAGAAATTGTCTGGTTCGACACTTTGTAGATGGGCGAACCAGGGAAGTGGAATTGAAGGAATTCCCTTCGACCAGGACAGGGCTCATTCGACCCTGTGTAAGGGTCGAAGGAGACCACCTTCGCCCATTGAAATGGTGCGAAGGAGGATTAGTATAAATACCAACCTTTGTCATTTTTCATCATTTCACAAACCCTAACCGTCCTAAAACGCTCTCAAACGATCTAAAACACTAAGGAAGGAGTTTTTGCTCTTCTTTTTCATAATCTAACCTATCTACAACATCTAAACAAGAATCCAAGGTGTGTTCATAATCCTAAACCTTTTTAAAAGCATTTTTAATCCGTTTTCATCTAACCCTAATTGTCCGGATGTGTTCTAAGGGTGTTTTTATGAATAAAAACCGTTTAAACATCTTTCTAAATCAAAACATTATCATTTAACAAAGGTTTTCATGGTGAATAACATATGTAAATTGTGTATTATGTGGTGTTATGATTGTTCAATGATTTGCTGCTATATCTATGATAGAAACATGATATAGGATTGTTATTGATGCTAGATTATTGTTGTTTAGGGTTAGGATTTGGATATGATGATATTATGGGTACTTGGGGGTTTTAACGAATCTAGACTCGATGCATGATATTTACGATCAATAGAATTGATAAGAAAAGATCGAACACTCGACAAACTGAGCATTTCAAGTTAAATATGAATCGATTTCAAAAGTTTCCAAATTGGGTAAATTATTCATGCATGAAAGTGATGTTTCCATAACTTTACCATTTTGGGAAAGGGCTGAAACGGACGTATTATCGGGGGAAATCGGTGGGGTTTTGTAGGAATAAGTTATCCATGCTTGACTGCTGTGTTTGATGATGTTTCGAGTCGTTTTGAATGTGTTTGAAGCGTTTTTAGGAAAATTTACACAACAGGGGCGAACCTGGCCTCCTTCGACCGATCGAAGGTGCGAAGGAGGAAAACCAGGGTCGAACCTGGGTTTTTGTTGGGCGAATGTGGTAAAACGGGCGAAGGAGGCATCAAACGGTCGAACGAAATGTAAAACGGGCGAAGGAGACTGAAAAGGTGCGAAGGAGACTTAAAACTGACTGGTTCGACCGTTCTGATGCAGAAATGAGATTTTTGATACAAACTAAGTGTTTTATGCTTGAACCTTGTGTGTAATCTATGTGTAGTAGATTAATTAGGGTAATGGGTCACCAACGGGATGTCGGGTCGGTCTAGTGTGTCGGTTAAACATTCAAACACGTTTTAAAACATACTTGGTTACGATCTGGACAATCGGGGACTAGATAACCTTATGGTTATTAGTGGAATACTTATGTGAACATTTTGATAGATCTCCGGTAGAGGGATTATCAAGGGCTAAACATCTTTACTTGTAATTGAAGAACGCTATCTAAGGTGAGTTAACGGCCCCACTTTTACTGCTTTAACTTTTGGGGGAGAAAACATGCGCTAAACTGTTTTGGTAACATATGTCATACTATGGTTTTTAACTTTATATTGCTATACGATCTTTGGAAGTCCCGGGGGAAACCATGAATGTGCGGGGATGCACAACGGGGGAAATGTGGATAGATCTATTGGGCGTGACCTGCCCCACTCGTCGGCTTGGAGGGCCGGGCGGGTGCATATTGTCTCGAACAGGAACATCATCATGCTGAACATATGGGCTGCTTAAACATGCTAAACATTGCTAAACGTGTCTAGTAATGGTTACCAATCGTAGTAGTAATAAAACATACGCCTAGCTAGCGTACTTGGTAACATTGATATAGTATGGACATGGTAACGTTTTGGTAACATTTTGAACAAACCTGTGAACTCACCAGCATTATATGTTGACGTCTTTTTGGCATGTTTTTCTCAGGTCGCGAAGGTAGCAACAAATGGAACTAGGCGCACGGGTCTGCATTGGCGTCTAGGCATAGTTGCACGTTTTGTAATAAAAGTATTTGAAATAACTTTTGGGATGATAGCATAGTTGATTAAATGCTACTTTAACGCTTCCGCTTATAAAATTAATGGTTATGTCTCTTTACGCTTTTCATATAGAATTGTTTATTGTGATCGTTGACTTGGATCCTGGTTTGTCATGCGCCTCTCGGTAAAACCCAGCAAGTGGTAATTTGAGGGTGTGACAGATTGGTATCAGAGCCAATGGTTATAGTGAACTAGGACTGCATGTAGAGTCTGGTCTATAGCCGAGTCGCACACACTAGACGGTCACATACTTGAGTCTATTAGTGGGATACGTACTAACGTTGTCGGGGTGTCCTTACATCATCATCATGCTTCTCCGTTACATCATCCGCTTTTATTTGGGTTCTTACCTACTCTTGTCTTCTTCTTCTGGATTGAAGAAGGAGGGGTTGACTTGTTGGTTCTAGCACACACATGCCTTCTTACACTTGCACCTATCGTCACACGTTACTAGGCGACGATATTCAGTTACTGGGGTCTGGATTAGGGGTACATCTGGAGGACCATGTAGAGCAGTTTATCATTTCGGGTGCACACGAAATAATAAACTGGAATGCATGAAAATCCCGATGGATTTCGAGTTTGGATGTATAGTCCTGGATTTATCCCTAGGTTAACTCTTGTAAATTTCTAGTGGTTGACACTGGAAGTGAATCTGAATCCCTCGATTTCTTGATTTGTTAGATCATGTCTGGTGCTCGCGGTGGTGGACGTCGTGGTGGCGGTGGTGGCCGTGCTGGCGGCGGTGGTCGTGCTCGAGGCGGTGGTCGTGGAAACATCAACATGACCCAAGCTAAATTGAACAACTTGCTTCAGCAGCAAGTGAACATGGCTATGGCTAATTTCCAGGCTGGGATTAATGCCATGGGTGGTGAGTTGATTCCTGTCGACCTTGTCTCATTTTTCGGGTTTCGTGTCCTTTCGTTTGTGTTTTACTCGTGTACCGTGTTTCAGGTGTTGGTGCCAATCCACCCCCACCTCAGTGCTCTTATAAGAAGTTTAGGGACTGCCAGCCCCATAACTTCGCTGGAACTGAGGGAGCGGTGGGACTGCTCCGATGGCTGGAGAAGGTGGAATCTGTGTTCGTCATGTGCAACTGTCCTACTGGGGACCGAGTGAAGTATGCTACTGCGACATTTGAGGGGCCTGCATTGTCGTGGTGGAATGCTACCACTCAGAACGTGGGGTTGGGAGAGGCTATTGCTATGCCTTGGGTGGAGTTTGTGCAGATTTTGAGAGGTGAATACTGTCCGCGGGAGGAGATACAAAAGTTGGAGCATGAAGTCTGGAGTTACAAGATGGTGGGGTCGGAGATTGAGGAGTATACTGTGAGGAGGAACGAGCTGGCGGTGTTGTGTCCTGACTTACACACACCCGAGTACAGGAGGATCGAGCACTATGTGTCTGGACTAGTGCCCATGATTGCTGGATTGGTGGCTGCTGGGAATCTTCCCACTATTGCTGAAGTTGTCCGATCAGCTCATCGGATGACTAACCTGAAGGTGGCGGAAGGCGTTTTGTCACCCAAGGGTACTACTGTGAAGGCTGCTGAGGGGAACAAGAGGAAGTGGGAGAGTGTGGGGAAGAGTGTGGTGCCAGCTCAGCCGGCGAAGAAGTTTGATACATCTGGGTCTTCTTCTGGGTCGAAGACGGGTGGGTATGTTGGGAAGCATCCCAAGTGTAACAAGTGTGGTTTTCATCACTCTGGGAGTTGTGATAGGGCTCGTTGTCATCGGTGCCATCAGTTGGGGCACCATGCTAAGGATTGCAAGGTGGCGCTCACCCCAACTCAGACTCCTGCGACTACTCCTGCTCCTGCTGCTCAGGGGACTCAGGGGAGGCAGGGGTGTTATAACTGTGGTGACACGGGACATTTCAAGCGTGATTGTCCCAAACTGAAGCAGGGTGATAATGGGAGGGGCGGGAACGGTAACGGGAACAATGGCGGCGGAGGCAGGACTGCACGTGCTTTCGTCATTGGATCTGCAGAGGCTAGGCAGGATCCAGACACAGTTACCGGTACGTTCCTTCTTAATGATTGCTATGTTTCTGTTTTGTTTGATTCTGGTGCCGATAAGAGTTTCGTATCTTTGGATATTAGTCGATTGCTAGATATAGTACCCACACTTTTAGAGGCTAAGTACTTAATAGAATTGGCTGATGGCAAGAAAATCGAAGCGACACACACCCTTAGGGAATGTCGCTTGGAACTGTCGGGTTTGTCTTTCCCCATTGACCTTATGCCGGTACCCCTGGGTAGTTTTGATGTCGTGGTTGGCATGGATTGGTTATCGATGTACCGCGCAGAGATCGTTTGTTTTGACAAGGTTATTCGGATCCCTCTCCCTGATGGAGAGATTCTTTCGGTTCGTGGCGAGAAAAGCGGTGCTCCGCTGAGTATCATTTCTAGCATGAAAGCCCGTAAGTATCTTCGGAAGGGTTGTTCGGCCATTCTGGCGCTTGTTAACGTTTCTACTGACGATGAGAAGAAGATCGAGGATATCCCGGTGGTTCGTGACTTTTCTGATGTGTTTCCTGATGATTTACCTGGTCTTCCTCCCCATCTTCAGGTTGAGTTTGGTATCGATCTTACTCCGGGCGCTGCTCCTATTGCCCGAGCTTCGTATCGTCTTGCACCTCCCGAGATGCAAGAGTTGTCCAGCCAGTTGCAGGAACTCTTGGAAAAGGGTTTCATCCGACCGAGTTCTTCCCCGTGGGGAGCTCCTATTTTGTTTGTGAAGAAGAAGGACGGAAGTCTTCGCATGTGTATTGATTATCGTGAGCTGAACAAAGTGACCATCAAGAATCGTTATCCTCTTCCTCGCATTGATGATCTCTTTGACCAGCTCCAGGGCTCCAGCTACTATTCGAAGATTGATTTTCGGTCCGGTTATCACCAGTTGTGCGTCAGGGAAGCTGACATTCAGAAGACTGCTTTTCGCACTCGTTATGGCCATTTTGAGTTTTTGGTCATGCCTTTTGGCCTCACTAACGCACCGGCAGTGTTCATGGATTTAATGAACCGCGTTTGCAAACCTTATCTTGATAAGTTCGTCATCGTGTTCATTGACGATATTCTGATTTATTCCAAGAACAAGGCGGATCAGGAGGAACATCTGCGGTTGGTCTTGGAACTTTTGAGACAGGAGCAGTTGTATGCTAAGTTCTCAAAGTGTGATTTTTGGTTACGTGAAGTTCAATTCCTAGGACATGTGGTGAATGAACTGGGAATTCATGTCGATCCGGCTAAGATCGAAGCCATTAAAGACTGGGAAGCACCAAAGACGCCATCTGAGGTGCGGCAATTCCTTGGTCTTGCGGGTTACTATCGTCGCTTTATTGAGGGATTTTCGAAGATCGCTCAACCCCTCACTGCTCTTACCTAGAAGGACCGAAAGTTCGACTGGGATGAACCACAAGAATCAGCGTTTCAGATGCTGAAGCTTAAACTTTGTTCTGCACCTATCTTATCCTTGCCAGAGGGTACGGATGACTTTGTTGTGTACTATGATGCTTCTATTCGTGGTCTCGGTTGCGTGTTGATGCAACGCGGGAAGGTTATTGCTTATGCGTCTCCTCAACTCAATGTTCATGAGAAGAACTACACTACTCATGACTTGGAACTGGGTGCGGTAGTCTTTGCGTTGAAAATCTGGAGACATTACTTGTACGGTACCAAGTGTGAAGTATATACCGATCACAAGAGTCTTCAGCATATTTTCGACCAGAAGGTGTGGAACATGCGGCAGCGTCGCTGGGTTGAACTCCTGAACGATTATGACTGTGACATCAAATACCATCCTGGCAAGGCAAATGTTGTGGCGGACGCCTTAAGCAGGAAGGAGTCTGCGAACCCTCGTCGTGTTCTAGCCTTACAGCTCACCATTCATTCGTCATTGCCTGACCGAATCCGTTCTGCACAGTTGGAAGCTCTGAAGGAGGAAAACCTTAAAGCTGAAACTATGCACAGTGCTGACAAGCATCTTGAGCTCAGGACCGATGGCTTACACTATTTTGCGAGACGTGTTTGGGTCCCATTGTTCGGGGGATTGCGCGAGCTTGTTTTGGATGAAGCTCACAAATCCCGGTACTCTATTCACCCTGGCTCCGATAAGATGTATCAGGATTTGAAGATACTTTATTGGTGGCCGAACATGAAAGCTGATATAGCTTCTTATGTCAGCAAATGTTTGACTTGTGCTAAAGTCAAGGTGGAGTATCAGAGGCCGTCTGGTCTCCTGCAACAACCAGAGGTTCCAGAATGGAAGTGGGAACGAATCACGATAGATTTTGTCACCAAGCTGCCAAGGTCACCTAGTGGTTACGATATGATCTGGGTGATTGTTGACCGGCTAACAAAATCGGCACGTTTTATACCTATTAAGGAAACCGATGGACTCGAGCGGTTGGCTCGACTTTACCTTAAGGAGGTGGTTGCTCGGCACGGGGTGCCTGTTTCTATTATCTCTGATCGTGATTCTCGTTTCGCTTCGCATTTCTGGAAGGCTCTACACAAGGCTTTGGGTACTCAGTTGGATATGAGTACAGCTTATCATCCGCAAACTGATGGACAGAGTGAGCGGACGATTCAAACCTTGGAAGACATGCTTCGGGCATGTGTTATCGATTTTGGCAAAAGTTGGGAGATCCACCTGCCGTTAGTGGAGTTCTCCTACAACAACAGCTATCACTCTAGCATCAAGGCAGCTCCGTTCGAGGCTCTTTACGGACGGAAATGTCGATCACCACTTTGTTAGGCCGAGGTGGGCGAGAGCCAGCTCACTGGTCTGGAACTTGTGTACGAAACTTCGGAGAAAATAGTACAGATCCGTCAACGTTTGGCTGCTGCAAGGGATCGTCAGAAGAGCTATGCCGATCACCGTCGAAAACCATTAGAGTTCCAGGTTGGGGACAAGGTACTTCTGAAAGTTTCACCATGGAAGGGCGTCATACGCTTTGGAAAGCGTGGCAAGCTTAACCCTCGTTATGTCGGACCATTCTGTGAGCGTTGGATTTTAGCTAAAACAGGATTATATGATCATACAAGTCACAAATCTAGGTGCGGAAACCCTAGATCTGTACAAATTGATAAAACACAAATCACGACACAATCAAGATCATTTTCAATAACATTTCATAGATTAACTTTCATTCAAAATGCATTTACAACGAGTTTATGTTAATCTAGATCACACAGACAATCTCTCAAAAACACCTACAAACCTGATCTGAACCTGGACACAAATGACAACTCTCTTTCATTATCAAAAACTCAAAATCTATATATAGGCACTGCACATTCGCCCCTTACAACTGGTCGAATGTGAGCTTTTTCCACATTCGCCCACTGCAAGTGGTCGAATGTGCCTTCTTGTCCAGTCCATTCTTCCTTCGCCCAGTCCACTTCTACCTTCGCCCATATTTGTTCACATTCGCCCCATCCTGATACACCTTCGGCCATCACTAACATATGTTAATTATTGTATATCCAATCCTTAGTCGCAAAACGCATCAACACATTCGCAATCCTGGATCGGATTGGACCGGTGGCATACAGACTTGACTTACCGGCGGAGCTCGGTAGTGTACACAACGTCTTCCATGTGTCTAACTTGAAGAAGTGTTTGGCTGATGAATCTCTCATTGTACCACTGGAAGAGATCAAGGTTGATGATCGTCTTCGCATTGTGGAGGAACCTGTCGAGATTCTCGACTACAAGATTCGTAGCCTTCGTCGGAGTAAAATCCGCATCGTTAAAGTTCGTTGGAACTCGAACCGTGGACCGGAGTTCACATGGGAACGGGAGGATCAGATTAAAGCTAAGTATCCTCATCTTTTTCCGAAGCGCGCGTTTGAATCTTGTAGTCGAGAATCTTGTAGTCGAGAATCTTTTTCCGAAATGCTTATCAATTCTGGACCATTTCAGAGTTTATAGAAAAGCTGGTTTGAGTATTTACCGCCGCTGCAGCTACTCCCCAGTAATCTGATTGTAGTGCCGGATGTGCTACATTTTGAGGCATCGTGCTCGTTGTTGTCATGTAGTTAAGTGGTTGTGAGGATTGCGTGTTCGTCTTTTGCGCTGCCACTGTCCATGGGTCCATTGTCTGCTGTTGTGGTTGTGTTGGTGCTGATCCCGAAGTAGTTTGAAAACGCCACATGATCACAATTTGAAAATCTCAACACTTAGAAAAATTTTTCAGCAAAAATCCTAGGTTCGCCCGAAATTCAATACTTTCGTCCAAAAACTTCTTCGTTCGTCCAAAGTTTCTCACTCTCGTCCAAACAGGTTCTACTTTCGTCCCAACAGTAATACCCGAATGTGAATTTGACCAGAATGTAACCACAGACTAACTCTATTCCACTTTCGCCCGAAATGAAACGGTCGAATGTGGGAATTTTCTACCCGAAAGTGAAAAATTTCTAGACAAATTTTCAGGTTCGACCACTTTTTCCTCAGGTTCGCCCACTTTTAGTCACGTTCGACCACAACACTCAGTCCAGGTTCCAGGTTCGCCCAAAAGTAGCAGATCTCATTTTTGAAAAACGGTTATTGTTTGAAAAACGGTTATTTTGATCTCAGATTTTCAAGAATTCATGGATTTGAATGATCTCAATCAGGTTATGTTTCGGAATTGATTTGGAACAACTTTAAGTCTTGGAAAACTTGAATTCGACCACAAATTCACCTTTAAATCGATCAAAAACTATGTTTTTAAGAGTTTTTGTAAAAACAGATGATTTTATGTCAAAAACATGTCCAAATCAGCTCTGATCTTATCAAATTTGTTGTTGTATGATCCTCTATGCTCTGATACCACTTTGTGAGCGTTGGATTTTAGCTAAAACAGGATTATATGATCATACAAGTCACAAATCTAGGTGCGGAAACCCTAGATCTGTACAAATTGATAAAACACAAATCACGACACAATCAAGATCATTTTCAATAACATTTCATAGATTAACTTTCATTCAAAATGCATTTACAACGAGTTTATGTTAATCTAGATCACACAGACAATCTCTCAAAAACACCTACAAACCTGATCTGAACCTGGACACAAATGACAACTCTCTTTCATTATCAAAAACTCAAAATCTATATATAGGCACTGCACATTCGCCCACTGCAAGTGGTCGAATGTGCCTTCTTGTCCAGTCCATTCTTCCTTCGCCCAGTCCACTTCTACCTTCGCCCATATTTGTTCACATTCGCCCCATCCTGATACACCTTCGGCCATCACTAACATATGTTAATTATTGTATATCCAATCCTTAGTCGCAAAACGCATCAACAAACTCCCCCTCGACTATTGATTGGATAGTTTTCTCTGATAGTCCATCGTCTTGTTCATCAGTTTGATTCTGAGCTGCTTCTTCTGCTCAGATGTCATTGGCGGCTCGAATGTTTTCTTCACAGGCTTTGACACATTAGCGATCTTCACAGTCTTGCCAAGTTTACCCTCCAAGCTGCTTCCAGCATTTATATCATATGCAAAACAAACTCCAACAACTTGAGTATACTTTCTCGCTTGAGCAAAGTCATTGGGTTCATAGTAAATCGGATTGTAAAACAACATGATGATGTCTTCGAATGTGCAATTAATCAACCACATAGGATCAAATACATGAACATGCTTGTATTTATCCTTTCCATCCCTCAACACGATCACCGCTTCTGCCTTCCTCCAATCGTAATACCAAAAGATGAAATCAGCACTAAAATGCTGTGGCATTGGCATCAACGGTATCTTCCTCATCACATTAGGTGCTTTGTAGATTAAAGTAACACGTTTCATATTGGTTTGAGGATCAATATCCCTATGAACTTTTCTATGGGGATATTGAGGCTTGAACCTGTTCCATCTCGTACGACTTTCCCAAACCAATTTGTCTGCGCACCAACCGACATGCGATCCATTTACCTCGGCACCTGACATTGGGAATCTGCATAAGTCTCTCACCGCCCAGTACGGTAGAGTAAGCAAATCACAGAATCTGTTGAAGTACAGAATTCCGGTTTCCCATTTTGCAGCAATACACTTCAGTCTGCCTAAGTAAATCCACCCGAGAGCTCTGCCTTTGAACTTGGCATTATGAAAACGATAGAAATTACCTTGAGCTTCAGGCTTAGGTCGGTTCTCATCCATTTCCTTCAACTTCTTCATATAATTCTTCAACTCATCAGACTGGTTAGAAGAATCTTTCTTTTCAGTTCCAAATACCTTCTCAACAAACTCTTCGCTCCTTTTCTTTGCTTTCTGTTTAGCTGACTTATTAGGTATCTCAGTGAAGTCAGGAAATACTTCATTCTCATCTTCTTTTCTGAAATACTGGGGAAACTCTTCATGAGTAATATCTTCTATTTCAACTTCATTGTTTTCTGGAGTATGCACATCATCTGAATGACTTCCCATATCCTTTTCAGGAATATCAGGAATCGATTCATCCATCATAAACTCCTCAAACGTCTTCCCTACCCTCTGTGCGAGACCATCTAAAATTTCTTTCGCCACAGATGCAGGTAATTCCCCTTCTTCAAGATCTGGATCTTCATATTCCAGCTCATATCTCAAATCATCAGTCTGGAATATTTCAGCGAAGCATCCTGTGAACTCAATGGTCCACACCCTCTTCTCCAACATATTCTTATATATCTGTTTAGCATCATCAGACAGAGATCTCACCTTCTCGTTCCAGAAAATACTTTCATCTGAATCAACATTCCCACCTTTCTTCTTGGAACTCGATTCTCCAGTATCTTTCTTCTTCTGTGGTGTTCTCTTCTCATAACTAAATCTAGAAGTATCATCTCCTCCATCATGATCACTTCCACTACTAAACTCATCACCTTGCTTTTTCCCTGTACCTTCAGCATCATCATCATCATCATCATTGTTGTCATCATCATCATTGTCATCATCACTTTTATCCGATCCATCATCATCCTCATCATCATCATCTTCTTTCTCAGAATCAGAATACTCATAATCAACTTTCTGTTCATCTTCTTCTTCATCTTCTTCACCCTCTTTCAACTGGGGTGCTCTGCTATACAGCTCTTCAATCAAACCACAAAGGCGTTTGTTTTCCATCTTTAATTCTTTGTTATCAGCCTTAATCAGTTTGATCTTGCTCTTGTTTCTTTCACATTTTCTCTCAAGCTTCTCATTCTTTGCTTCAATCAACTTAATCTTATCATTTATATCATCTTGATTAGATTTCGAAGCAACTACAATCTGGAGCATCTTCTCCTCATTCTGCTTGAACTTAGTAATTTCAGCTTGTTGAGCAACCAGCATCTTCATCATGTCCTCCATCTTCTTATTAACCTGTTTCATAACATCATCATCCACAGTCACTTTCTTCGATTTAGATCTGGATGGCTCAACTTCAACAACTTTCTCCTTTTGAGGCTTTCTAAACATATCGAGCACATTATCCATATCGATATTGAACTGATCGATTGGTAAAGTCTCTGCCTCTTTCGCTTTCTTCTGCTTCTTGGCAACTGGTGAAGATAGCTTAGAAGGTGTACCAGCATCCGGTAATCTCTTTCCCTTCAACAACTGAGCCAATTCTTTTTCTCTCAGTTCTTTCACACTAGACTTCTTTGCCATAGTCTTTTGTTTCTTTGTCTTCTTAGGCAAATTCACAACTACAGTTTCTCCAACACTCAGTTCAGCTAGGTCAACACCTAATCCTTCATCTTCAACTGATTTCTTTCGTCTCTCAGCTTCTTCAATCGACTGATTCAAGGATTCAGACTCACCAACCATAGTGGCCTTACGTTTGGTGGTCCTCACATTCTCGTCATCAGAATCCCACTGTTCATCAACCTCAGTCTCTTCTGAATCTACAGACTCTTCATCCACCAAACCCGATCCTTTCTTCGCCGTCGATTTCTTTCTAGCTACCTGTTGCTTCGTGCTTCCCTGATCTATAGCCTTTCCTTTGCCCTTCCCTTTGGCTCCAGGATTGACTACTTGACGTTTTCGCTTAGTGCTTGAATCAACATACACTAAGGGATCATCGTTGTCTGAGTCACTATCATCATGTCTAGCTTTGTTCTTGCCAGGATCAATGTAATCAGGATGAGCCAAAGCGCCAAATAATCTCCTGTTAGGTGGCTTCTCACTATCAGGCACACCTTTGTAACCTTTCATCCTCATTAAGGTTCTAATATTCATGTGATCTTGACCTAGAATCATAGTCGGATCCTTTTTCAGCATTGGATACTTGTAGTCAAAGATCATCATCAGAAACCTCGGATACAACATAAACTTCTTGTTTTTCATACCCTTTAGCATCTCCAGCATATGGTCAAGAATCATCCCAGAAACATTAAATGGTTTGTTAAGTGTCAACGCAACCATTAATGAACTCAAACTCCTTCTCATCACGTCATAACCACCACTCACACATCCAAAGACATGAATCAGAACATGTGCAAAATACTTGTACTGCACTCCCAGCTTCCCCTTATACATAGATCCGTCAGTGATTGGACCTTTGTATTTCATCCTTAAGAAGCACGCCTTCTGTTCTGTCAACGATAACTCCCTGGGATCTTCACTATCTTCGAACTTAATCTGTAATGCCTCCCGAATGTCAGCTTCAGTCAAGAACATCTCCATCTCCTGAATCTTGCTCTTGATGATCGTCTGATTCTCCCAGTAGTCATACTTAGCATTCTGGTAAAAGTCTTCTATGATATCTTTGTATATGATGGTTGGTGTGGCTAGGGCATGTACAATCCTGCTCCTCTTCAGAAATTCAATAATCCCTGTAAACTCTGTGTTCTTCTCAACATCTCCTAGATAAGCGCAACAGTTGTGCGATCGTTCAAAAGGCCAACTGCTAGGAACAGATGTTTCAGCTACTGGTACTGGTTCTTGAACTGTGATCTCAGCTGGAGTTTCAACATTCACTGCTGGTGATTCAATATTCTCGGGTTGTTCAGCCATCTGCACATGAAAATCAATAAAACGCGTCAAACCACAAAAACGACAAAAATATAAAATTCTGGTCAAAAACTAATCTGCACGTTCGCCCGTTTAGAAATGGCCGAATGTGAGATATTGTGGTCGAAGGTAGATGATTATGGTCGAAAGTGAAAAAGTTCTAAATAAAAGTCACATTCGTCCACATTGTTCCACCTTCGCCCACCTGATTCCACCTTCGCCCGGTTTTATCAACCGAATGTGGAAAGATTTTCCCCCAAAAATTTGAAATTTTGTCATAGTTAGTTTTAACCTGCAATTTTGATTCTAATGTATGCTAACAAGGCCGACTAACATTCGTTTATAAGCAATTTTGTCAATTAATCAGTTTACATAGGTTTTAAAGTGGAATTAGGGTTCTATGTGTTCAATCAATCAAAACAAACATCTAGACATGTTATTATCCTAATTCCTTCCACATTCTCCCCCTAAAACCTATGAAAAATGATCGGCTATCAATAACAAGCATCAACAATCATTAAAAACCCCTAGAATAGAAACCCTAGGTCGTGTTCTTTAAACAGTCAATTGTGATCTGTTTTGATGTCCATTACCTGCAAAATTTGTATCAAATTGATCAGAAATCACTAGGGAACAAATCAAGGGATCACAAATGTCACAAGCAACAAGGTCTGGTTATGATGAATGTTTAAAAAAAATTTCAGAATGAGAACTCGAAGGTGAAAAGGGTATTTATAGGAGTCCACTTTCGCCCGTTTGAAGTGGACGAATGTGGGTTAAATCCACATTCGCCCCAATTTAATGACACGAATGTAGAAACATTCCACCTTCGCCCCTTTTGAAGACCCGAAGGTGAAACTTTATACCCGGAAGTGGAATTTTCACCCGGAAGTGTAAATATCCACCTTCGCCCTTTTTCACAACGGTCGAAAGTGATGATTATTCCTCATTCGACCCATTTAAGGGGCGAATGTGAAATGGAAAAATCTGAAAATTTCGCCAAGTCACGAATTCGAATCCCGTTCAACATTTTTCAATCCGTTAAACTTCCAAAACTCAAATTTTCACTTTTTGAATGTTACAAAGTCCAGATGGTGTTATCAAATCTCAGAAATTGACCATCAAGCATCCCCGGATATCAAAAATAAAGCAGAAATGCAAATCTTTTGGATTTTCTGAAATTTTTATCAAAACACACCTAAAATCTTTTTGGATTTTGTAACTTTTTGACAATAAAAGTAAAATGCGACAAAATAAAATTGCATCAAAGTAAATGAAAGCAATAAACATTTTGTGATTTCCGGTAAGAGGATCATATCAGTTTTCTGAGAAATCTGAACATAGCGTTGATCTGGTTCATATTATCATTAGAAACAATATGTGATACGGCAATTGCTGATATTGCTGTCCACATAAGCTCACATGCAGACAATTACGCAATGCTTTAGAATGATACTAATTAGATGTATTAGACTAACACATTGTGGTTCCCACACACACGACATACTCCCGTATCAAGAAGTAATCTGCACAAAGACTCATTGTAAAGCGTGATTATGCTTTCGTTGTCTGTAATTGTACAAGATATAATGCATAGAGGTATACAGGTCAGCAAATTAATGCAGCAAAGTAACATATGCACCATACCAGGTTGAGGACTGATATTAATCATGATTTGCATCAATGATCAATACGATATTATAGATAATCTTTGATCATCATATAACATGGAAAGTTCCTCAATTCGGTAACTTTAGGTTTTGGCATAAAGCTCTTTTATAAAGACAACCTGTCTGATCTAGGTCCGTAATGACTTACAACAGAAGATCAGATAGGCTATCCCCAGACAACTAATAACATAACGACCTTAAACCTCCGAGTTTTGTACAAACACCCTATCAAACGAAATTACGGTACTAAGACCATATGCCCATGAGGTGTTCATCCACAAACGCGTAGTTTGTTATGTTTGTATCACTAATGCACGCAATATATAGTCTACGAAGCCTATCAGCATATCACACGTAATCAACATACGTCTCATTAAAACTATACAATTCTTTACCCTATGTCAGATCCCCACTGATGTACTATCATTTCCTCTTTTTATCCAGGAAATCATTTTTGGTTTTTCTAATTTTTTTTTAGGTATTCTGAATATTTTTCAATGTTTTTAGTTTTTCTGATAAAAAGACTCCCCCTAAAATAAAGAACATATTTTTGGGTTTTTAATTTTACTGAAAAACAAAACAAAAATATGAAAGAAACAATCCACTTGAAAGCATCAACTTCTTTGAGGATTAAACAACCCCATCGAAAGCATCAAATTCTTTGAGGATTATGATAGTAAAGAGAAATTCCCAATTAGCAAAGAGAAATTCCCAATTAGCAAAAATTTAAAACTAAAACTAAAAACGAAAAATGATAAACCGAGGAGCCGATTAGTCCTGTTTTTCCTTTATATTGTTTACTTTCAAAAGATATTCAAAGCGGGATCTGTCAAAAGCTTTTGTAAACAAATCTGCACGTTGGTAGTCAGTATGGATTTTGACCATGTCAATCAATTCCTTAGCATAACAATCACGGATAAAATGATATTTAATCCGGATATGTTTAGCTTTAGAATGATTTTCAGTATTTTTAGTTAAAGCAATTGCGGCTTCGTTGTCACAGTGTATAGGGGTTTTAAGAAACTGCAAACCGTAATCGACCATCTGTTGTTGGATCCAGAGCACTTGCGAACAGCAACTCGAGGCTGAAATGTACTCGGCTTCACATGTAGACAGTGCTACGGAAGTCTGTTTCTTGCATTGCCAGGTAATTAACCTGCTCCCTAAAAACTGGCAACCGGCTGTTGTTGATTTGCTGTCTTTGTCACAGCCGCCCCAATCTGCATCACTAAAAGCAATAAAATCAAAATCATCATCATTAGGGTACCAAAGTCCTTTTGATGGACAACCCTTCAGATATCGAAGGATACGCTTGACCGCCGTCAGATGACTTTGTTTCGGCTTCGATTGGTAGCGAGCACAGAGACACGTTGCATACATAATATCTGGTCGAGACGCTGTCAAATACATCAGAGATCCGATGATTGCTCTGTATGTAAATGGATCTGTCAGCTCCCCCTTAGCGTCCACTCCAATCCCGTGATTGGGTTGAATCGGGGTATCCATCGGCTTAGAGTCCTCCATCTGGAATCGGCTCAAGATGTCGGCTACATATTTCGTCTGGTGAATGAAGAACCCGTCGGTTCTTTGATCCACCTGTAAGCCGAGGAAAAACTGCATTTCTCCCATAGCGCTCATTTCGAACTTCTCCTGCATAACAGTTTCAAATTCCCTGCACAAGAGTTCGTTAGTTGAACCAAATATAATATCATCAACGTAAATCTGTACTAGAAGCAAGTCATCTCCCGTCTTCTTCGTAAAGAGGGTACAATCGACTAGGCCGCGCTTGAATCCTTTGGAGATGAGGTATGTACTTAGCTCCTCGTACCACTGTCTTGGAGCCTGGTGCAAACCATATAAAGCTTTGTTCAGCACATAGACCTTGTCCCGGTGGATTGGGTCTTCAAAGCCTGGTGGCTGCCCGACATAAACCTCCTCCTTGACTTTACCGTACAAAAATGCGCTCTTGACGTCCATTTGATAGACTTTGAATTTCTTATATGAAGCAAACGCAAGGAACATCCGAATAGCTTCGATTCGTGCTACTGGTGCATAGATTTCGTTGTAATCAATTTCTTCGATTTGATGGAAACCCTGCACAACCAATCTGGCTTTGTTCCTTACAATAACTCCACGGTCATCCTTTTTGCACTTAAACACCCACTTAGTGCCTATTTTCTTTCTTCCCGGCGGCAAATCTGTGAGCGTCCAGACTCCCAATTTCTGGAATTGCAATAACTCCTCCTGCATTGCCTCAACCCAAGCATCTTCATTCAAAGCGTCTTTGTATGTCCTTGGCTCTACCTGCGACACATAACATGCAAACGACCAATCATTTTGGCTACCAGATTTCTGAATTTTGGCATACAATGCTAAAGCACCAAAACTCTCTGGCAAATTAACGCTTTTAAGCTGCCCTCTGGTCATCACTCCACTACCAGGATCACCGATTACTTGCTCCAGCGGGTGAATACGATGAATCCGAGATTCCGGATTAACAGGTACAATCACTCCCGTCTGAGCAGTCAAGTTCTCTACCGCATCCTGATCATGACTCGTGTTAGATGATGAAGCAACATCTGGATTTAGAGTTGGGTTCACAGTTTGCTCTTCTAAATCTTCTGCATTTTCAAGAACGGCTTCTTCAAATTGTTCATCTTCAGATTCTGAAGTGTCTAATGAAGTTGAAGCTTCTTGAAACAACTCTTCTTCTTGTGTAGGAGCACTGGTATCATTAGAAGCTGGTGGGGGGTTTACGGTGATTGGACGCATCAACGGTGAAGTTGCCGCGTTTTCACACTCGTAAAGTAATCTGATAACAGCTTCTTCAACCAAGCTATCTAGGTTGAATGATTCAAAGAAATCTTTGTAATCAAACATCCAATCAGGGCCCGTGCCTTGCAAATTTTGTGTGTAACGTTGAACTTCCACATTAGCCCAATCCTCCACTTGACGAGTTCTCTTGTTGAATACCCGTTTGAGCGGGGTTGCATATCCAACAAAATATCCCTCCTCAGCTTTAGGACTAAACTTTTCACTTGGATTCAACATCGTGCATGGCGCCCCAAATGGTTCTAGATACTCTAAATTGGGCTTTCGTCGGTGTAACAGCTCATAAGATGTTTTTCCAAACTTCTTCACTGTCAAAACCCGATTTAACGTGTAGTTTGCTGCATAAATTGCCTCATTCCAGAACATTACTGGAAGATTTGATTCAGCGAGCATTGTTCTTGCAGCCTCAATCAGAGTCCTATTCTTTCTCTCAGCAACACCGTTCTGTTGCGGGGTATACGGAGCCGAATATTCATGATGAATCCCTTTGCTTTCACAAAGTTCATCCATCTTTGCATTTTTGAACTCCGTCCCGTTGTCACTCCTGATTCTTTTTATCTTCAAGTTGTAAATATTTTCCAGTCGAGTGAACAGAACTTGTAAGTTGGTAAAGGTGTCGCTTTTGTTCTTCAAACACATCACCCATGAAAATCGTGAATAGTCATCAGTAACAACTAAACAATAAAGCTCTCCAAAATGACTTTTGCGTTTGACTGGTCCAAAAAGGTCCATATGCAATTGCTCAAGCGGCATCTCAACAGAGTTAACTTTCTTCACTTTATGGGATTGTTTGTGTTGTTTGCCTTTCATGCAGCTCACACACTTGTCGTTCAGATGGAAATGTTTCACGTTTACTCCATCGACAAGTCCATTTCTCACTAACTGATTCATTTTCCTCAGATGAATGTGCCCCATTCTGCGGTGCCACATTATCGATTCTTTTTCGGTCGCCTTGGATAGAAAGCATGTTATCTGTCCCTGTGATGTCATCGCCTTGGACATATCAAGAATATAAAGATTGTTGACTCGAGGTGCCATCAACATAACCCACTCCTTTGGAATCTTGAAGCCCGGTTTGAGAATATAGCAGGATTTGTCATCAAAATGCACAGAAAATTGTTTATCGCATATTTGACTGACGCTCAACAGATTATAGTCTATCTGCTTGACATAAGAAATCCGCTCGAAAGTCACAATCCCGTTACTCACGCTTCCTTCCATCGTGATATATCCTCCTTTATTACCCGCGAACGCGACATATCCTCCATTAATATTCTTCACATCGAACAGCAATGCCAAAGCCCCCGTCATGTGGCCTGAAGCTCCACTATCAACAATCCAGAGACTGCTAATAGGGCCAACTGAAGCTCCCTGCACAAAAAAAGTAAACATTTAGTTCTTTCGGGGGACCAAAGCCTGAGTCTTGGGACTTTGAACATTTGATTTCAAAGAAACATCCTCAATGACTTTTTCAACAACTTTTTGTTTTGAATCAACCATTTTCTGATTTTTCAAAACATTGTCATTTTTCTCACTCACCTTTGAAGTAGAAGCTCCTGGAGTACCATTAGGTGTCCAAGATTGTTCAGACCTTTTGATAATACGAATTTGAGATTTTGGTTTCTCAATAGGTTTTTGAACATTGTTACTAAAAGTAACTTTCTTAGCAACCTTATCTGAATTAACAGACTTAGGTCCAACATTTGATTTGACAATTGGTTTTTGTGGAACCTTTTGTCTATCAGCTGTTGTGTTCACCACAGGTTTTCTCCAAGATTGTTCCATTGCAATCCGATTCCTTCGATCATAATGAAATGGACGGTTGTTCCTCATTTGTAAATTGTTTTGATTATAAAATTGTTGTTGTTGAGAAACAGTCCGTCTATGTGGTGGTACATAATGATCAATCGGCTTTTTCATGGAATTCTTAACCTCAACCTCATGTCTTTTGTGCCTTACATATGGACACTGAGCAAGTAAATGCCCGCGTTCTCCACATTTAAAGCATTTTCAATATTCCTCAAACACGTAATGAGCATTTGGTGAAGCAAATGATCTGACAGGAAATTGATCATTATACTGTTGATTTCTTAAACTCTCAGGAAGTGGTCCTTTCGAGTAAGAAGGCTCATGAAAACCATTTGCTTTATCATTTGGTCGAATGAACTCAGTGACATGGATTTTTGGTTCTTGAGGAACTTCTGAAAACAGTTTCTTTAAAATTTCTGGTGGAATTTCATTGGTTCTTTCATGTTTTGGAAACCATATTGTGCTTTCTTGCCAGATTTTATCAAGTTTAGAATAGTTAACATTTTTAATCGGAAATTCCTCATCAGAAATGATTTTATCAGATCCTTCCATCCGATAAAACACCTTAACAGGTTTGTCACTTGATTCATTCTGCTCATTCTTTTTGACCTCATTCTTAACAACATTATCTTTCTTAACATCAACCTTTTCAGACTTTTTATCACGATTAGCATTTTCCATCGGATGAACATGATCAGATGGTGACACTGGTTTAGTAGTAATGATGTGATTTTCTTTTGGAATCTCACATTCATTAACAGATTGATCACTACCAGTATCATCATTTTCTGAGTCTGAACTATCACTCTCAACATAAACACCCTCATTGTTCAAGCCTAAAATCGGTCTCACATCGGAATATGGATCACCAATACTCGAGGTATTAGATTCCTTTTCCGATGACGAGTCTGATTTTACCGAACTCTCCGGTATAACTTGGTGATAGTTATGGTTTTCAAAAAGAACCGGAGATGGTACAGACTTGTAATTGGTGGTGTTATCATCAATGATATGATCTACCACATAAGCAACATTTTTATAACTTTCCAACTTCTTGTTAACCTTTTCAGCAAAGCATTTTATGGCTGCCATTTCCAACTTGGTGTTTTCAATTTCATTGATATAGTTATTTATTGCCAATTGTTTCAATGACAAAGTGTTTTTCAAGTCGGAAATGTCTTTTTTATAGCCATCTAATACTTTGTTAAAAGCATTTAACTCTTTGCGAGTAGATTGACAGTTCAAGATAGCACTATCTCGTGAAATTCGGAGTTGTTTATTCTCCTCTGTCAATCTATCACATGTTCCACAGTATTTATCACTCATAACATCAGTGCTAGATTCAGAACTTACAGGTTTTGGCAGTTCAGTCATGGCCATTAATGCAAAATGAGCTTCCTTTCCAGTGAAAAACTTGGAGTAATCGATCTTGGTGAAAGCATCATCAGCTATGCACGACTTCCTCGTCATCAAAAAATCAGCTTCTGCCAGCAACTGGTCAATGTCATCATCTAAAGAATCAACACTTGCCTCTGTGTCTGATTCGCTCTCAGAATCTGAATAAACTGATCTACACTCCTCGGGAACATCAGACACTGAATCAATCACCATTCCAGAACTCTTTTCCTCAGCTTTAACCTCAACAGGTTCACTTTCCACTTCCATCTCAGTCTCAGAATCATCACTTTCACTCTCCTCAGTTTCTTTCTTCTCATCAACTACCACCGACTCTTCCATATCAACCTGATAAGCAACACAAGCCACATTCCCACCAGTAGTCACTTCCTCAACTCCTATTTGCATACCCGACCAGTCAAACCTCTCATCCTGTTGAGTCACCAAAGCTTGGTTCTGACTCGCATTTTGTTGTGTCTCATTGGGTGTAGTGATAGGTACAACTGTTCTGTTTGGGTGATTAGAAGATTGGTTTTGAATCTGGTGTTGAGTGTTTGGTTGTCTGTTTTGGTTGTTAAAATTTCGGTTTTGGTAGTTGTTGTTATTTTGGTAAGAAACTTGGTTTTGTTGACGGTTCTGGTAATTTGCATTGAAAGGGTTTCGATTACCTTGTTTAGGTGGCTGGGTGCATTCCCTTTTGAAGTGTCCTTTTTCTCCACAATTAAAACACGTAACCTTCTCCTTGTTGAAACCATAGGTTGTGTTGGGAGAAGTTGCCAAGTCAGTTCTTCCAGTTTTCTCGATGAACTCTGTTGCTCTCCTCATTATACTCGCAAAAGCCCATTGAATGTCAATGAGTTCCATCTCTTCCTTGTCTATCTGTGCGTAGTCTTCGTTGGTTAAGTTGTTGTTCCCAATCTGACTAGCAACCAACCCATTGTATGATGAAACCATTGCTGAGACTAATGCAATGTGTTGCTCAGCAACCTCCACAGTCACATTTCCCAAGTTAGATGTATCCAAGACCATCGGTTGTTGTTTATGTTGAGTAACTTGGTTTAATGGTTGTTGTGTTTGGTTAGCGGTGTAAAAACTTGCTTGTTGCATTGGAGAAACTGGTGAAATGTAGGAACTATATTGTGGTGGTGTGTATGATGGTTGTAAGTAGGAATTGTATTGTGGTGGTGTGTAGTTGGTGGTTGGTTTTGATGAATCCATGACATTGGAAATACATGCAACATGTGGTGCAACGCTTCCAGAACTCGAGTTTCCAGCTGGAACTGAAGTACCTCCAAAATACAGACTGGGATTCTGAGGAATCTGTGACCTTCTAGCTTTCCTCCTATCCTCCAACTCTTTGTTCTCCAGCTTTTCTATAAACTCTGAAATGGTCCAGAATTGATAAGCATCCTTCTCTCTGAGTACCTCCACATGCTGATCCCATTGTGGTGGTAAAGCATCTGCAAACTTATCCACCTGCTTAGTCATTGGAATCTGTACACCATAACTAGACAATTCAGACAATAAATGCATATATCTCGGAGTTAGTTCTTTCAAAGTTTCATTATTAATAAAAGAAAAATTCTCAAACTCCTTGACTAATTCCTCCATTCTCAGACTCCTGGTCTTCTCATTTCCATCATGCTTCCTCTTCAGCTTATCCCAAAGCTGCTTTGACGTAGTACATGTTCCAAACTGATGCAACAGGTCACTTGTGATTGCCTGTGTCAGTTGAGAGAACGCCTTCTTCTCTACCACATATTTCTTCTTTTCGTCCTCAGTCAAGCTTTCCAGAGGAATCAACTCACCTGTGTTCTCCAAAATCGGTGCTGTGTATCCTTTGACAATCATGCTCCATGCCTCTGCTCCTTCAACTCCCATGCCTTCCAGATGGATCTTGAACATGGTGTGCCACTGGTTATACTCTTGCATATCCATGAGCTTCGGTGGCCGAGTTCCACTACCTGTAGACAAATCCTTAATCAAAGTAGAAATAGCATTAGTGGTTTGAGTATTTACCGCCGCTGCAGCTACTCCCCAGTAATCTGATTGTAGTGCCGGATGTGCTACATTTTGAGGCATCGTGCTCGTTGTTGTCATGTAGTTAAGTGGTTGTGAGGATTGCGTGTTCGTCTTTTGCGCTGCCACTGTCCATGGGTCCATTGTCTGCTGTTGTGGTTGTGTTGGTGCTGATCCCGAAGTAGTTTGAAAACGCCACATGATCACAATTTGAAAATCTCAACACTTAGAAAAATTTTTCAGCAAAAATCCTAGGTTCGCCCGAAATTCAATACTTTCGTCCAAAAACTTCTTCGTTCGTCCAAAGTTTCTCACTCTCGTCCAAACAGGTTCTACTTTCGTCCCAACAGTAATACCCGAATGTGAATTTGACCAGAATGTAACCACAGACTAACTCTATTCCACTTTCGCCCGAAATGAAACGGTCGAATGTGGGAATTTTCTACCCGAAAGTGAAAAATTTCTAGACAAATTTTCAGGTTCGACCACTTTTTCCTCAGGTTCGCCCACTTTTAGTCACGTTCGACCAGAACACTCAGTCCAGGTTCCAGGTTCGCCCAAAAGTAGCAGATCTCATTTTTGAAAAACGGTTATTGTTTGAAAAACGGTTATTTTGATCTCAGATTTTCAAGAATTCATGGATTTGAATGATCTCAATCAGGTTATGTTTCGGAATTGATTTGGAACAACTTTAAGTCTTGGAAAACTTGAATTCGACCACAAATTCACCTTTAAATCGATCAAAAACTATGTTTTTAAGAGTTTTTGTAAAAACAGATGATTTTATGTCAAAAACATGTCCAAATCAGCTCTGATCTTATCAAATTTGTTGTTATATGATCCTCTATGCTCTGATACCACTTTGTGAGCGTTGGATTTTAGCTAAAACAGGATTATATGATCATACAAGTCACAAATCTAGGTGCGGAAACCCTAGATCTGTACAAATTGATAAAACACAAATCACGACACAATCAAGATCATTTTCAATAACATTTCATAGATTAACTTTCATTCAAAATGCATTTACAACGAGTTTATGTTAATCTAGATCACACAGACAATCTCTCAAAAACACCTACAAACCTGATCTGAACCTGGACACAAATGACAACTCTCTTTCATTATCAAAAACTCAAAATCTATATATAGGCACTGCACATTCGCCCCTTACAACTGGTCGAATGTGAGCTTTTTCCACATTCGCCCACTGCAAGTGGTCGAATGTGCCTTCTTGTCCAGTCCATTCTTCCTTCGCCCAGTCCACTTCTACCTTCGCCCATATTTGTTCACATTCGCCCCATCCTGATACACCTTCGGCCATCACTAACATATGTTAATTATTGTATATCCAATCCTTAGTCGCAAAACGCATCAACACATTCGCAATCCTGGATCGGATTGGACCGGTGGCATACAGACTTGACTTACCGGCGGAGCTCGGTAGTGTACACAACGTCTTCCATGTGTCTAACTTGAAGAAGTGTTTGGCTGATGAATCTCTCATTGTACCACTGGAAGAGATCAAGGTTGATGATCGTCTTCGCATTGTGGAGGAACCTGTCGAGATTCTCGACTACAAGATTCGTAGCCTTCGTCGGAGTAAAATCCGCATCGTTAAAGTTCGTTGGAACTCGAACCGTGGACCGGAGTTCACATGGGAACGGGAGGATCAGATTAAAGCTAAGTATCCTCATCTTTTTCCGAAGCGCGCGTTTGAATCGAGGCATGTTACTGCTGAAGCGGAATGAATCTCGGGTCGAGATTCCTTCAACGTGGGGATGATGTGACATCCGGTAATTTTCTCTTCGTTCTGTTCTTTTCATTTCTTTCTTTTGGGGCTTTGCGCAATTTTCAGGACGAAAATTCTTTCAACGTGGGGATGATGTGACACCCGGCATGTTTGGCTTATACATATTAGTAACATCTAAGTCTACCTTAGCGAGAAACGTTTATAAACAAACTTAACTGGGTTAGTTAAGTCGGGTCAAGTTAGGATTGTCCAGGGTACAATGATCTGGAGGATCATTGGGAGTCGTTTTGGTAATACACTAGTACCGGGTTCCGTTGTAGGTGACATTACATGAACTAATTAGGTATGTGTAGATTACGGGTCGTGTGGTGGATTATATACATAGATGTGTTTAAATGATGTATAAATGATTATCTGTGCTTAAATATGTTAAATATAGACTAAGGATGCATGCTTATGTGTTAAGATGTGTTAGAATGCGTTAAACACGACAAACTAGAAAACTAGTTAAAAAGGAATCCTGGTTCGACCACTTCGAGTGGTCGAAGGAGAGAAATTGTCTGGTTCGACTCTTTGTAGATGGGCAAACCAGGGAAGTGGAATTGAAGGAATTCCCTTCGACCAGGACAGGGCTCATTCGACCCTGTGTAAGGGTCGAAGGAGACCACCTTCGCCCATTGAAATGGTGCGAAGGAGGATTAGTATAAATACCAACCTTTGTCATTTTTCATCATTTCACAAACCCTAACCGTCCCAAAATGCTCTCAAACGATCTAAAACAGTAAGGAAGGAGTTTTTGCTCTTCTTTTTCATAATATAACCTATCTGCAACATCTAAACAAGAATCCAAGGTGTGTTCATAATCCTAAACCTTTTTAAAAGAATTTTTAATCCGTTTTCATCTAACCCTAATTGTCCGGATGTGTTCTAAGGGTGTTTCTATGAATAAAAACCGTTTAAACATCTTTCTAAATCAAAACATTATCATTTAACATACGTTTTCATGGTGAATAACATATGTAAATTGTGTATTATGTGGTGTTATGTATTGTTCAATGATTTGCTGCTATATCTATGATAGAAACATGATATAGGATTGTTATTGATGCTAGATTATTGTTGTTTAGGGTTAGGATTTGGATATGATGATATTATGGGTACTTGGGGGTTTTAACGAATCTAGACTCAATGCATGATATTTACGATCAATAGAATTGATAAGAAAAGATCGAACACTCGCCAAACTGAGCATTTCAAGTTAAATATGAATCGATTTCAAAAGTTTCCAAATTGGGTAAATTATTCATGCATGAAAGTGATGTTTCCATAATCTTTACCATTTTGGGAAACGGCTGAAACGGACGTATTATCGGGGGAAATCGGTGGGGTTTTGTAGGAATAAGTTATCCATGCTTGACTGCTGTGTTTGATGACGTTTCGAGGCGTTTTGAATGTGTTTGAAGCGTTTTTAGGAAAATTTACACAACAGGGGCGAACCTGGCCTCCTTTGACCGATCGATGGTGCGAATGAGGAAAACCAGAGTCGAACCTGGGTTTTTGTTGGGCGAATATGGTAAAACGGGAGAAGGAGGCATCAAACGGTCGAACGAAATGTAAAACGGGCGAAGGAGACTGAAAAGGTGCGAAGGAGACTTAAAACTGACTGGTTCGACCGTTCTAATGCAGAAATGAGATTTTTGATACAAACTAAGTGTTTTATGCTTGAACCTTGTGTGTAATCTATGTGTACTTGATGAGTTAGGGTAATGGGTCACCAACGGGATGTCGGGTCGGTCTAGTGTGTCGGTTAAACATTCAAACACGTTTTAAAACATACTTGGTTACGATCTGGACAATCGGGGACTAGATAACCTTATGGTTATTAGTCGGAACACTTATGTGAACATTTTGATAGATCTCCGGTAGAGGGATTATCAAGGGCTAAACATCTTTACTTGTAACTGAAGAACGCTATCTAAGGTGAGTTCACGGCCCCACTTTTACTGCTTTAACTTTTGGGGGAGAAAACATGCGCTAAACTGTTCTGGTAACATATGTCATACTATGGTTTTTAACTTTATATTGCTATATGATCTTTGGAAGTCCCGGGGGAAACCATGAATGTGCGGGGATGCACAATGGGGGAAATGTGGATAGATCTATTGGGCGTGACCTGCCCCACTCGTCGGCTTGGAGGGCCGGGCGGGTGCATATTGTCTCGAACAGGAACATCATCATGCTGAACATACGGGCTGCTTAAACATGCTAAACATTGCTAAACGTGTCTAGTAATGGTTTCCAATCGTAGTAGTAATAAAACATACGCCTAGCTAGCGTACTTGGTAACATTGATATAGTATGGACATGGTAACGTTTTGGTAACATTTTGAACAAACCTGTGAACTCACCAGCATTATATGTTGACGTCTTTTTGGCATGTTTTTCTCAGGTCGCTAAGGTAGCAACGAATGGAACTAGGCGCACGGGTCTGCATTGGCGTCTAGGCATAGTTGCACGTTTTGTAACAAAAGTATTTGAAATAACTTTTGGGATGATAGCATAGTTGATTAAATGCTACTTTAACGCTTCCGCTTATAAAATTAATGGTTATGTCTCTTTACGCTTTTCATATAGAATTGTTTATTGTGCTCGTTGACTTGGATCCTGGTTTGTCATGCGGCTCGCGGTAAAACCCCGCAAGTGGTAATTTGAGGGTGTGACACCCCAGGGTGGAACCTGGATATATGTTGGTCGAATTTGTTTCAAATGGGTCAAATGTGGCTTTAAATGGGTCGAACGTGTCTCAATAGGGTCGAACGTGGTAGAAAAGGGGCGAAGGTGGAACTGAAAATCCTAGTTCGACCCTATGGAATCAAAAATGAGATATTTGATGCAAACTAAGTGTTTTATACTTGAACCTTGTGTGTAATCTATGTATACTTGATTAGTTAGGGTAATGAGTCACCAACGGGATGTCGGGTCGGTCTAGTGTGTCAGTTGAATATTCAAAACACGTTTTAAAATATACTTGGTCACGATCTGGACAATTGGGGACTAGATAACCTTATGGTTATTAGTCGGAACACTTATGTGAACATTTTGATAGATCTCCGGGAGTTGGGATTATCAAGGGCTTGGCTTTCTTAAATTACTGAGGAACACAACCTAAGGTGAGTTCACGGCCCCACTTTTACTGCATTAACTATTGGGGGAGTAAATATGCGCTAAACTTATTTTGGTAACATATTTCATACTTTGGTTTAAACTTTGCATTGCTATACGATCTTTGAAAGTACCGGGGGAAACCATGAATGTGCGGGGATGCACAATGGGGAAAAGGTGGATAGATCTATTGGGAGTGACCTACCCCACTCGATGGCTTGGAGGGCCGGGCGGGTGCATATTGTCTCGAACTTTGCTAAACATGCTGAACATTTCAGGCTGAGCATTGCTAAACATTGCTAAACGTGTCCAGTAATGGTTTTCCAATCGTAGTAGTAACAAAAACATACGCCTAGCTAGCGTACTTGGTAACATTGATATAGTATGGACATGGTAACACTTTGGTAACACTTTGGTAACACTGTGGTAACATTTGGTAACATTTTGGTAACATATTGAACAAACCTGTGAACTCACTAGCATTATATATGTTGACGTCTTTTTGGCATGTTTTTTCAGGTCGCTAAGGTATCATCGGTTGGACTAGGCGCACGGGTCTGCATTGGTGTCTAGGCTTAGTTGCACGTTTTGATATAAGTGTCTTGAATACTTTGGAACACGGTTTTGTAGCTGATTAAATTCTTTAAATTCTTCCGCTATGGTTGTCACCTTATGAAAACTATGTTTTTGAGCTTACGTATTTCATATAGTGTTGTTTATTGTGACCGTTGACTTAGATCCTGGTTTGTCATGTGCCTCGCGGTAAAACTCCGCAGTGAAAATTTGAGGGTGTGACAGTAATAATAATTGTAATATTTTTATTGGGTTTTGTTATCTCTGGTATTACGATATTATTGTGTCATCCATTTATATCGTTTATGTTTTGAATTGTTTTTTGCTTATATTTTGGAGTAGAAAAAAAGTAAAATTTATATGTCAAGTTTGAGTTTTGAAACTATTGGTTATGAATCCCTGAACTCAAAACTTATTATACATTTTTAACATTGTAGCATTATAAAATTTTTAACATTTGTAACAAACTAGTTACTTATCTAAGTTATATATGTAACTTTTTTACATGTTATAATATTGTAGTATTCATTAACATTTGAAAAATTATAACATTGTAACATAGTAAAATTTTTAGCATTTTGTAACATTTTTTTTAATTTTATTATCATTTGTAACATTGTAAAATTTGTAGCACACTAATTACTTATCTAAATTATATATATATATATGTATTCTTTCTTGGTTATAATATTATTTTATTTATTAACATTTAAAACATTATAACATTGTAAATGTGAAACATTTTGTAACAATATATATATATATATATATATATATATATATATTCAATTAACATTTAGTAATATTGTAAAATTGGTAACATGTTAATTACTAATCTACGTTATGTATATACCTTTTACTTGTTATAATATTATTTATAAAATCTGAAACATTGTAACATTATAAATTTTGTAACATTTTATAGCTATCTAGTCAGATATTTAAATTTTATTTTATTAATATTTGTAATATTGTAAAATTTGTACCATTTGTAACAAACTAATTACCAATATATGTTATATATGTAAGTATTAGTGAAAAATTATATAATGATATATGATAAATATTATTGTATAGGAAAACAATATTACATTATTCAAAATAAACTATATAAAAGTAAGATGGTGATGTGATGGTATTAGCTAAAAAGTGAAATTTGTTAATGGAAGGAAAATAAAATAAGATAAAAAAAAGTGGGGTATTGTAAACGAAAGATTTTGACTAAAACAGGATTATATGATCATACAAGTCACAAAACCAGGTGCGGAAACCCTAGTTCTGAACAAATTGATGAAACTCTAATCAAAACACAATCAAGAACATTTTCAACATCTTTTCATAGATTAACTTTTGTCAAATAAGCTTTTACAACGACTTACACGTTAATCTAGATCAAACATACACTTTCACAAAATGACCTGGAACCTGACCTGAACACATACAAAACTGACAACTCTATTACATTCACAAAAACACAAATTCTATATATAGACTCTGCACGTTCGCCCATTTGATATGGTCGAATGTGGAAGTTTTCCACATTCGCCCACTTCAATGGTACGAATGTGATCTTTGTCAGCTTCCAGTCTTCCTTCGCCCTGTAAACTTCTACCTTCGCCCACTATATAACTACCTTCGCCCATATTATCATACATTCGACCAGTCTTTAACATATGTTAATTATGTCTATCCAATCATTAGTCGCAAAATGCATCTACAAACTCCCCCTCGACTATTGATTGGATTGTCTTCTCTTTTGGTCCATTGTTTTGTTCATCAACTTGATTCTGAGCTGTTTCTTCTGCTCAGTAGTCATTGGAGGCTCAAATGTTCTCTTCACTGGTTTAGACACATTCGCTATCTTCACCGTTTTACCAAGCTTATTTTCCAAATTGCTTCCCGCATTAATGTCATAAGCAAAACAAACTCCAACCACTTGAGTATATTTTCTTGCTTGAGCAGCATCTTTTGGTTCAAAGTAAATCGGATTGTAGAAAAGCATGATGATGTCTTCAAAAGTGCAATTAATCAACCACATAGGATCAAATACATGAACATGCTTGTATTTATCCTTCCCGTCTCTCAGCACAATCACCGCTTCAGCCTTTCTCCAATCATAATACCAGAAAATAAAATCAGCACTGAAATGTTGTGGCATAGGCATCAAAGGTATTTTTCTCATCACTTCAGGTGCTTTGTATATCAAAGTAACTCGCTTCATATTGGTTTGAGGATCAATATCCCTATGAACTTTTCTTCGGGGATATTGAGGCTTAAATCTATTCCATCTCGTTCGACTTTCCCAAACCAACTTATCTGCGCACCAACCAACATGCGAACCATTAACTTCTGCTCCTGACATTGGAAATCTACATAAATCTCTGACCGCCCAGTACGGTAGAGTAAGAAAATCACAGAATCTATTGATGTACAAGATTCCTGTTTCCCATTTAGCAGCTATGCACTTCAGCCTGCCTAAGTATGTCCACCCGAGAGCTCTGCCTTTGAACTTGGCATTGTGAAATCTATAAAAGTTACCTTGAGCTTCAGGCTTCGGTCGGTTCTCATCCATTTCCCTCAATTTTCTCAAATAACTCTTCAATTCATCAGACTGATTTGAAGATTCTATCTTATCAGTACCGAACACTTTCTCTACAAACTCTGCACTCCTCTGCTGAGCTTTCTGCTTCGCTGAATTGTTTGGTACCTCAGTAAAATCAGGAAATATTTCTTCTTCATCAGTTTGTCTGAAGTACTGTGGAAACTCTTCGTGAGTTATATCTTCAATCTCCACTTCATCGTTTTCAGGAGTCTGCTTATCATCTGAGTGACTTCCAATATCCTTTTCAGGAATATCTAGAATCGACTCGTCCACTAAAAACTCCTCAAAAGTCTTCCCTACCCTCTGTGCAAGACCATCTAGAATTTCCTTTGCCACAGACGCAGGTAATTCTCCTTCCTCAAGATCAGGATCTTCATATTCCAATTCATATCGCATATCATCAGTTTGGAATATTTCAGTAAAGCATCCTGTGAACTCAATGGTCCATTCTCTTTTCTCCAACATATCTTTGTACAATTGTTTAGCATCATCAGATAAAGACCTCACCTTCTCATTCCAGAAGATACTTTCATCTGAATCAACGTTCTCACCTTTCTTCTTCTTAGAACTTGATTCTCCAGTACTCTTCTTTTTGGATGTTCTTTCTTCAAATGTAAACTTTGAAGTATCATCACCTCCATCATCATCATCATTACTCTCACTATCATCCTCTCTCTGTCTCCCAGACCCTTCAGCATCATCATCATCATCATTATCATCCTCATCATCATTTCTATCTGACTCATCATCATCTTCATCATCATCTTTTTCTTCATCCGATTCAGAATCTTCATAATCAACTTTCTCTTCTTCTTCTTCTTTATCTTCTTCACCCTCCTTCAACTTAGGTGCAGTGTTATACAAATCAACAATCAAATCACTAAGGCGTTTGTTCTCAGCCCTTAGTTCTTTGTTGTCTGCTTTAATCAACATAATCCTGCTCTTGTTTCTTGCACACTTTCCTTCAAGCTTTTCATTCTTTGCTTCAAGCATCATAACCTTCTCATTAATCTCATCTTGATTAGATTTAGAAGCAACCACAATCTGAAGCATTTTCTCTTCATTTTGCTTAAACTTGGCTATCTCAGCTTGTTGAGCTACAATCATTTTCATCATATCATCCATTTTCCTGTTCACCTGCTTCATCACATCATCATCCACAGTGACTTTCTTGGATTTGGATCTGGATGGCTCAACTTCCTTTTCTTTCTGAGGCTTTCTGAACATGTCAAGTACATTGTCCAGTGCAACATTATGTTGATCAACTGATATTGGTTCTGCCTCTTTGGATTTCTTTTGCTTCTTGGTGACAGGTGAAGATAGCTTTGATGATGTACCAGCATCGGGCACTCTTTTCCCTTTCAACAATTGTGCTAACTCTTTTTCTCTCAACTGTTTAGTGCTGGTCTTCTTAGACATAGTCTTGTGCTTGGCTTTGGGCAGGTTTACAACCACTGTCTCTCCAACATTCAACTCTTCCAAATCAACACCTAGACTTTCATCTTCAACATTCACAGACTTCTTTCTTTTCTCAGCTTCTTCAATGGATTTGTTCAAAGATTCAGACTCACCAACCATAGTGGCCTTACGTTTGGTGGCCCTAACGTTTTCAGCATCAGAATCCCACTGCTCGTCTACCTCAGTCTCCTCTGAATCAACTGACTCTTCATTCACCAAACCTGAACCTTTCTTTGCCGTTGATTTTTGTCTAACCGCCTGTTGCTTTGAGCTTCCCTGATCAATCTTTCCTTTGCCCTTCCCTTTGGCTCCAGGATTGACTACTTGTCTCTTCCTCTTAGTGCTTGCATCAACATACACTAAAGGATCATCATTATCCGAATCACTATCATCATGTCTTGCTCTGTTCTTGCCAGGATCAGTATAATCCTGACTAGCCAAAGCTCCAAATAATCTCCTGTGAGGTGGCTTTTCATTGTCTGGCACACCTTTGTATCCTTTCATTCTCACCAAAGTACGAATATTCATGTGATCCTGACCTAGGATCATAGTCGGATCCTTCTTCAACTCTGGATACTTGTGGTCAAAGATCATCATCAGAAATCTCGGATATAGCATGAACTTCTTGTTCTTCATACCTTTCAGCATCTCCAGCATATGGTCTAGAATCATACCAGATACGTTAAATGGTTTGTTGAGAGTCAACGCAACCATTAACGAACTCAAACTTCTTCTCATAACGTCATATCCACCGCTCACACATCCAAATACGTGGATAATAACATGTGCAAAGTACTTGAACTGCACGCTCAGCTTCCCTTTATACATAGATCCATCAGTAATCGGACCTTTGTACTTCATCCGTAAGAAACAAGCTTTCTGCTCAGTCCATGATAACTCTCTGGGATCTTCACTGACTTCAAACTTGATCTGCAGTGCTTCCCGTATATCAGACTCCGTCAAAAACATCTCCATATCTTGAATCTTGCTCTTAATAATCGTCTGATTATCCCAGAAGTCATACTTCGCATTTCGGTAGAAGTCTTCAATAATGTCTCTGTATATGATAGTCGGTGTGGCTAATGCATGTACAATTCTGCTCCTCTTCAAGAACTCTATGATCCTGGTGAATTCCGTATTCTTCTCCACGTCACCAAGATACGCGCAGCAGTTGTGAGATCGCTCGAATGGCCAACTGCTCGGAACAGATGCTTCAGCCTCTTGCACCGGAACTGGAACAACATTCTCTGCTGGAACTTCAACATTTTCAACTGGTGCCTCAACGTTTTCGGATTGATCAGCCATCTGCACATCAAAGACAAAAACAAACGTCAAAATACAAAAACGACAAAAACATTAAAAATTTTATGGCTTAAACCACTGCACATTCGCCCGTTTTTCACTGGTCGAATGTGTGAAATTGTGGACGAAGATGACATCTTCAGGTCGAATGTGTAAAAATTTTGAATAAACATCACATTCGCCCGTTTTATAATTACCTTCGCCCATCATTTTCCACTTTCGCCCGTTTTTAAGAACCGAACGTGAAAAATGATAAACCCAAAATTTAAATATTTGCCAAAGTTAATTTTAACATATCATTTTGATCAAAATGTGTCCTACAATGACCGATCAACACTCGTGTACCATCAATTGTAATGATTATTCAATTTTCATTAGTTTTAAAGTGGAATTAGGGTTTATAAGCTTCAATCGATCAATCAATCATCTAAACATTGTTATTATCCTAATTCCTCATATTATCTCCCCCTAAAACTTATGAAGATTGAATGTGAATCAAAATCAAACATCAAAACAGACTCTAAGACCCCTAATGTTGAAACCCTAAGTCCGAAGACAAAAACGATGATTCTGCACTGGATAGGGCTCCAATACCTGTGAAATTAGTGTCAAAAGAATCAGTAATTAGCAGGGAACAAATCGCACAATCAAAAGAAATCAATGCAACAAGGTCTGGTATCGAAGAAGATTTTGAAAATTTTTGTGAATGAGGGCTCGAACCTGGAATGACTTATAAGTAGAGGCCACTTTCGCCCGTTGTATATGGACGAATGTGAGGGACTTCCACATTCGCCCCAAACTAATGACCCGAATGTGAAACTGGTCACCCGAAGGTGGAATATTATACCCGGGGGTGAAAATGACCCACATTCGTCCAAACTGAAACGGTCGAAAGTGAAGATTTTTCCACATTCGACCCAATTAAGGGGCGAATGTGAAATGGAAAAATCTGAAAATTTCGCCAAATCACGAATTCGAATCCCGTTCAACATTTTTCAGTCTGTTAAACTTCCAAAACTCAAATTTTCACATTTTGAATGATACAAAGCCCAGATGGTGTTATCAAATCTCAGAAATTGACCATCAAGCATCCCCGGTTATCAAAAATAAAGCAGAAATGCAAATATTTTTGATTTTTCTGAAATTTTATCCAAACACACCTAAAATCTTTTTGGATTTTGTATCTTTTTGACAATAAAAAGTAAAATGCAACAAAGTAAAATGAAAGCAGTAAACATTTTGTGATATCCGGTAAGAGGATCATATCAGTTTACTGAGAAATCTGAGCACAGCGTTGATCTGTTTTAATATTATCATTAGAAACAATATGTGACACGGCAATTGCTGATATTGTGTTCCACGTAAGCTCACATGCAGACAATTACGCAATGCTTTAAAATGATACGAATTAGGTGTTTTAGACTAACACATTGTGGTTCCCACACACACGACATACTCCCGTATCAAGTAATTGCACAAAGCTTCATCGTAACGCGTGATTATGCCAGAGTTATCCGTAAAATTTACAAAGTATATAGCACAGAGGTGTACAGGTCAGCAAATGAATGCAGCAAAGTAACATGTGCGTATACACTAGGTTGAGGCTGATATTAACCACTGATTTGCATCAGAAAGTCAATACGATGCAATAATGATCTTTGATCAATAAAACATAAAGTTCCTCAATTCGGTAACTTTCGGTTTTGGCAATAAGCTCTTTTGCAAATATTCTGATGAAACTAGGTCCGTAAATCAATACGACAGAAGTTTAATCAGAATATCCCGGATAACAATAACATAACGACCCGAAACCTCAGATTTTGGCAATCCTATCAAACGAAATTACGGTACTAAGACCATTTGCCCATGAGGTGTTCAGCCACGAACGCGTAGTTTGTTATGTTTGTATCACTAATGCACGCAATATTTAGTCTACGAAGCCTATCAGCATATCACACATAATCAACATACGTCCCATTATACTATACAATTCTTTAGCCTGTGTCAGATCCCCACTGATGTACTATCATTTCCTCTTTTTATCCAGGAAATCATTTTGGTTTTTCTAATTTTTATGTCTTTTGAAAATTTTTCAATGTTTTTGGTTTTTCTGATAAAGTGACTCCCCCTAAAATAAAGAACATATTTTTGGGTTTTTAATTTTTCTGAAAAACAAAACAAAAATTTGAAAGAAAACAATCCACTTGAAAGCATCAACTTCTTTGAGGATTAAACAATCCCCTCGAAAGCATCAACTTCTTTGAGGATTATGATAGTAAAGAGAAATTCCCAATTAGCAAAGAGAAATTCCCAATTAACAAAAAGTTAAAAAACTAAAACTAAAACTAAAAAGTGATAAACCGAGGTGCCGATTAGTCCTGTTTTTCCTTTATATTGTTTACTTTTAAAAGATATTCAAAGCGGGATCTGTCAAAAGCTTTTGTAAACAAATCTGCACGTTGGTAGTCAGTATGGATTTTGACCATATCTATCAATTCCTTAGCGTAACAATCACGGATAAAATGATATTTAATCCGGATATGTTTCGCTTTAGAATGATTTTCAGTATTTTTAGTTAATGCAATTGCGGCTTCGTTGTCACAGTGTATAGGGGTTTTATGAAACTGCAAACCGTAATCCACCATCTGTTGTTGGATCCAGAGTACTTGCGAACAACAACTTGAGGCTGCAATGTACTCAGCTTCACAGGTAGACAGCGCCACGGAAGTCTGTTTCTTGCATTGCCAGGTAATTAACCTGCTCCCTAAAAACTGGCAACCAGCTGTAGTCGATTTGCTATCTTTGTCACAACCGCCCCAATCTGCATCACTAAAAGCAATAAAATCAAAATCATCATCATTAGGGTACCAAAGTCCTTTTGATGGACAACCCTTCAGATATCGAAGGATACGCTTGACCGCCGTCAGATGACTTTGTTTCGGCTTCGATTGATAGCCAGCACAGAGACACGTTGCATACATAATATCTGGTCGAGACGCTGTGAAATACATCAGAGATCCGATGATTGCTCTGTATGTAAATGGGTCTGTCAGCTCCCCCTTAGCGTCCACTCCAATCCGTGATTGGGTTGAATCGGGGTATCCATCGGCTTAGAGTCCTCCATCTGGAATCGGCTCAAGATGTCGGATACGTATTTCGTCTGATGAATGAAGATCCCGTCGGGTCTTTGGTCCACCTGTAAGCCGAGGAAAAACTGCATCTCCCCCATAGCGCTCATTTCGAACTTTTCTTGCATAACAGTTTCGAATTCCCTGCATAAAAGTTCGTTAGTTGAACCAAATATAATATCATCAACGTAAATCTGTACAAGAAGCAAATCATCTCCCGTCTTCTTCGTGAAGAGGGTACAATCGACGAGGCCGCGCTTGAATCCTTTGGAGATGAGATATGTACTTAGCTCCTCGTACCACTGTCTTGGAGCCTGGTGCAAACCATATAAAGCTTTGTTCAGCACGTAGACCTTATCCCGGTGGATTGGGTCCTCAAAGCCTGGTGGCTGCCCGACATAAACCTCCTCCTTGACTTTCCCGTACAAAAATGCGCTCTTGACGTCCATTTGATAGACTTTGAATTTCTTGTATGAAGCAAACGCGAGGAACATCCGAATAGCTTCAATCCGTGCTACTGGTGCATAGATTTCGTTGTACTCAATCCCTTCGATTTGATGGAAACCCTGCACGACCAATCTGGCTTTGTTACGAACAATAACCCCACGATCATCCTTTTTGCACTTAAACACCCATTTAGTGCCTATTTTCTTCCTTCCAGGTGGCAAATCTGTGAGCGTCCAAACTCCCGATTTTTGGAATTGCAATAACTCCTCCTGCATTGCCTCAACCCAAGCATCTTCATTCAAAGCGTCCTTGTATGTCCTTGGCTCTACCTGCGACACATAACATGCAAACGACCAATCATTTTGACTACCAGATTTTTGAATTTTGGCATATAATGCTAAAGCACCAAAACTCTCTGGCGAGTTAACGCTTTTCAGCTGCCCTCTGGTCATAACACCACTTACAGGATCACCGATAACTTGCTCCAGCGGGTGAATACGATGAATCCGAGATTCCGGATAAACAGGTACAATAACTCCCGTCTGAGCAGTCAAGTTTTCTACAGCATCCAGATCATGACCCGTGTTTGATGATGAAGCAACATCTGGATTTGGAGTTGGGTTCATTGGTTGCGCCTCTAATTCTTCTGCATGTTCAAGAACGGCTTCTTCAAATTGTTCATCTTCAGATTCTGAAGTGTCTAATGAAGTTGAAGCCTCTTGAAACACCTCTTCCTCTTGTATAGGAGCACTGGTATCATTAGAAGCTGGTAGGGGGTTCACGGTTATTGGACGCACCAACGGTGAAGTCGCCGCGTTTTCACATTCATAAAGTAATCTGATAACAGCTTCTTCAACCAAGCTATCTAGGTTGAATGATTCAAAGAAATCTTTGTAATCAAACATCCAATCAGGACCCGTGCCTTGCAAATTTTGAGTATATCGTTGAACTTCCACGTTAACCCAATCCTCCACTTGACGAGTTCGCTTGTTGAATACCCGTTTGAGCGGGGTTGCATATCCAACAAAATATCCCTCCTCAGCTTTAGGACTAAACTTCTCACCTGGATTCAACATCGTGCATGGCGCCCCGAAAGGTTCTAGATACTCTAAGTTGGGCTTTCGTCGGTGTAACAGTTAATAAGATGTTTTTCCAAACTTCTTCACTGTTAGAACCCGATTTAATGTATAATTTGCTGCATAAATCGCCTCATTCCAGAACATTACCGGAAGATTTGAATCAGCGAGCATTGTTCTAGCCGCTTCAATTAGAGTCCTATTCTTTCGTTCAGCAACACCGTTCTGCTGTGGGGTATACGGAGCCGAATATTCATGATGTATCCCTTTGCTTTCACAAAGTTCATCCATCTTGGCGTTTTTGAACTCCGTCCCGTTGTCACTCCTAATTCTTTTTATCTTCAAATTGTAGATATTCTCCAATCGAGTGAACAGAACTTGTAGGTTGGTAAAGGTGTCACTTTTGTTCTGCAAACACATCACCCATGAAAATCTTGAATAGTCATCAGTGACAACTAAACAATAAAGCTCTCCAAGATGACTTTTGCGCTTGACCGGTCCGAATAGGTCCATGTGCAATCGCTCAAGCGGCATCTCTACAGAGTTAACTTTCTTCACTTTATGGGACTGTTTGTGTTGCTTCCCCTTCATACAACTTACACACTTGTCGTTCAGATGGAAATGTTTCACGTTTACTCCATCGACAAGCCCATTTCTCACAAGTTGATTCATTTTTCTCAGATGAATGTGCCCCATTCTGCGGTGCCACATTATCGATTCTTTCTCAGTCGCTTTGGATAGAAAACATGTTATTTGCCCCTGTGATGTCATCGCCTTGGACATATCAAGAATATAGAGATTGTTGACGCGAGGTGCCATCAACATTATCCACTCCTTTGGAATTTTAAAGCCCGGTTTGAGAATATAGCAGGATTTGTCATCAAAATGCACAGAAAATTGTTTATCACATATTTGACTGACACTCAATAGATTATAATCTATCTGTTTCACATAAGATATCCGCTCGAAAGTAACTATCCCATTACTCACGCTTCCCTCCATTGTGATATATCCACCTTTATTACCCGCGAAAGCGACATACCCTCCATTGATGTTTTTCACGTCGAACAGCAATGCGAGATCCCCTGTCATGTGGCCTGAAGCTCCACTATCAACAATCCATAGACTGCTAATAGGGCCAGCTGAAGCTCCCTGCACACAAAAAGTAAATCATTTAGTTCTTTCGGGGGACCCAAGCCTGAGTCTTGGGCCTTTGAACATCAGATTTCAAAGAAACATTTTCATTCACATTCTCAACAACTTTTTGTTTTGGATCAATCTTTTTCTGATTGTTCAAAACATTTTCCTTTTTCTCATTGACCTTAGAAGTAGAAGCTCCTGAAGTACCACTGGGTGACCAAGATTGTTCAGACCTTTTAAGAATACGAATTTGAGATTTTGGTTTCTCAATTGGTTTCTGAACATTGTTAACAAAAGTAACTTTCTTGGCTACCTTATCTGAGTTAACAGACTTAGGTCCAACATTTGATTTGACAATTGGTTTTTGTGGAACCTTTTGCCTATCAATTGTTGCGTTCACCACAGGCTTCCTCCATGATTGTTCCATAGTAATCCGATTTCTTTGATCATATTGAATTGGACGATTGTTCCTCATTTGATGAAAATTGTTTTGATTATAAAACTGTTGTTGTTGAGGAACAACTCGTCTATGTGGTGGAACATAATGAATAATCGGTTTTCTCATGGAATTTCTAACTTCAACCTCATGTCTTTTATGCCTTACATATGGACACTGAGCAAGTAAATGCCCACGTTCCCCACATTTAAAGCATTTTCGATACTCTTCAAAAACATATTGAGCATTTGGTTGAGCAAATGATCTAACAGGATATTGATCATTATACTGTTGATTCCTCAAACTCTCAGGAAGTGGTCCTTTTGAATAAGTGGGCTCATGAAAACCATTTGCTTTGTCATTTGGGCGAATGAACTCTGTGACATGGACCTTTGGTTCTTGAGGAACATCCGAAAACAATTTCTTTAAAATTTCTGGTGGAATCTCATTTGTTCTCTCATGTTTTGGGAACCAAATAGTGCTTTCTTGCCAAATCTTTTCTATTTTAGCATAGTTAGCATTTTTGATTGGAAATTCCTCATCAGAGATGATTTTATTGGATCCTTCCATCCGATAAAACACCTTGACAGGTTTATCACATGGTTCATTTTCAAGGTCCTTTCTAATTTCATTCTTTTCAGACTTTTTCTCACGATGAGCAGTTGCCATCGGATGCACATGTTGAGATGGTGAAACTGGTTCAGTAGTAATGATGTGATTTTCTTTTGGAATTTCACATGCATTAACAGTTTGCTCATTACCAGTATCATCATTCTCTGAGTCTGAATTCACACTTTCAGAATAAACACCCTCATCATTCAAGCCTAAAATCGGTCTCACATCGGAATGAGGATCACCAATACTCGAGGTATTAGATTCCATTTCCGATGATGAGTCTGATTTTACCGAGCTCTCCGGTATAACTTGGTGATAGTTATGATTTTCAAAAAGAACCGGAGATGGTACAGACTTGTAATTAGTGGTGTTATCATCAATGATATGGTCTACCACATAAGCAATGTGCTTATAACTTTCCAACTTTTTGTTTACTTTCTCAGCAAAGCATTTTATGGCTGCCATTTCCAACTTGGTATTTTCAATTTCATTGATATAGTTGTTAATTGCTAATTGTTTCAATGATAAGGTGTTTTTCAAGTCGGAAATGTCCTTTTTGTAGCCATCTAATACTTTGTTGAAAGCATTCAACTCTTTGCGAGTAGATTGACTGTTCATGATAGCACTATCACGTTCAATACGGAGTTGTTTAATCTCCTCAGTCAATCTATCACATTTATCACAATGTTTATCAATTTTAATATCAGTGCTAGATTCAGAACTTACAGGTTTTGGCGGTTCAGTCATGGCCATTAATGCGAAATGAGCTTCCTTTCCAGTGAAAAACTTGGAATAGTCAATCTTGGTGAAAGCATCATCAGCAATGCACGACTTCCTCGTCATCAGAAAATCAGCTTCTGCTAACAACTGATCAATGTCATCATCTAAAGAATCAACACTTGCCTCTATGTCCGATTCACTGTCTGAATCTGAATAAACTGATCTACACTCCTCAGGAACATCAGTAACAGAATCAATCACCATTCCAGAATTAGTTTCCTCAGCCTTAACCTCAACAGGTTCATTCTCCACATCCATTTCAGTCTCAGAATCATCACTATCACACTCTTCAGTTTCTTTCTTTTCTTCCTCTATTACCGACTCTTCAATATCAACATGATAAGCAACACATGCCACATTTCCACCAGTAGTAATTTCTTCCACTCCTATTTGCATACCCGACCAGTCAAACCTTTCATCTTGTTGAGTCACCAATGCTTGATTCTGACTCGTGTTCTGTTGTGTCTCATTTGGTGTAGTGATCGGTATAACTGTTCGGTTAGTGTTGTTAGGAGATTGGTTTTGAATCTGGTTTGAAGTGTTTGGTCGTCTGTTTTGGTTGTTAAAGTTGTTCTGTCGGTTTTGGTAGTTGTTGTTATTTTGGTAAGAAACTTGGTTTTGTTGTTGACGGTTCTGGTAGTTTGCATTGAATGGATTTCTATTACCTTGTTTTGGTGGCTGGGTGCATTCTCTTTTAAAGTGACCTTTCTCTCCACAGTTAAAACAGGTAACTTTCTCCTTGTTGAACCCGTAGGTTGTGTTGGGAGAAGTTGCCAAATCTGTTCTACCTGTTTTCTCAATAAACTCTGTTGCTCTTCTCATGATGCTTGCAAAAGCCCATTGAATATCAATGAGTTCCATCTCTTCCTTGTCGATCTGTGCATAGTCCTCATTGGTTAAGTTGTTATTCCCAATTTGACTAGCAACGAGTCCATTGTAGGATGAAACCATTGCTGAGACTAGTGCAATATGTTGTTGAGCAATTTCCACTGTCACATTGCCCAAGTTAGAAGTCTCCAAAACCACCGGATGTTGATTAGATTCAGTAACTTGGTTCATTGGTTGTTGTGATTGGCTAGCAGTATAAAAACCTGCTTGTTGCATTGGGGAGAGTGGTGAAATGTAGGAATTGTTGTATTGTGGTGGTATGTATGATGGTTGTGAGTAGGATGATGTTTGTGTCATGTAGTTGGTGGTTGGTTTTGGTGATTCCATAACATTGGAAATGCAAGCAACATGTGGTGCAACACCTCCTGAACTTGAGTTACTGACTGGAACTGAAGTGCCTCCAAAATATAAGCTAGGATTCTGAGGAATCTGTGATCTTCTAGCTTTCCTCCTATCCTCCATCTCTTTGTTTTCCAGCTTCTCAATGAACTCTGAAATAGTCCAGAACTGGTAAGCATCCTTCTCTCTGAGAACTTCCACATGCTGATCCCATTGAGGTGGTAGAGCATCTGCAAACTTATCCACCTGCTTAGTCATAGGAATCTGTACACCATAACTAGACAATTCAGATAGCAAATGCATATATCTAGGAGTTAATTCTTTTAAAGTTTCATTGTTAATGTAAGAAAAATTCTCAAACTCCTTTATCAATTCTTCCATCCTCAAGCTTCGAGTCTTCTCATTACCATCATGCTTCCTTTTAAGCTTGTCCCATAGTTGCTTAGATGTGGTGCATGTCCCAAACTGATGCAACAGGTCGCTTGTGATTGCCTGTGTCAATTGGGAAAAAGCTTTCTTCTCCACTGCAAATTTCTTTTTCTCCTCCTCCGACATACTCTCCAATGGAACTGGTTCACCGGTATTCTCCGACACTGGTGGTGTGTAACCTGTAGCAATCATTCTCCATGACTCTGCTCCTTCTACCCCCATGCCTTCCAAGTGGATTTTGAACATGGTATTCCACTGATTATATTCTTGCATCTCCATGAGCTTCTGTGGCCGATTCCCGCTACCTGAAGACAAATCTTTAATCAAAGTAGAAATAGCATTAGTAGTTTGAGTATTTACCACCGCTGCTGCTACTCCCCAGTAGTCAGAATGTGGTGCTGGATGTGCTACAGTTTGAGGCATCGAGCTCGTTGTTGCCATGTAGTTAATCGGTTGTGAAGACTGTGTGTTCGTCTTTTGTGCTGCTACTGTCCATGGGTCCATCGCTTGCTGTTGTGGTTGTGTCGTTACTGGTTTCGGAGTAGTTTGAAAATGCCACATGATCACGAACTTAGAAAGCTTCAACACTTAGAAAATTTTCAAAATAAATCCTAGGTTCGCCCAAAATGTCCTAGGTTCGCCCGAAATCTATCACTTTCGTCCCTTCTGATTCTAGGTTCGCCCAAACAGTACCACCCGAATGTAGAATTCACCAGAAAGAGAAAAACAATCTAACACACTTCCACTTTCGCCCAAAGTGAACCGGTCGAATGTGGAAAAGTTTACCCGAAAGTGAAAACTTCAATAACAAATTTCAGGTTCGACCAAAATACTACTCAGGTTCGCCCAAAACAACTACTTTCGACCACTCAGGTTCCAGGTTCGCCCATTTTGCCCAGATCACACTTTGAAAAACGGTTACACTTTGAAAAACGGTTATTTTGATCTCAGATTTTCAAAAGTTTATAGATTTGAATGATCTTAATCAGGTTATGCTTCGGAATTGATTTGGAGCAACTTTAATTCTTGGAAAACTTGATTTTAACCACTAATTCAACTCTAAATCAATCAAAAACACTCAAAAACCATGTTTATGCAAAAACAGATGTATTTTGATCAAAAACATGTCCAAATCAGCTCTGAGTTTATCAAATTTGTTTTTGTATGATCCGTATGGCTATGATACCACTTTGTAAACGAAAGATTTTGACTAAAACAGGATTATATGATCATACAAGTCACAATTGAGAATCCGGTTAGAAACCGAATTCATGGATCGATTAAGCGAAAACAACTCGGTTTCAGACGGGAGATTCGAGACGAGACAGAAATACACGATAACAACGTCATCACAGATTCGTATTAATTCAGAAACGGTTACAGACACTGTCATCAGTAGGATAAACATCTATCTCGAGGCCGGGGGAGGTCGGGCATGACCTCCCCCTTGAGAGCATTCAAAGTACAAACTCAAATCACCAAATGAACAACAACACATGAGATTGCTATTTATAATACAACACCCAAGAGCCACCTTCGCCCCTTTGGAATGGTCGAATGTGGAGCATTTCCACATTCGCCCATTTGTAATGGTCGAATGTGGAAAACCTCCACATTCGCCCAGTGTATATTAGGTCGAACTTGGATTTGGTATTGTCCTATATTATACAAATGCGTCAGATCCATAAAATGCCCTTATGGATCACCACAATCTCATGTAACACTATACAAAGACTCAACCCTAGTCTATTCGACAGTGACGTCCACAGAAAGTGCATCAACAATCTCCCCCTTGGACGTTGCTGGCGAATCCACAAATCTCTTGCACATCAACACATTCTCCTCTTTGAAAATTCCTAGCATCCTCAGTCAATAATTGTTGAAGTATCAGACACATTGTTACATCAACAATCTCCCCCTTGACTGATGCTTCACCAAGTTTCTCTGAGATCTCGTATGATAAATCAATAATGTTCTTGAGTAACTTCATCTGTTCGACAGAATACAAGCCGTAGACGAGTGGAACAAGCAATCAGAAGCTTTCATCAGGAACTACCAGTACTAATTGAGGACTTGAAATGCTTCAGAAACTGAAGTTTTCGGCAGGGCCAACAATATCTACCAATAGCTCTTGAAAATCTTCAGGACTGTGATCTTGAAACTTTCGTTGAACCTACGTGCCACATGACTCCTACTAGGATACCTCATTACTTTCAGAACATTGAAATCTCAAACTTGATTTCCTTCTTCATAACAACTCTTTAGAACAAGTTCCTTCAAACACACAGGAACTGGGTTGACTGTTCTCATCATGCGGAATAAAATCTGTCTATTTTCTGGCCCATAATAGTCATTTGAATCTGATTATCATACTGTTGATTCTCATGACTACCCCACAATAAAACGTTTCATCATCATTTCTTCAACAATTTGTGAAGACATCATCACCATTCTCCCAAAAATCTTCAAAAATTGCCTTAAATTTTTTTTAGGCCTTAAATTCTCATGACTACCCCACAATAAAACGTTTCATCGAAATTTTTTTTAGGCCTTAAATTCCACATTCGCCCCTGGGAACTCCACTTTCACCCAAAATAGAGACTCGAATGTAGAATATGAATAATACTTTTCACTTTCGCCCATTTACACTCACGTTCGTCCACTTTCTATCCACCTTCGCCCGCCCGATGAACCTAAGGTGAAATAGACACCCGAAAGTGAAAATCCACATAGTAAAATTCCAGGTTCGCCCAAAACATGCTACATTCGCCCAGTAAAATTCCACATTCGCCCACCCAACTTTCTAAAAGGGGCGAATGTGCAGACTGAACGTGTTCTTGATCAATATTTTCTTCAAATCAGTCCACAATCACTCTAATCCTTTGAATTTGATGATGAAACTTGTTCAGAAAGGTGCGGAAATGAAAACCTAACCCTCGAATTCACAAAAACATGGAGAAATCACATGATTTCGGGTTCAATTAAGAATCTAGGGTTTCTAGGGTTTCAACCTTTCAATCAAAATCTGAATTTTACGTCTGAAAACATGAAAAACGAGCTGTGATTGATTCAAACGACTGTTAGATCGTTCAAATCGGTACCACGGCTCTGATACCACTTTGTAAACGAAAGATTTTGACTAAAACAGGATTATATGATCATACAAGTCACAAAACCAGGTGCGGAAACCCTAGTTCTGAACAAATTGATGAAACTCTAATCAAAACACAATCAAGAACATTTTCAACATCTTTTCATAGATTAACTTTTGTCAAATAAGCTTTTACAACGACTTACACGTTAATCTAGATCAAACATACACTTTCACAAAATGACCTGGAACCTGACCTGAACACATACACAACTGACAACTCTATTACATTCACAAAAACACAAATTCTATATATAGACTCTGCACGTTCGCCCATTTGATATGGTCGAATGTGGAAGTTTTCCACATTCGCCCACTTCAATGGTACGAATGTGATCTTTGTCAGCTTCCAGTCTTCCTTCGCCCTGTAAACTTCTACCTTCGCCCACTATATAACTACCTTCGCCCATATTATCATACATTCGACCAGTCTTTAACATATGTTAATTATGTCTATCCAATCATTAGTCGCAAAATGCATCTACAGGTATGTTTAACTTGGGTGGGGTTCGTGTAGAAAGTAGTGTTTACCTAAAAAGTCTAGGAAGTGTTTACAACCATTGGATTAGATTTTTAATGGTGTGGATTAAATGAGTGGCATTTATGTAATTAGTGTTTTATAATCATTAGTTAATTACAACATGTAAGGGTATTATTGTAAAAGTCACTATTGTTTTAAATGAAAAAAAATAAATAAATAAAAACTATTGCACAACACCTCCTATATTCATGTTCATTTCCATATTTCAAACCCCTTTTTAGAGGAAACAAACAATCAACGAATCATGGAGGTGGATAAACATTGTGGTGCATCATACGATCAAACGAACATCATGGACGTGTGTAGGGTAAACAAAAATCATGGATGATCGATCAATTCAACTGTAATATTTTGTATGAATTTCTTCGCATGGTATTTTATTAATGTTTATTTCTTCACGTAGTGTTTTTTACCTGTGTTTATTTTTACTCATAGTGTTTTATCACAACTGACAATGTCTTATCATTTTTTAATGGTTGTTAGTTGATTTATTTCTTCGCATCGCATGGTGTTTTGTTAGTGATTATTTCTTTGCAAGGTGTTTTACTGGTGTTTATTTCTTCGCATCGTGTTTTATCACAATTCGTGTCGTGTCATCTGATTGGATGATTTTAGCACCAATAAACTAAAGAAACACTTCACATATAAAACACTATATTAAGAAATCAAATCGTGTCATCTGAATAGATGATTTTAGCACCAATAAACTAAAAAAACACTTTACATATAAAATACTGTACCAAGAAATCAAAACAAAAACAATATCATATAATATGGACATTGATTATAACATTTAAACACGGCGCCAAACAATCATTTATGTAAAAAACACTGTAACAATAAAATAAGAACAATAAGATAAAATAGTTTGATATACAGTTAGTGTACATAGCCAATTTGGTTATTTAAAAAGGTGTTTATGAAGGTTAAACACTATGATATACAAACTCAGTTAAAAAAATAATGATAAAACCTACAATCTCCACAATCAATAATGGAATTAGACAATTACTGAAATCGTGAGGGGTATGATAAAGATGATGTCATGAGGAATTATGATGAAGATTGTATTCATTAGCATAAAAGTAGGAATTTTGATCTATTTCATAATTATCTAGTTATTATTATTAAATTGTTTTATTATTAAAAAACTAATCTAATTTGTTAATTACCAATATATCCTTTTCTATAGAAATTAGAAGTGCCACATGTGATTAATGTGTGGCTTCCTACACTTCTTAGGAAAAAACCACTTTCTACCTAACTCCTAACCTATATATATATATATATATATATATATATATATATATATATATATATATATATACCCATGATGGTGAGGTTTTTGCAAAATAATCGATTTTGTTTAGATCTGAATACATTTTGGTTAGTTATCTTAGATCTACCGATGATGTTAACGTTTTTATTTGTTTAATTTATTAAGGATGATTGTGTTATTATGTAAATGGGGACGGAGGGCAGAAGACCGATGAAGATGGGGAGCGCTTGAGTCGGAGCAAGAGGCGGTAGTAGATACCCTAGAATTTCCACTGCTCATCTTCATATGACAATTGTAAGTTTCATTTATTGAATCGGATGTATGTACCTTTTGTGTTATAAATGAAATCAATTCATAGACATTATTTTTTTTTGTTTTATTACCTTTTCTTTTTAGGTACCACAATTCATAGACATTATTTTCATGGAACGCAAAGTTAAAAGTAAGTAATTTGCTCCATATCGGTGTCTGGTTGCGTGTTTTGAAAATGATTATTAAAGGCGTAATTTTTTACCCGGATTAATTTGGGTTTTGTCAAAACAGAAAATGGTTGTTAGTGTTCTGTGCTGGTCGTAGCTTCTTTCAGCCATTTGAACCTCCTATTGATATGAGCCAAGACAAACATGTTTGTGATCATATAGATGATTGTTCATGTGATTAAGTGATGGATTTTGAAGATTGAAACAACCTGGTTTGCTGCTGATTTGCAGCTCTGTTTATGTTTTCTGTCTGCAACGCTTCTTGATTGAAGCAACCTGGTTTGCTGCTGATTTCCTACTCTGTTTGCTACTATTTTGCAGCTGTTTGTGGGGCAGGCTGTCTCCAAAATGGAGAATAAGTGAGTGAATCACATGTATAGTATTTGATATTAGGTTTGAGGCTCATGCAAAGTCGACCCGTTTGCTCTTATCATGGACAATGTAAGTATCTAAATTTGATGCTTATTTCCATATCAGTATAGAAACCAATTTTACTAATTTGAGTTGGTCCAGGTTGACAAACGGGCAGAGATGTATGGGTTGCTGGAACTATTGGAGTGAAATGTCAAATATGGTTGTTATACCCTATACATGGAATTTATATAGAAACACAACATATGATATGACTTTGAATATAAAAACCAGAACTGGATGATTATTATGACTATGACTATGAATATAGTTTCAGTGGCCAAATCTGTTTTAGGATTATAATATTTAGAAATTGTCATGCTTCTGTTGAAGATTAGTAGTTGCTAAAGATGTCATGGCAAAATAAAACTTTCACAAATCAAGTTTTAAGTAAAGTGGTAATAATGTATTAATGTATATATTTTTTTTATTGTTTTTAGCGTTCTTTGAATTTTAACATGTGGCTATAACATCATATATAAACAATATTGCTGCTTATTATATGTATTTTATTTTTTTTATGTGCTAGCATGTCTGTACTTACAAACTGCATGATTTTAATGTGGTGAACATGTTTCATGATGCAGGATGGAAGGTAGATGTTGGAGGAAATGGTGTCATCATTTCTAACTGACTACATGCTTATCTTTGTAGGGGCATTGTTGTCCTTTGAAGTAGAAGGGAAGATCAACCTGAGTGAGTCACATATAGCTGATAAAACTCACTCATTAATGTCCATGTTCCAAGCAAATTCTCCTCCAAATTCAGTCATCTTTAGACTCCTTCCAAGGTCTTGGATTCATTCTAACCCATGGTGATTCGTATATATTATCCATGACCAGTGATCGACCCAAGCTATCAAGATTAACCCAACATTTTATAAATCAGTATCTATCATTCTTTATTGTTATGTGGAATCTTTATTGCAGATTGATTTTGATCTCCCAAAGGATTGGCCATATGGCACTCAGGAGGACTGGTCTTCTAACTTAAAGACCATTCTTGATTGGTCACCATTTGCTTCAAAAGATGATCTAATCCAATGGTCACAATATCATTTTTTATGAAAACTTTAGGTGAAGGGCACAACGAGCCACAAATTCAGGAGGCTATAGGCTCTCCAAAGCAGCAGTGCTGGTATGTTTCCTAATTACCTTCAGCCACGCGTTGCTTAACACTTTAAATGTTGACAAAAATCAGTATGACTTGAGTTTTGAGGTCAAACATACAATTTTATATCTGCTAATTTAACATACATGGAAGGTCCTAAGAAAAAAAAACTACGGGAATATCAAAGATGCCAACGATATGATCAGAGCAATGCAAAGTCGAATTTCTCCTTTTATTGCAAAAAAGCTAGCGCATGCTGTTATTCAAAATCTTGACACCCTGATATCAGGCTTGTTGGTATAACAACAGGTCTAATATGATGGACGAACAATGAATTGAGATGGTGGTTGCTCTTCAAAGTCATTTTGTTTAAACTAAAATACTAAAATTAGAGGTAGCAAACGGATAGATTGTGGTTAACAGGTCACTGTGAGGTAGCAAATCTTGACACCCTACTTTAAACTTGAAAACAAAATGTAGTCTAAAAAGCCATGTGTACATAACTTCACTGTGCTATTTTTGTGGCACTACTACGTGTATGAGATTATGTTGATATCTTGATGTAATCCTCATATATTCATGAATAATTTTTGGTTTTTTTTGATAGATTATTGTGTTTCTTTAAACATGTTACCCTATTTTAACACGTTACACTTCCAACCTGAGCCTACTGTTTTGCTAGGTCTGCTCAAACAACATTTTCTATATTTATTGCCATGGTTCCATACTGAAATTTAGATTTTGTTGCTATATTTTATGATTAATTGATTATGAGCCTATACTTTTTATTTTTTTTTGTCAAAGATTGGGTAATAGTATGGATTGCTAATATTTTTGAAAGTTTGTAAGACCAGTGGCCAGCAATTAGGGCGTTTTCTTGCCCCCAAAACACCCGGAATACCGCCCCTTGGGACGTTGTGACACCTGACATGTTCGGCTTAAACATATTAGTAACATCTAAGTCTACCTTAGTGAGAAACGTTTATAAACAAACATAACTGGGTTAGTTGAGTCGGGTCAAGTTAGGATTGTCCAGGGTACAATGATCTGGAGGATCATTGGGAGTCGTTTTGGTAATACACTAGTACCGGGTTCCGTTGTTGGTGACATTACATGAACTAATTAAGTATATGTGTAGATTATGGGTTGTGTGGTGAATTATATACATAGATATGTTTATATGATGTGTAAATGATTATCTGTGCCTAAATGTGTTAAATATGGACTAAGGATGCATGCTTATGTGTTAGGATGTGTTAGAATGCGTTAAACACGACAAACTGGAAAACTAGTTAAAAAGGGATTTGGTTCGACCACTTCGAGTGGTCGAAGGAGAAGAAAAGTGCCTGGTTCGACCCATGCAAGTGGGCGAACCAGGGAAGTGGAAATTGAGAAATTTCCTTCGACCAAACAGGGCTCATTCGACCCTATGAAAGGGGCGAAGTAGACTACATTCGATCAATGTGTTGGTGCGAAGGAAGACTAGTATAAATACCAACCTTTGTCATTTTTCATCATTTCACAAACCCTAACCGTCCCAAAACGCTCTCAAACGATCTTAAACACTAAGGAAGGAGTTTTTGCTCTTCTTTTTCATAATCTAACCCATCTACAACATCTAAACAAGAATCCAAGGTGTGTTCATAATCCTAAATCTTTTAAACCCATTTTAATTCGTTTTCATCTAACCCAAATTGTCCGGATCTGTTCTAAGGGTGTTTTTATGATTAAAAACCTTTTAAACATCTTTCTAAATCAAAACATGATCATTTAACATAGGTTTTCATAATGAATAACATGTGTTAGTTGTGTGTTATGAAGTGTTATGTGTTGTTCACTGATTGCTGCTACATCTATGATAGAAACATGATATAGGGCTGTTGTTAATGATTGGATTATGGTTGTCTAGGGTTAGGATTGGGTATATTGATATTTGGGGGTTTTATTTGATTAATACTTGATGCATGAATATTTATGATCAATAGAACGAATAAGAAAGATCGGATAATCGACAAACTGAGTATTTTAAGCTAAACATGAATCGATTTCAAAAGTTTCCAAATTGGGTAAATAATTCATGCATGAAAGTGATGTTTCCATAATCTTTACCATTTTGGGAAAGGGCTGAAACGGACGTATTATCGGGGGAAATCGATGGGGTTTAGTAGGGATAAGTTATTCATGCTTGACTGCTGTGTTTGATGATGTTTCGGGTCGTTTTGAATGTGTTTGAAGCGTTTTTAGGAAAAATAATACAACAGGGGCGAACCTGGCCTCCTTCGACCAGTCGATGGTGCGAAGGAGGGATCCAGGGTCGAACCTGGGATTTTATTGGACGAATGTGATAAAACGGGCGAAGGAAGCATCAAACGGTCGAACGTAATGTAAATGGTGCGAAGGAGACAAAAAGGTGCGAAGGAGACTTAAAACTGACCGGTTCGACCGTTCTGATGCAGAAATGAGATTTTTGATACAAACTAAGTGTTTTATGCTTAATCCTTGTGTGTAATCTATGTGTACTTGATTAGTTAGGGTAATGGGTCACCAACGGGATGTCGGGTCGGTCTAGTGTGTCGGTTAAACATTTAAACACGTTTTAAAACATACTTGGTTACGATCTGGACAATCAGGGACTAGATAACCTTATGGTTATTAGTCGGAACACTGATGTGAACATTTTGATAGATCTCCGGTAGAGGGATTATCAAGGGCTAAACATCTTTACCTATATTTGAAGAACGCAACTTAAGGTGAGTTCACGGCCCCACTTTTACTGCTTTAACTTTTGGGGGAGAAAACATGCACTAAACGGTTTTGGTAACTTATGTCATACTATGGTTTTAACTTTATACTGCTATACGATCTTTTGGAAAGTCCCGGGGGAAACCATGAATGTGCGGGATTGCACAACGGGGGAAATGTGGATAGATCTATTGGGCGTGACCTGCCCCACTCGTCGGCTTGGAGGGCCGGGCGGGTGCATATTGTCTCGAACAGGTACATTGGTATCATGCTGAACATACGGGCTGCTTAAACATGCTGAACATTGCTAAACGTGTCTAGTAATGGTTTCCAATCGTAGTAATAATGAAACATACGCCTAGCCAGCGTACTTGGTAACATTGATATAGTATGGACATGGTAACACTTTGGTAACAGTTTGAACAAACCAGTGAACTCACCAGCATTATATGTTGACATCTTTTTGGCATGTTTTTCTCAGGTAGCTAAGGTAGCAATGAACGGAACTAGGCGCACGAGTCTGCACTGGCGTCTAGATTTTAGTGCACGTTTTGTAATAAGTGTCTTGGATACTTGGGAACACTGTTTTGTAGAGATTAAATTCTTTAAATGCTTCCGCTTATGAAATTTATGTTTTTGGGTTTACGTACTTCATATAGTGTCGTTTATTGTGATCGTTGACTTGGATCCTGGTTTGTCATGCGCCTCGCGGTAAAACCCCGCAAGTGGTAATTTGAGGGTGTGACAGATTGGTATCAGAGCCAATGGTTATAGTGAACTAGGACTGCATGTAGAGTCTGGTCTATAGCCGAGTCGCACACACTAGACGGTCACATTCTTTGGGTCTATTAGTGGGATATGTACTAACGTTGTCGGGGTGTCCTTACATCATCATCATGCTTCTCCGTTACATCATCCGTTTTATTTGGATTCTTACCTACTCTTGTCCTCTTCTTCTGGATTGAAGGGGGAGGGGTTGATTGGTTGGTTCTAGCACACACATGCCTTCTTACATTTGCACCTATTGCCACATAGGCGACGATGTTCGGTGACTGGGGTCTAGATTAGGGGTACATCTGGAGGACCATGTAGAGCAGTTTATCATTTCGGGTGCACACGAAATAATAAACTGGGATGCATGAAAATCCCGATGGACTTCGAGTTTGGATGTATAGTCCTGCAGTTGTCCCTAGGTTAACTCTTGTAAATTTCTAGTGGTTGACACTGGAAGTGAATCTGAATCTCTCGATTTCTTGGTTTGTTAGATCATGTCTGGTGCTCGCGGTGGTGGACGTCGTGGTGGAGGCGGTGGCCGTGCTGGCGGCGGTGGTCGTGCCGGAGGCGGTGGTCGTGGGAACATCAACATGACCCAAGCTGAACTGAACAACTTGCTCCAGCAGCAAGTGAACATGGCTATGGCTAATTTCCAGGCCGGGATTAATGCCATGGGTGGTGACTTGATTTTTGTCGACCTTGCCTCATTTTGGGTTTCGTGTCCTTTCGTTTGTGTTTTACTCGTGTACCGTGTTTCAGGTGTTGGTGCCAATCCACCCCCAGCTCAGTGTTCTTATAAGAAGTTTAGGGACTGTCAGCCCCATAACTTCGCTGGAACTGAGGGAGCGGTGGGACTGCTCCGATGGCTAGAGAAGGTGGAATCTGTGTTTGTCATGTGTAACTGTCCTGCTGGGGACCGGGTGAAGTATGCTACTGCGACATTTGAGGGGCCTGCATTGTCGTGGTGGAATGCTACAACTCAGAACGTGGGATTGGGAGAGGCTATTGCTATGCCTTGGGCGGAGTTTGTGCAACTTTTGAGAGGTGAGTACTGTCCAAGGGAGGAGATACTGAAATTGGAGCATGAGGTCTGGAGTTACAAGATGGTTGGGTCGGAGATTGAGGAGTACACTGTGAGGAGGAACGAGCTGGCGGTGTTGTGTCCTGACTTACACACACCCGAATACAGGAGGATCGAGCACTACGTGTCTGGACTAGTGCCCGAGATTGCTGGGTTGGTGGCTGCCGGGAATCTTCCCACTATTGCTGAAGTTGTCCGATCAGCTCATCGGATGACTAACCTAAAGGTGGCAGAAGGCGTTTTGCCACCCAAGGGTGCTGCTGTGAAGGTTGCTGAGGGGAACAAGAGGAAGTGGGAGAGTGTGGGGAAGAGTGTGGTGCCAGCTCAGCCGGCGAAGAAGTTTGATAAATCTGGGTCTTCTTCTGGGTCGAAGACGGGTGGGTATATTGGGAAGCATCCCAAGTGCAACAAGTGTGGTTTTCATCATTTGGGGAGTTGTGATAGAGCTCGTTGCCATCGGTGCCATCAGTTGGGGCACCATGCTAAGGATTGCAAGGTGGCGCTTACCCCAACTCAGACTCCTGCGGCTGCTCCTGCTCCTGCTGCTCAGGGGACTCAGGGGAGGCAGGGATGTTATAACTGTGGTGACACGGGGCATTTCAAGCGTGATTGTCCCAAACTGAAGCAGGGCGATAATGGGAGGGGCGGGAACGGTATCGGGAACAATGGCGGCGGAGGTAGGACTGCACGTGCTTTCGTCATTGGATCTGCAGAGGCTAGGCAGGATACAGACACAGTTACCGGTACGTTCCTTCTTAATGATCGCTATGTTTCTGTCTTGTTTGATTCTGGTGCCGATAAGAGTTTCGTATCTTTGGATATTAGTCGATTGCTTGATATAGTACCCACACCTTTTGAGGCTAAGTACTTAATAGAATTGGCTGATGGTAAGAAAATCGAAGCGACACACACCCTTAGGGAATGTCGTTTGGAACTGTCGGGTATGTCTTTCCCCATTGACCTTATGCCGGTACCTCTGGGTAGTTTTGATGTCGTGGTTGGCATGGATTGGTTATCGTTGTATCGCGCGGAGATCGTTTGTTTTGACAAGGTTATTCGGATCCCTCTCCCTGATGGAGAGATTCTTTCCGTTCGTGGCGAGAAAAGCGGTGCTCCGCTGAGTATCATTTCTAGCAAGAAAGCCCGTAAGTATCTTCGGAAGGGCTGTTCGGCCATTCTGGCACTTGTTAACGTTTCTACTGACGTTGAGAAGAAGATCGAGGATATCCCGGTGGTTCGTGACTTTTCTGACGTGTTTCCTGATGATTTACCTGGTCTTCCTCCCCATCGTCAGGTTGAGTTTGGTATTGATCTCACTCCGGGCGCAGCTCCTATTGCCCGAGCTCCGTATCGTCTTGCACCTCCCGAGATACAAGAGTTGTCCAGCCAGTTACAGGAACTCTTGGAAAAGGGTTTCATTCGACCGAGTTCTTCCCCGTGGGGAGCTCCTATCTTGTTTGTGAAGAAGAAGGACGGAAGTCTTCGTATGTGTATTGATTATCGTGAGCTGAACAAAGTGACCATCAAGAATCGTTATCCTCTTCCTCGCATTGATGATCTCTTTGACCAGCTTCAGGGCTCCAGTTATTATTCGAAGATTGATTTGCGGTCCGGATATCACCAGTTGCGCGTTAGGGAAGCTGACATTCAGAAGACTGCTTTTCGCACTCGTTATGGCCATTTTGAGTTCTTGGTTATGCCTTTCGGTCTCACTAACGCACCGGCAGTGTTCATGGATTTGATGAACCGCGTTTGCAAACCTTACCTTGATAAGTTCGTCATCGTGTTTATTGACGACATTCTGATCTATTCCAAGAACAAGGCGGATCATGAGGAACATCTGCGGTTGGTCCTGGAGCTTTTGAGACAAGAGCAGTTGTATGCTAAGTTCTCGAAGTGTGATTTTTGGTTGCGTGAAGTTCAATTCTTAGGACACGTGGTGAATGAACTGGGAATTCATGTCGATCCGGCTAAGATTGAAGCTATTAAAGACTGGGAAGCACCAAAGACGCCATCTGAGGTGCGGCAATTCCTAGGTCTTGCGGGTTATTATCGTCGTTTCATCGAGGGATTTTCGAAGATCGCTCAACCCCTCACTACTCTTACCCAGAAGGACCGAAAGTTCGACTGGGATGAACCACAGGAATCAGCATTTCAGATGCTGAAGCTTAAACTTTGTTCTGCACCTATCTTATCCTTGCCGGAAGGCACTGATGATTTCGTTGTGTACTGTGATGCTTCTATTCGTGGTCTCGGTTGCGTGTTGATGCAGCGCGGGAAGGTTATCGCTTATGCTTCTCGTCAACTCAAAGTTCATGAGAAGAACTACACTACTCATGACTTGGAACTGGGTGCAGTGGTCTTTGCGTTGAAAATCTGGAGACATTAAGTGTGAAGTATATACCGATCACAAGAGTCTTCAGCATATTTTCGACCAGAAGGTGTTGAACATGCGGCAGCGTCGCTGGGTTGAGCTCCAGAACGATTATGACTGTGCCATCAAATACCATCCTGGCAAGGCGAACGTTGTGGCGGGCGCCTTGAGCAGGAAGGAGTCTGCGAACCCTCGCCGTGTTCGATCCTTACAGCTCACCATTCATTCGTCGTTGCCTGACCGGATCCGTTCTGCACAGTTAGAAGCCTTGAAGGAGGAAAACCTTAAGGCTGAGACTATGCACAGTGCTGACAAGCATCTTGAGCTCAGGACTGATGGCTTACACTATTTTGCAGGATGTGTTTGGGTCCCATTGTTCGGGGGATTGCGCGAGCTTGTTCTGGATGAAGCTCACAAGTCCCGGTATTCGATTCACCCTGGCTCCGATAAAAAGTATCAGGATTTGAAGATACTTTATTGGTGGCCAAACATGAAAGCTGACATAGCTTCTTACGTCAGCAAATGTTTGACTTGTGCTAAAGTCAAGGTGGAATATCAGAGGCCGTCTGGTCTCCTGCAACAACCAGAGGTTCCAAAATGGAAGTGGGAACGAATCACGATGGATTTTGTCACCAAGCTGCCAAGGTCACCTAGTGGTTATGATATGATTTGGGTGATTGTTGACCAGCTGACAAAATCGGCACGTTTTATACCTATTAAGGAAACCGATGGACTCGAGCAGTTAGCTCGACTTTACCTTAAGGAGGTGGTTGCTCGGCACGGGGTGCCTGTTTCTATTATCTCTGATCGTGATTCTCGTTTCGCTTCGCGTTTCTGGAAGGCTCTGCACAAGGCTTTGGGTACTCAGTTGGATATGAGTACGGCTTATCATCCGCAAACTGATGGACAGAGTGAGCGGACGATTCAAACCCTGGAAGACATGCTTCGGGCATGTGTTATCGATTTTGGCAAAAGTTGGGAGATCCACCTACCGTTAGTGGAGTTCTCCTACAACAACAGCTATCACTCTAGCATCAAGGCAGCTCCATTCGAGGCTCTTTACGGACGGAAATGCCGATCACCACTTTGTTGGGCCGAGGTGGGCGAGAGCCAGCTCACTGGTCCGGAACTCGTGTACGAAACTTCGGAGAAAATCGTACAGATCCATCAACGTTTGGCTGCTGCACGGGATCGTCAGAAGAGCTATGCCGATCGCCGTCGAAAACCTTTAGAGTTCCAGGTTGGGGACAAGGTACTTCTGAAAGTTTCACCATGGAAGGGCGTCATACGCTTTGGAAAGTGTGGCAAGCTTAACCCTCGTTATGTCGGACCGTTCGCAATCCTGGATCGGATTGGACCGGTGGCATACAGACTTGACTTACCGGTGGAGCTCGGTAGTGTACACAACGTCTTCCATGTGTCTAACTTGAAGAAGTGTTTGGCTGATGAATCTCTCATTGTACCACTGGAAGAGATCAAGGTTGATGATCGTCTTCGCATTGTGGAGGAACCTGTCGAGATTCTCGACTACAAGATTCGTAGCCTTCGTCGGAGTAAAATCCGCATCGTTAAAATCCGTTGGAACTCGAACCGTGGACCTGAGTTCACATGGGAGCGGGAGGATCAGAAGAAATCTAAGTATCCTCATCTCTTACGGAAGTGCGCGTTCGAATCGAGGCATGTTACTGCTAAAGCGAAATGAATCTCGGGTCGAGATTCCTTTCAACGTGGGGATGATGTGACATCCGGTAAGTTTCTTTTCGTTCTGTTCTTTTCGTTTCTTTCCTGTTGGGCTTTGCGCAATTTTCGGGACGAAAATTCTTTCAACGTGGGGATGATGTGACACCCGGCATGTTCGGCTTAAACATATTAGTAACATCTAAGTTTACCTTAACTGGGTTAGTTGAATCGGGTCAAGTTAGGATTGTCCAGGGTACAATGATCTGGAGGATCATTGGGAGTCGTTTTGGTAATACACTAGTACCGGGTTCCGTTGTTTGTGACATTACATGAACTAATTAAATATATGTGTAGATTATGGGTTGTGTGGTGAATTATATACATAGATATGTTTATATGATGTGTAAATGGACTAAGGATGCATGCTTATGTGTTAGGATGTGTTAGAATGCGTTAAACATGACAAACTGGAAAACTAGTTAAAAAGGGATTCTGGTTCGACCACTTCGAGTGGTCGAAGGAGAAGAAAAGTGCCTGGTTCGACCCATGCAAGTGGGCGAACCAGGGAAGTGGAAATTGAGAAATTTCCTTCGACCAAACAGGGCTCATTCGACCCTGTGAAAGGGGCGAAGGAGACTACATTCGACCAATGTGTTGGTGCGAAGGAAGACTAGTATAAATACCAACCTTTGTCATTTTTCATCATTTCACAAACCCTAACCGTCCCAAAACGCTCTCAAACGATCTTAAACACTAAGGAAGGAGTTTTTGCTCTTCTTTTTCATAATCTAACCCATCTACAACATCTAAACAAGAATCCAAGGTGTGTTCATAATCCTAAATCTTTTAAAAGCATTTTAATTCGTTTTCATCTAACCCAAATTGTCCGGATCTGTTCTAAGGGTGTTTTTATGATTAAAAACCTTTTAAACATCTTTCTAAATCAAAACATGATCATTTAACATAGGTTTTCATAATGAATAACATGTGTTAGTTGTGTGTTATGAAGTGTTATGTGTTGTTCACTGATTGCTGCTACATCTATGATAGAAACATGATATAGGACTGTTGTTAATGATTGGATTATGGTTGTCTAGGGTTAGGATTGGGTATATTGATATTTGGGGGTTTTATTGGATTAATACTTGATGCATGAATATTTATGATCAATAGAATGAATAAGAAAGATCGGATAATCGACAAACTGAGTATTTTAAGCTAAACATGAATCGATTTCAAAAGTTTCCAAATTGGGTAAATAATTCATGCATGAAAGTGATGTTTCCATATTCTTTACCATTTTGGGAAAGGGCTGAAACGGACGTATTATCGGGGGAAATCGATGGCGTTTTGTAGGGATAAGTTATTCATGCTTGACTGCTGTGTTTGATGATGTTTCGGGTCGTTTTGAATGTGTTTGAAGCGTTTTTAGGAAAAATAATACAACAGGGGCGAACCTGGCCTCCTTCGACCAGTCGATGGTGCGAAGGAGGGATCCAGGGTCGAACCTGGGATTTTATTGGACGAATGTGATAAAACGGGCGAAGGAAGCATCAAACGGTCGAACGTAGTGTAAATGGTGCGAAGGAGACAAAAAGGTGCGAAGGAGACTTAAAACTGACTGGTTCGACCGTTCTGATGCAGAAATGAGATTTTTGATAAAAACTAAGTGTTTTATGCTTAAACCTTGTGTGTAATCTATGTGTACTTGATTAGTTAGGGTAATGGGTCACCAACGGGATGTCGGGTCGATCTAGTGTGTCAGTTAAACATTTAAACACGTTTTAAAACATAATTGGTTACGATCTGGACAATCAGGGACTAGATAACCTTATGGTTATTAGTCGGAACACTGATGTGAACATTTTGATAGATCTCCGGTAGAGGGATTATCAAGGGCTAAACATCTTTACCTATATTTGAAGAACGCAACTTAAGGTGAGTTCACGGCCCCACTTTTACTGCTTTAACTTTAGGGGGAGAAAACATGCACTAAACGGTTTTGGTAACTTATGTCATACTATGGTTTTAACTTTATACTGCTACACGATCTTTTGGAAAGTCCCGGGGGAAACCATGAATGTGCGGGATTGCACAACGGGGGAAATGTGGATAGATCTATTGGGCGTGACCTGCCCCACTCGTCGGCTTGGAGGGCCGGGCGGGTGCATATTGTCTCGAACAGGTACATTGGTATCATGCTGAACATACGGGCTGCTTAAACATGCTGAACATTGCTAAACGTGTCTAGTAATGTGTTGATGTGTTTTGCGACTAAGGATTGGATAAACAATATTAACATATGTTAGAGATTGGTCGAAGGTAAATGATTATGGGCGAAGTTGAATATAATGGGGCGAAGGTAGACTGGACTTGACTAGAAGATACATTCGACCACCAGAAGTGGGCGAATGTGGAAAAAGGCTACGTTCGACCAGAAGAAAGGGGCAACGTGCAGAGTCTATAAATAGTTTTTGTGATTTTGATTATGTAAGAGAGTTGTCATTTGTGTCCAGGTTCAGTTCAGGTTCAGAGGTGTTTTTGAGATATTATGTGTGTGTTCTAGATTAACATAAACTGATTGTAAAGGCTTATTTGAATGAAGTTAATCTATGAAATGATATTGAAAATGATCTTGATTGTGTTGTGATTTGTGTTTTATCAATTTGTTCAGAACTAGGGTTTCCGCACCTGGTTTTGTGACTTGTATGATCGTATAATCCTGTTTTAGCTAAAATCTTTCGCTCACAAAGTGGTATCAGAGCATAGAGGATCATACAACAACAAATTTGATAAAATCAGAGCTGATTTGGACATGTTTTTGACCTAAAATCATCTGTTTTTACATAAACATTGTTTTTAAGTGTTTTTGATCGATTTAAAGGTGAATTTGTGGTCGAATTCAAATTTTCCAAGACTTAATGTTGTTCCAAATCAATTCCGAAACATAACCTGATTGAGATCATTCAAATCCATGAAATTTTGAAAATCTGAGATCAGAATAACCGTTTTTCAAACAATAACCGTTTTTCAAAAATGAGATCTGTTTGTAACGGGCGAACCTGGAACCTGACTTGAGAGTTGTGGTCGAAAGTGTTAGAAAGTGGGCGAACCTGAGTATTGAGTGGACGAACCTGGAATTTCTTGTTGAATTTTTCACTTTCGGGTAGAAGTTTTCACCTTCGACCGTTTTTGTTTTGGACGAAAGTGGAAAGTCTGTTAGTTTGGTTTACATTCTGGTCAAATCTACCTTCGGGTGTTACTGTGTGGTCGAACGTAGAGTCAGAAGGGTCGAAAGTGAGAAAGTTTGGACGAACATAGGATTGTTTGGACGAACATACTGTATTTCGGGCGAACCTAGGATTTTTGTTGAAAAAAAATTTCTCTAAGTGTTGAGATTTTGAGATTGAGATCATGTGGCGTTTTCAAACTACTCCGGGATCAGCAACAACACAACCACAACAGCAAACGATGGACCCATGGACAGTGGCAGCGCAAAAGACGAACACACAGTCTTCACAACCACTTAACTACATGACAACGACGAGCACGATGCCTCAAAGTGTAGCACATCCGGCACTACAATCTGATTACTGGGGAGTAGCTGCAGCGGCGGTAAATACTCAAACCAGTAATGCTATTTCTACTTTGATTAAGGATTTGTCTACAGGTAGTGGAACTCGGCCACCGAAGCTCATGGATATGCAAGAGTATAATCAGTGGCATACCATGTTCAAGATCCATTTGGAGGGCATGGGAGTTGAAGGAGCAGAGGCATGGAGCATGATTGTTAAAGGATACATAGCACCGATTCTGGAGAATACAGGTGAGATGATTCCTTTGGAAAGCTTAACTGAGGACGAAAAGAAGAAATATGTGGTGGAGAAGAAGGCGTTTTCCCAACTGACACAGGCAATCACAAGTGACCTGTTGCATCAGTTTGGGACATGTACTACATCAAAGCAGCTTTGGGATAAGCTTAAGAGGAAGCATGATGGTAATGAGAAGACCAGGAGTCTGAGAATGGAGGAATTGGTCAAAGAGTTTGAAAATTTTTCTTTTATTAATAATGAAACTCTAAAAGAACTAACTCCGAGATATATGCATTTGTTGTCTGAATTGTCTAGTTATGGTGTACAGATTCCAATGACTAAGCAGGTGGATAAGTTTGCAGATGCTTTACCACCACAATGGGATCAGCATGTGGAAGTTCTAAGAGAGTTGTCATTTGTGTCCAGGTTCATTTCAGGTTCAGAGGTGTTTTTGAGAGATTATGTGTGTGTTCTAGATTAACATAAACTGATTGTAAAGGCTTATTTGAATGAAGTTAATCTATGAAATGATATTGAAAATGATCTTGATTGTGTTGTGATTTGTGTTTTATCAATTTGTTCAGAACTAGGGTTTCCGCACCTGGTTTTGTGACTTGTATGATCGTATAATCCTGTTTTAGCTAAAATCCAATTGAGAATCCGGTTAAAAACCGAATTCATGGATCGATTAAGCGAAAACAACTCGGTTTCAAACGGGAGATTCGAGACGAGACAGAAACATACGATAACAAAGTCATCACAGATTCGTATTAATTCAGAAACGGTTACAGACACTGTCATCAGTAGGATAAACATCTATCTCGGGGCCGGGGGAGGTCGGGCATGACCTCCCCCTTGAGAGCATTCAAAGTACCAACTCAAATCACCAAATGAACAATAACACATGAGATTGCTATTTATAGTACAACACCCAAGAGCCACCTTCGCCCCTTTGGAATGGTCGAATGTGGAGCATTTCCACATTCGCCCATTTGTAATGGTCGAATGTGGAAAACATCCACATTCGCCCAGTATATATAGGTCAAACTTGGCTTTGGTATTGTCATATATTTTACAAATGCGTCAGATCCATAAAATGCCCTCATGGATCACCACAATCTCATGTAACACTATACAAAGACTCAACCCTAGTCTATTCGACAGTGACGTCCACAGAAAGTGCATCAACAATCTCCCCCTTGGACGTTGCTGGCGAATCCACAAATATCTTGCACATCAACACATTCTCCTCTTTGAAAATTCCTAGCATCTTTAGTCAATAATTATTGAAGTATCAGACACATTGTTACATCCACAATCTCCCCCTTGACTGATGCTTCACCAAGTTTCTCTGAGATCTCGTATGATAAATCAATCATGTTCTTGAGTAACTTCATCTGTTCGACAGAATACAAGCCGTAGACGAGTGGAATAAGCAATCAGAAGCTTTCATTAGGAACTACCAGTACTAATTGAAGGAGTTGAAATGCTTCAGAAACTGAAGTTTTCGACGGGGCCAACAATATCTACCAATAGCTCTTGAAAATCTTCAGGACTGTGATCTTGAAACTTTCGTTGAACCTACGTGCCACATGACTCCTACTAGGATACCTCATTACTTTCAGAACATTGAAATCTCACACTTGATTTCCTTCTTCTTAACAACACTTCAGAACAAGTTCCTTCAAACATACAGGAACTGGGTTGACTGTTCTCTTCATGCGGAATAAAATATGTTCTGTTTTTGGCCCATAATAGTCACTTGAATCTGATTATCATACTGTTGATTCTCATGACTACCCCACACTAAACTGTTTCATCATCATCAATTCTTCAACAAATTTGGGTAAACCTCATCACCATTCTCCCAAAAATCTTCGAAACTTTTTAGGCCTTAAATTCTACATTCGCCCCTGGGAACTCCACTTTCGCCCAAAATAGAGACTCGAATGTAGAATATGAATGATACTTTTCACTTTCGCCCATTTACACTCACGTTCGTCCACTTTCTATCCACCTTCGCCCGCCCGATGAACCGAAGGTGAAATAGACACCCGAAAGTGAAAATCCACATAACAAAATTCCAGGTTCGCCCAAAACATGCTACATTCGCCCAGTAGAATTCCACATTCGCCCAGTGGAATTCCACGTTCGCCCAGTGGAATTCCACGTTCGCCCAGTGGAATTCCACGTTCGCCCACCCAACTTTATGAAGGGGCGAATGTGCAAACTGATCGTGTTCTTGTTCAATATTTTCTTCAAATCAGTCCATAATCACTCTAATTCTTTGAATTTGATGATGAAACTTGTACAGAAAGGTGCGGAAATGAAAACCTAACCTTCGATTTAACAAAAACATGGTGAAATCACATGTTTTTGGGTTCAATTAAGAATCTAAGGTTTCTAGGGTTTCAACCTTTCAATCAAAATCTGAACTTTAACGTCTGAAACCATAAAAACGAGCTGTGATTGATTCAAACGACTGTTAGATCGTTCAAATCGGTACCATAGCTCTGATACCAATTGAGAATCCGGTTAAAAACCGAATTCATGGATCGATTAAGCGAAAACAACTCGGTTTCAAACGGGAGATTCGAGACGAGACAGAAACATACGATAACAAAGTCATCACAGATTCGTATTAATTCAGAAACGGTTACAGACACTGTCATCAGTAGGATAAACATCTATCTCGGGGCCGGGGGAGGTCGGGCATGACCTCCCCCTTGAGAGCATTCAAAGTACCAACTCAAATCACCAAATGAACAATAACACATGAGATTGCTATTCATAGTACAACACCCAAGAGCCACCTTCGCCCCTTTGGAATGGTCGAATGTGGAGCATTTCCACATTCGCCCATTTGTAATGGTCGAATGTGGAAAACTTCCACATTCGCCCAGTGTATATAGGTCGAACTTGGCTTTGGTATTGTCATATATTTTACAAATGCGTCAGATCCATAAAATGCCCTTATGGATCACCACAATCTCATGTAACACTATACAAAGACTCAACCCTAGTCTATTCGACAGTGACGTCCACAGAAAGTGCATCAACATAATGGTTTCCAATCATAGTAGTAATGATACATCGCCTAGCTAGCGTACTTGGTAACATTGATATAGTATGGACATGGTAACACTTTGGTAACAGTTTGAACAAACCTGTGAACTCACCAGCATTATATGTTGACATCTTTTTGGCATGTTTTTCTCAGGTCGCTAAGGTAGCAATGAACGGAACTAGGCGCACGAGTCTGCACTGGCGTCTAGATTTTAGCGCACGTTTTGTAATAAGTGTCTTGGATACTTGGGAACACTGTTTTGTAGAGATTAAATTCTTTAATTGCTTCCGCTTATGAAATTTATGTTTTTGGGTTTACGTACTTCATATAGTGTCGTTTATTGTGATCGTTGACTTGGATCCTGGTTTGTCATGCGCCTCGCGGTAAAACCCTGCAAGTGGTAATTTGAGGGTGTGACAGATGTCTTTCTTCAAGTTTGTTTTTGGGCATGAAAATGATAATGCTGGATCAAAAAGAGGGAGGGTGTGAACATAAATAACCAATCAAATCTCTCCATTTTAAGAAGGGCGTGAAAATGAAGTTATGTAAATCTAAAAGGCAATGTAAATGAATCAATTATTTTAATAGTTTTCTAAATTTATAACAACTTTTAGTTATATTGATTTTGATTTATGTGCTTTTGGATATAATAAAACAAAAAAAAAGTTCCATTTAGTTACATAAAAAGTTGCATTTTTATATACGATAAAAGTTGCATTTTTAAGTAAAAAAAGTTACACTAGAATGTTAAAATGTTGCATGACTTTAAATGTTGCATTTCAGGTAGGGCTAAGCTACAAAAAAGTTTTATATAGTCTAAGACCGTTACCATTGAAAAATAAATATCTAACGAATATTTTTGTCACGTCATTTCACTACTCACAAACCTCCTTCCCTCCACAAATACATGCACTTAGTCAAGAATTTTTTTATTCTCTTTCACTTTCTCTCTCATCTAAATCATCATCCATATCACAAATATATCTTAACTAGTGGGTTTTTCCGCGCTACGCGGCGGGTTCTCGGTTTAATAACAGTTCGGTTTGGTTCTCTATAGTCGTGGTGAGTTCTCAATTAATAACAGTTTGGTATAGTACCAACACTCACTATATCAACCGAAAAAACAAAGTCTTGATAAAGCCTAGCGTTACCATACCAACATTGCAATTGAGAGAGAAAGCTCAAAATATAAAGTCTCGCACATATCATATAGCCACATTTACATGTATAACTTTATTTCTTAGTCAAGTTCTTCCGTCACATTCACTTCAAAGTTCTAACTTGAAACTCACCTAACCTAAGCATGTCTACTTATTTAACAAAATAATTATTATCTGAAAATAAATGTTAACATTATGTTATTAATAACTTGATTTGTTGACTTGCATGCTTAGAACTAACATCTTTTTGAAAACACAAAACAAATTCAACTTTGGACTTGATTATCACTGTTTTCACCCTCTTTCTTCCATAAGCATAGTAAGCATACCGTGTACCACCATAGACGTCGGACCCCATCTGTTTTCTATATCCGCCAAGCCCACCGTCATTGATATCTCAAATCTTCTCATTTACATTTCTGATTAAATTTAGTTAACAATCCATCGGCCCGCAACATAGAGTCGGTAAACCCAGCAGAAGTTTGATAAACTAACAGAAAATAAGTACCGACTACCATGTTGTAAGTTGTTTTCGCCGCTGCATCACGCGGGTTTCCTACTGGTATATATATATATATATATATATATATATATATATATATATATATGAATTGATTCAAATGTGAACCTTTGGCCAAATTGAGAACTGGGGGAACCATTCTGGACCACACATGTGACACCTGCCGATTTACCAAGTCAAAATCCGAACACCTTCTAGTCAAACCTTTAAAATGATAGAGATATTAGACACTATTTTAAATGTATAAGTCCCATGAAAAGTCTAGCAAGACTCGAACTAGTACAAACAATCTTATGCGATTGAACAAAAATCCGAATTATCACTCATTGGTGACATGAGTTTAAACCCTTATGATATTTTTCTTCCTTTCATAACAAATCTATATGTACATTTAAATGTAAACTCAAGATTTTATACATGTATAGACATTAATACTCATTGGTATACTAGTATCCACATCAAAAATCCATATTATATATATATATATATATATGCGAATGGTATACGAATACATATAGGAATGCATGCATATGTAAACTACACCCTAGAAGTGTTTCGAATAATCACATTTATTTTGTGTCATATACATGTATTTTGTCCCTTATTTAATGAACCATCCAATCTTATTATTATGCTTAACCAAAAATGGTAGAACAACTAATCAACACAAGGAACCCAGGAAGATACAATCCCAAAATAACCATCCTTGAATCACCACTACCTATCGCCTCTCCCTTCCTCCTTCCTTTTTCTAGTCTTCGGCCCATACACACAAACCACAACCATCTACTCTTGTTCCATACACAACACAATAATTCTTTTAGCGTGCTATCACATTCAAGACATACTTTCACTTTATTCATATGATTATTCATGTATTAATCAAATCAAAACCTCGAACCCATGTTTGTCGCCTCTCTCCTTCCAAAATATCTTTTCTTTGACTTCCTAAACACACAAAAATCTTATGTTATGTCTTTCACAAGGATATTATGTTAAGTCACATAGGATTTGATTAGGCACCAAGATTTAGACTAAACATCTCCACTTATGGTAAGATTCCTTAACCTCACGAGGATCAAGGAAAGTTGATTACCATGTGTGATCTCCTCTCCTCTTTTTTAGGACCCTATGAACCCCCTACCCTCATGGTTTGTTAAATCACAATCAAATCCAATTAAACATCATGATTAGTGGACTAATATGGTGTAACATCACGAATTTTTCCCCAATTTTTGAATTAGTAAAATCACCACTATGCCTATATTATACCTCTTTTGTACAAGTATAATCATGTCTAAATTTTTCTTTTGATTATTTCAAAACATTCTTAGATAGTATGGATATTTTAAAGTTAGTATAAATTCAAAACATATACAAAATTCCCCCAATAAACTATCTATTTTTATCCTTTTAGTGATTTTATTTATTTATTTATAATAATAATATTAATAATGTTAATAACAATAATAAAAATTTTAAACATTTCAGATTTTTTTAAAACTAATGAACCTAGACATAATATCATATAAATTCACTATGAATCTGGACATATAGTATGACCAGATAGTTCCAGATGCACCACCATCACCCGACTCCTTTTCTTCAATTACACGCGTTTTTACACCCCGTCAATCCAAATTTACGCCTAGTTAATGCGCGAAATTCCTTCCTCTATCATTTCCCTCTGTCAATTTTGAGTATAAGCCCGTGATTTAAGGCTGATTATAGGATTTTTACTCGTATTCAAACTTTCCTAAACCCAAAAATTTAATTATTTAAATTCGAGCTTTATAACTCAATTAAACCCTGGTACACCTTCATAAGATAACGAAAAAGAGATCCCCTATACCCTTTTTCGCTCACAGCCACCACATCGATCGTATTGTGTCGTTTTGGGTCTCAACTCAATGTCTAGCGTGTAGGCCCTTCTTGTCACGATATGTAACGATCAATCCTTAATTTCCACTTGTTTTTATGTCCCCTACAAAAGCCCCATGATTATTTTGTTAATCAGATCTGAATCAGGGCTCAATTTGATAGAATTTGATCTAGGGTTTATCCTAGTTTGGGGAAGAAGAAGTGTAACAGTCAATATCTGTTTAGTTTTAAAACAAAACAAAATCAAACACAAACTGATCCCCAGATCAGTTGGTAAGTCATGTGTGTTGTAGCTCTGGCCGGCCGAGACCGTGTGTTCGAGTCAGGGGCACGACAGTTTTCATTTTTAGAAAACATATCCTTCCAAAAACCAAACTGTATTTATACAAAGCATTAATATAATTTCGTTCTCAGGGTCAGCACAACTGGTGCTGGCTTGTGATTTAAAACACCTAGACTGGATTTGACCCGGGTTCGATTCCCACAACCAACAACATTTTTTTATAAAACCCTTTATTTAAATACTTAACCTATTAATCTTTTAAAATAGTTTTTAAATACTAAAAGTGGTTTATAAATTCTATAAAAATTACTTTATAATGTCCTGATGATAAAATTTATTATACAATTTTTAGTTTTTCAAAAATTATTTATTTAATATATATAAAATATATTACAAGTTTATTCATTTATAAGTTAAAAATTCTATAAAAATATCTAAACGATATTATAAAATTTCACAAAAATTATTTTAAACTTATAAATCAATATGTGTTCCAGAAATAAATTTTAATTTCAGAAAAACGTTTATTTAGTATTTTTAATTAGTTTTTGTTATTTTAATTCATAAATAATTCATAATAAATCCATTTTTCACTAGTTTTACATCAAAATTTTACATAAATTATTTTTTATCATTTAGATCAAAAATATAATTTTTAATTTGAAACTTTATGAATTTTAATATGTTTCTACATTAATACTATATTTTGACAAATAAATATTAATATACTATATATTCAATAATTATGAAAATAATTTTATAAAAATTATTTTCATATTTACAACATGAAAATACAACCATCTTTAATCAAAATTTTACAAAAAGTCACTTTATTTATTTATTCCATTAATAAGTTATCTAAATTAACAATTGAACAATTGCCTATCCCCAAATTAAGAACCCTAGAAATACTTGTTGACTAGAAAAACTTAGACTTGTTTTGTAACATCGCGAATTTCCCCTAAAATTTCTTTTATAAAAAGAATGTATTGTTTTAAACAATATATGTTTTAAATACCTTAAACTAATAATTATTTGTATCTCGACACTTTTGTACGTTTTAAAAATATTTCGAGTCACTTTCGGGCTTATATAATCATAAATCATCCTCCCTAAGCTATCAAAAGTATGTGCTAATTGAATTTTGGGGACAAAATTCCCATAACTAGGGGAGACTGTAGCATTTGCAATTTTTTTTTTATAATTTAGTTATAACTTTAGAGACTTGAAGTGACAACATTTTTTTTCACAAAAACCATAAATTAACGTAACATTTGGCTTAGAGTTGTAATACCCAAAAATTTAAAACCTATTTATTAGATAAATAAAGTTTACCCTATACATTATTAAAACTTATGGAATCGTAACTAAACATATTTGTTAATTTGGAAATTATGAATTTAGAATTAGAGTTGAATATACAATTAAATTCGGTGGTACAAATCATGTTCTTTTCGATTAATTTGAATTCGTTTTACAAAGTTTTAATTGAGATAAATCCATTTGACCAAGCAAGTTTTCTAAAAATGGTTTCCTAGTCTCTTTCTACAACTCCTTTGAGATTTAAGTCATTCCTAAATTTTCCTTTCCTAAATTTGCTAACCATATTCAATTGTTCCAAAAATTCCGTTTGTCACACCCTCAAATTACCACTTGCGGGGTTTTACCGCGAGGCGCATGACAAACCAGGATCCAAGTCAAAGATCACAATAAACAACTCTATATGAAAAGCATAAAACCATAAACAACGATTTAATAAGCGGAAGCATTAAGAAGTATTTAAACAGCTATGCTATGATCCAAAGTATTCAAAACACTTTTTATTACAAAACGTGCAACTATGCCTAGACGCCAATGCAGACCCATGCGCCTAGTTCCATTTGTTGCTACCTTAGCGACCTGAGAAAAACATGCCGAAAAGATGTCAACATATAATGCTGGTGAGTTCACAGGTTTGTTCAATATGTTACCAAAACGTTACCATGTCCATACTATATCAATGTTACCAAGTACGCTAGCTAGGCGTATGTTTTATTACTACTACGATTGGAAACCATTACTAGACACGTTTAGCAATGTTTAGCATGTTTAAGCGGCCCGTATGTTCAGCATGATAATGTTCCTGTTCGAGACAATATGCACCCGCCCGGCCATCCAAGCCGACGAGTGGGGCAGGTCACGCCCAATAGATCTATCCACATTTCCCCCGTTGTGCATCCCCACACATTCATGGTTTCCCCCGGGACTTCCGAAGATCGTATAGCAATATAAAGTTAAAAACCATAGTATGACATATGTTACCAAAATAGTTTAGCGCATGTTTTCTCCCCCAAAAGTTAAAACAGTAAAAGTGGGGCCGTGAACTCACCTTAAATAGCGTTCTTCGATTACAAGTAAAGATGTATAGCCCTTGATAATCCCTCTACCGGAGATCTATCAAAATGTTCACATAAGTGTTCCGACTAATAACCATAAGGTTATCTAGTCCCTGACTGTCCAGATCGTAACCAAATATGTTTTAAGACGTGTTTAAATGTTTAACCGACACACTAGACCGACCCGACATCCCGTTGGTGACCCATTACCCTAACTAATGAAGTACACATAGATTACACACAAGGTTCAAGCATAAAACACTTTGTTTGTATCAAAAATCTCATTTCTGCATCAGAACGGTCGAACCATTCAGTTTTAAGTCTCCTTCGCCCGTTTTCAGTCTCCTTCGCCCGTTTTACATCTCATTCCTGCTCAAGGCGTCCGCCACAATGTTCGCCTTGCCAGGATGGTATTTGATGGCACAGTCATAATCGTTCAGAAGTTCGACCCAGCGACGCTGCCGCATGTTCAACACCTTCTGGTCGAAAATATACTGAAGACTCTTGTGATCAGTATATACTTCACACTTGGTACCGTACAAGTAATGCCTCCAGATTTTCAACGCAAAGACTACCGCACCCAGTTCTAAGTCATGAGTAGTGTAGTTCTTCTCATGAACTTTGAGTTGACGAGAAGCATAAGCAATAACCTTTCCGCGTTGCATCAACACACAACCGCGACCACGAATAGAAGCGTCACAATACACAACAAAGTCATTCGTACCCTCTGGCAAGGATAAGATAGGTGCAGAACAAAGTTTAAGCTTCAGCATCTGAAATGCTGATTCCTGTGGTTCATCCCAGTCGAACTTTCGGTCCTTCTGGGTAAGAGCAATGAGGGGTTGAGCGATCTTCAAAAATCCCTCAATGAAGAGACGATAGTATCCCGCAAGACCTAGGAATTGCCGCACCTCAGATGGCGTCTTTGGTGCTTCCCAGTCTTTAATAGCTTCGATCTTAGCCGGATCGACATGAATTCCCAGTTCATTCACCACATGTCCTAGGAATTGAACTTAACGTAACCAAAAATCACACTTCGAGAACTTAGCATACAGCTGCTCCTGTCTCAAAAGTTCCAAGACCAACCGCAGGTGTTCCTCATGATCCGCCTTGTTCTTGGAATAAATCAAAATATCGTCAATGAACACGATGACGAACTTATCAAGGTAAGGTTTGCAAACGCGGTTCATTAAATCCATGAACACCGCCGATGCGTTAGTGAGACCAAAAGGCATGACCAAGAATTCAAAATGGCCATAATGAATGCGAAAAGCAGTCTTCTGAATGTCAGCTTCCCTGACGCGCAACTGGTGATAACCGGACCGCAAAACAATCTTCGAATAGTAGCTGGAGCCCTGAAGCTGGTCAAAGAGATCATCAATGCGAGGAAGAGGATAACGATTCTTGATGGATACTTTGTTCAGCTCACGATAATCAATACACATGCGAAGACTTCCGTCCTTCTTCTTCACAAACAAAATAGGAGCTCCCCACGGGGAAGAACTCGGTCGAATGAAACCCTTTTCCAAGAGTTCCTGTAACTGGCTGGACAACTCTTGCATCTCAGGAGGTACGGAGCTCGGGCAATAGGAGCTGCGCCCGGAGTAAGATCGATACCAAACTCAACCTGACGATGGGGAGGAAGACCAGGTAAATCATCAGGAAACACATCAGAAAAGTCACGACCCACCGGAATATCCTCGATCTTCTCCTCATCGTCAGTAGATACGTTAACAAGTGCCAGAATGGCCGAACAGCCCTTCCGAAGATACTTACGGGCTTTCATGCTAGAAATGATACTCAGCGGAGCACCGCTTTTCTCGCCACGAACCGAAAGAATCTCTCCATCAGGGAGAGGGATCCGAATAACCTTGTCAAAACAAACGATCTCCGCGCGATACAACGATAACCAATCCATGCCGACCACGACATCAAAACTACCCAGGGGTACCGGCATAAGGTCAATGGGGAAAGACAAACCCGACAGTTCCAAGCGACATTCCCTAAGGGTGTGTGTCGCTTCGATTTTCTTACCATCAACCAATTCTATTAAGTACTTAGCCTCTAAAGATGTGGGTACTATATCTAGCAATCGACTAACATCCAAAGATACGAAACTCTTATCGGTAACTGTGTCTGGATCCTGCCTAGCCTCCGCAGATCCAATGACGATAGCACGTGCAGTCCTACCTCCGCCGCCGTTGTTCCCGTTACCGTTCCCGCTCCTCCCGTTATCGCCCTGCTTCAGTTTAGGACATTCACGCTTGAAGTGTTTATGAAAACCTATGTTAAATGATCATGTTTTGATTTAGAAACTTTTGAAATCGATTCATGTTTAGCTTAAAATACTCAGTTCGTCGATTATCCGATCTTTCCTATTCATTCTATTGATCATAAATATTCATGCATCAAGTGTTTATCCAATAAAACCCCCAAATATCAATATATCCAATCCTAACCCTAGACAACCATAATCCAATCATTAACAACAATCCTATATCATGCTTCTATCATAGATATAGCAGCAAATCAGTGAACAACACATAACACCACATAACACACAACTAGCACATGTTACTCATTATGAAAACCTATGTTAAATGATCATGTTTTGATTTAGAAAGATGTTTAAAAGGTCTTTAATCATAAAAACACCTTTAGAACAGATCTGGACAATTTGGGGTAGATGAAAACGAATTAAAATGCTTTTAAAAGATTTAGGATTATGAACACACCTTGGATTCTTGTTTAGATGTTGTAGATGGGTTAGATTATGAAAAAGAAGAGCAAAAACTCCTTCCTTAGTGTTTAAGATCGTTTGAGAGCGTTTTGGGACGGTTAGGGTTTGTGAAATGATGAAAAATGACAAAGGCTGGTATTTATACTAGTCTTCCTTCGCACCAACACATTGGTCGAATGTAGGCTCCTTCGCCCCTTTCACAGGGTCGAATGAGCCCTGTTTGGTCGAAGGAAATTTCTCAATTTCCACTTCCCTGGTTCGCCCACTTGCATGGGTCGAACCAGACATTTTTCCTCTCCTTCGACCACTCGAAGTGGTCGAACCAGAGCCCCTTTTTAACTAGTTTTCCAGTTTGTCGTGTTTAACGCATTCTAACATATCTTAACACATAAGCATGCATCCTTAGTCTATATTTAACACATTAAAGCACAGATAATCATTTACACATCATTTAAACACACCTATGTATATAATCCACCACACGACCCATAATCTACACATATACTTAATTAGTTCATGTAATGTCACCAACAACGGAACCCGGTACTAGTGTATTACCAAAACGACTCCCAATGATCCTCCAGATCATTGTACCCTGGACAATCCTAACTTGACCCGACTTAACTAACCCAGTTAAGTTTGTTTATAAACGTTTCTCGCTAAGGTAGACTTAGACGTTACTAATATGTTTAAGCCGAACATGCCGGGTGTCACATCATCCCCACGTTGAAAGAATTTTCGTCCCGAAAATTGCGCAAAGAAAGAAACGAAAAGAACCGAACAAAAAGAAACTTACCGGATGTCACATCATCCCCACGTTGAAAGGAATCTCGACCCGAGATTCATTCCGCTTCAGCAGTAACATGCCTCGATTCAAACGCGCGCTTTGGAAAAAGATGAGGATACTTAGATTTCATCTGATCCTCTCGTTCCCATGTGAACTCAGGTCCACGGTTCGAGTTCCAACGGACTTTAACAATGCGGATTTTACTCCGACGAAGGCTACGAATCTTGTAGTCGAGGATCTCGATAGGTTCCTCCACAATGCGAAGACGATCATCAACCTTGATCTCTTCCAGCGGTACAATGAGAGATTCATCAGCCAAACACTTCTTCAAGTTAGACACATGGAAGACGTTGCGTACACTACCGAGCTCCGCCGGTTAGTCAAGTCTATATGCCACCGGTCCAATCCGATCCAAGATTGCGAACGGTCCGACATAACGAGGGTTAAGCTTGCCACGCTTTCCAAAGCGTATGACGCCCTTCCATGGTGAAACTTTCAGAAGTACCTTGTCCCCAACCTGGAACTCCAAAGGTTTTCGACGGCGATCGGCATAACTCTTCTGACGATCCCGTGCAGCAGCCAAACGTTGACGGATCTGTACGATTTTCTCCGAAGTTTCGTACACAAGTTCCGGACCAGTGAGCTGGCTCTCGCCCACCTCGGCCCAACAAAGTGGTGATCGACATTTCCGTCCGTAAAGAGCCTCGAACGGAGCTGCTTTGATGCTAGAGTGATAGCTGTTGTTGTAGGAGAACTCCACTAATGGCAGGTGGATCTCCCAACTTTTGCCAAAATCGATAACACATGCCCGAAGCATGTCTTCCAAGGTTTGAATCGTCCGCTCACTCTGTACATCAGTTTGCGGATGATAAGCTGTACTCATATCCAACTGAGTACCCAAAGCCTTGTGCAGAGCCTTCCAGAAACGTGAAGCGAAACGAGAATCACGATCAGAGATAATAGAAAAAGGCACCCCGTGCCGAGCAACCACCTCCTTAAGGTAAAGTCGAGCTAACCGCTCGAGTCCATCGGTTTCCTTAATAGGTATAAAACGTGCCGATTTTGTCAGCCGGTCAACAATCACCCAAATCATGTCATAACCACTAGGTGACCTTGGCAGCTTGGTGACAAAATCCATTGTGATTCGTTCCCACTTCCATTCCGGAACCTCTGGTTGTTGCAGGAGACCAGACGGCCTCTGATACTCCACCTTGACTTTAGCACAAGTCAAACATTTGCTGACGTAAGAAGCTATGTCAGCTTTCATGTTCGGCCACCAATAAAGTATCTTCAAATCCTGATACATCTTATCGGAGCCAGGGTGAACAAAATACCGGGACTTGTGAGCTTCATCTAGAACAAGCTCGCGCAATCCCCCAAACAGTGGAACCCAAACACGTCCCGCAAAATAGTGCAAGCCATCAGTCCTGAGCTCAAGATGCTTGTCAGCACTGTGCATCGTTTCAGCCTTAAGGTTTTCCTCCTTCAAGGCTTCCAACTGTGCAGAACGGATTCGGTCAGGCAACGACGAATGAATGGTGAGCTGTAAGGCTCGAACACGGCGAGGGTTAACAGACTCCTTCCTGCTCAAGGCGTCCGCCACAACTTTCGCCTTGCCAGGATGATACTTGATGGCACAGTCATAATCGTTCAGGAGTTCAACCCAGCGACGCTGCCGCATGTTCAACACCTTCTGGTCGAAAATATGCTGAAGACTCTTGTGATCGGTATATACTTCACACTTGGTACCGTACAAGTAATGCCTCCAGATTTTCAACGCAAAGACCACTGCACCCAGTTCCAAGTCATGAGTAGTGTAGTTCTTCTCATGAACTTTGAGTTGACGAGAAGCATAAGTAATAACCTTCCCGCACTGCATCAACACGCAACCAAGACCCCGAATAGAAGCATCACAGTACACCACGAAATCATCAGTGCCTTCCGGCAAGGATAAGATAGGCGTAGAACAAAGTTTAAGCTTCAGCATCTGAAATGCTGATTCCTGTGGTTCATCCCAGTCGAACTTTCGGTCCTTCTGGGTAAGAGCAGTGAGGGGTTGAGCGATCTTCGAAAATCCCTCAATGAAACGACGATAGTAACCCGCAAGACCTAGGAATTGCCGCACCTCAGATGGCGTCTTTAGTGCTTCCCAGTCTTTAATAGCTTCGATCTTAGCCGGATCGACATGAATTCCCAGTTCATTCACCACATGTCCTAGGAATTGAACTTCACGCAACCAAAAATCACACTTTGAGAACTTAGCATACAACTGCTCTTGTCTCAAAAGTTCCAAGACCAACCGCAGATGTTCCTCGTGATCCGCCTTGTTCTTGGAATAGATCAGAATGTCGTCAATAAACACGATGACGAACTTATCAAGGTAAGGCTTGCAAACGCGGTTCATCAAATCCATGAACACCGCAGGTGTGTTAGTGAGACCAAAAGGCATGACCAAGAACTCAAAATGGCCATAACGAGTGCGAAAAGCAGTCTTCTGAATGTCGGCTTCCCTGACGCGCAACTGGTGATAACCGGACCGCAAATTAATCTTCGAATAATAGCTGGAGCCCTGAAGCTGGTCAAAGAGATCCTCAATGCGAGGAAGAGGATAACGATTCTTGATGGTCACTTTGTTCAGCTCACGATAATCAATACACATACGAAGGCTTCCGTCCTTCTTCTTCACAAACAAAATAGGAGCTCCCCACGGGGAAGAACTCGGTCGAATGAAACCCTTTTCCAAGAGTTCCTGTAACTGGCTGGACAGCTCTTGCATCTCAGGGGGTGCAAGACGATACGGGGCTCGGGCAATAGGAGCTGCGCCCGGAGTGAGATCAATACCAAACTCAACCTGGCGATGGGGAGGAAGACCAGGTAACTCATCAGGAAACACATCAGAAAAGTCACGAACCACCGGGATATCCTCGATCTTCTTCTCATCGTCAGAAGAAACGTTAACAAGTGCCAGAATGGCCGAACAACCCTTCCGAATATACTTACGGGCTTTCATGCTAGAAATGATACTCAGCGGAGCACCGCTTTTCTCACCACGAACCGAAAGAATCTCTCCATCAGGGAGAGGGATCCGAATAACCTTGTCAAAACAAACGATCTCCGCGCGATACAACGATAACCAATCCATGCCAACCACAACATCAAAACTACCCAGAGGTACCGGCATAAGGTCAATGGGGAAAGACAGACCCGACAGTTCCAAACGACATTCCCTAAGGGTGTGTGTCGCTTCGATTTTCTTGCCATCAGCCAATTCTATTAAGTACTTAGCCTCTAAAAGTGTGGGTACTATATCTAGCAATCGACTAATATCCAAAGATACGAAACTCTTATCGGCACCAGAATCAAACAAAACAGAAACATAGCAATCATTAAGAAGGAACGTACCGGTAACTGTGTCTGGATCCTGCCTAGCCTCTGCAGATCCAATGACGAAAGCACGTGCAGTCCTGCCTCCGCCGCCATTGTTCCCGTTACCGTTCCCGCCCCTCCCATTATCACCCTGCTTCAGTTTGGGACAATCACGCTTGAAATGTCCCGTGTCACCACAGTTATAACACCCCTGCCTCCCCTGAGTCCCCTGAGCAGCAGGAGCAGGAGTAGTCGCAGGAGTCTGAGTTGGGGTGAGCGCCACCTTGCAATCCTTAGCATGGTGCCCCAACTGATGGCACCGATGACAACGAGCCCTATCACAACTCCCAGAGTGATGAAAACCACACTTGTTACACTTGGGATGCTTCCCAACATACCCACCCGTCTTCGACCCAGAAGAAGACCCAGATGTATCAAACTTCTTCGCCGGCTGAGCTGGCACCACACTCTTCCCCACACTCTCCCACTTCCTCTTGTTCCCCTCAGCAGCCTTCACAGTAGTACCCTTGGGTGACAAAACGCCTTCCGCCACCTTCAGGTTAGTCATCCGATGAGCTGATCGGACAACTTCAGCAATAGTGGGAAGATTCCCAGCAGCCACCAATCCAGCAATCATGGGCACTAGTCCAGACACATAGTGCTCGATCCTCCTGTACTCGGGTGTGTGTAAGTCAGGACACAACACCGCCAGCTCGTTCCTCCTCACAGTATACTCCTCAATCTCCGACCCCACCATCTTGTAACTCCAGACTTCATGCTCCAACTTTTGTATCTCCTCCCGCGGACAGTATTCACCTCTCAAAATCTGCACAAACTCCACCCAAGGCATAGCAATAGCCTCTCCCAACCCCACGTTCTGAGTGGTAGCATTCCACCACGACAATGCAGGCCCCTCAAATGTCGCAGTAGCATACTTCACTCGGTCCCCAGTAGGACAGTTGCACATGACGAACACAGATTCCACCTTCTCCAGCCATCGGAGCAGTCCCACCGCTCCCTCAGTTCCAGCGAAGTTATGGGGCTGGCAGTCCCTAAACTTCTTATAAGAGCACTGAGGTGGGGGTGGATTGGCACCAACACCTGAAACACGGTACACGAGTAAAACACAAACGAAAGGACACGAAACCCGAAAAATGAGACAAGGTCGACAGGAATCAACTCACCACCCATGGCATTAATCCCGGCCTGGAAATTAGCCATAGCCATGTTCACTTGCTGCTGGAGCAAGTTGTTCAGTTCGGCTTGGGTCATGTTGATGTTCCCACGACCACCGCCTCCGGCACGACCACCGCCGCCAGCACGGCCACCGCCTCCACCACGACATCCACCACCGCGAGCACCAGACATAATCTAATAAACCAAGAAATCGACAGATTCAGATTCACTTCCAGTGTCAACCACTAGAAATTTACAAGAGTTAACCTAGGGACAAATTCAGGACTATACATCCAAACTCGAAGTCCATCGGGATTTTCATGCATTCCAGTTTATTATTTCGTGTGCACCCGAAATGATAAACTGCTCTACATGGTCCTCCAGATGTACCCCTAATTTAGACCCTAGTCACCGAACATTGTCGCCTATGTGGCAATAGGTGCAAGTGTAAGAAGGCATGTGTGTGCTAGAACCAACAAAATAGCCCTTCCTTCTTCAATCCAGAAGAAGAAAACAAGAGTAGGTAAGAACCCAAATAAAAGCGGATGATGTAACGGAGAAACATGATGATGATGTAAGGACACCCCGACAACGTTAGTACGTATCCCACTAATAGACCCAAAGTATGTGACCGTCTAGTGTGTGCGACTCGGCTATAGACCAGACTCTACATGCAGTCCTAGTTCACTATAACCATTGGCTCTGATACCAATCTGTCACACCCTCAAATTACCACTTGCGGGGTTTTACCGCGAGGCGCATGACAAACCAGGATCCAAGTCAACGATCACAATAAACGACACTATATGAAGTACGTAAACCCAAAAACATAAGTTTCATAAGCGGAAGCATTTAAAGAATTTAATATCTACAAACAGTGTTCCCAAGTATCCAAGACACTTCTTACAAAACGTGCACTAAAACCTAGACGCCAATGCAGACCCGTGCGCCTAGTCCCGTTCATTGCTACCTTAGCGACCTGAGAAAAACATGCCAAAAAGATGTCAACATATAATGCTGGTGAGTTCACAGGTTTGTTCAAAAATGTTACCAAGTGTTACCATGTCCATACTATATCAATGTTACCAAGTACACTAGCTAGGCGTATGTTTCATTACTACTACGATTGGAAACCATTACTAGACACGTTTAGCAATGTTCAGCATGTTGAAGCAGCCCGTATATTCAGCATGATACCAATGTACCTGTTCGAGACAATATGCACCCGCCCGGCCCTCCAAGCCGACGAGTGGGGCAGGTCACGCCCAATAGATCTATCCACATTTCCCCCGTTGTGCAAACCCGCACATTCATGGTTTCCCCCGGGACTTTCCAAAATATCGTATAGCAATAATAAGTTAAAACCATAGTATGACATATGTTACCAAAACAGTTTAGCGCATGTTTTCTCCCCCAAAAGTTAAAGCAGTAAAAGTGGGGCCAGATCGTAAGTGTTCCGACTAATAACCATAAGGTTATCTAGTCCCCGATTGTCCAGATCGTAACCAAGTATGTTTTAAAGCGTGTTTAAATGTTTAACCGACACACTAGACCGACCCGACATCCCGTTGGTGACCCATTACCCTAACTAATCAAGTACACATAGATTACACACAAGGTTCAAGCATAAAACACTTAGTTTGTATCAAAAATCTCATTTCTGCATCAGAACAGTCGAACCAGTCAGTTTTGAGTCTCCTTCGCACCTTTTTGTCTCCTTCGCACCATTTATAGTACGTTCGACCGTTTGGTGCTTCCTTCGCCCGTTCATGCACATTCGTCCAATAAAAATCCCAGGTTCGACCCTGGATCCCTCCTTCGCACCATCGACTGGTCGAAGGAGGCCAGGTTCGCCCCTGTTGTATTATTTTCCTAAAAACGCTTTAAAACACATTCAAAACGACCCGAAACATCATCAAACACAGCAGTCAAGCATGAATAACTTATCCCTACAAAACCCCATCGATTTCCCCCGATAATACGTCCGTTTCAGCCCGTTCCCAAAATGGTAAAGATTATGGAAACATCACTTTCATGCATGAATTATTTACCCAATTTGGAAACATTTGAAATCGATTCATGTTTAGCTTAAAATACTCAGTTCGTCGATTATACGATCTTTCCTATTCATTCTATTGATCATAAATATTCATGCATCAAGTGTGTATCCAATAAAACCCCCAAATATCAATATATCCAATCCTAACCCTAGACAACCATAATCCAATCATTAACAACAATCCTATATCATGCTTCTATCATAGATATAGCAGCAAATCAGTGAACAACACATAACACCACATAACACACAACTAACACATGTTACTTATTATGAAAACCTATGTTAAATGATCATGTTTTGATTTAGAAAGATGTTTAAAAGGTCTTTAATCATAAAAACACCTTTAGAACAGATCTGGACAATTTGGGGTAGATGAAAACGAATTAAAATGCTTTTAAAAGATTTAGGATTATGTACACACCTTGGATTCTTGTTTAGATGTTGTAGATGGGTTAGATTATGAAAAAGAAGAGCAAAAACTCCTTCCTTAGTGTTTAAGATCGTTTGAGAGCGTTTTGGGACGGTTAGGGTTTGTGAAATGATGAAAAATGACAAAGGTTGGTATTTATACTAGTCTTCCTTCGCACCAACACATTGGTCAAATGTAGGCTCCTTCGCCCCTTTCACAGGGTCGAATGAGCCCTGTTTGGTCGAAGGAAATTTCTCAATTTCCACTTCCCAGGTTCGCCCACTTGCATGGGTCGAACCAGACATTTTTCCTCTCCTTCGACCACTCGAAGTGGTCGAACCAGAGCCCCTTTTTAACTAGTTTTCCAGTTTGTCGTGTTTAACGCATTCTAACATATCTTAACACATAAGCATGCATCCTTAGTCTATATTTAACACATTAAAGCACAGATAAGCATTTACACATCATTTAAACACACCTATGTATATAATCCACCACACGACCCATAATCTACACATATACTTAATTAGTTCATGTAATGTCACCAACAACGGAACCCGGTTCTATTGTATTACCAAAACGACTCCCAATGATCCTCCAGATCATTGTACCCTGGACAATCCTAACTTGACCCGACTCAACTAACCCAGTTAAGTTTGTTTATAAACGTTTCTCGCTAAGGTAGACTTAGATGTTACTAATATGTTTAAGCCGAACATGCCGGGTGTCACAAAACTAAGCTCTAAAATCTCAAAATTTTACAGCTTAAATCAATCACATTTCCTAATCATTTATGGATTTCACAATCACATTTCATCTTACCATCTTAGCCACATGTTTGATTATTTTGAACACCCTCCCCAAATCATATTATTTCATTTTTCAAGATGTTACATATTTCTAAACTGTAACCTCATAACCTGGGTAGACCCTAGCCCAACACTAAAGATTTCTTAATATTATCAAAATTTTCATCACCTATAAACCATGGAAAATACATATTTTTGTTATAAGATATCCTCAAACTTAATTTCTAAATCCAAATGTTTATTCATTAGCATAACAAAGGATTTTGATATAATGTCACCTTGATCTATAAAACCTAACGTCGTGTCTTTGACTAAACTAAAATATTCTGATCTAAAGCCACTTAGTTTGTACTATTTAGCAACTTTTGTTTTATATAAGAAACCAGTTTTAAAAAGAAAAATGATAAGATCTTTCCATCCTCATGAACAAATTTTAATCTCCATTGCCACCTAATTATTTTCAACTTGTTCGAACTTTTACAATTTTTGGTATTTATCACATCATGTTTTCTCATACGCTAGATTCTAACATTTGATCCGAACCCCACGATTTACACTACTACATAATCTTCTTACTATAAAATAAACCCTTTATTAACTATTTTCACGTTCATTAGCTTTCATAACCATGATGATGCTTTGAGTTCTTCATCATCCTCTCAAGAACTAAATTCATATTCTTCACCTTCTGGAACATGAACTTGATCCCTATGATAATCAGACTATTGAAAACTTGATTGTTCGTTGCATCAAACTTTATTCTTAGTTATACATGAGGATTTGATTATCTACTTGAACATTTGATTATTCGTGATACTTGAAAGCATGGAATATAAACTATTTGCTATAAACACACCCAGAGTCATTAATCTTGTCTAGGACAACTCTATTACAACTCGCATGTTATACTTGATGCATTTACAAACTTACTTACATGTATATATTACGAACTTGCAACTTATGTGTTAAATAAAAAAACCATTGTTACACTTAATCAAACAACTGGTAGCGGATGAAGAACTTGCTCAACAGTTAGTAGAGTACCTAACAACCTGCTCAACGATTTGGTAGAAGTCATCATGCCTGCTCAACAGTCGGTAGAGGCTCTAATAACCTGCTCAATGACTGGTAGAGGCTATCGCACTTGCTCAACAATCGGTAGAGGTTCTTACTCACTGACTGGTAGAAGTCTTTTTCCTACTCAACAGTTGGACTCATTTTTGGATACATTGTAAACGATTCAATCACAAGGTTATTTTGCATTACTTACATGTGTGTTTAGAGTCATAGAAGGACACAAAACCCTAATGTAAGGTAAATTGGTGATTTCGGTCCGGAACGTAATCATGAATTTACAGGTACGTTAAGGTAGTGTGAAATTCTAATAAGGTTTTAGTAGTTCATTTGGTTTTCATATAGCCAATCAATTCATGCATTTCTTATAAGATTTCTAAAACATAAGTTTAGTATTTTGCTAGATTCTTATGCTTCTTGCTACTTCAGACGAACCTAATCCATTCCTTAAAACTCACATCTCAAACCTCTTATCCAAATTATTCGAAACAAATTATTCTATTACCTATAAATTCATGTCCTGCCTTAACCCAAACCACAGCTGCCTTAATTTCTACCTAATCAACCTCAAACCTGTGTTTTTAATAACTTCGGGACGAAGTTTCCAAAAGTAGGGGAGACTGTAACATCGCGAATTTCCCCTAAAAATTTTTTTATAAAAAGAATGTATTGTTTTAAACAATATATGTTTTAAATACCTTAAACTAATAATTATTTGTATCTCGACACTTTTGTACGTTTTAAAATATTTCGAGTCACTTTCGGGCTTATATAATCATAAATCATCCTCCCTAAGCTATCAAAAGTATGTGCTAATAGAATTTTGGGGACAAAATTCCCATAACTAGGGGAGACTGTAGCATTTGCAATTTTTTTTTTATAATTTAGTTATAACTTTAGAGACTTGAAGTGACATTTTTTTTCCCAAAAACCATAAATTAACGTAACATTTGGCTTAGAGTTGTAATACCCAAAAATTTAAAACCTATTTATTAGATAAATAAAGTTTACCCTATACATTATTAAAACTTATGAAATCGTAACTAAACATATTTGTTAATTTGGAAATTATGAATTTAGAATTAGAGTTGAATATACAATTAAATTCGGTGGTACAAATCATGTTCTTTTCGATTAATTTGAATTCGTTTTACAAAGTTTTAATTGAGATAAATCCATTTGACCAATCAAGTTTTCTAAAAATGGTTTCCTAGTCTCTTTCTACAACTCCTTTGAGATTTAAGTCATTCCTAAATTTTCCTTTCCTAAATTTGCTAACCATATTCAATTGTTCCAAAAATTCCGTTTGACCGTTTATGGTTGACACAAGAAAAACCTCAATTAACATTGAATACCCCCTATAATTATTCCTACAAAACCGACGAGATGAAATTGGCAAAACCATAAATTTCATAACCGGCCAGTTTAATCAAATCAATGATTCAACAAGATCGCAAACAAAACCGTTGTCTTGTATCTTCCTGACCACCACAACTCATTGTTTAGTTCCGATCAACCGTTTCGATCCGTTTTCTTTTCTACTACGCTAGACATATGAGGTAATTTTTATGTTTCTTATATGATTTGTGTTTCATGGATACGCCAACTAAGACCATTGTGCAGAACAAAAAAAAAAACTCATCTTTGTTTATTTATTTATTTATTTTTTCGGTCACCGAATAATCAAAGAAGGTGACCGGCGTTTCACTGTTTCTTTCAAAATCGGCTCTTGCCTTTTATTCTTGTATCATTATGGACACCATGTTCATTAATTTATTTTATATTTCTAGTTCATTATTAAACTTTATATAAAACAATAATCATAAGAAGAAGAAAAATAAAACTTCATATTTTCATACTAATGTGTGTGCTTGTTTTCATACTTCATTTGAATCCAAACCTCATTTAATTTTTACAAATGATTGCTTTTATCGTATAAGATACAAGTGTTAATGAAATGGGTTTTTTTTTTATAAATTAAGTTAGGAGTTTTATGAAATCAAGATACTTATGTTTTAGATTTAGCATAAACAAAAGTTTGTTTTTTTTTTACTGTCATACAAATATGAGTAAAATATGGCTTATACTTGTAGCTTGACTTGTTAAATAATTTTATACAAATATGTAATAATCTTCAAAACCCCATCGTCGATAGTAGAGGAGTTTAGCGGCATAATGAAATCCAAATTTAATATATTTGAAACCAAAACACTTATTTATAAAATAATATTATTAGAATCTAAGTCATCATTTTTAATTTACTTAGGTGCAACCACAATTCATTGATACTTGTTGATTTCTTGCAAGTTCGTCATCAAGGTGAGTTTTACATAGCCCCTTTTTTATTTATCACCATTTTTGGGGTGAAACATGTTACAACATTCTATATGCAATTCAATCATCAAAGTGTCGACGTGTTTTTCTATGTTGCATTATGTCTTAAACATGACTAGGGTAAGCACAATATTCTAGCATAATCATTAACATTGATCAGCCGACGGTATACAATGATAGATCTATTGGACTGACAATCCCACCCGGATACGTGCCTCCTACAAAGGTAGCGTGGGTGATTGTTATCGCATAACATAATCGAGTGAACCATGAGCGTATGGGATGTACCACAATATAATAGTCACAAGGGTTGATTATGCACTCGATTTACTTCTAGTATGTTTTCACATATGGACTAGACTTGCCATGACACTTGAATTGCACAAACTTTATTCGATTATCAAAACCTATGTAATTCTCACCAATTTTTGTTGACCCAAAATATTTTCAAACTTAACATGTTTCAGGTTATAACATGCTCGAAGATTAGAGTTAATGCTTGAAGATGCGTAGCTTGTATTTTTCATTTTGATGTACAAATTCTTAGAACAATTGTATGTAATTTATTTAAATCATTTATTGAAACTTATTATTTACCATGAGCTACTGAACAATCATCAATACGTGACATCCCGATGTTTCCGCCATCGGTTGGGGTGTTACATGTTTATTGCCTTAAACTTAGGGTAATACTTGGAATCGTTTGTGCCACACTTAGACTATTTCAAAGGATTCAAGACTTGTGCTAAGGTGAGTTTACATAGCCCCTTTTTACCTTTTCACTATTTTGGGGTGAAACATGTTACAATTTCAATTGCAATTCAACATTAGTGTCTATGTGTTATTCTATGTTGTATTATGTCTTAAACATTAATATGGTAAGCACAATTAGACTAGCATAATCATTAACTCCGTACAAGCCAACAATACACAATGATAGATCTATTGGACTGACAACCCCACCCGGATACGTTACCTCCAGTATGGGTAGCGTGGGTGATTGTTATCGCAACAAAAACGAGTGAACCATATGCGTATGGGATGGACCACAATATTTTAGTCACAAGGTTTGATTATGCACACGATTTACCGGGTAGTATTGTTTTCACATATGGACTAGACTTGCCATGACACTCGAATTGTACAAGTTTTATTCAATATTCAAACCTATGTAATTCTCACCAACTTTTGTTGACCCAAAATATTTTCAAACTTAACATGTTTCAGGTTATAGCTTTACTTTAAGATTAGAGTTAATGCTCGAAGATGTATATTTTGTATTTCTCATTTGATGTACAAATTCTTTAGAACAATTGTATGTAATTTATTTAAATCAAGTATTGAAATTTATTATTTACCATGAGCTACTGAACAATCGTCAATACGTGACATCCCAATGTTTCCGCCATCGGTTGGGGTGTTACATATGGCAAGATTTTTTTTTCACCATAATCCATAGGAGATTACCATCCTAAAACACCACTCTCCTCCTCTCCTTGTCCCCTGTGACCCCCCCTATCCCCATGCAAATTTTTTTTTAGTCGTAAGACTAATCAAATCACTAATCCTAAGTCACATTATGGAAAGAAGGTCCACTTTAGACTAATCACCAATAGGGTAATATTCCATAAACATTTGGATTCTTGAAAGTTGACTTACCTTAAATAAACTCCTCCTCCTCCTTCCCCCATGCTCTGTATAAATCGGCCCAGCCCCCACCATTTTCACCGAAATTCTAACATTCAAAATCCTCTCCTCTCTCTCTCTACCTTCGGGGCGCGCCATCACCACCCAAAACCAACCTCTTTTGAACCAAGAACCACCATTCTCAAGGAAGCTATGAGTTTGAGCATCACTTGGAAGCGTGGAACCTCTTTTCTTTTCTTATACACTAACTTGAGGTATACAACTAAAACCATTCTTTTCTTTGTACACTAATATCACAAATGCTCACCAAGTTGATAAACACAAACTAATGTTTTACAATAGAAATAACTTGGATAAACCTTCATGTTTATAGTTATATGTATATGTGTGTGTAAAATATATATATATATATGCATGTGTGTAACATATATGTATGCGTGAAGTGTATGCGTATGTTATATATATATATTTAATGTGTATAGGTGTAAATTGAATGTTTATATATATGAGTGTATAGATTTCACAAACATAAATGTTGATGTGTATGTGTCGAAGCATATACATATATGGGTGTGTATGGGTGACGATTCTATAAACATGAATATCAATGCTTGTGTATGTCGAGTACATGAATATACATGGATATATGTGTGTGCATGTGTATATAGGTGTATGTGTGTATGTGTGTCATAATACATAGGTACGTGCGTGTGTGTGTGTGTTATATGCATATGTAGAGATGTGATTATGTTACATATATGTATATGTGTGAGTCATGTGTTATGTAAATACATATGCAATGTAGATAGTTAAGTACATAAACCATGAGTATAATAACTATTTTAAAAGTTAACATGTGTTTTATATCTCAAAAATATGGTAGAAAGTTATGGGTTTTTGGAAGAGTATTTTATACAATAAAACATCTATTTTAGATAATATTTTGAGAATACGAAAGTCCACAATGATACCAAGCTAACTTACTTCGAAATTTTAAAATTTTTATAATATTAACCATAAATTAAAAGTTATAATTATAGATATTAAAATTTGAAATTAAATACTTAAATAGAACATTTAGTATTAAAATTTTTTTAAAAGGTTAACCGAAATTTAAAATGTAAAAAAAAAATAGTCGAACTAAACCAATTAAATCAATTTTAAATTCGAATTTTAAAAAAAATGGTCAAACTAAATCAATTAGAATTAATGCTATAATCCTGGTAACCAATTAAACGATTCCTACAAAGATGTAATCCATTATTGAGCATAAAAATTAACATCAAACATAAAATTCAAATGAACATTCAAAGAACAATATCATGATCCGTATGAACATGATGAACACCAACATAATAATAGGGGTTTTTATTAACATAAACTCATCCACATAAGAAGAAACAATCGTATTCAACAAAATCGAAAACAATAACATTGAAAACCTAAATCCTTAACACTAAATCCTTAACAGAAGATGAGACTAAACAAACGCCTTTGGTATCACTAAACGGAGCAGCGATACAAAGGATTTTGGTATAAGGCAATAAAAGTTCGGAGATTTGATAGGAAGCGTGTAAGATGAGGAAACATATAAATAATAAAATCTGTAAGATGGGGATACATACAAATAATTTATTGAAGATTTATGGTTAAAAAAAGATAGAAAAAGTAAATTACTTACCATTAAATTCATACGAATAAATATATTTATATATACATCTATTACATTTGATCTATGATTTTTCCCATTGCAATGTTCAAAAAACTGAGCGTCGTTAAGACAATGCACATTGCATATTGCACAATACGTAATTTGATGAAGAATAACGTCGTTTGCTACCATTTGGGCGGTTCTAAGATCCATTACAACCTAACAAAATAATAAAAATTATAAACATAAACACATAATGTTAATAATAGAGCAAAATAAATAGATGAATAATTTTTAAAAAAAGGTATAGGATCAAGAAACCTGTTTTGCTAGTAAAAAAAATTGATTAGAAGGATGTAATAATGAATGTGTAATACCATAATTATATAAATATTGGGTTATGCTACTTTTGTAATATTTGTAATAATAATATAATTTTCTTTTTGTTTTCGAAAAGTTAGAAAATTAGAGAAAAAAAATGAAACTTACCTTGAGGAAACATCAAGGGTTGAAGAATCAAACCCTTTGGTTAGCGACGACTCTTACTAGAGTTTTTTTTTGTGTATTAACTTTGTCTTCCTTTACTATTAAAATATTATTTCATTATTGTTTGGTTTGTTTTTGTTCATCATGTTTAGCCAAACTAGTAATTCAGATGCGGCAATTCTTATGATGATTGTGATTTTAGTAGATTTTGTGATAGTTTATCTTATGATGTGTATGAGTACATGTTGAATATTGATTTCATGAGTGGGTCATATGGTTAATTCGATCTTTCGATGAGGTATTCTTGTTAGATTAGACCTCTTCTATCACTATGTTATATTGACGTCCATTAATAAAGGGCTTAAAACCTTAACCGGTAATAAACAACATGGTAGCATAATCGGTAAAACATGTGAACTACATATAGGAAGGATTTATGTAAAAGGACTTGGAATGTTATGACCAAAGATCCTACTGAATTTGATGCATAAAGTATGTTTGAGATAGGAAAATGTTTCTAAAAGGTTTACATAGACAATTTAATAACTGGAGATCACATTTGGGATCTCCTATGATATACACTGTCTAGAAAGATCTGATGACTCTCAATGTTTCTAAAAGAAGAGGTTATGAGAAATGGCAAATGATTGAGTTTATATAAGTTCTTAACTAACCAATAAGAACCTAACAAATCAATTTAATAATTGGTATCAGAGATTGGTCAATTAAATTCGATCTAACAAATCAATTTAATAATCAGCTCACAATTATTGATATCGTTTTTCTGTTGGATTGAAAACAGAGTAATAGTTTAATTTCGTTTCAACCGTTTTTAAACAGACTTTGTTTTTTTGAAAAATCAGAGAATGGCTTCAATCAATCACGATCCACATAACACTGGCACGAACAACAAGCCACCGATACTTGTCAGATCTGAATACAATATCTGGCAACGTCGGATGAGCCATGTTCTAGCTCAACAGAACACTGGGTGTTGGAAGTCGGTTATCTTCGGACCACATGTTCCGACTGTGCCGAGTACGGAAGATCCCAAGGTGTTTGAGCCAAAGAAACTTGAAAACTACTCCGACCAGGATTTTCAGAAAATTGAGTTAGATGCTAAGGCCTTCAGTATTGTGGCCATGGCTCTACCCAATGATATATATGCTGGGTTGTTACACTGTAACAGTGCAAAGGAGTTGTGGGATGCACTGAAAGAACAGTTTGGTGGGACTGAGGAGGTTATTGAAAACAATCGTAATATACTTAACCAACAATATGAAACATTCAGTCATGTCAAAGGAGAGTCATTAACTCAACAGTTTGAGAGGTTTAATTGTTTAATTAGTGAACTAAAATTGGTTGGTCTTACTTACCCTCATTCAACCTTGAACCACAGGTTTTTAAGATCACTACCAGACAAATGGGACACTATTGCTATTGTGATGAGAAACTCAATTGGATTTAAAGACCTATCACTGACCTAGCTTCATGGTAAGCTCTTGACCTATGAGAGAGAGCTTAACCAGAAAAAGAAGCTCCAGGACTCTGGAAAAGTGTCTGATGACTATGTATTTGGGAATACAGCACTTTTGGGTCATGATGAGGTGTCTGGAAACACTAAGGATCAGAGTTATGATCATTTCATTGACATAACTTCAGGTTTTAACTCAGGTTTTAACTCTGATTCTTATTCACCAAACTATGCTTTCACAGCAAGTGGTGGTGATATCCAGGCATCTGACAATATATCCTTTGAGTATGATGACCTGAAATACTTTGACCCTGATGATTTGGAAGAAATGGACATTATGCACCAATTGGCCCTTCTCAGTGTAAGAACTAACAATTTTTACAAGAAAACTGGGAGAAGGTTTCCAGGGTTAACTGGCAGATCTAAGGTTGGGTTGGATAAATCAAAGATAAAGTGTTACAAATGTCATAGACTTGGTCATTTTGCTAGGGAATGTAGGGGTCAACATGGTACACCTATGATCACCTATCCAAATCAAAGACCACAGACCAACACTTATCAGAATTCCTATAATGCCCCTGGACCAAATGTGCAAAACACTGCTCATTTTGCACAGTCCTCAAACACGGTTCCTGTCCAGTATGTCCAAACCACTGTTCCTCAGATCCACTATGTGCAGACACCTGTTGCTCAAGCACCTATGCAAACGACTGTTGCTTCATCCTCTGCTCCTGCAGAGACCAATCAACAGAGCTTCTTTACACAAGGCTTTGTTGATTGGAGCAGTCTACCTGATGAGTTAACAGATGAAAATTTTGCATTAGTTACCAAAGCTGAAAATGAACCAGAAAACTTTTGTTTCATGGCTATGGCTGATGAGGTTGAATCTGAGGAGGTGGTGACTGAATCTGATGTTGTGACTGATGATGTTGTTAGTGAAGTTGTTACAGGTGAAAAACCTGAAAAAGAGGTTGTGAATCTCTTAGATCCCTGGGGTGCATCTGATGACTGTGAGTGCTAGTGTGATTGTGCATTGATGGCTGCTGCTAAGGTATCTCCTCAAATTCTTAAAGAGTTGTGTTCTGACATATGTGTAATAGCATTTGCTAACATCAAAGAGGTGAATGAAAACCTTAGAAAGAAAATTTTAGAAGATGAAGTTAAATTTGAAAAACTTTCAAAAGATTTAAAAACAAGTTTAACTGTAAAAAAAGAGTCTGAAATAAGCAGATTAAAACATGAAGCAACCATAACCAAAGACCAGCTCCAAACTATGATAGCAAAATATCAAAGTTGTAAAAGTGAGCTTGAGTCCACCCATGTTGAATGTGAGAAATGGGTGGAATCATGTAGGGGTTTTGAGATGCTACTCAACAAACAAACCAAAAGCCATGTGAAGTTTGGTTTTGGTTTTGAAACCACTGCTCCAGCTTTTGAAAACACTGACAAAAAGAGTCAAAAGTCTGTTGAGGTAGTACCAACAAACCTGCAGGGTCAAGAGATTAAAATCACTGAACCAAATGGTAAGAAAATTGTTCTTGAAAAACCAGAAGGTTCCTCATCTTTTACTGAACTTGAAAAGTATGAATTTAAACCTACCTGGTCTGATGAGTGTGATACTCTTGAGAATTTTAAACCTGTTGATTTCAAAACACCTGAGGGAAAGACAGCTCCTCAGGCAAAAGTCATTCCCCTGGCAAAAGTTATTCCCCTGAAAAATCTTCCAGCAGATGCTCAAACATCTGCTGAAAAGAAGGCTGAAAAGGGGAAGAAGAAAGAAAAGACTGTCAACTTGTTCTGTGATTTCTGTGAAAAGAAGAATCATGTCACTAAAAACTGTTTTCTTCTAAAAGCATATGACATTAACAAAGGAACAAGTGAATGTGATTCCAAAGCCACATGCTCAATATGTGGGAAAAAGAATCACAAGACCACAGAGTGCTTGTATCTCAAAAATTTTGATGTAAAAATACAAGAATACAAAGCTAAAACTCTTGCAAACCCTGTGGTTAGTACTTCAAAAGGAAAGCCCAAACAGACTTTCACCCCTGTCCAAACACCTGTTACTAAAAGGCTTGAAACATCTGCTTCTAGAGATGTTCAAGTAACAGATGCTCCACCCACAAGCAAATACCCAAGAGGTTATGGTCAACCACCATGTCACAGTCTGCCACATGTTTATGAGGAGCCAAAAAGACCCTCTAAACCAAGAGTGAACAGAAATCCTTATGGGTATTATCATCTGTCAGGAAGTGATCAAACAACTGCTGCCCCAAGTGTTGACATTCAAGCACTGGCAAATGGTCAGCAGCAGTTGTTGAACTTAATTCAAAAATTTGTCCAAACCACTGATCACCTTCCAAAGCTTGAGTCTGAAAGGTCTGAGGACCCATCCAAAGCCAAACTGGCTTTGGACACTCACCAAAACTAATCAATTACTGATGTGCAGGGAGCTTCTGCTTGTTTAGATAGTCTTTGGTATGTAGATAGTGGAGGCTCCAGGCACATGACAGGATGTAGAGCCCTTCTTCTAGACTTCTTGGCTCATGGAGGGGGTGATATATCCTTTGGTAATGATTCAAAAGGTAATGTGTTGGGTTCAGGGACTGTACAAGCTGGTAAACTCAAGTTTGAAAATGTCAATCTTATTGATAATCTCAAGTTTAATCTTCTGAGTGTTTCACAAATGAGTGACAAAGGTTATGGCTCATTTTTCACAAAGAAAACTTGTAAGATTATTGGGCCAGAAGTGGTGAAAAAGATTGATACCATCATTGCTGAGAGCAAAGCACCACTTGTTGCTCATAGAAGTGGCAATGTGTATGTTGTTGATATGTTAAAGGACAATCCTATGGCAAATGTCTGTCTGTTTTCTGCTGCCTCCACTAAGGAGACAGAATTGTGGCATAGGAGATTGGGTCACACCAACCTTAATACTATCAACACACTCTCCAAACAAAGCCTTGTCAGAGGTTTACCATCAAAAGAATTTAAATGTGATGAGCATTGTGTTTCCTGTTTACAAGGGAAACAACATAAAAGCTCTTACAAATCCATTGATGAGTCCAAAACCAGTCAGTGTCTACAATTGTTGCACATGGAATTGTTTGGCCCTGTTAAAATCATGAGTCTAAGAAGAAAGAGATTTTGTCTTGTCATAGTTGATGATTTTTCTAGGTTTACATGGACTTACTTTTTACATTCTAAGGATGAGACTGCAGGTATATTGAAGGACTTTGTCACCAAAGTTGAAAAACAATATGACTTGCCAGTAAAAGTCTTCAGGAGTGACAATGGAACAGAGTTTAAGAATAAGGAGTTGGATGACTTCTGTGTGTCAAAAGGGATTGTGAGGCAGTACAGCATCCCAAGACCACCAGAACAAAATGGGGTGGTTGAAAGGAAAAATAGAACTCTTATAGAAGCTGCAAGAACCATGCTAGCATATTCTGGTTTGCCACTGTCCTTTTGGGCAGAAGCTGTAAACACTGCTTGCTATGTTCAAAACAGAGTTTTGATCAACCCCATACATCAAAAAACTGCTTATGAAATTTTGTTCAAAATCAAACCATTAATTTCATTCTTCAAAATCTTTGCCTGCCCATGTTTCATTTTAAATCTCAAAGATTCCATTTCAAAATTTGCAGCCAAAGTAGACTTGTTGGGTCTGCTGACCTGGAGAAGAACAGATGATTGGAAAGCCAAAATATGCTAACAGTTGATCCTTTCAATAAACAGTCTTTACACTTACTTCTCCCAAAAGACTGCTGACTCTAACAACTGTTCTATCCAAACAACTGCTATGACAACTGCTGATACAAAGGACTGCTGAATAAACAACTGATGAAGAACAACTGCTGACCAAAGGTCTGATGAAGAACAACTGCTGATTCAAGTACTGAAGACTAAAGCACTGCTGGAACCAACAGCACTTAGGCTCCAGCAGGGGATACAAGACCATCAGAGTTTTCCTACAACAGCTGTTTACTATCAATGCTTTCAATGTAACAGTAGTTTGTAATAGGCAGATGGTTTATGTTTGTTATTCTGTTAGAGGTCACTGTCTTAGGTGACGTCAGCTTAGGTCATCAGTGGTTTGAGTCTGTCTATAAATAGAACAGTGCTTGTACTGTTCTATTGCATCACACACACAAACATTCTCTCAGACAAACAATCACTGTGTGATCAGGCTGAGGGGGAGTATTTGTACGATTGTAATCTTTTAGATAAATGAAAGCATTCGATCTGAAAACATTTACTCCCTTGTTTTGATTAACAGTTTATTATTCCGCTGCACTTTCATTCTATATTCCTTTCACTTTTATCATATTTAGTTAAACATAATCAAAACAATCAAACTCAGATCCTAACAATTGGTATCAGAGCTTGGTCAATTAAATTCGATCTAACAAATCAATTTAATAATCAGCTCACAATTATTGATATCGTTTGTCTGTTGGATTGAAAACAGAGTAATTGTTTAATTTCCTTTTAACTGTTTTTAAACAGACTTTGTTTTTTGAAAAATCAGAGAATGGCTTCAATCAATCACGATCCACATAACACTGGCACGAACAACAAGCCACCGATGCTTGTCAGATCTGAATACAATATCTGGCAACGTCGAATGAGCCATGTTCTAGCTCAACAGAACACTGGGTGTTGGAAGTCGGTTATCTTCGGACCACATGTTCCGACTGTGCCGAGTACTGAAGATCCCAAGGTGTTTGAGCCAAAGAAACTTGAAAACTACTCCGACCAGGATTTTCAGAAAATTGAGTTAGATGCTAAGGCCTTCAGTATTGTGGCCATGGCTCTACCCAATGATATATATGCTGGGTTGTTACACTGTAACAGTGCAAAGGAGTTGTGGGATGCACTGAAAGAACAGTTTGGTGGGACTGAGGAGGTTATTGAAAACAATCGTGAAATACTTAACCAACAATATCAAACATTCAGTCATGTCAAAGGAGAGTCATTAACTCAACAGTTTGAGAGGTTTAATTGTTTAATTAGTGAACTAAAATTGGTTCGTCTTAATTACCCTCATTCAACCTTGAACCATAGGTTTTTAAGATCACTACCAGACAAATGGGACACTATTGCTATTGTGTTGAGAAACTCAATTGGATTTAAAGACCTATCACTGACCCATCTTCATGGTAAGCTCTTGACCTATGAGAGGGAGCATAACCAGAAAAAGAAGCTCCAGGACTCTGGAAAAGTGTCTGATGACTATGTATTTGGGAATACAGCTCTTTTGGGTCATGATGAGGTGCCTGGAAACACTAAGCATCAGATTTATGATCATTTCATTGACATAACTTCAGGTTTTAACTCAGGTTTTAACTCTGATTCTTATTCACCAAACTATGCTTTCACAGCAAGTTGTGGTGATATCCAGGCATCTGACAATATATCCTTTGAGTATGATGACCTGAAATACTTTGACCCTGATGATTTGGAAGTAATGGACATTATGCACCAATTGGCCCTTCTCAGTGTAAGAACTAATAATTTTTACAAGAAAACTGGGAGAAGGTTTCCAGGGTTAACTGGCAGATCTAAGGTTGGGTTGGATAAATCAAAGATAAAGTGTTACAAATGTCATAGACTTGGTCATTTTGCTAGGGAATGTAGGGGTCAACATGGTACACCTATGATCACCTATCCAAATCAAAGACCACAGACCAACACTTATCAGAATTCCTATAATGCCCCTGGACCAAATGTGCAAAACACTGCTCATTTTGCACAGTCCTCAAACACGGTTCCTGTCCAGTATGTCCAAACCACTGTTCCTCAGATCCACTATGTGCAGACACCTGTTGCTCAAGCACCTGTGCAAACGACTGTTGCTTCATCCTCTGCTCCTGCAGAGACCAATCAACAGAGCTTCTTTTCACAAGGCTTTGTTGATTGGAGCAGTCTACCTGATGAGTTAACAGATGAAAATTTTGCATTAGTTGCCAAAGCTGAAAATGAACCAGAAAACTTTTGTTTCATGGCTATGGCTGATGAGGTTGAATCTGAGGAGGTGGTGACTGAATCTGATGTTGTGACTGATGATGTTGTTAGTGAAGTTGTTACAGGTGAAAAACCTGAAGAAGAGGTTGTGAATCTCTCAGATCCCTGGGGTGCATTTGATGACTGTGAGTGCAAGTGTGATTGTGCATTGATGGCTGCTGCTAAGGTATCTTCTCAAATTCTTAAAGAGTTGTGTTCTGAGAAATGTGTAATAGCATTTGCTAACATCAAAGAGGTGAATGAAAACCTTAGAAAGAAAATTTTAGATGATGAAGTTAAATTTGAAAAACTTTCAAAAGATTTAAAAACAAGTTTAACTGTAAAAGAGTCTGAAATAAGCAGATTAAAACATGAAGCAACCATAACCAAAGACCAGCTCCAAACTATGATAGCAAAATATCAAAGTTGTAAAAGTGAGCTTGAGTCCACCCAAGTTGAATGTGAGAAATGGGTAGAATCATGTAGAGGTTTTGAGATGCTACACAACAAACAAACCAAAAGTCATGTGAAGTTTGGTCTTGGTTTTGAAACCACTGCTCCAGCTTTTGAAAACACTGACAAAAAGAGTCAAAAGTCTGTTGAGGTAGTACCAACAAACCTGCAGGGTCAAGAGATTAAAATCACTGAACCAAATGGTAAGAAAATTGTTCTTGAAAAACCAGAAGGTTCCTCATCTTTTACTGAACTTGAAAAGTATGAATTTAAACCTACCTGGTCTGATGAGTGTGATACTCTTGAGAATTTTAAACCTGTTGATTTCAAAACACCTGAGGGAAAGACAGCTCCTCAGGCAAAAGTCATTCCCCTGTCAAAAGTTATTCCCCTGAAAAATCTTCCAGCAGATGCTCAAACATCTGCTGAAAAGAAGGCTGAAAAGGGGAAGAAGAAAGAAAAGACTGTCAACATGTTCTGTGATTTCTGTGAAAAGAAGAATCATGTCACTAAAAACTGTTTTCTTCTAAAAGCATATGACATTAACAAAGGAACAAGTGAATGTGATTCCAAAGCCACATGCTCAATATGTGGGAAAAAGAATCACAAGACCACAGAGTGCTTGTATCTCAAACATTTTGATGTAAAAATACAAGAATACAAAGCTAAAACTCTTGCAAACCCTGTGGTTAGTACTTCAAAAGGAAAGCCCAAACAGACTTTCACCCCTGTCCAAACACCTGTTACTAAAAGGCTTGAAAGATCTGCTTCTAGAGATGTTCAAGTAACAGATGCTCCACCCACAAGCAAATACCCAAGAGGTTATGGTCAATCACCATGTCACAGTCTGCCACATGTTTATGAGGAGCCAAAAAGACCCTCTAAACCAAGAGTGAACAGAAATCCTTCTGGGTATTATCATCTGTCAGGAAGTGATCAAACAACTGCTGCCCCAAGTGTTAACATTCAAGCACTGGCAAATGGTCAGTAGCAGTTGTTGAACTTAATTCAGAAATTAGTCCAAACCACTGATCACCTTCCAAAGCTTGAGTCTGAAAGGTCTGAGGACCCATCCAAAGCCAAACTGACTTTGGACACTCACCAAAACTAATCAATTACTGATGTGCAGGGAGCTTCTGCTTGTTTAGATAGTCTTTGGTATGTAGATAGTGGAGGCTCCAGGCACATGACAGGATGTAGAGCCCTTCTTCTAGACTTCTTGGCTCATGGAGGGGGTGATATATCCTTTGGTAATGATTCAAAAGGTAAGGTGTTGGGTTCAGGGACTGTACAAGCTGGTAAACTCAAGTTTGAAAATGTCAATCTTATTGATAATCTCAAGTTTAATCTTCTGAGTGTTTCACAAATGAGTGACAAAGGTTATGGCTCATTTTTCACAAAGAAAACTTGTAAGATTATTGGGCCAGAAGTGGTGAAAAAGATTGATACCATCATTGCTGAGAGCAAAGCACAACTTGTTGCTCATAGAAGTGGCAATGTGTATGTTGTTGATATGTTAAAGGACAATCCTATGGCAAATGTCTGTCTGTTTTCTGCTGCCTCCACTAAGAAGACAGAATTGTGGCATAGGAGATTGGGTCACACCAACCTTAATACTATCAACACACTCTCCAAACAAAGCCTTGTCAGAGGTTTACCATCAAAAGAATTTAAATGTGATGAGCATTGTGTTTCCTGTTTAAAAGGGAAACAACATAAAAGCTCTTACAAATCCATTGATGAGTCCAAAACCAGTCAGTGTCTACAATTGTTGCACATGGAATTGTTTGGCCCTGTTAAAATCATGAGTCTAAGAAGAAAGAGATTTTGTCTTGTCATAGTTGATGATTTTTCTAGGTTTACATGGACTTACTTTTTACATTCTAAGGATGAGACTGCAGGTATATTGAAGGACTTTGTCACCAAAGTTGAAAAACAATATGACTTGCCAGTAAAAGTCTTCAGGGGTGACAATGGAACAGAGTTTAAGAATAAGGAGTTGGATGACTTCTGTGTGTCAAAAGGGATTGTGAGGCAGTACAGCATCCCAAGACCACCAGAACAAAATGGGGTGGTTGAAAGGAAAAATAGAACTCTTATAGAAGCTGCAAGAACCCTGCTAGCATATTCTGGTTTGCCACTGTCCTTTTGGGCAGAAGCTGTAAACACTGCTTGCTATGTTCAAAACAGAGTTTTGATCAACCCCATACATCAAAAAACTGCTTATGAAATTTTGTTCAAAATCAAACCATTAATTTCATTCTTCAAAATCTTTGGCTGCCCATGTTTCATTTTAAATCTCAAAGATTCCATTTCAAAATTTGCAGCCAAAGTAGACTTGTTGGGTCTGCTGACCTGGAGAAGAACAGATGATTGGAAAGCCAAAATATGCTAACAGTTGATCCTTTCAATAAACAGTCTTTACACTTACTTCTCCCAAAAGACTGCTGACTCTAACAACTGTTCTATCCAAACAACTGCTATGACAACTGCTGATACAAAGGACTGCTGAATAAACAACTGATGAAGAACAACTGCTGACCAAAGGTCTGATGAAGAACAACTGCTGATTCAAGTACTGAAGACTAAAGCACTGCTGGAACCAACAGCACTTAGGCTCCAGCAGGGGATACAAGACCATCAGAGTTTTCCTACAACAGCTGTTTACTATCAGTGCTTTCAATGTAACAGTAGTTTGTAATAGGCAGATGTTTTATGTTTGTTATTCTGTTAGAGGTCACTGTCTTAGGTGACGTCAGCTTAGGTCATCAGTGGTTTGAGTCTGTCTATAAATAGAACAGTGCTTGTACTGTTCTATTGCATCACACACACAAACATTCTCTCAGACAAACAATCACTGTGTGATCAGGCTGAGGGGGAGTATTTGTACGATTGTAATCTTTTAGATAAATGAAAGCATTCGATCTGAAAACATTTACTCCCTTGTTTTCATTAACAGTTTATTATTCCGCTGCACTTTCATTCTATATTCGTTTCACTTTTATCATATTTAGTTAAACATAATCAAAACAATCAAACTCAGATCCTAACAATTGGTATCAGAGCTTGGTCAATTAAATTCGATCTAACAAATCAATTTAATAATCAGCTCACAATTATTGATATCGTTTGTCTGTTGGATTGAACACAGAGTAATAGTTTAATTTCGTTTCAACCGTTTTTAAACAGACTTTGTTTTTTGAAAAATCAGAGAATGGCTTCAATCAATCACCATCCACATAACACTGGCACGAACAACAAGCCACCGATGCTTGTCAGATCTGAATACAATATCTGGCAACGTCGGATGAGCCATGTTCTAGCTCAACAAAACACTGGGTGTTGGAAGTCGGTTATCTTCGGACCACATGTTCCGACTGTGCCGAGTACTGAAGATCCCAAGGTGTTTGAGCCAAATAAACTTGAAAACTACTCCGACCAGGATTTTCAGAAAATTGAGTTAGATGCTAAGGCCTTCAGTATTGTGGCCATGGCTCTACCCAATGATATATATGCTGGGTTGTTACACTGTAACAGTGCAAAGGAGTTGTGGGATGCACTGAAAGAAAAGTTTGGTGGGACTGAGGAGGTTATTGAAAACAATCGTGAAATACTTAACCAACAATATGAAACATTCAGTCATGTCAAAGGAGAGTCATTAACTCAACAGTTTGAGAGGTTTAATTGTTTAATTAGTGAACTAAAATTGGTTGGTCTTACTTACCCTCATTCAACCTTGAACCATAGGTTTTTAAGATCACTACCAGACAAATGGGACACTATTGCTATTGTGATGAGAAACTCAATTGGATTTAAAGACCTATCACTGACCCAGCTTCATGGTAAGCTCTTGACCTATGAGAGAGAGCTTAACTAGAAAAAGAAGCTCCAGGACTCTGGAAAAGTGTCTGATGACTATGTATTTCGGAATACAACACTTTTGGGTCATGATGAGGTGCCTGGAAACACTAAGGATCAGAGTTATGATCATTTCATTGACATAACTTCAGATTTTAACTCAGGTTTTAACTCTGATTCTTATTCACCAAACTATGCTTTCACAGCAAGTGGTGGTGATATCCAGGCATCTGACAATATATCCTTTGAGTATGATGACCTGAAATACTTTGACCCTGATGATTTGGAAGAAATGGACATTATGCACCAATTGGCCCTTCTCAGTGTAAGAACTAAACATTTTTACAAGAAAACTGGGAGAAGGTTACCAGGGTTAACTGGCAGATCTAAGGTTGGGTTGGATAAATCAAAGATAAAGTGTTACAAATGTCATAGACTTGGTCATTTTGCTAGGGAATGTAGGGGTCAACATGGTACACCTATGATCACCTATCCAAATCAAAGACCACAGACCAACACTTATCAGAATTCCTATAATGCCCCTGGACCAAATGTGCAAAACACTGCTCATTTTGCACAGTCCTCAAACACGGTTCCTGTCCAATATGTCCAAACCACTGTTCCTCGGATCCACTATGTGCAGACACCTGTTGCTCAAGCACCTGTGCAAACGACTGTTGTTTCATCCTCTGCTCCTGCAGAGACCAATCAACAGAGCTTCTTTACACAAGGCTTTGTTGATTGGAGCAGTCTACCTGATGAGTTAACAGATGAAAATTTTGCATTAGTTGCCAAAGCTGAAAATGAACCAGAAAACTTTTGTTTCATTGCTATGGCTGATGAGGTTGAATCTGAGGAGGTGGTGACTGAATCTGATGTTGTGACTGATGATGTTGTTAGTGAAGTTGTTACAGGTGAAAAACCTGAAGAAGAGGTTGTGAATCTCTCAGATCCTTGGGGTGCATCTGATGACTGTGAGTGCAAGTGTGATTGTGCATTGATGGCTGCTGCTAAGGTATCTCCTCAAATTCTTAAAGAGTTGTGTTCTGACAAATGTGTAATAGCATTTGCTAACATCAAAGAGGTGAATGAAAACCTTAGAAAGAAAGTTTTAGAAGATGAAGTTAAATTTGAAAAACTTTCAAAAGATTTAAAAACAAGTTTAACTGTAAAAGAGTCTGAAATAAGCAGATTAAAACATGAAGCAACCATAACCAAAGACCAGCTCCAAACTATGATAGCAAAATATCAAAGTTGTAAAAGTGAGCTTGAGTCCACCCAAGTTGAATGTGAGAAATGAGTGGAATCATGTAGAGGTTTTGAGATGCTACTCAACAAACAAACCAAAAGTCATATGAAGTTTGGTTTTGGTTTTGAAACCACTGCTCCAGCTTTTGAAAACACTAACAAAAAGAGTCAAAAGTCTGTTGAGGTAGTACCAACAAACCTGCAGGGTCAAGAGATTAAAATCACTGAACCAAATGGTAAGAAAATTGTTCTTGAAAAACCAGAAGGTTCCTCATCTTTTACTGAACTTGAAAAGTATGAATTTAAACCTACCAGGTCTGATGAGTGTGATACTCTTGAGAATTTTAAACCTGTTGATTTCAAAACACCTGAGGGAAAGACAGCTCCTCAGGCAAAAGTCATTCCCCTGGCAAAAGTTATTCCCCTGAAAAATCTTCCAGCAGATGCTCAAACATCTGCTGAAAAGAAGGCTGAAAAGGGGAAGAAGAAAGAAAAGACTTTCAACTTGTTCTGTGATTTCTGTGAAAAGAAGAGTCATGTCACTAAAAACTGTTTTCTTCTAAAAGCATATGACATTAACAAAGGAACAAGTGAATGTGATTCCAAAGCCACATGCTCAATATGTGGGAAAAAGAATCACAAGACCAAAGAGTGCTTGTATCTCAAAAATTTTGATGTAAAAATACAAGAATACAAAGCTAAAACTCTTACAAACCCTGTGGTTAGTACTTCAAAAGGAAAGCCCAAACAGACTTTCACCCCTGTCCAAACACCTGTTACTAAAAGGCTTGAAACATCTGCTTCTAGAGATGTTCAAGTAACAGATGCCCCACCCACAAGCAAATACCCAAGAGGTTATGGTCAACCACCATGTCGCAGTCTGCCACATGTTTATGAGGAGCCAAAAAGACCCTCTAAACCAAGAGTGAACAGAAATCCTTATGGGTATTATCATCTGTCAGGAAGTGATCAAACAACTGCTGCCCCAAGTGTTGACATTCAAGCACTGGCAAATGGTCAGCAGCAGTTGTTGAACTTAATTCAGAAATTAGTCCAAACCACTGATCACCTTCCAAAGCTTGAGTCTGAAAGGTCTGAGGACCCATCCAAAGCCAAACTGGCTTTGGACACTCACCAAAACTAATCCATTACTGATGTGCAGGGAGCTTCTGCTTGTTTAGATAGTCTTTGGTATGTAGATAGTCGAGGCTCCAGGCACATGACAGGATGTAGAGCCCTTCTTCTAGACTTCTTGGCTCATGGAGGGGGTGATATATCCTTTGGTAATGATTCAAAAGGTAAGGTGTTGGGTTCAGGGACTGTACAAGCTGGTAAACTCAAGTTTGAAAATGTCAATCTTATTGATAATCTCAAGTTTAATCTTCTGAGTGTTTCACAAATGATTGACAAAGGTTATGGCTCATTTTTCACAAAGAAAACTTGTAAGATTATTGGGCCAGAAGTGGTGAAAAAGATTTATACCATCATTGCTGAGAGCAAAGCACAACTTGTTGCTCATAGAAGTGGCAATGTGTATGTTGTTGATATGTTAAAGGACAATCCTATGGCAAATGTCTGTCTGTTTTCTACTACCTCCACTAAGGAGACAGAATTGTGGCATAGGAGATTGGGTCACACCAACCTTAATACTATCAACACACTCTCCAAACAATGCCTTGTCAGAGGTTTACCATCAAAATAATTTAAATGTGATGAGCATTGTGTTTCCTGTTTAAAAGGGAAACAACATAAAAGCTCTTACAAATCCATTGATGAGTCCAAAACCAGTCAGTGTCTTCAATTGTTGCACATGGACTTGTTTGGCCCTGTTAAAATCATGAGTCTAAGAAGAAAGAGATTTTGTCTTGTCATAGTTGATGATTTTTCTAGGTTTACATGGACTTACTTTTTACATTCTAAGGATGAGACTGCAGGCATATTGAAGGACTTTGTCACCAAAGTTGTAAAACAATATGACTTGCCAGTAAATGTCTTCAGGAGTGACAATGGAACAGAGTTTAAGAATAAGGAGTTGGATGACTTCTGTGTGTCAAAAGGGATTGTGAGGCAGTACAGCATCCCAAGAACACCAGAACAAAATGGGGTGGTTGAAAGGAAAAATAGAACTCTTATAGAAGCTGCAAGAACCATGCTAGCAGATTCTGGTTTGCCACTGTCCTTTTGGGCAGAAGCTGTAAACACTGCTTGCTATGTTCAAAACAGAGTTTTGATCAACCCCAGACATCAAAAAACTGCTTATGAAATTTTGTTCAAAATCAAACCATTAATTTCATTCTTCAAAATCTTTGGCTGCCCAAGTTTCATTTTAAATCTCAAAGATTCCATTTCATAAATTGTAGCCAAAGTAGACTGTGGTTATTTTCTGGGATATTCTTCTACTGCTAAGGCCTATAAAGTGTTTAACACAAGGACTAAGACAATAGAAGAAACTCTGAATGTAAAGTTCAATGAACTTTCATCTCTAAAAATCCCTGCAAACCCTGCTGAACTATTTGATTTAGATAAATTCAAATTTGAAGATATCACTGTTAAAACTAACGATGCAGGTATTCCACAGTCTCCACAACAAGATTACAGAACAGATGTTGTGATCCCCAGTCACTACAAAATCTATTCTGCCTCAGAGGAAGTAGTTGTTCAAAACAATTGTCAAAACTCTGCCACAGCTGTGTCAACCACTGTTGGCCAGTCTTATCCTCAAACCACTGCTTCACCCCTCACAACCACTGACCTATCATCTGTTGACAAAAGTCAATCATCTGTTGACAAAAGTCAGTCTAGTTTCACACCACTTGGACCCATTCCTCCATTACCATTCCAAACATCTGATGGCACTACAGAAGTACCAACAGATATTACACCAACAGAGTCACCAAACCTCTGTCCATCACCTCATAATGCCATCGTTCCATATCAGGGATATCTTATTTACTTAAGAGCTCATCCACCAGACTAGATCATTGGCAACATCAGAGAGGGTGTGCTCACAAGAAGCCAATCCTCCAATATCTGTCTTTTTGCAGGTTTCTTATCCCTCACACAACCTGTCAAGTACCAAGAGGCACTGAAAGACAACAGTTGGGTAGAAGCCATGCAAGAAGAACTCCTTCAATTTAAAGGACAACAAGTATGGGAGCTTGTACCACTTCCTAAGGATGTTTGTCCTATAAGAACAAAGTGGGTCTTCAAAAACAAAACTGATAAAAGGGGTATTGTTGTCAAGAATAAAGCCAGGCTTGTGGTTCAAGGCTTCAGACAAGAAGAAGGAATAGATTATGATGAGACTTTTGCTCCTGTAGCAAGACTAGAAGCCATCAGACTCTTTTTAGCCTTTGCTGTCAACCACAACATAAAGGTGTATCAGATGGACATCAAATGTGCTTTCCTTTATGGCAAAATTCAGGAGGAGGTCTATGTATGTCAGCCACCTGGTTTTGAAGACACATTCCATCCTGACTATGTCTACAAGCTCAACAAAGCCTTGTATGGACTCAAACAAGCACCAAGGGCCTGGTATGAAACTCTTTCCACATTTCTCTTATCCATTGGCTTCACAAGAGGTAAAATAGACAAAACTTTATTTCTTAAATGGAAAGGGAAACACTTAATGATTGTTCAAATATATGTGGATGACATCATTTTTGGATACACATGTAACCAAATGTGTGAAGAGTTCAGAAAACTCATGACAGCAGAGTTTGAGATGAGTGCCATGGGTGAGCTTCAGTGTTTCCTTGGTCTTCAAGTGAAACAACTGCAAAATGGCACATTCATTCACCAAAACAAATATGTAAAGAATTTATTAACCAGATTTGAGATGAATGATTGTAAGCCATGTAGCACACCCATGAGTACAGTCAAGCTGCTCACTATTGATGACAAGGATGAACTGGTTGATCAAACACATTATAGATGCATGATTGGGTCTTTACTGTACTTAACTGCATCTAGGCCAGACATTATGTTTGCTACCTGTGTCTGCGCAAGATCCCAGGCTTCACCCAGAAAGTCAAACCTTATTGCTGTGAAAAGGATATTCAGGTACCTCAAAGGTGCTCCCACACTTGGTATCTGGTATCCTGCTAATGGAAACATTGAGCTTTCAGGTTATTCAAATAGTGACTTTGCTGGCTGTCACACCACAAGAAAATCTACATCAGGAGGGTGCCAATTTCTAGGGAATGCCTTAGTCTCCTAGCAAAGCAAAAAGCAGGCAGCTGTTTAAACCTCAACAGCTGAAGCTGAATACATTGCTGCTACAAGCTGTACAGCCCAACTCATGTGGCTTCAAAATCAACTACTGGATTTTGGGATAACTGCACTACAGACTCCACTCATGTTGGACAGTGAAGCTGCTGAAAATATCATCAAGAATCCAGTCTCTCACTCCACTACCAAACACATTGACATAAGACATCATTTTGTCAGAGACAGCTATGAAAAAGGTTTGATTTCTCTGCACCATGTTCCAACAGAGGATCAGTTGGCAGATGTGTTAACAAAAGCTTTAGACACATCTACCTTTACAAATCTGATTTCCAGAATTGGTATGTTAAACATTGATTAAACAAATAATTTTTTTTAATAAATCATAATAAAATGTTTCAGAAAATCAATTTTTTTTTTCAAATAGCTGTTTGGTTGAAAAATCTGTTTATAACATCTGATCAGATAAAACAACCACTGTTTCATTCATATCCACTCTTGGTTGAAAAATCTGTTTCAAAACATCTGATCAGATAAAACAACTGTTTCCTTATATATTTATACTATATCTATAAAAAAAAGTTGGTTCCATCAGCTGTTTGTATCAGTTGTTTGCCAAAAACAGTTGTTCTCCACCAGATGTTTCATCCATCAGATGATTGCCACGTCTGCTCATATAAGCAGAGGTTTGGCCACATCAGCGGTTTCCTTGAGCCTATAAAAATCCTGTTTTACCACAACAGACGTTACATTGTCTCATTGTATTCAAAATACTGAAAACCGCCTTCTTCATTCTCTAACCCTCAATCAAATTTCATTCATCCTCACTTTCGAAATCCATTACAATGGATCTTCAAGCCAAAGCCACTCACAATTGTCTCCCCTATCTGATTAAAACAGATGACAACGTTTCATTCCATTCTACCATCGACATTCTTCTAAACTCCAAATACTTACCCATCTTAACCGCTAACGCCCCCATTCATCTCGATACTCTCCAAGAGTTCTGGTTGAATGCTGAGTTTTTACTCCAAGACAAAAAGCCTACTTCCATTATTTCCAAAATTGGAGAAACCAGTATCGTCATTACCCCTGAAACCATATCCACAACCTTCTCACTGAATGACCTGGCAGGTAAGGACTCCTTCACTAAAACAGAGCTTCACACTGAGTTCCAAGAAAGAGGGTATGATGGTCAGATGACTGGATCAACTCTTTTCAAAAAGTTTTTCCCTCCAGTCATGAAAATTTTCTTCCATACCCTTCTTCTATGTTTTTCTGCTAAGTCCACATCCTTTAATGAAATCCCATTAAGGATGCAATATCTGGGTTATGCCTTGTTGTCAAACTCTAACTTCAATCTTTCCCAGGGATTGTTCATGGACTTAGTATCAAATGTGAAAGCAATCAAGTCTGGGTCTAACAACGCTTTTCTTATCTACCCAAGAATTCTTAGTGTAATCTTACAAAAAGTCTTACCAGAAAAAGTTTTCAAAAAGGGTGAGGCAATGCAAATGAAAAGCTTAACTGATGAAACTTTCACTAGAATGCTGGGTGGAAGCACCCAAGAAAAAGTGTTTAAAGTGTCAAAAGTTTCTAAAACACAAACAAAGAGGACAAAGACAACAACTGTTGTCAAAACCTCTGTTGTTGAGCCTACTGCTCCTGGTGATCATGGCACTACATCCAGTGCTGTGAAACCCACACCAGCCACTTCCAAAAAGAAACATCCATCCACAAAAACCACCACTCAACCACAAATGAGGCTTCTGGATGATGAGGTACCAGAAGAAACCTCTGTTGCACCACAAAAGCAACCTGAAACCACTATTGTTACTTCCTCACAACAGTTGGACATACCTCCACCTGACCAAACTCCTCATGAATCCTCCCAAAAGGATCATGTTGTAAGCCAAGGGGACACACATCATGATACATTTGAGTCACTTGGCCAAATGTTCACAAGCCCCTCTCCCAGGGCTAATTCTCTTGTTACTCCTCCACCCTCACCATCACATCATGTCCCACAAACCATGCAACCTCTGTTTAAGGCAATTGACAAATCTCAGGAAGATCCTAGTTCCTCTCTTCCACCTATCACTGAGAGCATACTCCCACAAGTGACTGGTCCTGAGAATATTCAATCTGCTATCCAACAAACAGAAGAGGAGGTTACACCACCTGAGTTCAATGCAACTCTTGGTGAGTTTTCAAGTGGAGCAGCCACTACTGATGTAGAGACCACTGTCTCACATCAGGACAGTGATTACATTACTAAGACTCCCTTGAAGGCAACAACTGTTGAAGCCACTATAGTGTCTCCAAAAACAGTTGGAAGTCCTCAGTACCAAGAAAAAGGGGCATCTGATTCACCTATTAGGACTGAATCAGGTAGAACTACCACTGGTAGGGACTCAGATGATCCTATTAACTTAGGAGATGGGTCAAAATACCAAGAATTGACGGACAGAGTTTGTACAATTGAAACCTCTGTAGCTGACATCAAATCTGATGTCATGCTTATATTGACCTCCATTGCAGACCTTTCCAAGAGTCAACCATCAACAGCTGATATAGCTAGTGAGCTATGGAAATCCGTTTCCCCCATCATCATAGCTCACAGAAAACTGGCTGATCAGACACATGAAACATATATGGCTGAGATCAGAAATATGGTGGATGCAAGGTACAAAGATACCCATGCAGATATTAAAGCCATCAAGGACCACCTGCTGAAGACTACTGGCTCTGCCCCTACCACCATTCTCAGGGATGAAAATGATGATGCTTTCACGGCTGATGATGCCAAAAAGGGGGAGAGTGGCAGAGATAGGCTACCAAAGCTCGATCCCTTTGGTTGTCCTCCTTCTCAAAAAGGCCAAGCCAAGTCTGCCAACAAACCAGAGTCTACTAAAACAGCTCCACAACAACAACAACAAGCAACACCAACAGCACCACAAAAAACCACTGACAAGAACAAAGCAGTAGATGACTCTGCAAACATAGAAGCTGAAAAGGCTGCTCAAGAAAAACAGAAAAGAGCTGACACCTTGGAAGTTAAAGCAGAGTCACTAGTAGAACTCAAGAAGAAACAACAGCAGGAGACTGAAGATGTGGGATCCTCTAAAAGGATGAAAAGGCCTGCTAAGCATGTCAGAAAACCACCATCCAAGTTAAACACCTCTGTTGACAAAACCACTGCTACTGAAACCACTGCCACCCAAAACACTGAAACCACCCAAAACACTGCTTCCCAAACCACTGTACCCAAACCAACATACACACCTGAACATACAACCACCAAACCTACATCACCAGCCAAATCCCCAACATCTGCTGGTTCTACTAAAAGGCCAACAGATGTTAATCCAACCACTGCTACCAAATCACCATCCCCTAAAATCATGTACACAAGGAAGAGAAAATCAACCTTTGTTGTACATGATGAAAACATACACACGTCACCAAACACCACCTCAACTGCACAATCCACTCCTCCTATCACAGCTATTCCAATCACATCATTCTCACCACACACATCCAAATTCAGATCCCATAGACCACCACCAACCATTAAACCATTGGTTGTTCAGTATCCCCTTGAACTTGATCTACTCAAGGGGGAATTACAATCCTTCTACAATACTGAACAGCCATCAGACAGATCCTTCCCATCTCTCCCAAACTTCCCTGTTCCCCTCAACATTGATACATATCTGAAATATAAGGGTGAACAGGTGGATGCTATCATTAAGGAGAAATGCAAAGGGAAGGATGACAGGACTGCTCAGGGCATCCATTCAGCAGAGCTTAGCAAACTCAGAAGGATTGAAGACTTTGCTAAGACCCTGAGCAACTCCATGTCCTCCATGCCTCTCAGTGGTTGCTTGGAAAAGGAGGTAAGGGAATCTCTTCTGGAACAGATCATGGCAACCAAGCCTTACAAAGCAACTAAGAAGCAGTTTAATGGTTGGACCACACATGCATTAGGAGAAGAACTTCTAAGAATAGAAGAAATGGCCAAAGACCCCAAGGCTAAAGTCTCTAATCCTAATTTTCGCAAAGGCAGAGACCCAGTCAGAGCCTTGAAGTTTAAAAGGATGAGACAAGAGATAGTAGCTGCCAACTATGGGGAAATGAGGTCAGTCTCTAGATGGTCTGAGCTAAGGCTGGTTGAGACCTATAAGAGTCTGGAAGAAAACAGAAAGAAGGATCCCAGCCTACCAAGAAAACCTGTTTACACTGATGAGCCAATGATGAAGAGACCCCAACAGACTTTTACCTTGGACAGCTTACTTGACACCTCTGATCTATCAACTGCTGCAAGAAGACAGTTCAAGAAACAGAAGGAAATGTCAGAAGAGGATCAGAGGAAGTTTGCTGATACATTCATCAAGGAAGGGCTCTTCAATCAAGTACATTTTTTCTCTGAACCTACAACAGAGAAGCTCAGAGAACTCATTGGAAGACCTCCATCACCCAACTCATCCAGAATAAAAATTCATCTCAGCAAATCCACTGACTTAAAAATTCTAAAATGGAAAGTCAACAAAGACAACCATGAATTGACACTGCTCAGGTCAGATGGAAGGGTTCAGAAGATTAGCATGGATGATGCTTACAGTCTATGTGCAGAAGATCACCAAACATTGCTAAATCTGGAACTTGAAAGAGATGAAGAAGACTTGTTTGCTCTGAACATTGAACTACAATTCAAAGGTCAAATCAGAGAAAGTCTGATGAGGAATAAAGATCAATAAATAAAGCTGAGTTTTGGCATCATCTGTTCTAGGGGGAGATTGTTGGGTCTGCTGACCTGGAGAAGAACAGATGATTGGAAAGCCAAAATATGCTAACAGTTGATCCTTTCAATAAACAGTCTTTACACTTACTTCTCCCAAAAGACTGCTGACTCTAACAACTATTCTATCCAAACAACTGCTATGACAACTGCTGATACAAAGGACTGCTGAATAAACAACTGATGAAGAACAACTGCTGACCAAAGGTCTGATGAAGAACAACTGCTGATTCAAGTACTGAAGACTAAAGCACTGCTGGAACCAACAGCACTTAGGCTCCAGCAGTGGATACAAGACCATCAGAGTTTTCCTACAACAGCTGTTTACTATCAGTGCTTTCAATGTAACAGTAGTTTGTAATAGGCAGATGTTTTATGTTTGTTATTCTGTTAGAGGTCACTGTCTTAGGTGACGTCAGCTTAGGTTATCAGTGGTTTGAGTCTGTCTATAAATAGAACAGTGCTTGTACTGTTCTATTGCATCACACACACAAACATTCTCTCAGACAAACAATCACTGTGTGATCAGGCTGAGGGGGAGTATTTGTAAGATTGTAATCTTTTAGATAAATGAAAGCATTCGATCTGAAAACATTTACTCTCTTGTTTTGATTAACAGTTTATTATTCCGCTGCACTTTCATTCTTTATTCGTTTCACTTTTATCATATTTAGTTAAACATAATCAAAACAATCAAACTCAGATCCTAACAAGACTGTGGTTATTTTCTGGGATATTCTTCTACTGCTAAGGCCTATAAAGTGTTTAACACAAGGACTAAGACAATAGAAGAAACTCTTAATGTAAAGTTCAATGAACTTTCACCTCTTAAAATCCCTGCAAACCCTGCTGAACTATTTGATTTAGATAAATTCAAATTTGAAGATATCACCGTTAAAACTAACAATGCAGGTATTCCACAGTCTCCACAACAAGATTACAGAACAGATGTTGTGATCCCCAGTCACTACAAAATCTATTCTGCCTCAGAGGAAGCAGCTGTTCAAAACAATTGTCAAAACTCTGCCATAGCTATGTCAACCACTGTTGGCCAGTCTTATCCTTAAACAACTGCTTCACCCCTCACAACCACTGACCTATCATCTGTTGACAAAAGTCAATCATCTGTTGACAAAAGTCAGTCCAGTTTCACACCACTTGGACCCATTCCTCCATTACCATTCCAAACATCTGATGGCACTACAGAAGTACCAACAGATGTTACACCAACAGAGTCACCAAACCTCTGTCCATCACCTCAAAATGCCATCGTTCCATATCAGGGAGATCTTATTTACGTAAGAGCTCATCCACCAGACCAGATCATTGGCAACATCAGAGAGGGTGTGCTCACAAGAAGCCAATCCTCCAATATCTGTCTTTTTGCAGGTTTCTTATCCCTCACACAACCTGTCAAGTACCAAGAGGCACTGAAAGACAACAGTTGGGTAGAAGCCATGCAAGAAGAACTCCTTCAATTTAAAAGACAACAAGTATGGGAGCTTGTACCACTTCCTAAGGATGTTTGTCCTATAGGGACAAAGTGGGTCTTCAAAAACAAAACTGATGAAAGGGGTATTGTTGTCAAGAATAAAACCAGGCTTGTGGTTCAAGGCTTCAGACAAGAAGAAGGAATAGATTATGATGAGAATTTTGCTCCTGTAGCAAGACTAGAAGCCATCAGACTCTTTTTAGCCTTTGCTGTCAACCACAACATAAAGGTGTATCAGATGGACATCAAATGTGCTTTCCTTTATGGCAAAATTCAGGAGGAGGTCTATGTATGTCAGCCACCTGGTTTTGAAGACACATTCCATCCTGACTATGTCTACAAGCTCCACAAAGCCTTGTATGGACTCAAACAAGCACCAAGGGCCTGGTATGAAACTCTTTCCACATTTCTCTTATCCATTGGCTTCACAAGAGGTAAAATAGACAAAACTTTATTTCTTAAATGGAAAGGGAAACACTTAATGATTGTTCAAATATATGTGGATGACATCATTTTTGGATCCACATGTAACCAAATGTGTGAAGAGTTCAGAAAACTCATGACAGCAGAGTTTGAGATGAGTGCCATGGGTGAGCTTCAGTGTTTCCTTGGTCTTCAAGTGAAACAACTGCAAAATGGCACATTCATTCACCAAAACAAATATGTAAAGAATTTATTAACCAGATTTGAGATGAATGATTGTAAGCCATGTAGCACACCCATGAGAACAGTCAAGCTGCTCACTATTGATGACAAGGATGAACTGGTTGATCAAACACATTATAGATGCATGATTGGGTCTTTACTGTACTTAACTGCATCTAGGCCAAACATTATGTTTGCTACCTGTGTCTGCGCAAGATCCCAGGCTTCACCCAGAAAGTCAAACCTTATTGCTGTGAAAAGGATATTCAGGTACCTCAAAGGTGCTCCCACACTTGGTATCTGGTATCCTGCTAATGGAAACATTGAGCTTTCAGGTTATTCAGATAGTGACTTTGCTGGCTGTCACACCACAAGAAAATCTACATCAGGAGGGTGCCAATTTCTAGGGAATGCCTTAGTCTCCTGGCAAAGCAAAAGGCAGGCAGCTGTTTAAACCTCAACAGCTGAAGCTGAATACATTGCTGCTGCAAGCTGTACAGCCCAACTCATGTGGCTTCAAAATCAACTACTGGATTTTGGGATAACTGCACTACAGACTCCACTCATGTTGGACAGTCAAGCAGCTGAAAATATCATCAAGAATCCAGTCTCTCACTCCACTACCAAACACATTGACATAAGACATCATTTTGTCAGAGACAGCTATGAAAAAGGTTTGATTTCTCTGCACCATGTTCCAATAAAGGATCAGTTGGCAGATGTGTTAACAAAAGCTTTAGACACATCTACCTTTACAAATCTGATTTCCAGAATTGGTATGTTAAACATGGATTAAACAAATAATTTTTTTTTAATAAATCATAATAAAATGTTTCAGAAAATCAATTTTTTTTTCAAATAGCTGTTTGGTTGAAAAATCTGTTTATAACATCTGATCAGATAAAACAACCACTGTTTCATTCATATCCACTGTTGGTTGAAAAATCTGTTTCAAAACATCTGATCAAATAAAACAACTGTTTCCTTATATATTTATACTATATCTATAAAAAAAAAGTTGGTTCCATCAGCTGTTTGTATCAGTTGTTTGCCAAAAACAGTTGTTCTCCACCAGATGTTTCATCCATCAGATGATTGCCACGTCTTCTCATATAAGCAGAGGTTTGGCCACATCAGCGGTTTCCTTGAGCCTATAAAAACCCTGTTTTACCACAACAGACGTTACATTGTCTCATTGTATTCAAAATACTGAAAACCGCCTTCTTCATTCTCTAACCCTCAATCAAATTTCATTCATCCTCACTTTCGAAATCCATTACAATGGATCTTCAAGCCAAAGCCACTCACAATTGTCTCCCCTATCTGATTAAAACAGATGACAACGTTTCATTCCATTCTACCATCGACATTCTTCTAAACTCCAAATACTTACCCATCTTAACCGCTAACGCCCCCATTTATCTCGATACTCTCCAAGAGTTCTGGTTGAATGCTGAGTTTTTACTCCAAGACAAAAAGCCTACTTCCATTATTTCCAAAATTGGAGAAACCAGTATCGTCATTACCCCTGAAACCATATCCACAACCTTCTCACTGAATGACCTGGCAGGTAAGGACTCCTTCACTAAAACAGAGCTTCACACTGAGTTCCAAGAAAGAGGGTATGATGGTCAGATGACTGGATCAACTCTTTTCAAAAAGTTTTTCCCTCCAGTCATGAAATTTTTCTTCCAATCCTTTAATGAAATCCCATTAAGGATACAATATCTGGGTTATGCCATGTTGTCAAACTCTGACTTCAATCTTTCCCAGGGATTGTTCATGGACTTAGTATCAAATGTGAAAGCAATCAAGTCTGGGTCTAACAATGCTTTTCTTATCTACCCAAGAATTCTTAGTGTAATCTTACAAAAAGTCTTACCAGAAAAAGTTTTCAAAAAGGGTGAGGCAATGCAAATGAAAAGCTTAACTGATGAAACTTTCACTAGAATGCTGGGTGGAAGCACCCAAGAAAAAGTGTCTAAAGTGTCAAAAGATTCTAAAACACAAACAAAGAGGACAAAGACAACAACTGTTGTCAAAACCTCTGTTGTTGAGCCCACTGCTCCTGGTGATCATGGCACTACATCCAGTGCTGTGAAACCCACACCAGCCACTTCCAAAAAGAAACATCCATCCACAAAAACCACCACTCAACCACAAATGAGGCTTCTGGATGATGAGGTACCAGAAGAAACCTCTGTTGCACCACAAAAGCAACCTGAAACCACTATTGTTACTTCCTCACAACAGTTGGACATACCTCCACCTGACCAAACTCCTCATGAATCCTCTCAAAAGGATCATGTTGTAAGCCAAGGGGACACACATCATGAGACATTTGAGTCACTTGGTCAAATTTTCACAAGCCCCTCTCCCAGGGCTAATTCTCTTGTTACTCCTCCACCCTCACCATCACATCATGTCCCACAAACCATGCAACCTCTGTTTAAGGCAATTGACAAATCTCAGGAAGATCCCAGTTCCTCTCTTCCACCTATCACTGAGAGCATACTCCCACAAGTGACTGGTCTTGAGAATATTCAATCTGCTATCCAACAAACAAAAGAGGAGGTTACACCACCTGAGTTCAATGCAACTCTAGGTGAGTTTTCAAGTGGAGCAGCCACTACTGATGTAGAGACCACTGTCTCACATCAGGACAGTGATTACATTACTAAGACTCCCTTGAAGGCAACAACTGTTGAAGCCACTATAGTGTCTCCAAAAACAGTTGGAAGTCCCCAGTACCAAGAAAAAGGGGCATCTGATTCACCTATTAGGACTGAATCAGGTAGAACTACCACTGGTAGGGACTCAGATGATCCTATTAACTTAGGAGATGGGTCAAAATACCAAGAATTGACGGACAGAGTTTGTACAATTGAAACCTCTGTAGCTGACATCAAATCTGATGTCAAGCTTATATTGGCCTCCATTGCAGACCTTTCCAAGGGTCAACCATCAACAGCTGATATAGCTAGTGAGCTATGGAAATCCGTTTCCCCCATCATCATAGCTCACAGAAAACTGGCTGATCAGACACATGAAACATATATGGCTGAGATCAGAAATATGGTGGATGCAAGGTACAAAGATACCCATGCAGATATTAAAGCCATCAAGGACCACCTGCTGAAGACTACTGGCTCTGCCCCTACCACCAATCTCAGGGATGAAAATGATGATGCTTTCACGGCTGATGATGCCAAAAAGGGGTGTTAGTGCATTATTCATGTATGTCCCTAGCTAGTGATCCGGTACAGAATGTCGAAGGTTCAGATAATCAGAGAACGACCAAGACTTAAACACGAAGACAATCCAATCAATAGTCGAGGGGGAGTTTGTAGATGTACGTATTGCGACTAGTGATTGGATCTTCAAAGTTAACATGTGTTAAAAAGTGCTGATAACATGTGTTAAAAAGTGCTGATGACCTGAAAGTGGAAAAAGTGGGCGAATGTAGAAATGGAACCTGACAAAGTGGGCGAATGTGGAAAGATTCCACATTCGACCATTAAAAATGGGCGAATGTGGAAAAGTTCCACATTCGACCATTGAAAAGGGGCGAACGTGCAGAGCCTATAAATAGATTTTGCGTTTTTGTGAATGTAATAGAGTTGTCAGTTGTGTATGTGTTCAGGTCAGGTTTCAGGTGATTTTGTGAAAGTCTGTATTTGATCTAGATTAACGTGTGTGTGATTGTAATTGAATATTTGACAAAGTTAATCTATGAAAAGATGTTGAAAATGATCTTGATTGTGTTTTGCTTAGAGTTTTATCATTTTGTTCAGAACTAGGGTTTCCGCACCTGGTTTTGTGACTTGTATGATCATATTATCCTGTTTTAGCTAAAATCTTTCGCTTACAAAGTGGTATCAGAGCCATACGGATCATACAACAACAAATTTGATAAACTCAGAGCTGATTTGGACATGTTTTTGATCAAAACACATCTGTTTTTGCATAAACATGGTTTATGAGTGTTTTTGATTGATTTTGAAGTTGATTTTGTGGTTAAAATTCAAAATTCCAAGTATTAAAGTTGCTTCAAATCAATTCCGAATCATAACCTGATTAAGATCATTCAAATCCACAAACTTTTCTAAATCAGAGATCAAAATAACCGTTTTTCAAAGTGTAACCGTTTTTCAAAATTTGAAAATTACTGTACTGGGCGAACCTGGAGACACAATGGGCGAACCTGGAATCAAAAATGGGCGAACCTGGAATTTTTGGGCGAACCTGGAACTATAGTGGGCGAACCTGAAAATTTTTGGGCGAACGTGGAATAGAAGTGGTCGAACGTAGACATTTTTGGGCGAACGTGGAATTTGAATTTTGATATTCTACATTCTGGTGATTATTTTACATTCGGCTGATACTTTTGGGCGAACGTGGAATCAAAAGGGGCGAACGTAGAATTACCAGGGGCGAACGTAGAATTTAGTGCCTAAAAATTTTTGAAGATTTTTGTTGAAAAAAAAATGATTAATTACATGGCCATATGTAGAACGGATGAGGAGATCAAAGCTCTAGTAGAAGCTGAAAGAAAGCAACAACAATTACAGAGACAAAATTCTCAAGCTGACTACATTTGGAGATTTCCAATGACACCGAAACCAACTGATGAAATGGTACATGTTAACAAGTGTGTTAACAGAGAAGGTGTTCATAGGAATGTTGTATGTTTAGTCAAACAAATGAGACATGATGATTCCAGTAAAGTGTCAAAGAGTGATTTGAGTTCTGATACGAGTTCAGAACAAAGTACATCAGAACAGAGTGATAGTTCAAATGGTGATGCAAAATCTGATAATGGTAATAAATCAGATGATGAGGTAAGTGCTAGTTGTTCTAAATGTGTCAAGTTGAATTGTGAATTGATGACACTTATTGAGGACAAACAGAAACTAGCAAATGAACTAGAAAATTGTAAAAACCAAATTAAAGTTTTTGAAAAGAATGAAAAAGATTTGTTAAATAAAATTGAATCTTTAAAGAAAGAAATGTTAGAAATGAATAAAAGTATTTCAAAGAATACTTCCACATCAGAGTTGGAAATCACAACACCTTGCGTTGTTAATTCTGATTCTGAAGTGAAACAAGTGTTTGAACAGAAAACTGAAAATGTTGAAACAACTTCAGAATCTGAATCTGAAGAAAAACCCATATTCAGTTTTCCTGAAGGAGTTGAAGGATCCTACATGTTGGAAGGACATGACAAATTGATTTTCAACAAATATTTTCTAATCGAGAATATCGAACAATCTCTACTTAAATGTATTTTTGTTGATAATCTTGATTTGTTAAATCAATTTAGAAATCAATTTGATCATCTTCATTTTGAACTCAGTCCTAACCAACATGAGAATGAAGAGGATCAAAAGAAAAATGTTGAAAATAAGAATGGTCCTAAAGTAAAGGGACCAAAATCAAACAAATCGAGAGGAAATGATCAGATAAAAAATTCTTATCAAAAGAATTCAAGAAATTTTTCATCTAGATCATATGACTATTATGATTATTCATATAACTCTCGATTTGATGGTGATTGGGGAAACAACTCACCACAGTATTCTCATGGTTATGTTGAACAGAGAAGCTGTTTTGAATGTGGTGAAGTTGGTCATATTGCTGCTCATTGTCCCTATTGGTATTGGGATGACGGGTATGCATGTGATTTTGAAGAGTATAGGTCTTGTTATAACTGCGGAGAGTGTGGGCATTTAGTTGCTTACTGTCCGTATGTTAAACAGAAAAAGACAGAAGTGAAATTTGCTAGAAATTCAGGCAATGTCAGAAAGCCTGTATCCCCAAAACCAATCAAGAAGCAAAAGGGGAAACAGGTTGTGTATGACAATCGTAACAAAATTGCCTTGAATAAAAATGGAGATTGTGATAGGGTTACTGAGGTAAGGGGGAGTTCTCAGGCTAAGTCTAAGAATAACTCTAAACCTGGGTCTTCATCAGTTAAGTCTGAGAAGATTCCAAACAAAGTTCAGAAGCAGGTGTCAAACATGAAACCTGAAAAGTCAAAAATCAAAACGATTTCAACAAAATCTAAAATAAACTCTGAACGTGTATGGAAACCCAAATCACTTTCTAAGTCAATAGCAATTTCTACTTCAAATCAATCCATTGAAAAACCAATTGATTTTTCAAAAGGAGAATGGATTGATGTTCCGAGGCTTGATGACCTTGGACGACCCATCATTGTGAAGGGATGGGTGCCTCTTTCATGCTAATTGTTTAATAAGTGTGCAGATTGTTCCAGACAGACCTATTAGCTATTCTTTGCTAGTTGATAGTGGAGCAACTGTATACACACTATTTATTGGAGAGGTGAAGGTCAAGGAAGGGTTATTGAAGAAGGAAAACATGATTTAAACAGAGAGGAGAGTGTTTGTAGTCTGTCTCCAACCTGTGAAGCCGGAAAAAGTTGCAATCTCTTGCAATTGCTCTCAGGTGTTGGATTTCAATAACAGATACGACAAAATGGTTTGCTAATTGAAAAATCTTAATGAGTCTAGTAATCTGAGTGGAAAATGGTTTTTAAAACTCAGTGGGTAAACCGCATCGGATATCATTTTATTTTGTTTTTCTTCAAAAGTTTAAAATCCAAAAATATGCTTATTTTTAGATTTTTAGGGGGAGAAAATTTCAGAAAAATCAAAATAAAAAAAAATTATTAGAAAAATCAAAAATGAATTTTTCCTGGAGAAAAAGAGGAGATGATAGTACATCAGTGGACTGTCAGTCTACTCTAAAAATAAAATGAATTGATAAACATTGAGTAGCCACTACAATTATATATTGGTAGGCTTGAAATCAAAGTTTAAAGTTCAGCATGGTGATATAAATTTAAAATCAATAACTGATAATCATGTGGATCAACGTATCGTTGGCATATGGTCTTAGTACCGAAATTTCGTTTGATAGATTGCCAAAATCGGAGGTTTCGGGTCGTTATATTGAAAGTTATCTGGGGATAGCCTAACTGATCTTTTGTCGTATTGATTTACGGACCTAGATCAGTCAGGGTATCTTATTAAAAGATCTTTAATGACAAAACCTTAAGTTACCGAATGAGGAACTTAACATGTGTGATGATAATCAAAGATTATCTAATGCATCGTATCCAATCATTGATGCAAATCATGATTGATATTAGTCCTCACCCTGGTTGAGTGCATAAGTCGCTTTGAAGCATTAATTTGCTGACCTGTCACCACTGTGTCTCATACCTTGTAACTAACAGATAACTACAGTATAATCACGCGTTACAATGAAACTTTGTGCAATTCTTGATACGGGAATGTGTCACGTGTGCGGGGACCATAGATTTTTTAGTATCTAATATTACCATAATGTATCTAAAGTGCTGAACAATGAATGATGATTTTGAGTTTAAGTGGACAAACATACTGGTAATGGTTGTAGGATGCTCAATGACAAAAACAGAAAATTGAACAAAAAGAGTTATGACTGACTGTTTCAATACTGATATGATCCTCTTAACCGGAAAATTCACAAAAATATGTTTGAATTTACTTTTATGCAATTACATTGGAAAATTCAAAAAGATTTTTGGTGTGTTTTAGCTTAAACTTTGAAAAATCAAAAAGTTTTGTTTCAACTTTATTTTTGATAACCGATGTTGGGATACTGTATGAGAATGTTCAGATACTTAATAGTTGAAAAAGATTTCAAATTTTCAAGTTTCTGGTACATATTGAAAATGGTGTATAGTTCAGGGGGAGAACTATTGAGGGTCAAAAGGAATGTGAAGAGTACTTCCGAGATTTTTGTCGTGTTTAACGCCGGTTGTAGTTTGTGCAGTTTTTTTTAGTAAATTTTTCTGCAGAATCAAATACAACAGGTGCACTACTCATGACTCATCGACAAATTGTGTAACTGAACAAGACCCAAACCTGAACATCAAAATTTCCAGAACAACAGAAGTTAGTAAGAGGTTAAAGAAATGATGAAGATTGAAGAAATCAAGATTATCGTCTATTTTCATTTCTGAATTAACAAATGACAAAGCCAAGATTTCTTGAGTCTGTCTGAGATTTCAAAGCTTATTGGAGAGATAGATAGGAACTTCGACACAAACGTGCATGAAAATGGAAAGTTTTCAATCAAGACTTGAAGAATTGATAACTTTCTGCTTTGGTACATCACTAGCTAGGTCCAAGGGGGAGATTGTTAGTGCATTATTCATGTATGTCCCTAGCTAGTGATCCGGTACAGAATGTCGAAGGTTCAGATAATCAGAGAACGACCAAGACTTAAACACGAAGACAATCCAATCAATAGTCGAGGGGGAGTTTGTAGATGTACGTATTGCGACTAGTGATTGGATCTACAAAGTTAACATGTGTTAAAAAGTGCTGATAACATGTGTTAAAAAGTGCTGATGACCTGAAAGTGGAAAAAGTGGGCGAATGTAGAAATGGAACCTGACAAAGTGGGCGAATGTGGAAAGATTCCACATTCGACCATTAAAAATGGGCGAATGTGGAAAAGTTCCACATTCGACCATTGAAAAGGGGCGAACGTGCAGAGCCTATAAATAGATTTTGCGTTTTTGTGAATGTAATAGAGTTGTCAGTTGTGTATGTGTTCAGGTCAGGTTTCAGGTGATTTTGTGAAAGTCTGTATTTGATCTAGATTAACGTGTGTGTGATTGTAATTGAATATTTGACAAAGTTAATCTATGAAAAGATGTTGAAAATAATCTTGATTGTGTTTTGATTAGAGTTTTATCATTTTGTTCAGAACTAGGGTTTCCGCACCTGGTTTTGTGACTTGTATGATCATATTATCCTGTTTTAGTTAAAATCTTTCGCTCACAAGGGGAAGAGTGGCAAAGATAGGCTACCAAAGCTAGATCCCTTTGGTTGTCCTCCTTCTCAAAAAGGCCAAGTCAAGTCTGCCAACAAACCAGAGTCTACTAAAACAGCTCCACAACAACAACAAGCAACACCAACAGCACCACAACAAACCACTGACAAGAACAAAGCAGTAGATGACTCTGCAAACATAGAAGCTGAAAAGGCTGCTCAAGAAAAACAGAAAAGAGCTGACACCTTGGAAGTTAAAGCAGAGTCACTAGTAGAACTCAAGAAGAAACAACAGCAGGAGACTGAAGATGTGGGATCCTCTAAAAGGATGAAAAGGCCTGCTAAGCATGTTAGAAAACCACCATCCAAGTTAAACACCTCTGTTGACAAAACCACTGCTACTGAAACCACTGCCACCCAAAACACTGAAACCACCCAAAACACTGCTTCCCAAACCACTGTACCCAAACCAACATACACACCTGAACATACAACCACCAAACCTACATCACCAGCCAAATCCCCAACATCTGCTGGTTCTACTAAAAGGCCAACAGATGTTAATCCAACCACTGCTACCAAATCACCATCCCCTAAAATCATGTACACAAGGAAGAGAAAATCAACCTTTGTTGTACATGATGAAAACATACACACATCACCAAACACCACCTCAACTGCACAATCCACTCCTCCTATCACAGCTATTCCAATCACATCATTCTCACCACACACATCCAAATTCATATCCCATAGACCACCACCAACCATTAAACCATTGGTTGTTCAGTATCCCCTTGAACTTGATCTACTCAAGGGGGAATTATAATCCTTCTACAATACTGAACAGCCATCAGACAGATCCTTCCCATCTCTCCCAAACATCCCTGTTCCCCTCAACATTGATACATATCTGAAATATAAGGGTGAACAGGTGGATGCTATCATTAAGGAGAAATGCAAAGGGAAGGATGACAGGACTGCTCAGGGCATCCATTCAGCAGAGCTTAGCAAACTCAGAAGGATTAAAGACTTTGCTAAGACCCTGAGCAACTCCATGTCCTCCATGCCTCTTAGTGGTTGCTTGGAAAAGGAGGTAAGGGAATCTCTTCTGGAACAGATCATGGCAACCAAGCCTTACAAAGCAACCAAGAAGCAGTTTAATGGTTAGACCACACATGCATTAAGAGAAGAACTTCTAAGAATAGAAGAAATGGCCAAAGACCCCAAGGCTAAAGTCTCTACTCCTAATTTTGGCAAAGGCAGAGACCCAGTCAGAGCCTTGAAGTTTAAAAGGATGAGACAAGAGATAGTAGCTGCCAACTATGGGGAAATGAGGTCAGTCTCTAGATGGTCTGAGCTAAGGCTGGTTGAGACATATAAGAGTCTGGAAGAAAACAGAAAGAAGGATCCCAGCCTACCAAGAAAACCTGTTTACACTGATGAGCCAATGATGAAGAGACCCCAACAGACTTTTACCTTGGACAGCTTACTTGACACCTCTGATCTATCAACTGCTGCAAGAAGACAGTTCAAGAAACAGAAGGAAATGTCAGAAGAGGATCAGAGGAAGTTTGCTGATACATTCATCAAGGAAGGGCTCTTCAATCAAGTACATTTTTTCTCTGATCCTACAACAGAGAAGCTCAGAGAACTCATTGGAAGACCTCCATCACCCAACTCATCTAGAATAAAAATTCATCTCAGCAAATCCACTGACTCAAAAATTCTAAAATGGAAAGTCAACAAAGACAACCATGAATTGACACTGCTCAGGTCAGATGGAAGGGTTCAGAAGATTAGCATGGATGATGCTTACAGTCTATGTGCAGAAGATCACCAAACATTGCTAAATCTGGAACTTGAAAGAGATGAAGAAGACTTGTTTGCTCTGAACTTTGAACTACAATTCAAAGGTCAAATCAGAGAAAGTCTGATGAGGAATAAAGATCAATAAATAAAGCTGAGTTTTGGCATCATCTGTTCTAGGGGGAGATTGTTGGGTCTGCTGACCTGGAGAAGAACAGATGATTGGAAAGCCAAAATATGCTAACAGTTGATCCTTTCAATAAACAGTCTTTACACTTACTTCTCCCAAAAGACTGCTGACTCTAACAACTATTCTATCCAAACAACTGCTATGACAACTGCTGATACAAAGGACTGCTGAATAAACAACTGATGAAGAACAACTGCTGACCAAAGGTCTGATGAAGAACAACTGCTGATTCAAGTACTGAAGACTAAAGCACTGCTGGAACCAACAGCACTTAGGCTCCAGCAGTGGATACAAGACCATCAGAGTTTTCCTACAACAGCTGTTTACTATCAGTGCTTTCAATGTAACAGTAGTTTGTAATAGGCAGATGTTTTATGTTTGTTATTCTGTTAGAGGTCACTGTCTTAGGTGACGTCAGCTTAGGTCATCAGTGGTTTGAGTCTGTCTATAAATAGAACAGTGCTTGTACTGTTCTATTGCATCACACACACAAACATTCTCTCAGACAAACAATCACTGTGTGATCAGGCTGAGGGGAGTATTTGTACGATTGTAATCTTTTAGATAAATGAAAGCATTCGATCTGAAAACATTTACTCTCTTGTTTTGATTAATAGTTTATTATTCCGCTACACTTTCATTCTATATTCGTTTCACTTTTATCATATTTAGTTAAACATAATCAAAACAATCAAACTCATATCCTAACAGAATGTCTTAGTGATTAAGCAGAATCACTAAACCATTGACTCAATTGTTGGCATCCCAAAAAATTGAGTCTCAATTACTAACTCTAAATTTCTAAATTAACCTATTCAACACATGAATACACCAAGCCTATTCAAACAACCACGAACACCCCGAATTCACTAATAGATTCCCCCTTGGACGTTGTTGAATAATGTATGGAATATCCTGCAACTTCAGTCATGTACTTGTTGATGACAACGATTCCCCCTTGACTGGTGCTTCGGGTTTGTGGAAACCTTTACTTGAATTTTTGCAGCAAAACCAACGATCAGGCTTCTATATCAGACTTCCCCCTCAAAATAAGCATATTCAGATTAGTCAGAAACTCAAACTCAATTAACTTCCATCACCTCCACCCAGGCTAGCTTTACGTCTTGTGAGACCAAGAAATTTTACTATATTATTTTTTTATGTTATTTAACATTTAAGTTAATTCAAATTACAATATTCAATAAAATTTCCCCATAGATGTTTGACCAAGGTAAGGAAGTTTGTGTTTGATAGAAAATAATCTGAAATTGTCGGGTGCCACAACATCCTCTTTTAAAGAGAAATTTTGTCCCAAAGTTTGACTAGTGTCACTAATGTTTGGGAAAATTTTCTGGTTTGTCACAAATTTTCTGGTTTAAGTTCAATCACTAACTCTCAGTCACTAATTTAACATATTCAGCACATAATTACATCAAGCCTATATGGAAACTATTTAGAGTTTTCTAAATTGTTGATCTTAATTAGTTCGTAAGTCACAATGTCTATTGTTTAATCTTGAATCAGACCTAGAAGCTTTAAGCCATCAGAATCTACTTTGCTTGCTTTGTTGAAATAGGTTTTGAGGTGTGTCTATAGCTTCCATCATTCTCTTAAATAAGATTAACCTTATTGGGCCATAATCCATCATAGCACTTGAAATGCTTTTTTTTAGATTAGTTCTAATTCAATTCTATAAATATAATCATTCATCTTTAATCTTTCTCCTTTAATGATTCAATTCTTAATGGTCACCCCTTTCTGAATCCGAGTATCTTCGATTTTGAACTAATGGTTTTATTTAGTATTGAGAATTGCCATTACCACATATTGATATCAATAATCTTACCCTAGCACTACTATAATACGATAGGTATGCTTGTGCGTTTACGTATGTAATTCAATATTTAATGGTATTCTACCTCTATAAAAACATTATGGTAATTTATGTTACTATTTCACGCGTAAGTATTTAAGGAATAAAAGTTTATTTATATTTTTATACTAGATTATGTTAGAAATCGGCACCAAAGACCCACACGAATTAAGCCAAACTTGTTTCTTATTATTTGATTGTGATTGAATGCTTGACTTACAAAACCATCCATCTATTTATAAGCCTACAATCCTTCGTGATCAAGGAACTAGCCTTGGAGAACAAGGAAACTAGCCTTTATTCCTTGTCCACCAAGGAACTATAATAATCTAGAAACTTCTTTTGACTTAAACTAGGAAATCTATCTCTAAAACCTAGTTTACAAGATTGACAACTAAGTCCTTCTAATTACCAAACCTTGCATTACAAGATTAATTTATCATTCGCCCCCCTAATCTTGTAACACCAACGAGTCCTTTCATCTCATTGAACTTCAAACGTGGCAACGCTTTTGTAAGAATATCGGCCCTTTGTAAATTCCCACTTATGTGCTCCACTTTAATTCCAAGATAATAGTGCAACCTTCCAAGATCACTCATCTTGAACTTTGCTTCCATTTGCCTTTTGAATGAACTAATATCTTCATTGGACGATCCGGTGGTAATTAAGTCATCAACATACGTGCCGACAATCAACAAGCGATGGTTCACATTCCTTCGGCACACCGCTTGTGTCACACCCTCAAATTTCCACTGCGGGGTATATACCGCGAGGCGCATGACAAACCAGGATCCCATAGCCATAAGTCACATGAACGAACTCTAAATGCCCAAACCATTTAGTTCGTTTTCGAAAACCAAGTTTAGTTAAGCTGCGGAAGCGTAAACCAAATTTAAACCCTTTTTAAAAGCCATGCGCAAAACAACGCGCCCAAATTAAAACCATATGAAAGAAAATGTAAAAGCATAATGTGCATTTTATGTGTATGCCCAAGACCCCAAATGCAGTGAAGTGTACAGTGCTTTCTAATCCTGGCACCGGAAGCTAACTACCTGCAAAAGCATGTAAATCGTGTGTCAACATAAAGATGGTGAGTTCACAAAGTAAAGTAATTGAGTATGTAAACGCGCTGGTTTCCAAAACCACGAAACCAAGTAAAAGCGTAGGTCCTCCAGACCAAAATGTTCAAGAGTTATCAGTTTAAGCGTGTCAGGGGTAGCTAACCAACTCAGTGTAACTAAACAGAATTATTGGGACACCTTCAATAATGTAATAGTTTGCCTCAATAACTGGTGTCTATCAACACCAGTTCTCAAATGTGGTCAGAAGTTCATGCCCGTGCCTCAAGCACCTCAGACATGAGGTTGCTGCACAACCTAATAGCGCTATCAACTAATACCCCGCTCGCCTCCAGCGATTAACCCAATAATATGTAAGGACTTTCCAAAATGATAGAGTGTTTAGTTTACAAAGGACCAATAAGTTTTAAACTGATCAAAAACCCGATCCACACAAGGAATCGTAAAACCGACCCACACAAGGAGTCAAAACCCGACCCACGCAAGGAGTCAAAGCATTTCATAACCCGAGATGTAAAAGTAGTCCCAAACCAGACTAGAAAACGTTTTGTAAGTTGTCTCAAACCCGAGACGCATGCTTTTGAGAAAAGAATAGTGAAACTCACCTTAGTTTGCACGCGAATGATCTAAATCCCTCAAACAGTAACGAGCTACCGACTCCCTTTCAAAGCAAGAGTCCTCAAAGGCTAAAGATTGCACCACAACTAGCTTGAAGGAATGAGTATGATTGATGTTTGTTGAAAATCAAAGGGAAGGGGATGGGGGTGGGTTCACGGCGCAACAAGGGAGGAAGGGGTAGGGTTTTATTTATTTATTTTTTTTGTCTCCTAATTATAAGAGGGCTTGGCTTGTTCCCCAAGCAATTGGGTATTAGGGCCCCTTTTAGTCCATTAACTGGACCCGTTAGTCATGTTCTAGTCCAATACCGGGCCCGATGATATTAATCACCCTAAATTGCATTAAAACTATTGTTTTTATTATTTCATAACATATCAATCATAAGGTTCACGTAACTTGCATGGTTTACATATTAATTCTTAGTCAAGCGATAATTCACATAAGCATGTACTCCACACAAACATGTAACACTACGTCCATCAGAATTCTATTGTGCATATTATTATGCTTGCCAGATTAATCACCAACGTTCGGGATGCAGGTGTGACACCCCGCATTTTCAGGTTAAATACTTTTACTGAACTCTAGTTAACTTACATGTTCATACATGGCTAGATACTTAACTAGGGTTAGTTAAGTAGGTTTAACATATGTTAAAAGATGCTAACATATGTTATACGTAGGAAAATCCTTGTTAAACACACACATGAGTCCTGTATCCCAAACGTTGGTGAATTATGTGACATACATAGCAATAATATATATAAGTGAATTTTGGTGAACATGAAGTACGTGCTTATGTGAATTACATGTCTTTGTGAATGATCGCCTAACTGAAAGGTAATGCGTAGATTATGCAAATTACGTGCACAACATGAATAATATGCTATGTAATAATAAAATAATGGTTTTTATATAATTTAGCATGGTTAATAATATTGGGTTCGGTATTGGGCTAGAACATGGTTAACGGGTTAAGTCAATGGACTAGAAGGGCCCTAATACCAATTGCTTGGGGAACAAGCAAAGCCCTTTTACAATTAGGAGGCGAGGAAAAAGATAAAAACCCTAACCCTTGCCCCCTTGGTGCCGTGCGAAACCCCCCACCCCCCTCTCTCTTTGTTTTCAAGCAATCAAGCAATCTTTCACTAATCAAGCTAGTTCGGGTTTGATTTCAAGGCTCTAGGGAGTTTAATCTTTCACAAGGTATACGTTCTTACGATTTTTTGATGAATTATAATGATTGAAAAACTTTAAAAACCCTAAAAATAATATATATAAAATCGCATACATGTATGTATAGGAGTTCTTGAATGTTCTTGATGATTTGATGATGATGATTGTTATTAGCAGCCATGATTAGGGTTTTCACATGATAATATATGTGTTTTGCTATGATTAATATGGTGTTTAATCAGTACTATAAGTGTTATACATGTATTAGGGATGTTTATGAAGAATTAGGGTTTGTAGATTACTTGGGATGCAAGTTTAAGATTCTGACAGATTTGTTTGAACGTGTTGAAGGGGCTGTAACAGGTTGGTAAATCGATTGTTTTGATGATTTCTTTGCATGATTGTAATGTACAAGGTCTTAGCTTTTCATAATGGGCAAAACCATCGATTTTGGACACCGTATGAGTCGTTTTTGGAATTTTAATTGATTAGGGGTCATATCAGATTTTCGGATTTGTAAATTGGGCTAACTTTAAATGGTCATAACATGAGACTTACAAGGAGTTAGGTTATGAAATTTTTACAGTAGGTCAATACTGGAAAAATAGAGCTTTTCCAAGTGGATTCATCTCGTTTGGATGAATACACAATTTTTAAGAATTTTCCTACTAAACTGACCTGTTGAGGAAATTTTCTGGACACTGCTGTGCTGTACGAATTTTTATTATTTTTGTGTTTGGAATTAAGACAAAAAAAAATAGGTATTGTCGAGTGAATCCCAAATAAAATTCAGTAAAAATTTGGGACTCTAATTCATTCGTTAAGTATTTTAAATAAATTGTTTTTCACAGCGCACAATCTGTCCTAAAAACACAGATTGTGTACGGGGTCTTTAAGCGACTATTTGGAGTTCTATGTGGTGTGTAATTGACATGTACTTGTGTGGAAACTTGTATGAGATGTATTTGATGCATTAAACTGATAATAATTGCTATGATCACCAACGGGATACGTAGGACATACTTGAGCATGTAGAGTCATTAGGTGTCACTACACAGTTTTGAACTTTTAAAAGTCTTGGATAAACGAGTTACATGGTGTGTTGGTTACGCACGTATACTCACTTAGTGACATTTGTAATAGGGATTCGGTAGCACGTTACTATTCGTGGAATTTGGATTTTCACTTGCGACCTAAGGTGAGTTTCACTACTCTTTTTCTCAAAAGCATGCGTCTCAGGTATGAGACACTTTACTTAACGTTTTCTAGTCCGGTCTGGGACTACTTACACATCCCGGGTTGGGATGCCATGGATCCTTATGAGGGTCGGTCACTTTGCTAATTTGCAATTGTGTCCTTGATAAACTGAACCATTTCTATCATTCTGTAAGTCCTCACGTACCGAATGAGTTGCTAGGGTTGGCAAGCGGGTTATTAGTTGATAGCGCTATTAGGTCTTACAAACCTCACATCGGCTCGGGGAGCGCGGGCGTGAACTATAACTACAAAACATTATCATTGCGGATAGACAATGATGTCAGGCATACGGCACACTTATGTGGCTACACGTACATAGCAGTTCGGTATAATCGGTTAGTTATCATGAATGGGTTAGCTACCCTTGGCATGCGATGAATTAGTGGTTACACGGTGCGGGGCACCAACATAACTTACTTACTTACGTGGTTTTGGAAACCAGCGCAGTTACATACTCAGTTACTTTACTTAGTGAACTCACCAACATTGTTTGTTGACCCACGATTTACATGCTTTTGCAGGTAGTTAGCTTCCGGTGCCAGGATTAGAAAGCACTGTACACTTCACTGCATTTGGGCTCTGGGGCATACACATAAATTATATATTATGCTTTCGTGTGGTTTTAATTTGGGTGCGTTGTTTTGCGCATGGTTTTAAAAGGTTTAAATTTGGTTTACGCTTCTGCAGCTTAACTAAACTTGGTTTTTGAAAACGAACTAAATGGTTTGGGCATTTAGAGTTCGTTCCTGTGACTTATGGCTATGGGATCCTGGTATGTCACGCGCCTCGCGGTATAAACCCCGCAGTGGAAATTTGAGGGTGTGACAGATTGGTATCAGAGCCATTGGTTATAGTGAACTAGGACTGCATGTTGAGTCTAGTCTATAATCATCATAGCATAAGTACACTCACAACTTAAGTGCACAACTAGCTATTAGCTACATATATCTACAACATATGATTTCAGGAGATATGTTATCTTCTAGTTCTAGACTTAATTCTTAACACTTTAATGGTGGGAACCTAGGGTTACACCAGGTGGCGCATTACTGGGAGTAATATCCTAACTAACCTCATGGACGAGGAGACAACTATAGTACAAGGGAGGGAGCCCTTGCGAGCGTTGTGGTGCACGTACACAGGAAGGTGCACGATGCGCATGACGTGGTACCATTAAATCAACTATGAAGGAATTCGAATGCTGAGACTTATCTTTTGTCACTTAGCAGGGAGACAATTAGTTTATATTCCTTGTTACTTGACCCTTCTTACTTCCATTCGTAACACAGACGGGACTGGAATGCACAAGTAGAACTTATTTCTTACCTTAGTACCTTACGCCTAGTATGAGCGGGTGAACGTATGACGGCATATCCTCGTTTTCTCATAAGTATATGGTAGATTCATGGGAACACATTAGATCGGGACTTGTTACACACACTCTTGGGGAGTTACGTAAAGCCTGCGATGTAATGCAACATCACAAGGGAGGATGAAACCTACTAATGGCTGATAGCCACGATTGGAGGAACGAGTGGTACAGCTTACCACTAAACTGGTTCACATAGGACTAGAGAAGGAGATTGTACGTGATGAGAACCATATAACACTGACATCGCAAAAGAGGAAGGATAAGAGATGGAAGGGGAACCTGAGCAGGACGAGCACATGGAAAGTGAGGATGAAGGCTCTACTATCTAGACAAAGCATGGAGACGATTGGCTCTTACCTTTTCTTACCTATCTATTCTTTCATTTTCCTTTGCTAACTTAGATAAGACTGAGTTCTTATGATCAACGATAGGGTGGTTGAGGCCCTCGCATCTTTCCAAGCTAGTAAAGATCTATTTTGCTAAATCATTCTTTTCCCCTGACTTCCACATTTGAACTTTCTTATACCTTGAACGCACATCGTATTTTCAAGCCTTTTATTGGTTGTAAACCTCGATAACTCCAACGGAACTGAAGGAGACCATCTGATTGCTTCGATAGTATAAGTCTTTGCCATGTGCATTTGTCCCAGACAGGATGGAGTAATGTACGCTACATGCACACTCGATGAGTTACAGATACCTGGAAGGAGAACGTAACACCCTGTGGTGAAATCCAGAAACTTTGTTATATAAAGACGGATGGGTCTGAGATCGACGCCTACACTACCAGGCTATAGGAGATAGCCACTATAGGCTCAAATCTATTTAACCTACCTTACAAATGGATCGAACTTTATACCGAAAGGGTGGGCCCCTCAGATTCGTGGCTTGGCCACTGCAGCTCACCTACAAATCTTTCACTTGACACGCAAACTCACAGATGAGACCGCCGATCATGGTACTTTTCTAAAGCATGGTGCTTAATTTTCTACTATTGGTGATAGCAAGAGAACGTGGGATAGTGTGAGGTATAAGTCCTACAACAACGACTACCACAATGGGAACAACAACAATGGGGTTCGTGGGAAAGCATTCGTGATTGGCATTGGGGAAGCTAGGACTGATAACAAGGTCGTGACGGATATGACACTCTTGCCTCTATTTTATATGATACTGGTGCGGACTATAGTTTTGTGTCATCAAAACTTAACAAACAATTAGGGATGGTTCCTACTCCTCGAGATACTCCATACTCTATTGAACTGGCTGATGGAAAGCCTGTTGAGGTAACCCATATTCATCGTGACTGTAAGCTCGAGTTGGGTGGGCAATCGTTTGCCATCAACATTCTACCTATCACCCTTGGAAGCTTTGATCTCGTGGTTGGCATGGACTGGTTGTCCAAGCAACACGCTGAAATTCTCTGTCAGGAGAAGATTGTTCGTATTCCCCCTCCCAAGTGGAGAACTTTTATCTATACAGGGTGATCGTGGTGGTGCCATGGTAGGCATCATCTCCTATCTGAAGGCTCAGAAGTGTATTCGTAAGGGCTGTCCAGCCATTTTGGCTAACATATCAGGTACTCGAGCTGGAACTGAAACCAAGATTGAGGACATCCCAGTGGTCCGAGACTTCCCAGATGTCTTCCCAGAGGAATTACCTGGACTTCCACCAGTTCGTCAAGTGGAGTTTCAGATTGACCTTGCACTTGGAGCAGCGCCAGTTGCGCGCGCACCATACCGTTTGGCACCAGGGGAGCTTCAAGAACTGTCTACCCAACTCCAAGAGCTATTGGATAGGGGTTTTATTAGACCCAGTTCTTCGCCATGGGGAGCTCCAGTTTTGTTTGTTAAGAAGAAAGATGGGAGCTTTCGTATGTGCATAGATTATCGGGAGTGAACAATGTGACGATTAAGAATCGTTACCCTTTTGCCTCGTATTGATGATTTGTTCGACCAACTGCAAGGGTCGAGCTTCTACTCTAAGATTGATTTGAGGTCGGGGTACCATCAGCTGAGAGTCCGAGAAGAGGATGTGACGAAAACGGCGTTTCGAACCCGTTATGGACATTATGAGTTTTTGGTTATGCCATTTGGGCTAACTAATGCACCTGCGGTGTTCATGGATCTAATGAACCGTGTGTGCAAGCCTTACTTGGACAAATTCGTCATAGTGTTCATAGATGACATATTGATCTATTCCAAGAGCAGGGAGGAGCACGAGCAGCACCTGCGGTTAATCTTGGAACTACTGAGGAATGAGCAGCTGTATGCAAAGTTTTCTAAATGTGATTTTTGGATTCGAGAGGTCCAATTCCTTGGGCATGTGGTCAACGAGGTAGGAATACATGTGGACCCAGCCAAGATTGACGCTATCAAAATGTGGGAGGCTCCTAGGACCCCTACTGAAGTGCGCCAATTTCTTGGTCTCGCGGGATACTATCGCAGATTTATTGAGGGATTTTCTAAGATCGCTCAACCTCTCACCGCCCTAACGCAGAAAGGTATTACGTATAAGTGGGGAGATGCCCAAGAATCCGCCTTTCAGCTACTAAAGTCCAAACTTTGCAGTGCACCGATATTATCGTTGCCTGAGGGTACAGAGGACTTTGTAGTATATTGTGATGCGTCTATCCAAGGTTTAGGGTGCGTACTGATGCAACGTGATAAGGTAATTGCATATGCATCGCGGCAACTGAAGGTCCATGAGAAGAATTACATTACTCATGATTTGGAACTGGGAGCGGTGGTTTTCGCTCTCAAAATCTGGAGGCACTACCTCTACGGAACGAAGTGCACAATTTTCACTGATCACAAGAGTCTCCAGCATATATTTGATCAGAAGGTGCTGATCATACGGCAACGTCGTTGGGTTGAACTTTTGAACGATTATGACTGTGCCATCAAGTATCATCCAGGGAAAGCTAACGTAGTAGCTGATGCCCTCAGTCGAAAGGAAACAAAACCCAAAAGAGTGCGAGCCTTACAACTCACCATCCATTCTAATCTTCCTGAAATGATACATGAAGCCCAGGGCGAGGCTTGAAAGAAGAAAACATCGGGCTTGAAACATTACATGGTGCTGATAAGCACTTGGAACTAAAGACAGATGGTCTTCAATACTTTATGAATCGAGTCTGGATACCACGTTTTGGGGAACTCAGACAACTGGTGCTCGATGAAGCTCACACCTCTCGATATTCGGTACATCCTGGTTCAGACAAGATGTACCAAGATTTAAGACTCTTTATTGGTTGCCAAACATGAAAGCAGAGATAGCCACTTATGTTAGTAAGTGCTTGACTTGTGCGAAGGGTAAGATTAAATATCAAAAACCTTCAGGCCTACTCCAACAACCAGAGATTCCAATGTGGAAATGGGATGGAATTTCCATGGACTTCATTACAAAGCTTCCTATAACGCCAACGGGCCAGAACATGATTTGGGTTATCATGGACCGTTTAACCAAATCGGCCCACTTCCTGGCGATAAAAGAAACGGATTCGTTAGAAAAGCTGGCGAACCTATACATCAAGGAGATAGTCTCTAGGCATGGGGTGCCTACTTCCATTATATCTGATCGCGATGGGCGATTCACTTCTCGTTTCTGGACTACCCTCCAAGATGCTTTAGGAACTCGTCTTGATATGAGCACAGCCTATCACCCACAGACGGATGGACAAAGTGAACGCACCATCCAAACATTAGAGGATCTGCTACGAGCATGTGTGGTGGACTTTGGTAATAACTGGGATAAGCACTTGCCCTTAATCGAATTCTCTTACAACAACAGTTACCACACTTCGATACAGTGTGCGCCTTTCGAGGCACTTTACGGGCGCAAGTGTAGGTCTCCTATTTGTTGGACTGAGGTTGGGGATAGCCAACTAACAGGTCCCGAACTCGTGCACGAAACTTCTGAGAAGATAGTGCAAATTAGAAACCGGATGGCTGCTGCTCGGGACCGACTGAAAAGTTATGCTGACAAACGTCGAAAACCTTTTGGAGTTCCAGGTTGGGGACAAGATTCTATTAAAGGTGTCACCTTGGAAGGGGTGATACGCTTTGAAAAAAAACGGGGAAGTTAACCCGCGATACATTGGACCATTCGGGATTGTTGAAAGAATTGGTCCGGTAACTTACAAGTTAAACTCGTGTAATAAACTCGGTGGGGTACATGATGTATCCCACGTATCGCATTGAATCTAAAGAAATGCTTATCCGATACGACACTGATGGTGCCACTGGAGGACATCCAGGTGGACGATCGGCTACGGTTCATGGAAGAACCAGTGGAGATTCTTGAGCGGGGCGTCAAGAAACTCAAAGCAAAACACTATACCTATTATTAACATACAATGGAATTCCCATCTAGGACCGGAATACACGTGGGAGCGCAAAGATCAAATGCGGCTTAAATCATACATAGATCCAACGCGGAACATAAAGCAGCTCTTTCAAAGTGAATTTCGGGGCGAAATTCCTTTCAACTTGGGGATGATGTGACATCCGGGAACCAAGCACACATTTCTATAGCTGGCTTTACTGTTTACTTGCTGAATTTCGGGACGAAATCCTTTTCAACTTGGGGATGATGTGACACCCCGAATTTTCAGGTTAAATACTTTTACTGAACTCTAGTTAACTTACATGTTCATACATGGCTAGATACTTAACTAGGGTTAGTTAAGTAGGTTTAACATATGTTAGAAGATGCTAACATATGTTATACGTAGGAAAATCCTTGTTAAACACACACATGAGTCCTGTATCCCAAACGTTGGTGAATTATATGACATACATAGCAATACTATATACAAGTGAATTTTGGTGAACATGAAGTACGTGCTTATGTGAATTACATGTCTTTGTGAATGATCGCCTAACTGAAAGGTAATGCGTAGATTATGCAAATTACGTGCACAACATGAATAATATGCTATGTAATAATAAAATAATGGTTTTTATATAATTTAGCATGGTTAATAATATTGGGTTCGGTATTGGGCTAGAACATGGTTAACGGGTTAAGTCAATGGACTAGAAGGGCCCTAATACCAATTGCTTGGGGAACAAGCAAAGCCCTTTTACAATTAGGAGGCGAGGAAAAAGATAAAAACCCTAACCCTTGCCCCCTTGGTGCCGTGCGAAACCCCCCACCCCCCTCTCTCTTTGTTTTCAAGCAATCAAGCAATCTTTCACTAATCAAGCTAGTTCGGGTTTGATTTCAAGGCTCTAGGGAGTTTAATCTTTCACAAGGTATACGTTCTTACGATTTTTTGATGAATTATAACGATTGAAAAACTTTAAAAACCCTAAAAATAATATATATAAAATCGCATACATGTATGTATAGGAGTTCTTGAATGTTCTTGATGATTTGATGATGATGATTGTTATTAGCAGCCATGATTAGGGTTTTCACATGATAATATATGTGTTTTGCTATGATTAATATGGTGTTTAATCAGTACTATAAGTGTTATACATGTATTAGGGATGTTTATGAAGAATTAGGGTTTGTAGATTACTTGGGATGCAAGTTTAAGATTCTGACAGATTTGTTTGAACGTGTTGAAGGGGCTGTAACGGGTTGGTAAATCGATTGTTTTGATGATTTCTTTGCATGTTTGTAATATAAAAGGTCTTAGCTTTTCATAATGGGCAAAACCATCGATTTTGGACACCGTATGAGTCGTTTTTGGAATTTTAATTGATTAGGGGTCATATCAGATTTTCGGATTTGTAAATTGGGCTAACTTTAAATGGTCATAACTTGAGACTTACAAGGAGTTAGGTTATGAAATTTTTACAGTAGGTCAATACTGGAAAAATAGAGCTTTTCCAAGTGGATTCATCTCGTTTGGATGAATACACAATTTTTAAGAATTTTCCTACTAAACTGACCTATTGAGGAAATTTTCTGGACACTGCTGTGTTGTACGAATTTTTGTAATTTTTGTGTTTGGAATTAAGACAAAACAAAAATAGGTATTGTCGAGTGAATCCCAAATAAAATTCAGTAAAAATTTGGGACTCTAATTCATTGGTTAAGTATTTTAAATAAATTGTTTTTCACAGCGCACAATCTGTCCTAAAAACACAGATTGTGTACGGGGTCTTTAAGTGACTATTTGGAGTTCTATGTGGTGTGTAATTGACATGTACTTGTGTGGAAACTTGTATGAGATGTATTTGATGCATTAAACTGATAATAATTGCTATGATCACCAACGGGATACGTAGGACATACTTGAGCATGTAGAGTCATTAGGTGTCACTACACAGTTTTGAACTTTTAAAAGTCTTGGATAAACGAGTTACATGGTGTGTTGGTTACGCACGTATACTCAGTTAGTGACATTTGTAATAGGGAGTCGGTAGCATGTTACTATTCGTGGAATTTGGATTTTCACTTGCGACCTAAGGTGAGTTTCACTACTCTTTTTCTCAAAAGCATGCGTCTCAGGTATGAGACACTTTACTTAACATTTTCTAGTCCGGTCTGGGACTACTTACACATCCCGGGTTGGGATGCCATGGATCCTTATGAGGGTCGGTCACTTTGCTAATTCGCAATTGCGTCCTTGATAAACTGAACCATTTCTATCATTTTGTAAGTCCTCACGTACCGAATGAGTTGCCAGGGTTGGCAAGCGGGTTATTAGTTGATAGCGCTATTAGGTCTTACAAACCTCACACCGGCTCGGGGAGCGCGGGCGTGAACTATAACTACGAAACATTATCATTGCGGATAGACAATGATGTCAGGCATACGGCACACTTATGTGGCTACACGTACATAGCAGTTCGGTATAATCGGTTAGTTATCATGAATGGGTTAGCTACCCTTGGCATGCGATGAATTAGTGGTTACACGGTGCGGAGCACCAACATAACTTACTTACTTATGTGGTTTTGGAAACCAGCGCAGTTACATACTCAGTTACTTTACTTAGTGAACTCACCAACATTGTTTGTTGACCCACGATTTACATGCTTTTGCATGTAGTTAGCTTCCGGTGCCAGGATTAGAAAGCACTGTACACTTCACTGCATTTGGGCTCTCGGGCATACACATAAATTATATATTATGCTTTCGTATGGTTTTAATTTGGGTGCGTTGTTTTGCGCATGGTTTTAAAAGGTTTAAATTTGGTTTACGCTTCTGCAGCTTAACTAAACTTGGTTTTTGAAAACGAACTAAATGGTTTGGGCATTTAGAGTTCGTTCCTGTGACTTATGGCTATGGGATCCTGGTATGTCACGCGCCTCGCGGTATAAACCCCGCAGTGGAAATTTGAGGGTGTGACAGCAGGACTCGTGTGTGTGACAGAACAAGGTTTTTCCTACTTATAACATATGTTAATAACATCTAACATATGTTAAGCCTACTTAACTAACCCTAGTTAAGTATTTGATCACTGTGAATATGCAAGTTAACTAGAGTTCAGTAAAAAGTGTTAACCTGAAAATGCGGGGCATCACAGCTTGTTCCCTTTTACACCGCGCAAATCCAAGCTCTTTCAAAGCCAAATCAAGTTTGATGTTCCATGCTCTTGGCGCTTGACGCAATCCATACAAAGCTTTAACAAGCTTGTAAACGTGATTCTCTCGACCCTTCTTCACAAATCCTTCTGGTTGAGTTATGTAAACTTCCTCCTTCAACTCACCGTGCAAGAATACCGATTTTACGTCAGGATGATGCACTTCCCATCCCGAGTTCGCGGCCAAAGCTAGTAGGAACCTAATGGTTTCGATCCTAGCAACCGGCGCAAACATTTCTTCGTAATCAATCCCATACCTTTGTACATATCCTTTTGCTACCAGGTGAGCCTTGTATTTCGAAATCTTTCCTTGAGCATCCTTCTTTACCTTGAACACCCACTTTACCCCGATGGGTTTAATCTTTGGTGGCGGCTCTACCAGCTTCCAAGTATTGTTCTTCTCAATTGAACTTATTTCTTCCTCCATAGCTTTCATCCAATCCTTCTCTTTTATCGCTTCTTGAAAAACAATTGGTTCGTCATCAACAGAGGATAGTAATAATTGATCATCTCCATTCAATTGATGCGTTAATCTTGGTATTTCTTCAACCTCAAAGTCTGCAAATTTCTTCGGAATGGTTGAGGTTCGATTTGACCTTCTTAGCTGAGAAACCCCCGCGGACTGCGCGTTCAGATCCGCGCGTGATACGCGAGATCCTCCTTCTTCGTTTTCCTGCGCTGACATTGCGCCCTCGTCAAACATTCTTGGCGCGAAATCACCTGTGTGCGCAAAGTTGTCTGTATGCGCAAAGTCTTCCGCGTGCGCGTTATCGCCTATAGGTTGCGCAGACGCTTCAAACTCGTGCATGTCTTCTTCTGTGGGTTGCGCTGGCGCTTCAGACTCAACTACGAAGTCTGTCGATGCACTCTCTTCGGTATTAGTGCGGGACACGTAATCCTTCTAGTCATACTCTTCCGTCTCTTTGAACTTTATGTCCCCGTCTCGAACTATGTGTACCCGTCCATTGCTCGGGTAAAACATCCGATGCGTAATCTCTCCCGTTTCCGGCTGAGAACCCATGTACACCATTAGCATGCTTCTGTCATCCAACTTCTTCTATCCAGGTGTTAAGATTTTAACAAACCCTACACACCTGAACACTTTAATATATGAAAGATCTGGTTTCCTTCCCTTGAGCTTTTCATAGGGTGTTAAGTCTTGCAATGCCTTTGTTGGAGAGCGATTCAACAAATAAACTGAGTGCATGATTGCTTCTCCCCAAAAGACCTGTGGTATAGACATGGCCTTTAGGATTCTTCGAGTAGTACCGATTATTGTGCGATTTCGTCTTTCAACTACCCCGTTTTGTTGAGGGGTATAAGGAGCCGTGTATTGCCTTGCAATTCCTCTTTCCTTACAGAAATCTCCTAGTACATGCGATGTAAACTTTCGTCCATTATCGGTTCCTAAGGTTTTTATCCTTGTCCCAAGTTTCCTCTCCACTCCTTTGATGAACTCGATTAGAATTCCAGGAACTTGGTCTTTGGTTTTCACCATGTAAGCCCACATAAACCTGCTGTAATCATCTACAATCAGTAGCATGTACCGGTTTCCTGCTTGAGTCAATTGTGTGATGGCTCCGCATAGATCGGCATAGAGTAGCTCAAGCGGCTTTGACATGCGATATTTGACTTCCTTTGGAAAAGCTCCCCTTGTTTGCTTTCCTATCACACATGCGTCACATATTGCGGATGGTCTCTTGATGAATGGTAGCCCAATCGAGATTCTTGATAGCGTCCTCAGTGCATCAAAATTAAGATGACCGAGTCTGGCGTGCCAAAGCCAACACTCGTCATGCATGTTAACCTGTAAACATACTGGCGCAACAACTTTTAGGTTAATCTTATAAACACGATTGGTTGAACGAGGTACCTTCATTAGAACCAATCCGTTTGGTTCAAACATCCACAATACGCCATGCTCGATCGTTATTTTGTGTCCTGACTCGTCCATTTGCCCAACACTGATTATGTTATTCTTCAGCGAAGGTATGTAGTAAACATCCTTCAAGATCCGCTGCTTACCCGACTTGCCTTCTAGGATAATTGTTCCGCGGCCTCTGATCTCCACGCATGAACCATCTCCGAACCGAAACTTACCTTTTATCCGGTTGTCTAAACTCGAAAACCAATCCTTGTTTCCCGTCATATGATTGCTCGCCCTGTTATCGAGAAACCAAGTGTTGTTTTCTCGCGGACTCTCATCATACTTCTTCAAGTCAACTCGGTCTTCATTCAAGTACACTCCTTCATGGGTTGCCATATAGAGCACCAGTCCGTCGTCAAGGGTGAGGTTATTCTCTTCAGTTTTGTTTCGGGTGGGGCGATCGCTTGAAAAGTGGCCCAACTCGTCACATCGAAAACACTTAAGTTTCGAACGATCCTTTGTTGTCTTCTTCGTGGTTTCCTTCTCCCTTACGTGACCCGAACCTCTGCCTCTATCTTCCTTTACCCCTTTGTGGAGATGAACCTTTGGCTGACGCTCCTCTTCCGCTGCCAAAGCTCTTTCCTTGCTTGTTCTTGGCCTCCCACTCCTCGTACGTAAGAAGAAGATATTCATGCTTCGTGGTTTGATTATCTTCGAACCCTATCCTCTCTTCGTAGGCCTTAAGACGTCGAACCACATCGTCAAACGTGACTGTTTTAAGATCGATCACCTGCTCAAGTGACGCGACCATGTGAATAAACTTCTTTGGCAATCCGTTTAAGAACCTCTTGACAAGCTTCGATTCTTCTATTCTTTCTTCGAGTGTTGATGCTTTAAAGGCGATACTTGCAATTTTGCATGAGAATTCGTCAACCGAACTAGTCTCTTTCATCTTTAGATTTTCGAATTCGGACATCAAGGTTTGAAGCCGCACCTCCTTCACCCGCTCGGCTCCTTGGTGTCGGTTTTTAATTGCTTCCCACATCTCCTTGGCCGTAGTCAGGTTTCTGATCTGGAGCACCAAATCTTCAGGTATTCCTTGGAATAGAAGTGCTATTGCAATGTTGTTTTTCTTCACGTTAGCAGCTGTCCCTGGTTCTATCATGTCCTTAACACTATTAACGTTCAGGATTACCTTCATCTTCATCGCCCAAACCGTATAGTTCACCAGAGTTAACAGTGGGATTTGGAGAGATGTCGTGTTCTGGTCATTGGCTGTAATGATCTGTCAATTAGCATCGTCTCCCATTGTAAACGATTTATGCATGACACGTCTTCTTCTGCCGCAGCCTGCTTCCGATCAGACTAAACCCGTCGCTAAGATTCTTCCGATCGCAAATCACTTTTGTCGATCGGTTCTTGTCTAGCCGGACTTGCTGATCGTTATCGACCGTATTGTTACCCGACCCTGAGCTCTGATACCAATTGTTAGAAATCGGTACTAAAGACCCACACGAATTAAGCCAAACTTGTTTCTTATTATTTGATTGTGATTGAATGCTTGACTTACAAAATCATCCATCTATTTATAAGCCTACAATCCTTGGTAATCAAGGAACTAGCCTTGGAGAACAAGGAAACTAGCCTTTATTCCTTGTCCACCAAGGAACTATAATAATCTAGAAACTTCTTTTGACTTAAACTAGGAAATCTATCTCTAAAACCTAGTTTACAAGATTAACAACTAAGTCCTTCTAGTTACCAAACCTTGCATTACAAGATTAATTTATCAGATTATACCCTGGGAATGTCCCGGTGTTGAGAAATCTAATATGACACATCAATTTTACATATGAAATAAACTGATGCAATTCATATTTACATACAGAAACCTAAAACAATTAGCAATGTATATCTCCAATGTTAACACTTAACCTTAAATAGTGTATAACTTTGTTGTTAACACTTAACCTTAAACAATATAAATCTAATGTTAACATGTAATCTAAAATAATGTATAACTCTAGTATATTAATACCTAACTTAAAGCAATGCATAACTAATAATTTGAATAAAAATGAAAATGTATATTAAAAAGAAAATATATGTTTGGATGAGGAGCAGAGCCAGAAGCAACTATTACAGGGTGTGATTGAAGCAGTGATCTTGAAGATGTGACTCTTTTTTTAAAATGAGTGATTTTAACATATTGTGTTCTGGATGAAAATATAATTTATATTTACTGGTTTGAACATAATTAGTAACTTGCTTATATATAATTAATAAATTACTTGAACACGTGTTTTTTTCCTGTATGAACAAAATCTCACAAAAAATAGTCGTTTTCTCTCCATTTTTATATTGTCATATGATACTCGATGAAAAGATAATAAAATTTTGTTAATTTGGTGTAATTTTTTCTTTAAAAGATTTCGTATATAAAAAATATTAACATTTAAAAATTATGAGAGGAAATATAAGAGAGAAAAATCCAATTTAAATTTTTATTTTTTTTTTCTAAAATTACCTAATGTCAGATGCCATACTCAAAGAAAAGATTGTTCTCGTCAGCCATATAAGATTTATTGCTTTCCATATATATTATCAAATATCAAATCATGAGGAAATTGTGGGTGTAAATAATTAGTTTGGATTTGTCATATATATCTTTTAGTATATTGTGTGTGCGTTTGGAATTCAAGAGAAGACAGCTGCATTATTATTACGATTGTCGGCAGAATTCTATAAACTTTCTATTTTAATGTACATATTTTGTGTTTTTATTTGCATTTGAATGTAGACAGAACTGGAAGGTATCTTTTAATATAGTATTATTTAAAATTACGAACCCATGATAAATGGCGATTTTATTTCATTAATATTTTGATTCGATTCTTTCATAAGAGTCTACTGCAAATGATTGATGATATAAAATTTTAATAGTAATAACACATACTTCTTCTCTTTTTCTTGATACATAAATATAATCTCTTTGTTTTGTTGTCTACATTCATCGGAGTACTAACACGATAACATGTTAATAATGATTATATTATATTTTCCAATATGTAATTATTTCTTTTACTTTTTGTTCTTGAGTGATTTCAGTGTATTTAGAATAACGCTTTCATTATCTAAAGTAATCAAAATAACTGAAGAAAATAAAAACAATATATACGTTTTATATTTTATATGAAATAATTATGTAATCATCTATCTATGATAATAATTAAAAGTAATAAATCCCAAATAACATTTTAAGAGGGCATCATCCCCTTGAGTGTGTCATGTGGCAATGACATGTCATTAATAATATAAAATTAAAGCTAAAAATGGCATGCATTATTATTATTATTTTTTTTGAACAAAAAATATATGATTTTTAGCATGCATTGTCGAAAATTCATGTGATTTTTTTTGTTGTCGAAAATCCATGGCAAACTTGTAGGAAAGTTCGAGTTGTGTACCCGGATGATCGGGCTTTTATACATTGTTGAAAAAATATCAGTAAATACGCAATAAAAATCCATTATAACACAACTGTAATATGGGGATATCGTATTTAACGTTTTATACTCACATATATTTAAGACTATTCATGAGTTAGATGTTTTATTGGAAAGATTAAACAGAAACTATGGTTTTAATGAGAAGACTAAAAAGAGATGTCGTTGTGGCATACTGGCTTGTGCATGCCAATTGCCAAGTCCTTATTGCATGTAGAACCTCCTCACAGACTGTATGGTCAAAGAGGATTGACAAGCCAGTACAAACCTTAGTCTTACATCCTCTTGCTATTTTGTACTAAGCTGCTGAAGTAAATGATCATGAAGTCCTGAAGAAGCTGATAGTAAAAGTCCTGAAGAGTAAAGAATTAGAAGTTATGAAGATGAACGAGACAGACATCTGAAGAACAACCTCTGAAGACAAACTCCTGAAGTTTACTTATCAGAAGTTTGTCTCTCATCAGTACTTTCATTAGAACCTTCCCACCGCCATTGATTATCAGTAGTTTGGTTTTATATTGTTATATGTTACTTTGTGAACAAGTTGCAGATACTACAGCCTGTTGTAGTATTAGTTTAATCACTTGTATTCATCCAATGTTCGTACTCTTTGGTCTATAAATATATGGGTTGATCCCTTCTGTTTTAGACAATCTTTTAGCAGTAACATTTCATATATACACCTTGAGAATCATTCAACAGCTTTTACTGTTTTATTTACTTATTGCTTTGATTCTCATTTACTACATTATTGTACTAACTGAGGGGGGGGGGGGTAATAACTCCAGTTAAAAGTGAAATTTAACTTGAACACTTATACTTATTCCGCCGTGCTAAACACTTTGATAAAAACTAGCAAGTGTTCTTAATAAGAATCTGTTTACAAGCTAGGAACTGATCCAACACAGACTTGAGTGAACCCCTACGGTTGCTTTTGCACCTTTACTTCATCTTCATCATCAACAATTTGGGGGATTTCTACTTGATGAGATTAAAGGATTTCACCTTTACTTCATCTTCTTTACCGTTGCCAATCTTTGGATCTTGGTGAGGTGATTCGGATCTTTGCCAATATTGGGGTCTAGGGGAGATTGCTCACATGCATGGGACCGGACAAGTAAAAACATATACTATACAATGTTGGTGGCATTCGTTTTCTTGGTTTTGTTGGTTCAGATCCGTGATGTTCTTGTTGGATTTGTTTCCGTTTGATAATTTTTGGATCGTAGTTTTTTTGGTCTAGTTTGGTTTGATGATTTTCAGATACGTGGGTCTCGAGTGGTGATGTTTTTAATAAAATCGGACGAGGTATTCGATCCTGTATGATGATTATTGAACATAATTGGTTGTTATAAACAAGATCTGTATCTTCGCGGGGCATTCGAGATCTCAATGAGTTGTTTACAACTGCGAATGCAGCCATGGCATATCAAGCGTCATAATCCGGTAAAAACTCGGTGCCTCTATGATTTATTTTGAATTTTTTTATTTTTGGTTTTATCTCGTTTTTTTTTATCAGGTTTAATTTGTCTTCACTTTAGTTTGGTTACTTGTAATATATATTAAAAGTAGTTAAAAAAGCATCTGATGATATGAAATCTCAGTCGGTTTGTATATTGTAAGAAAAGTGGTGTTTTTAAAAGAGGTTTATAAATTTGATATGACTATTTATTTGTATTTTGATAATGTTTACTTTGTGAGTGCTCTAACCAAATTTAGGACTTGTTTTTATTAGTTTTTATAAATAAATGTAATAAGCCTAAGAAGCAAAAAAGAAAGAGGAAATGAACAATGAAACAATCATCCAAGGGAAGTTGGTAGAATCGAAGTCTTTTATTCGATGTTAAAAAATTACAAAATTATGCTGTTCAAAAATTATAATATCATTACTTGTTGATTAAGAGGATCATTCTGGCTTTATGTCTGAAATCAAAAGTCAAGATATGAAAAACATGCAATAATGGTAGTACAGTACAATAGCTCATGCACAGATGTTCCGGAATAGAAGTTACCAAGCAAAAAGTCGGTCAGGCTGTCAGAGAATGTCGAACTGTACATGTCAATTAAAATAGTTAATTTTAATATTGATTTCTAGATGATATTTTGACAGTTTTACGAGGTAGATAAATTTAATATGATAAAATAAAAATAAAAATTTAATCAGGTAAATAAAAATGAAAATATATATTAAAAAGAAGATATATGTATAAGAGCTAGAAACAAATATTATAGGGTGTGATTAAGACAATAGTCTTGAAAGTGTGACTTTTTTTTTAGAAAAAAATGGTTGTAACCTATTCTGCTTTTGATGAAAATAAAATTCCTAGTTTCAACATAATTAATGAATTACCTGAACACATTGTGTTTTTTTTCCTGTATGAACAAAAACCGACAAAAAAATCGTTTTTTTTTTTCGATTTTTGTATAGCACTATGGTAAACGTCAGGAAGATAATAAACGCTCGTTAATTTGGTATAATTTTTTTTAAAAAAATCTCATATAGAAAAGTTATTAACGTTTTAAAAATTGTGGGGGAAACATGAGAGAGAAAGAGACTTTTGGATAGAAAAAAGAAGGATGCCACATGACACAATCGGGGGAGGGGGGATAACTTCTTTGAGTGCTATGTAGGATTTCATGCTTTGACATATTAATATATATATATATATATATATATATATATATATATATATATATATATATAAGATTTGGATCATTTGAGAACCACCATTTAGGGAGAGAACCAAAGAACCAGTGTGAACAGGTGGCATTTTTGTAAATATGAAGGTGTCTACAAAAACCCCTCCATAAAAAAATAAAAAAAAATAAAAAAAAATTATATAACCTAAATAAATAAATAAATAAAAAAAGTAAAAAAACCAAAATGATTATTTTTCATTATTAATTCGAAAAAAAAAGGATGTTGTGACGTCATATGATGTCATCCCTGATGCACATGTGCATTTCGCTGTTATATATACAAAAATACACCGTATGCACATGTGCATTTCACTATTAGATCACACTTTTGAATGAATTGTCAATTACCATACTTAAATGATTATAAAATGGACGCGATACAGATATATAAGGGGTCACAAATTCTATTCAATGGTCATTAAATGAACGCAAAGTGAGATATAAAATACACTCGAACTCGTCAAGTGTTTAGTCATGTATATTATAACATAAATTGAAAATAAAACACGTGTGTGACAACAAACATGAATAAACTTGAAACACCTCTATATAAGACCTATAAAATAAGAAACACGTACTGCATGCACATGTGCATTTCACTAATATTGTTAGATTTTTTAGTGGTTTAACTTTAGGGCATACATATATTCATGCATCATTCATCAAATAACAAAGTTTTTATACCAATTTGTCTTTATCATACAACTACATGTAGTCTCTACCAAACGTATTAACTCAATAAAACAAACGATAACAAAAAAAATATCCATATTACAAACCAACTATGTTAACCACCTACATACAAAATTCTAATTATCTCACAACCTCACGTTCACCAACATAACAAAATGTTAAACCAACCATACATTACACAAAATGTTATACAAACTTCTTTGTTTGTTTGACAATTTCCTTATACCCAACCAAAGATGACGTGGTGTAATTCGTGTTTGTATCGGGCGCCAATTTGCTTCTATCATAACATTCTTTTGATTTGTCTTCACTACCACCGTTTTAACCGTCATTTTTCACCGTCACAATATGTTTCTGCTTATTTGACCTCGTTTGAACCTTTCTTCTTAAATCTATATCTACATATAGGATAATTTATGTGTTTAAACAATCAACATTTAATATTTCACAAGAAAAACTGCACATATTCACATGTGCATCTCTATATAAATGTACTAAAAAAATAATACCAACCTGATTCAACTCCTTGATAAACATTCGTGACATTATCAGCTTCCGCTTGTGGATATCAAATGGATCTTGATTATAAAAATACATAAAGAACATAACAAATACAGGGAACAATGTAATACCAAGTACATTCGGACTAAATAAATAATGCCAACCTGATTCAACTTTCTTATCAACAATCGTGTCATTATCTTCACTTGCACCCGGTAACCTTTTGTTCCTTTATCCCTCGATTGTAATACAAATGTTACTTTCTTTGATGTTTTCCCCATCTCTTAGCTACAATCAATAAAAATGCATAAGAAAACCGATATTTCAACCTGATTGCACATGTGCAACAACATTACTTTGTTAATTACAACAAAACAAATGCACACGTGCATCATTGTTAATGGCCTAATTATAACAGTATGTGCTTTAACATTACTTTTTAACATTATAAACTACGTTTTGCATATATGCATTAACAATCTTAATGCACATGTGCATATCAGAAAATGGCACCTCGTTCAAAACACAAATTATCCTCCTAACCGAGTGCGTGCAGGACCATTTACTTCATTTAATAAACAACCTGAACATAACTTCCTATCCTATCTCAATGACAAACAACCCTACCTGAAAACATCTTCTGAAAGCATCATTCAACTTTTTCTCAAGTATTTGAATAAAGTTCTAATTTTCCATTCATAATACATTCTACTTTTATCATTCAAGTGTGCTTTGTTCACTTTCTAAACAACGCCTATCGCCCTAAGTGCGCCTAACACATTTAATAACTACAATTTCAATCAAACATTTTTCAGAAAATAAAAATAGTAACAAACCTTACCAAACGAACAATCTCACCATATGCCTACTCTTCGGCCAACGAACCGGCACTTTGTATCCATCAGGCAACGGAATCAAACACCTAACCATTTTACTTATCTTCTTCCAACACTCTTCACACCTCATTGATGCCTTATCTAACATCTCCCTTGTTTTTTCATCTGCCAGCCTGAACATCGTATACTTCTTAAATTTATCACATTGTTCATGAGTTAAAATAACTAATAATTAATATCTATTATTTAACATGAAAAATATACATATATGCACATGCGCATATATACCTAAATTGCTTAAATAAATAATAGCGACCGTTTTTAACTTCATGATCAATGATTATGTCATCATCCTTAATCGCATTTGGCAGTTTTTTAACCCTTTCTCCCTCGATTATAACACAAAAGTTACATTCTTATATGTTTATCCCATCTTTGGCTACAAATAATAAACAACACATAAGAAAACCAAATTTTCAATCTTAATGCACATGTGCATTAACATTATTTTTTTTCCATTACCACATAATATATGAACATGTGCGTTATAGCGAAATACCTTATTGATATCAGTATAAATACACATGTGCATTAACATTACTTTTATCAATAGCAACTACGTTATGCACATGTGCATTAACATTCTTAATTCACATGTACATATCAAGAAATGACATCTCTTTAACATGCTTATGATAAAAACATATAAAGAAAATAAATGAAATAGAACATAGGACAAAACCTAAATTCATATATCGAAACAATTGTGTGACATATTCTCATGCTGAATAAAATATTAAAGTCAAATAAATGAATTAAGATGAGCATACATACCTTGTTAAGCTCATCAATGGTTCTGGCAAGATCATGGCCACCGCTACTATTAGTGCAAAATAACCTTGTTGATTATGCTGACAGACGATGAAACATAGCGATAGAAAACCATAACAAAAGTAAAAGGCAAAATGAATTAGTAAACACAGTAATGGAACTAATAACACAATCAGTAACATTTTTATATCCATTCTCATTTAGGCATTTTAACAAACACCTACAGTGCATGAAACCAAATCACTGAAGGTGAAGAAGAAACGTTACAGGATCAGAATTCAATGCATCACATTTGCACTCAAAAAGTGAATCCACATTCCCTCTTCTTACGGCTAAAAAAAAGCATATCCAACTCTCTTTTTTGAAATTTACAATATACAAAAGAGCTACTTTAGGACAAAAAGACCAACCATCTTTATATGTGAAAACGAGATTTTAGAATCGAACCTTTCAAACTTCTTTAAATTATATAAAGCCGTTTTAAAAATAATAATAATATATAAAACATAAACCTCTGTTTAACTACAATTGTTACTTTAATTCTTTAAACAAAGAAAAATAACATTCCTTAAATTTATTGTATGAGAAGACAAGAAATTCGATTTAACTAAGCATTCACATTAGAGTTTATTCACGATTTCTATATAATAATATAGAGGAAACAACAAGCAAACAATAAAAACATCACTACATTCAATTCTTTATAAATTGATTAAATCGAGATCTGGATCGTGTTGATTAGATCGATTCGATTGTGTAACAAACATTGAAAGGCTTAAACACGTGACATACGCTGATTCCAAATTTTTGACCGATGCTAACCCTCTTGATCAAAACTTGCTTCAATAAATCGTTCTGTTAACAGTTGTGTTCGAATCAACACGTGAACGGTTCTTGTATATGACATCATCTTCTTGATTGATCGATTGATTTACTAACTGGTTGATTTTTGTGTGTGTGTGTGTGTGTGTGTGTGAGAGAGAGAGAGAGAGAGAGAGAGAGAGAGAGAGAGAGAGAGAGAGGAATGTATTGAAAAGTTTGTGAGGAAGGAAGACAACAAAAAATAATGGGTTTTTATAAATCATACTACATATTTACAATAATTGTAAGACCCGCAAATACAGTGTCAAACAGTTGGCATTCAAAGACTAAACCATGCTAACAATTCAAAAGAAATGTTATTTTATTTCAGAAAATTTCGCAGCGGAATATCAAATAAGTTTTAAGTTTCCCAACGTAGGTTCCCGAAACGGGTCAAAACAGTTGTTATAAAACAAACTAGAATATTAGAGATAATAAAAATGACGTTCGATCAAAATCCCTTAGACGCCTTCTTATTCGAAATGTCAACCGCAACCAAGTAGCTCCACTGCATGCCAAGGCGTCCTTTATCATCAAAAACCTGAAATCAATCTAACGTGTATGCAAAAGTCAGCTACGCTGAGTGAGTTCAAGTTTTATAAGTTTTCAATAATAGTAAGTTGTTAAAATAAACAATAAAAAAATACTATAACCTTAGAGTCAACAATACGCGCAATCCGCCTAATTGTTCCCTAAGCAATTTTTAAAGTCTAGGATAGGCGCAATCCGCCTATTTAACCAAGACTTCAATTTCCAACTGTAATAAGCGCATTCCGCTTATCAACACAAAGTACACTCAAGTCTATTTAACTCAACCAAGGATAGAGATCAAAGCAGGCATCTCCCACTTCTGTCATGGCTCAGTTTATAATAACCCATACGACATAAACCATGTAACAACCATGACACAAAACTAATACCATAAATCAGAGTAGGCGTATCCCACTTCTAATAAAACATAAGCCATAAACTATGTGAACCATGACAAAAACTATACCATAAATCAGGGCAGGCGTATCCCACTTCTATTAACACATAAGACTCAAGCCATAAAATAACACATTAGGCGCATTCCGCCTACTTACATTTCATGCCAAAATAATATATAAATGAGTTCACAAAAATATTTATAACTTTATAAAATATTTTGTGAGTTCATAAAAATAATCATACTGGTTTAGCATGCACGTCAGCCCAAATTATTTAGAGAAATAATAATTAAAGGGGTGGGAACAAGAACTCACCTTAATATGCTCGCCTGATAAAAAGTTTAGAGATAAGAACTCTAAATAACATCAAGAAGCTAGATCGAAGCGTCCAAATTATATCACAACCAAAGCTTTCCATGCTTAAACTTTAAATGGAAATATTAGAGAACTTTGCATTCTCCATTATCCACACCTCACCAAAATTAAACTAAATTTCCCTTGCATGTATAACCAACCAATCATCATGCCAAATGCAGTCCTACACCTACGTTACTAGTAATCACCACCACATATTTGTAAAATTCCATCATCTCCATGCAAGACCATATTATGATCAGATGTGCCAACATGCATGACATATCATTCTTTTTTTTTTTTTTTGAAAACCAACGCACCAATATCTTCACAAATGAATTCAAACAGAACCACACAAGATCAAGCCATACAACCATCATCTTCATCTAACTCGGCCTACACCACCACCGCAAACCGTTGTACACCATCACCACCACCCGTCACCCTTCACCATCATCAGCGCCATCACCGCGGCCCTAGCCGGGACCACCATCAATCACCACCACTCGCCATAGCACCATCACAACCTCAAAACCATTACCGAAACCGACACGCGGGTGCCATTAGCATAGGTGCAAACACAATAGAATTAACCATCTCGAGCAACGAACCTCCTAAGACACGACTATGAGAGCGTGAGGTGGTACCCAGAATGTGAGCTGAGATGGTCTCCCTACCCAAGCTTTAAGAACACACGAATTGAGGCCTTCGAAACTCTAGCATGAACCGTGAATCGATATGTTAAGGCGACTTCCCTAGACATTGCGAACCAAGCTTATAGAGGTTGCTTATTACTAACCACGTAGCTGCAAAATACCGAAGACGGATATGGTGCACCTTTTCGAAAACCCGCAACAACAATAGCCACAAACCCTAAGAATTGAAGGAGATAAAGAATGCAACCTAATCTACTTGTTTTCACATCCACGGCGGCAATAATGAATTAGGGTTTGTTGGTCGATGGTTGGAGCTTATATATATATAGTAGGTGATTTAATCAATATGTTACACCAAGGCCCCTCGTCTTCATCTAACTTGTCGCTTGTTTCCAAAGTAAAATAAAACCCACCTTAAAGATGAAAATATGGTACCTCCAATACTTTTAAACAAAGATTAAGGCGCCAACTCATTAACGAACCCACTCTATAGAACCTGGTTAGTTGTTTTTGTCTAAATAGATAAGATCACAAATTTTCGGGATGTTACAAGTCTACCCCTCTTAGAAAAAGGATTCGTCCTCGAATCCTCTTAGATAAGGAACCACCAAGTGTAATGTTTTTTAAGGATAACCTGCTAAAAATATATTACTACAGGTACAAGTGAATAGCCTTCTACTGCTATTCCAATCCACTTACTTCTATACAAGACAGAACATTCATATGATCATTTTAGGTTACAACTTATAATAGAAAAGTAATAATCATGACACAAAACCAAAACCATAGATCAGAGTTGGCATATCCTACTTTTATCATAGTCTTGTTTGTAAGGTCAGGTAGTCGCGAAACACAACAACTTCTCATACGGTGGCATCCAAATAGTGGCGTGATGGCTTTTGTTATATGAAAACTCCGCCAAGGGCTGATACTCCCAGCTACCGCCGAAATCAATGCATACCCGAAGCATATCTTCGAGAGTTAGGATGGTTCTTTTCAACTGACCATCCGTCTGCGGATGATACACGGTGCTGATATGTAACCTAGTATCCATTCACGTAGAACGTGTGTCCCCATGGGAAGTAATAGACACTGGCACCCATCCTTTGGTACGATCTCCTGAAGGAATAATTCTGCCAACCTTTTGGAGTAAAACGTCTCCCGTATCGGCAAGAAGTGAGTACTATTTGTCAACCAATCCACCACCACCCAAATGGTGCAAACACCTCGGGCGTACGGGGTAGGTTAGTGATGAAATACATAGTAAGATACTCCCACTTCCATTTCGGTACTTTTAAAGGTTGAAATTCTTTTTTTTTTTTTTAAAGATTTCTGATGTTCTAATTTAACCTGTAAACAAGTCAAACACCTACTCACATAAGTTGCTACCTCATACTTCATTGCTGGCCACCAATAGTTCTTCTTAAGATCTTGATACATATTGTTGCCCCCAGATGATTAGAATGGCGGTTTCGTGCGCCGCATCCATGATTTTATCACTAAACCCTCCATATCAAGGTACCCACATCCGGTCATTTTTTAACATAACCCCTGTCTCTATCACTTCCCATAAGTCATTGCTGCCCCCACATACGCTCTGTCATAATTCGCTCCACATATAAGGCTTCAATCTGGGCACTAGAGATCTCTTCACTATATCCGGTTTCAAAATAAGCTGACAAGACTTCACCCGAATGGGTTTAGGCCTCTCCTTTCGGCTCAACGCGTCTGCCACCACGTTAGCCTTTCCTAGGTGATACGCAATCTCCACATCATAGTTCTTGATTAATTCTAACCACCTGCGCTGCCTCCTGCTAAGGTCCTTCTGCTCAAAGAAATATTCCAACTCTTATAGTCGGTATAGATGGTGCAAGGATCCCCATAAAAGTGATGTTCCCACAGTTTAAGCGGAAAACCAACAACTGCCAAATCCCAATCATGAGTCGGGTAATTAAACTCGTGGGGTTTCGATTGGCGTGGGGCATAAGCTATCACCTTACCACACTGCATAATTACACACCCGAGACCCCCAAGTGACGCGTCCGAAAAACAACTACAACCTCCATCCAACCCGGTAAGGCTAGGATCGGCGCTTGTGTCAAAGTTGTAAGACCCGCAAATCCGGTGTCAAACTTTTCTTTTGTTTCAAGAAACGCGTTCTCTTGGTCCAAGTCCCAAGCCAAACTCACCTCATTCTTGGTTAGTTTAGTCAGTGAGCTATCCTAGAGAATCCTGTATGCACCTCCGATAACAACCTACCAACCCAAGAAGCTACTAATATTAGACGATGATTTTGGTGTCGCCCAGTTCATCACTGCCTGCACCTTCGTGGAATCTACCATGGTATTGACGGAATTGATGACATGGGCCAGAATTACTGACCCTCATGAAATCAGAAAGAACCTTTGAGAATTTTAGCGCAAAGCTTCTCATTTCTTAGAGTTTGAAGAACCTTCTTGCGATGTAGAATATGGTCTTCTTCTCTTTTGGATTATATGGGCATGTCATTAATGGATCAATAACAAAACAGTTAGGCATCGGCCTACACACCCAGTTCATTAACTCCATGAATGCCACAACATGTTAGTCAGGCCAAAAGACATTACCAAAACTCATCATGTCCATAACGAGTACGGAAAGTGTCCTGCTCTCGTATTTTCAGCTGATAATAACCCGAGCTAAGATCAATTCTCGAGAGCCAACTAGCTCCTTGGAGCTGATCGAAATAAACCGTCAATTATTGGTAAAGGATATCTATTTTTCAACATTAAGTGATGCACATCCGTATGCTACTATCTTTATTATTACAATAAAAACCGGCACACCCCATGGTGGGATACTTGGTCTAATAAATCCTCTCTCTAGAAAATCCTACAACGGAGATGAGAGTTATTTCATTTACGCAGGGGCTAGGAGGTAAGGTCTGGCTACAGGTTTAGCTTCCGGCACGAGGTCTATTTGGAACTCAACCTCACGGTCCGATGGCGATTCCGTCAAATCCTCAGGAAATACATCCGAGTAATCCCGCACTACGGGGATATCCCCTAGCTTAGGGATATCAGCCCCCACATCCAAGACCTGCGCCAGGTACACCATACACCAATGCTGAAACATCTTCCCCGCCTTTAGCATAGAAATAACCAGAGGTAATGAGCAACCATCGTGCCCATGAACAGTAATAAGATTCCCATTAGGAGCTGTAAGTCGCACGAGTCTCCGCCCGCACACAAAGTAAGCATCCACGGTAGCGAGCCAGTCCATCCCAAGAATAACATCAAAGCAACCCAATGACATTAAGTACAAGAGAATAGGAAGACTATGGCCCGATAACTCGATCCGACAATTATCTACAGCCTTGGTCACAGGGAGTGAATTTCCTACTGCAACCTTGTCCTCGATTAAATGTTTAGTATCCTTGGGATCTTATCTAACCCAATATAAAAGGTGATAGACACAACCCATACAAAACATTCACGACAAAACCGTCACATGATCCGTCACAGGACATATTCAGGATGTGTAAAGTAAGGGTAAACTTCTAATAACATTGATCAAGTGTGATTAGCTGTTTACTTTACTTTAGTCACCCTAAACACGACAAGTTACGACCACATTAACAATTCTGCCTACACATTAACACAAATACACATGTTATTTAGCTATTAAACCATAAAGGTTTGAAATTAACAAACAAAGAAGGGAATTCTACCCTACCTCAAAACACAAGAGCATACACCCCTATGATTTATTACAATTAAGCATTCATTAAGAGCCATCATAACATACTTAAAACAGATATAGTTATTGGGTTTCCTTCTAACACTTTATGTATCTAAGTGTTTAATGAGAAGCATCCCAACCTATGTGTCATGCATTACTAACTACATAACAAACTTCCCATACTACATCAAAATGTAAAGGCACTAACCGCCCGTTTATGACTTCATGCTATTAAGCATCCAATGAATTGTGTATATATATAGTCATACATCAAAAAAATAAGGATTACCTTTTGGCGTGTAGCTACCGAGCAGTTGACATTTCTTGGTAACAGTTTGGTCCCATACCAGATTCGAGTTCGAGCACAAACTGCCTGAATCCCTCGAACCATTGCTCTGATACCAACTTGTAAGACCCGCAAATACAGTGTCAAACAGTTGGCATTCAAAGACTAAACCATGCTAACAATTCAAAAGAAATGTTATTTTATTTCAAAAAATTTCGCAGCGGAATATCAAATAAGTTTTAAGTTTCCCAACGTAGGTTCCCGAAACGGGTCAAAACAGTTGTTATAAAACAAACTAGAATATTAGAGAGAATAAAAATGACGTTCGATCAAAATCCCTTAGACGCCTTCTTATTCGAAATGTCAACCGCAACCAAGTAGCTCCACTGCATGCCAAGGCGTCCTTTATCATCAAAAACCTGAAATCAATCTAACGTGTATGCAAAAGTCAGCAACGCTGAGTGAGTTCAAGTTTTATAAGTTTTCAATAATAGTAAGTTGTTAAAATAAACAATAAAAAAATACTATAACCTTAGAGTCAACAATACGCGCAATCCGCCTAATTGTTCCCTAAGCAATTTTTAAAGACTAGGATAGGCGCAATCCGCCTATTTAACCAAGACTTCAATTTCCAACTGTAATAAGCGCATTCCGCTTATCAACACAAAGTACACTCAAGTCTATTTAACTCAACCAAGGATAGAGATCAAAGCAGGTATCTCCCACTTCTGTCATGGCTTAGTTTATAATAACCCATACGACATAAACCATGTAACAACCATGACGCAAAACTAATACCATAAATCAGAGTAGGCGTATCCCACTTCTAATAAAACATAAGCCATAAACTATGTGAACCATGACAAAAACTATACCATAAATCAGGGCAGGCGTATCCCACTTCTATTAACACATAAGACTCAAGCCATAAAATAACACATTAGGTGCATTCCGCCTACTTACATTACATGCCAAAATAATATATAAATGAGTTCACAAAAATATTTATAACTTTATAAAAATATTTTGTTAGTTCATAAAAATAATCATACTGGTTTAGCATGCACGTCAGCCCAAATTATTTAGAGAAATAATAATTAAAGGGGTGGGAACAAGAACTCACCTTAATATGCTCGCTTGATAAAAAGTTTAGAGATAAGAACTCTAAAAAACATCAAGAAGCTAGATCGAAGCGTCCAAATTATATCACAACCAAAGCTTTCCATGCTTAAACTTTAAATGGAAATATTAGAGAACTTTGCATTCTCCATTATCCACACCTCACCAAAATTAAACTAAATTTCCCTTGCATGTATAACCAACCAATCATCATGCCAAATGCAGTCCTACACCTACGTTACTAGTAATCACCACCACATATTTGTAAAATTCCATCATCTCCATGCAAGACCATATTATGATCAGATGTGCCAACATGCATGACATATCATTCTTTTTTTTTTTTGAAAACCAACGCACCAATATCTTCACAAATGAATTCAAACAGAACCACACAAGATCAAGCCATACAACCATCATCTTCATCTAACTCGGCCTACACCACCACCGCAAACCGTTGTACACCATCACCACCACCCATCACCCTTCACCATCATCAGCGCCATCACCGCGGCCCTAGCCGGGACCACCATCAATCACCACCACTCGCCATAGCACCATCACAACCTCAAAACCATTACCGAAACCGACACGCGGGTGCCATTAGCATAGGTGCAAACACAATAGAATTAACCATCTCGAGCAACGAACCTCCTAAGACACGACTATGAGAGCGTGAGGTGGTACCCAGAATGTGAGCTGAGATGGTCTCCCTACCCAAGCTTTAAGAACACACGAATTGAGGCCTTCGAAACTCTAGCATGAACCGTGAATCGATATGTTAAGGCGACTTCCCTAGACATTGCGAACCAAGCTTATAGAGGTTGCTTATTACTAACCACGTACCTGCAAAATACCAAAGACGGATATGGTGCACCTCTTCGAAAACCCGCAACAACAACAGCCACAAACCCTAAGAATTGAAGGAGATAAAGAATGCAACCTAATCTACTTGTTTTCACATCCACGGCGGCAATAATGAATTAGGGTTTGTTGGTCGATGGTTAGAGCTTATATATATATAGTAGGTGATTTAATCAATATGTTACACCAAGGCCCCTCGTCTTCATCTAACCTGTCGCTTGTTTCCAAAGTAAAATAAAACCCACCTTAAAGATGAAAATATGGTACCTCCAATACTTTTAAACAAAGATTAAGGCGCCAACTCATTAACGAACCCACTCTATAGAACCTGGTTAGTTGTTTTTGTCTAAATAGATAAGATCACAAATTTTCGGGATGTTACAATAATGCCATCCATTCACATTGGTTCTTTGGTTCTCTCCCTAAAGTTGGTTCTCGTATGATCCATACCCTATATATATATATATGGTCAAGATCCTTTATAAAATGTTTTTTTTATGAGAAGTGTCAGAAGGTGTTTTGTTTTGGCCATTGGATCATCTTAATGTATGGTGTGGATTAAGTGAGTAGCATTTTGGTAATTAGTGTTATATTATTAACGGTTATTGCCCGCGTGTACACACGGTTCAATAATTAATAATTATTTGGAGCGATGAAACTTATAAAAAAAATCTAGTAGAAATACACATACAATTCAAATATCATTAAATATTTCCTTATACATAACATTTTTTGTTTTATTTATGACCTTCCAATCGGGATCAAGTAACTTAACCCCTGCCCTGCTCTTAACTCTTGACAATACCACATAAAGATGGCCATGTGTGAATCCTGGATTCGTTTATGTGTTTGCATCTTAGTCCGAAAATATATAAATACATGTCATCCATAATTAGAAAACATATAAATATTTTAGGATATCTTTAATTTAAAGGTAATAAGTAGGTTTAATTGTTATAATTATTAACTTAAATTCACAAGTTTGAAAATTTTTAAAATATTATAATCATTCAAAATTTCAAATTGAATGCATTAATTAAGTTTAAATGCTAACATTATTATCTTGAATTCAAAATTTAGAAATTTGACAATATTAACCAAAATTTAAAAATTAGTTATAGATATTAAAGTTTGAAATTATATACTTAAATAGAACATTTAATATTCAACTATTTTCAAAGTTTAACTAAAAACTATTTTTGAAATTATAGTATTCAAAATTTGAATTTAAAGTTGTAACTAATTTGAGAAAATTTATAACCAATATTTCTATTTGTTAAAATTAAATATATTAGAAAATCTGTAATTTAAAGGTAATAAGTACGTGTCATTGTTACAATTATTAACTTAAATTAACAAAATTTGATTTTTTTAAATATTTAAATCATTCACATTTATGAAACTAATGTAGCAGTTAATTATAAATATTACCATAATTATTCTAAATTAAAAAATTTCAATTTTTATAATATTAACCAAAATTGAAAAATTAAAATTATGAATATTAAAATTTGAAGTTAAATACTTAAATAGACAGTTAGCATTCGAATATTTTTAGAGTTTAATAGAAATGTATAATTTCAAATTGTAGTATTTAAATTTTAATTTTGACTTATAACTAATTTGAGAAATTTATAACCGAAATTATTAATTGTTATATTTTAAATATGATAGGAAAACTATAAATTAAAGATAATAATTAGGTGTAATGGTTACCATTAATAACTTAAACTAAAACATTTAAAAATAAATTTTGAATGTATTTATAAATTATTAATAATTTTGTGTTTAAAGTTATTAATGAAATGGTAATCATAATTATTAACATTAGATTTTTCTAATATTGTGTAAATCATGATAAATGATAATTATACGCTGAAAATAGTAATGTGACAAATCAAAGAATTAAGCATTTATTTTGTGTTTAAATGTCTTTAATTTTAAAAACCAGAATTTTTTTAATATTTGATTTTGAAAGTTTGAAAATAAAGTAATTAAAATGAAAATAGGCGTATTAATTGTGATGAAAAAATTCAAATTTAACTTTGTTTATAAATGTATTTATATTTATATATGATTAATAATTTTGTGTTCCAATGTTATTAATGAAATGGTAATCATAATTATTAACATTAGATGTTTTTAATATTGTGTAAATCATGATAAATGCTAATTATACGCTAAAAAATATTAATGTGACCAATCAAAGAATTAAGCATTTTTTTTTAAATGTCTTTAATTTTAAAAATTGGATTTTTTTTTAAAATTTTTATTTTGAATGTTTAAAAATAAATTTATAAATGTATTTATATATGGTTAATAATTTTGTGTCTAAAGGTTATTAATGAAATGGTAATCATAATTATTAACATTAGATGTTTCCAATATTGTGTAAATCATGATAAATGCTAATTATACGCTAAAAATAGTAATGTGACAAATCAAAGAATTAAGTATTTATTTTTTTTAAATGTCTTAATTTTAAAAACCGGATTTTTTTAATATTTGATTTTGAATGTTTGATAATTTGTTCAGTTCAGTTGAAATGTATATACTACATTGTAATATAACTTGGATCAATTTATTTTCTGTTTGGTTTATTGGTAAAACATTTGTTATTTTCCTAAACAAAGCCTGTGTTCGATCCTTAATTAGTATTGTATTAATAGTAATAATAATAATAATAATAGTTATCAAAAGTTTAGTTTCAAATTTTTAAACGCTTTAAATTAAATTGGTAAACAAACATTAAATTATAATTCTCATGTTATTCGTATATTGTAAATCAAATGTATTATAACTTACATGTTTTCTATACATGTATCACGTGGGGAAAAGTTGCAATCTTTAAAAAAAAAGTTGCAATTCAATAACATGTTGCAATCTTCTATGGAAAAATTTGCATTAGATTTTTTATGGCAACCTTTATGCACAAAGAAGTTGCATTAGAGTCAAATGCAACACAATTGAAAAAGGTTGCCCCTAAAAAGTTGTATTAGCATCATTTTCTAGTAGTGTTATAAAGTTTAACTCAAATCTATCAATTGAAATTCTTGTATTCAAAATGTGAATTTTAACTTGTAACTAATTAGAGAAATTTAAAACTAAAACTATTATTTGTTAAATTTTAAATATATTAGGAAATATCTAATTATATATCTCTATTTTCAAGGTAATAGCAGGATTGTTTGTACAATTATTAACTTAACTTCGAACGTTTGAATTTTTTAAAAATTTTAAACTATTCAAAATTCGAAATTAATGTTATAATTAGGTCTAATTGTTACCATTATTATCCAAAATTTAAAATTTTTATAATGTGAAAAAAATTTATACTTTAAAATTATAGATATCGAAATATGAAATTATATACTTAAATAAAACATTTAATATTTGAATATTTATACATTTTAATTGAAATCTATCAATTCAATTTCTAGTAATCAAAATTTGAATGTTTCAAATCATTCAAAAATTTGAATTAAATATTTTAAATGTTTTAATTAAATCTAAATCTAAATCTAAATGTTACCATAAATCTTAAATTCAAAATTTTGAGATTAAATATTTAAATAAAAATTTAGTATTTAAATGTTTTTAAAGTTTAAAAGAAATCTATAATTTCAAATTCTAGTATTTAAAATTTTAATTTTTACTTGTAATTAATTTGAGAAAGTTATAATGAAAATTATTAGATCTATTTATTATGATTAAATTGTGATTTACTAATACATTTGAAATATAACAATTAATAATTTTGGTTGTAACTTTCTCAAATTAATTACAAGTAAAAACTATGATTTTAAATACTAGAATTTGAAATTATAGATTTCTTTTAAACTCTAAAAATATTTGAATACTAAATGTTTTATTTATATATTTAATCTCAAAAATTTGAATTTAAGATTTATGGTAACATTTAGATTTAGATTTAATTAAAACATTTAAAATATTTCATTCAAATTTTTGAATGATTTGAATTTTTCAAATTTTGGTTACTAGAATTTGAATTGATATATTTCAATTAAAATTTATAAATATTAAAATATTAAATGTTCTATTTAAGTATAATTTCATATTTCGATATCTATAATTTTAAAGTTAAAACTTTTTTAACATTATAAAAATTTTAAATTTTCGATAATAACGATAACAATTAGACCTAATTATAGCATTAATTTCGAATTTTGAATGGTTTAAAATTTTAAAAAAATTCAAATGTTTAAAGTTAAGTTAATAATTATAACAAACAATTCTACTATTACCTTTAAAATAGAGATATACTAATTAGATTTTTCCTAATATATTTAAAATTTAACAAATAATAGTTTGAGTTATAAATTTCTCAAATTAGTTACAAGTTAAAATTCAAATTTTGAATACAAGAATTTGAATTGATAGATTTAAGTTAAACTTTATAACACTACTAGAAAATGAGGCTAATGTAACTTTTTAGGTGCAACCTTTTTCAATTGTGTTGCATTTGACTCTAATGCAACTTCTTTGTGCATAAAGGTTGCCATAGAAGATCTAATGCAACTTTTTCCATAAAAGATTGCAACATGTTATTGAAATTGAAACTTTTTTTATAGGTTGCAACTTTTCCCCACGTGATACATATATTGAAAACATGTAAGTTATAATAACATTTGATTTACAATATACGAATAACATGAGAATTATAATTTAATGTTTGTTTACCAATTTAATTTAAAGCGTTTAAAAATTTGAAACTAATCTTTTGATAACTACTACTACTACTATTATTATTATTATTATTATTATTATTATTATTATTATTATTATTATTATTATTATTATTATTATTACTATTAATATAATACCAATTAAGGATCGGACACGGGCTTTGTTTAGGAAAAGAACAAATGTTTTACCAATAAACCAAACAGAAAATAAATTGATCCAAGTTATATTACAATGTAGTATATACAATACCAATTAAGGATCGGACACGGGCTTTGTGAATAGCAATTTTGTTCAGTTCAGTTGATAATTTTAATTTTTTTTCTGCTTGAAGCTATTCTGCGGTACATGTGGCCAGCATTGAGAGGTCTCCGGTTTTTTATCAATTGGCTTTAATCGCCGCCACACTTTTAAAGATTGTAAGCAGGTGTGCTCCTTCGTTTCCACGTGTATTTTTTTAATTAAATCGTTTATGATATTTACTACTTTAATGGTTTGTACGTTTATCACTTGATGAGTATTTTTTATAACCTAGATATACATGTTTATCCCAGATCTAGAATAATTAAGGTGAAGTAACGATGATGGAGATGGGACGACAACGTTTAGATGATGTAAGCATTTGTTTATCTGTATGTTTGAATTCCTTGTGTTTTTCAATGGTTTCATCAAATTGATGAAGTCAAAATTAGAGTTATTGTTTAGACTAATACCTTGATTTTGATTGTAAAATTAAATATTTTTCAAGTTTTAACTAATTAAAATAATTAATTCATGTGAAATTTGTTTTATCAATATGCTTAGTTGTGATTTGGAGTAAATGATAATTGTGGCTTTCACTGTAAGTGTCTTTTTTTTTCAACTAACTTTTTAGAAATTTAGAGTAAATGATAATTGAGACTTCATATCTAAGATTTATATTATTATCTTCAAGTTTAATGGTAATAACTTAAATTTCAAATTTTGAATTTTAATATTCAAATTATACAAAATTTCAAATTTTGAGTTTTGGTTAATAATGGTAAGAAATTACACATACTAATTATCCTTTTAATTACCATTTAATAAAATTCAAAGTCTCAGTGTCAACTCTCCAATTAATACATTAATTGATCCTACTAATTGTGTTATATTATTCTAATATTAATTTAGCTTATATTGGTAATCAATTAAATATCGAATTTTGAATTTTAAATTTCAAATTAAAATTCGAAATGTTTAAATTCGAATTTGACAAAATTAATAATATAAAAAATACATTACTTTAATTGTTAATAATAATACAACTTTATGAATGAAATTGTCCATACCGAACAAATACATAAAGTTATTGATTGTCCATACCGAAAAAATGCAATATTTTCGTCAGATTTTAAAAAATAATGAAAACTAATCAATTCTTAATTTATGAACAAAATAAATAATATGCCAAAAATAAACAATTAATTCGTAATAAATATATAAATAAATATAAAATTAACAAATTTAATGATTACTAAAAATATCATTTCTCATTTAATTCCTTCTTTATTGTTGTCATTTTAGAATTTAAAACACAATGTTTTCTAACTTACTGTAAGTCTCTTTTTATGTCTGCTCTTTAATTTGTGTCATATTTATTGAATTTATTTTGATTTAAGAATATGGATTGTTTTGATTTTTTATGTTTTTGTTTTTTATTTTACAGCCAACTTTTTAGTTGTGATTTGGAATAAATGATAATTAAGACTTTCACAACGTCATAACCACCACTAACGGATCCAAAAACTTGTAACATCACATGAGCTAGATATTTGAACTGTGGGCACAGTTTTCCTTTATGTAAAGCTCCATCTGTGATAGGTCCGTTGTACTTCATGCGGAGAAAGCATTTTCTCTGTTCAATCCATGACAAACTTCTAGGATCTGTTGGTTCATCCTTCAGTCTTAAGGCTTTCCAAATATCACTCTCTGTAACTATTGCAAGCTGTCCTTGAATGTTGCTTACAATAGCTGTCTGATTATCCCAAAAATCCATCTTAGCATTCTTCCAGAAGTCTACTTGATGATCTTTATTGATAATGGCTGGTGTAGCTATTGCATCAACGACTCTGTTTCGCTTTAAAAATTCTAAGATGCCAGTGAATTCTGTATGTTTTTTGACCTCGCCATGAAATACACAATAGTTGTGGGCTTCTTCAAAAGGCAATTCTTCTTCTGGTTTCTATCCACCAGCTTTTCCAGAAGATCCAGTTGGTATATCTGTGTTTTGTGGTTCTGCCATTTGAAATTCTGCAAAAACGAAACACGAAAATTCATTAAAAACGGACAAAATTTGCAAAATTGAAATTTGGTTTTTGAAAGTCCACATTCGACCCATCGGGGATTCGAATGAAGAATTTCCAAGGTTTGAATGTGAAAAATTGGTTCGAATGTGAAAAATATGTTTAAAAATGTACATTCAACCTTAAATCCACATTCGACCCTATGAACATGTCACCTTCGACCAGAAAAGCCACATTCGACCTTTCTTGAGTGGTCGAACCCGACTGTTCATATGACCAAAATTACAAAATTCAAATCACTCCATCTTAACATGTAATTTTCATTTGTTTAACATCTAACATGACCGATTAAGCCTTTTCATCAATCAATTGCAACAATTATTTAGTTTTTGATTGTTTCTAACCAAAATCTAGGGTTTGTTCATTTTAAATAATCAATTATACAATCGGATATGTTTTAAACCTAGATTTTGTTATATTCTCCCCCCTAAAACAATCAACAAGTAAATCCTAAGCATCAATAAGGTCAATAACACCCTGTAATGGATCAAAAAGTTAAGTCTACGGTTCGGTCACAAAATCATTGATTCTGGCTTCGTTTCTTGATGATTACCTGTGAATATGGTATCAAAATGATCAGAAACTAACAAGGAATAAGTGTATGAGGTCTAAAATCACGAGTAACAAGGGTTGGTTATCTCAGATTTTTGAAAAATTTTTGAATGGGAGGTTCGAATGTGCAGAAGGTATATATAGACTCCCACATTCGACCGTTTTGTAAGGGCGAAGGTTAAACTATTTCTACATTCGACCCTACTGAAAGGCTCGAAAGTAGAAATAGGGTTCGAATGTACAAAATACACTGGAACACTCACATTCGACCAAATAAAAAAGCTCGAATGTAAGAAAAGAATCAGCATACGAGGAAATAAATAGAAGTTAAAAATAATCTTAATTTGCATTTGATTATGTTGATGTGAAATGTGAGTCTGTTATAAATTATCAGTTTGAATTGAGATTCCAATTCCATCAAATTACAATTCCCATTGAATTATTTAAATTCTAAAACCAACTCCATCAAATTCAAATTCATTTTCCAATTCCAACTCCAATTCGTTTCGTTAACCAAATGAACACTACATTAGGGTATTGAAATGACACAAGTAAAAAACAATCATCTAACAAGATAGACCACTGATTATGCTCATAACCTAAAAATATCACACCGCATGTGGTACAAAGCTGGAACCAAATAGAAAATTAAAGAATTAAAATCTTGCAAATCCTACAAACACAATTATATCCGTTTAAGAAATTCAATTAGTAGGTCTAATTGCTCCTTATTTCAAATTGTGTCACCGATCAAAATCTCTCATTCAAAATACTCCAATTTAATTTACTAATACAGTCGCAAACTACAGAAATAATAAAACCCAAAATATAACTTAACACGGATAATCGTTAGAAATAAACCGATATTTTCGTATAAATACTGTTTTAAACGTACCTTAAGAACCATTACAGACAAAGGATTAGGTTTGAGGGCCAACCGAGTATGAACGTAAAACACCACAGTATGAGATTGGGATAATTGATGTAGTTGAATGTGAATGGCAACACAAGCAGAATGATTCTTCATAAGAAATCAGTAGTGTTTTGGTCAAAAATTATCCAATAAAAATAACTTTGTATTCCAAATTAGTTTATGTGAGGTAGAGTGCTAAATATGTAGAAATATGTTTGTAAATCAATAATATTCTTGAGATGGTGTATCAGGACGTTTAATAAGTAAAAATATGGCAACTATGATCGGGATGGCTTAGGGTAGTTTCGGGATGAACAGTTATATCCTCAGGATGGAACTGTTAGAAATAGACAAATAAAGCAAATAACAAGAAGAACAACACACGATCTACGAAGAAAGCCCTTGATCAATTGTAGATCGCCGGCATAAAACCTCGGGAGGAGTCTAGGCCCCTGCCTTGTTTGTTAATATTAAAATAGTAAAAAGATACAACTTTGGATGAGTATGTGGATGAGTGTACTATGATTACAAATAAGGATAAAACAACATCTTTCACTGTTTCGTTGGAAAAACGCAAATCTCATATTGTTTGGGATCAGCTAAGTGTATCTGTGTAGCTATAGTGTAAACAGTGTGCACGTAAGTGTCCTATACTCGTCCAATACCCCCTTTATATAGTACATGAAGTTAACAAAACAACCCCACGAAATATGCTAAGTAGTTAAAGTCTTCAATGTTGCATAACAGCTTCCTCAGGTGAACGTTGGAGTTCTTCAACAGAAAGTAGCCGTTAGTTAACGGTTTCTCCTTTGTTAGTCAATGATCCAACTGTTTCCTTGTTTATCGCCGATATTAAATGTATATCAGTTACATTCTTGACTTCTTCTTTATGCTTAGACCTTGGCTCGTAACCTCCTCCATATTTAGCTTCTTTGACCAACTTATGTAGACGTTGGAAGTCAGTTTCAGGTTCATATTATAATTTAGTTGTACCTGCAATCACATCATATAAAGATAGCTTGTTAGTATATCTTCAGGATGTGCATATCTTGAAATATCCTAGAGTCAGCTGAGCCCTTCAGCATCCTAGGGATGGTACGTTAGGGATGTGAGGTAAAATCATCATGAGGATTTTCACCCACAACAATTGTCCCCAAAAATAAGTTATCGTTATCTTAATGGTAAAAATATTTTTCTCAATCGATGGGCTTATCTCTCCAAGTTTCGAGATCTAACGACTATTTTTCAGCCTAACTTTTCGTGATAACCATTATGCCTCATCATATCCTGCTGCCTATATCTAGGCTTTCCCTTCATCCTTTATAATCAACTAGGATTATTTGAAAAGGTAACTGCTTTTGCTTCTTTCTCGTCTTCTTTTTCTTATTCCTGCAAAAAGAAGTCTTTTAATTTAGTTTTTTAGAATGAGTAAGAAATTAATAAGGGCTCTTGGAAGCGTTAGAATTCCTAAGGATTTCACAGCCAAAACTTGATCAAAGATCCTGATCAAGAAATCTGTACTTTTTATGATAAAGATATTCAAGCCCTTAAGAAATCAGGGGCTTTTCCTGATTCTGCCGTTTTTAGGCCCTTTGACCTAAATGCAAAGTCTGACTTTGCTTCTTTTGTCTGGGTTTGCTTTTTCTTTTTACCATTCTAGCTTGGCCTCAAATATCCATTCCCAGATTTAATCAAAGAATTCTTTGATGCGATAGGAATGGCTTTTGCCCAGGCCATACCTGAGATCTGGAGGATCTTAATACTTTGTGATAAGATCATTTAGACTCACGACATTAATCTTCAAGTTGGTGACCTGCCATACATATATAAGTTAAGAACACATGGGTCAAACCGTTATGTTCTTCAACTTATTGATAAAGAACCTCCTCTGCTACATAACGTTGTGAGATCTGATAGGCCCTGGAAATCGAAATTCTTTTTTCTAAGGAGGGATTCTATTCCTTATGGGGATGAAATGCCCATGTCCTGGTTAAGAAGCGGTAAATATGTTAGATATAAATAGGATAGTCACATCCATAGGATGTTAGTGATATTCTAAATCATCTTCATTTCGCAGGTGCTTGTTTTGCAAAACTTGTTCCTACTTTGGACGATGCTTTCAATAGACGTAAGGCAATACTTGCCATATTTTTCTACAAGTCGTGCCATTGAAATGTCTGGTAAGTCATATCCTGAGAATATGTTTATCCTCGGTTTTTATACTAACCTATATACGTTTTTCTCGATTTCAGCAAAGAAGCTTGATTACTTTGATCTTGACGAGATTGACAGTCAAGATATCAAGTCTTCAAAGATAACTTCTCCATCCAGCTCCAGGATGACAAGTCCTCCCCCTGCCCCTAAGGTAGAGCTGCACCTTCTTCTAAGAAGAGGAAGGCTGTCAGCACATCGACTCAAGAAACTTCTCCCTTTGATGGCCTCAGCTGTGATGCCATTTTGGGCAATGTCTCTCAGTTTGTTCTTCAGGTATGTTACTTATCCTGAGGATGGTTATGGTTATTATTAGCATGTAATAGGGTTTGAGTACTTACCTGACTCCTTTCCTACAGGGGCATGAATACGTGATGAAATCCCTGGATGATATGAAGAAAAAGTTTGTTGATACTAAGGCCAAGTTTGAAGGTGTGAAGAAATCTGCTCTTGACAAGACCAAACAGCTCGAGAAGAAACTAGGCAAGGTGGAGACTGAGCTGAAGGTTGTGAAGTCTGCTCAAGCCAAAAGCATGAGAGATTATGAAAAGGAGATGGAAGAATATAAACAGGGCTTGATGAAGTCTGCCACCATCTCCGTCTTTCAAGCTAGGGTGAGAATGGCATTGTAGGTTAGGGATCCCAATTTCAAGATGGAAGACTGGGATGTGGAGGCTTGGCATGTGAAGATTCTCAGTCTTGGTGGAAAGGATGTGGCATATGAGTCCGTCCCTGTTGCTGATCCTCAGGATGCCGGCAAGGAGGCTGAGGTAACAGATGCTGGTGTGGCCAAGGAGTTTCAGGTTGATGAACCGGTGGGCAATGAAGGATGAGATGACTAGGCTAGAGCCCACTTTTTATGATATTTGATTGGTTTGCGAACAATTAAACAATTTTTTTTTATGTTTGTATGAACAATGAAAGTTTTTGGAGTGGAGGGATCTTGATTTTCAAGACGAAGCCCCAAATTATTTTTCAACCCTAACTTTGAAATGCTGACCCCTGGTGGATGGGTCCTGGTTTAGGATGAAGCCAGGGGTTGGCATCATATTTTGATCATGATGCATAAATAATATAATAACAACTTTTTGACGCTATCAGCTTTGTGTTCTCCAATATTCTGCAAACGTTAGCAAACACTTAGTGTTATAAAAGAATGAAAAGTAATACCTGATCTTGTCATATAAGTTCTTCTCATCATCAGGATGGTCTTCATTATCCTGAGGATGTCCCCGGTTTCTTCTTCAATTTTGGGATAGTGTTGCATCTTAAGGATGCATCTAGTTCCTTTTCCATCCTTAGGATGGTCTCGCATTCTGAGGATGTCCCCAGTGTGATATCTTCAGAATAGATCTCGTAACCTTTCATAAGAAATACTTATGTTTTGATAATATCCTGCAAAAGAAGACTTTGTTATTATCCTGGCGACGAGGCCTTTGGTTTAATTGGGATCAAAACCCTTTTTGACATAATCTTGGTGGGGCAAGACCAAGGCCCGAAGAGACGTTGAAAAACGTCTAACCATTTGAGACATTGAAAAATGTCTAAACTTTAAGAGCTCCATCGTATACCTCAAAGATAATGAAATTGTCAGCCACTTTTACATGGACTGGTCCCACCATCCCGAGAATATACATGGGCATCGTGCGCTCCAGGTGAGGGTTGCTAACCCAATGTGAAAGGTGAAAACCTTTAAACCTTAGGAAGGTGTCGGACACCTTAACAGAGGAGAGGGTGGCCAGCCCCCTAGTCTTCTAAGCATTCCATCTTTAGGATGGTACTGCAAAATTCTTAGGATGGACTATTTCTAGACCATGTTTAGTAAAAATATAATCGATCGAAATAAATCAAGGATAAGTACTTACATATGGTGATGATTCATCTCTATCAGCCTTCACCTTTATCCCATCTGTGATTCAGATCATGGTTTCTCATATGCATCCTTAAGCATGGTAGTATTTCAAGTATATAGCATTCCAACCTCTTGATAGAATCTCTCCTTCCATTATTGACAACCAATATGCTCCTTTCCCTGCTTCAGAATCGATTATATATGGACCTTCCCACTTGGGAGCCTGCTTACCATCACTTGGTTTTGATGTATTTTGGAAGGCTGTTCTCAATACCAAGTCTCGTATTTGAAATCTTCTTATCCTGATGTTTTTGTTGTATGCTTTAGCAATCCTTTGTTGATATGCTGCCATCCTTAATTTAGCAGCATCCCCGAGTTCATCCACAGTTTCCAAGTCTTGCAGTAATGCTTCAGAATTAGTAGTTGCATCCTGAAGATGCTTCCTTGCTATAGGCATGACCATCTCTGTTGGAAGCATTGCTTCTGTTCCAAAGACCAAAGAGAAATGTGTCTGACCAGTTGCATTCTTTGAAGTAGTCCTATCAGCCCAAAGTGCAAATGGAAGTTCTTCTGCCCATTTTCCTTTCTTTTCCCCAAGCTTCTTCTTCAAGTTGTTGAAGATGATTTTGTTTGAGGATTCCGCTTGTCTATTAGCTTGAGGATGGACGGGTGTTGAAGTTACCATATTGATTCCCCAACTTTCACAAAAGTTAATTGTTCCTTTGCTAATGAATTGAAAACCATTGTCACAAATGATTTCAGATGGTACTCCAAATCGTGTCAGGATGTTTCTTGAGACCACCTCTTTATCTCTAACTTGCACAAATGCTTCAGCTTCAATCCATTTCAAGAAGTAATATGTCATTACTAGCATGAATACCTTTCCTCCAGGAGCTTTGGGTAGCTTTCCTACTATGTCCATTCCCCATTTCATGAAGGGCCATGGTGAAACAATAGGATGTAGTGGTTCAGCAGGCTGGTGAAGTATGTTGCTATGTCTATGGCATGCATCACACTTTTGGGAATACAACATGGCATCCTTCTTTATAGTAGGCCAATAGTATCTTGTCCTCAGAGTCTTCGAGTAGAGAGATCTTCCTCCTGTATGATTTCCACAATCTCCTTCGTGGATGTCTTTGAGTACTTCGTTTGCTTCATCCTTGTTGAGACATCTCAAATTTGGACCTGCAAGAGACTTTCTATACAAAATATGGTCTATAATTGTAAATTTAGATACCTTTATCCTGAAAGCCTTTGGATTTTCTTCATCAGGAATGACATTTTCTTGTAAATATTTGATTATGTGAGCCATCCAAGATGAGTCATCTTGTTTCTGAGTGGCCAAAACAGTGATATCCTCAGGATGGTCTGTTTTTTCCTTAGGATGTGCCTGGCCATCCTCAGGATGCCACTCTTTGATTGCCGGTTTCAAAATGTGATTGATAGGAATGTTGGATCCTTCTGGTAAATTAAAGGACGATCCCAGATTTGCTAGGGCGTCAGCTTCAGCATTTTCTTCCCTAGGTACCTGTGTTAGTGAAAATTCTACAAAAGAAGTAGCTAAATTTTTAACGATTTCAAGATAAATGGCTAACTTTTGTCTTTTTACTGCATATGATCCATTGAAATGGTTAGTAATCAACAAAGAATCAACAAAGACTTCAATTTTAACAATATGTAAATCTCTAGCAAGTTGTAAACCAGCAATGAGAATCAACAAAGAATCAACAAAGACTTCAATTTTAACAATATGTAAATCTCTAGCAAGTTGTAAACCAGCAATGAGAGCTTCATATTCCGCTTCATTATTGGTTGTTTGAAATGCACATCAAATGGCATGGGGTATATTGTTCCCTTGTGGCGATTTTAGTAGTATTCCCAGACCTGTGCCTCTTGCATTCGAAGCACCATCAGTGTATAGAGTCCATTTTCCTAAATTTTCTTTTAGTTGTTGAACTTCAGACTCTGCTTCACTCAGGATATCACTACTAAAATCAGCCACAAAGTCTGCTAGGGCCTGTGACTTGATTGCATTTCTAGGCTACATTTTTAATGGGATAGTTAGTTTGAACATATATTTTATACGTTTCAAAATAATGCCTTAACTTAGTAGAAGCCATTATTAAAGCCAAAATGAGATTTTCGAGATGTGAATACCTGGTTTCAGCATCTAGGAGGGTTTTACTTACATAATAGACAGGATGTTGTTGCCCTTCAAGGTCCTTTACCAAAACAACACTTATTGCATTCCCAGAAAATGCAAGATATAGCTTGAGAGGTTCTCCATCCTCGGGCTTCATCAACAATGGAGCTGCTGCAAGATAATCTTTGAGCTTCTTTAATGCTTCTTCATGTCTCTGTCCCCAGTTGAACTTGTTATTCTTTTTCAGGATGTCATAGAATTCTTTAAATTTCTATGAGGATTTCGAGATGAATCTATTCAGCGCTGCTATCCTGCCAGTCAGGCATTGCACATCCTTAATATTTCTTGGGGATTTGAGATCAAGGATGGCTTTTATTTGTTCAGGGCTGGCTTCTATCCCTCTTTTTGTTACCAAATATCCAAGAAACTTCCCAGCTCCAACCCCAAAATGGCATTTTGCTGGGTTTAACTTCATGTTGTAAGCGTCCAGGATGTCAAAAGCTTCTTTGAGATCCTGAAGATGGTCTTCTGCTTTCTTGGATATTACTACCATATCATCAATGTAGACCTCCATCGTGTCCCCAATCTTTTCTTTGAACATCATGTTCACTAGCCTCTGATAAGTGGCACCTGCATTTTTTAATCCAAATGGCATGGCTATATAAAAATATATACCTAACGGTGTCATGAATGCTGTATCCTCCTGGTCATCTGGTTCCATTTGTATCTGTTGAAATCCTGAGGATGCATCCATGAATGTCAGCATCTCATGGCCTGCTGTAGCATCCACCATTGAATCGATGTGTGGTAGTGGGAATGGATCTTTAGGAGACGCCTTATTAATGTAACATCACACAAATTTTCTTAATATATATATATATATATATATATATATATATATATATATATATATAGAACTCCCTCGTTTATTCATCCGATTCATGTTTACAGTATCTTTACCATCTGTTTTGTTAATTTTTTTGTTTAAATAATGACGTATAATCAATATTAAATTGGATTGTATTAAAAATTCTGATTTAAAAACGTTAAAAAAAATGTTTGCCTGTGCCAGGATTCGAACCCGAGTCCCTGGCGGGCTAAACCTTAACCACACCACACAAACCACTACACCATTTGGTGTTTTGTGACGTTAATTAAAACCAATTAAACTTAAACCCTTTCAAGGTCCCTTAGTCAAGTCAAAGTGTTAGTAAATATGGTCTCCTAGTCAAGTCAAAGTGTTAGTAAATATGGTCTTCTAGTCAAGTCTAAGTTGTTCCTAAATTCTAGCCTAGTCAAAGTAGTCCCTAATTACAATTCCAAATTTTACACTATAAATACACTAGCCTACCATTCAACTCTTTATACCATTCAAAAAAAAAAAAAAACATTATTATCCCATCTCCCATATACTAAAGTTTTCATCCATCATTATCTCCTCTAGCTAGTTTCGAGTTTTCCAAGGCATTATTACTAAGTGTTTGCACGCTCAATAAAATGCACGAACTCATTATGCACCTAAGGTGAGTTTACATAGCCCCCTTTTTCCGTTTTAAATTTTTGGGGTGAAACATGGTTAAACATTTTATACACTATCATTTACTCATTCTTACATTGTTGAAACATGTGATTCAATTATAATCCTTGTATACACTATCATTTACTCATTCTATCATTTGACTGTAACAAAAAGACACAGTACAATCATTAACAATGATCAAGCCGCCTGTTTAGATTATAGCGCTATAGGTCTGACAAACCCATCCCCCCGCATAAATTCAGGGATGATCGATAACAGTTACACTTTTACTAACTTGCGAGTTAGGTCTCAGTCGACACAAGGTTTGATTGTACAAAAGACGCATTGTTACATGTCGGACTCATATTCTATCATTACTCATTATTATACTTCAACTATGATTGCTATACAACATATTGTTTTCAACTATATGCAAAACCTATGTATTCTCACCAACTATTTATAGTTGACCCCCCATCTTTCCAACTTAACATGTTTCAGGTTTTATTTGCTATTGGAAGTTGTACAAGTCTTGGAACACATAGGAGCTTTGGACCTAGTTTATGCAAATCAAGTTTATGTAATATGTATGACAAATTGTAAATTATTTAGTAATATTCAACTTCCATTTAGTACCATGAGCTATTGAACAATTATCACTACGTGACACCTCGATGTTTCCGCCATCGGTTGGGGTGTTACAGATTGGTTTCAGAGCCATGGTTATAGGGAAGTAGGTTATTAGAAAAAAAATAATAATCTAGTCTATAACCATTGGATTTTAACCAGTACTTGCTCCTTTTACTTGCAACCTTACTTGTTTCTATTCTCTATCCTACTTCTTATCCTTACTTTAGTCCCTACAAAAAGAGTGCTCTCCATCACTGGATCTACTCTTAGACTAATAGGACAAATCCCCAGGTTTAGCCTAAACCACCTTGAAGATCTCGTCGAAGTTCTAGATTTTAATAACCAACACGTGCAATCTGGAAGGGTGAACGCCTGTATTCTGAGTTTTCTGTCTAGGACTGGCATTGCGCATAAATCCCAATTAGACGAGGGACCCGGATGCCTACCTGGGAATTCTCGGGATGAGTGTTCACTTATAGGCTAAAGCATGTCTTCACTATGTTATTAGAATCTAGAAGTTTTGATAAGTCAACGCTTTCGTTTATTCGTTATAATTAATGAATAAATGATTACACTCACTTTCCTTAAACTAAGCTCTAAAATCTCAAAATTTTACAGCTTAAATCAATCTCATTTCATAACCATCTATGGATTTCACAATCACACTTCACCTTACCATCTTAGCCACTTTTTAAATATTCAACACCCTACCCAAATCGTATTATTTCATTTCTCCACATGTTACTTATTTTTAAAAACTATAACCTCATACCTTAGCACAAACTAAAGATTTCTAAATCCTGTTGTATATTCATTACCTAGTAACTTTACAAAGTACATATTTTTGTCAAAAGATGTCCTCGAACTTAAATTCAATTGTTTATTTATTGACGTAACAAACAATTTTCTATATAATCTTTAAACTATTAAAAATCACTTAATAGAACCTTGATCTTCAAAAGCTAATGTCATGTTTGAAATCTCCAACTAACGGGAATATTTTAATCAAAGCCCACTTAGCTTGTACTATTTAACAACTTTTGCTTTATGTATAAAACCAATTTTGAAAATAAGATTTTTTTTATCCATAGGAATAATATCTAGTCTCTAAATTCTCCATCGACACCCACTCATTTTCAACTTGTTCAAATTTTTACAATATTTGGCATATACCATAATCATGTTTTCTTATACACTTGATTATAACCTTTGATCCAAACCCCAAAATTTACACTGCTACATAATCTCCTTACTAAAAAAATAAACTCTTTATCAACTATCTTCACATTCACTATCTCTCACAACCTTGATTCTGCTTCAAGATTTTTCATCATCCTCTCAAAAACTAAATTCATATCCTTCACCTTCTCACACATGAGCTAGTTACCCATGATAACCAAACTATTGAAACTTGATTGTGTGTTGCATCAAACATAATCCATAGTTATACATGAGGATTCGACTATCTACCGTATTTGAACATTTGAAACTAGAATTAATGGAATATAAACTATTTTCTATAGACACACCTGGAGTCATTAACCTTGTCTAGGGCAGCTCTATTACAACTCGTATGCTATACTTGATACTTGATTGCTTACATGTACATATTATCAATTTGCAATTCATGTGTGTAATAATTGGTACACTTAATCAAACAACAGATAGAGGATGAAGTACTTGCTCAACAGTTAGTAGAGTACCAAATAACCTACTCAACGATTGGTAGAGGTCATCATGCCTGCTCAACAGTCGGTAGAGGCCCTACAACCTACTCAACGACTGGTAGAGGCTATCGCACCTGCTCAACAATCGGTAAAGGTTCTTACTCACTGACTGGTAGAGGTCTTTTTCCTGCTCAGCAGTTGGACTTATTTTTGGATACATTGTATACGATTCAATCACAAGGCTATTTTGCATTACTTACATGTGTGTTTAGAGTCATAGAAGGACACAAAACCCTAATGTAAGGTAAATTGGTGATTGCGGTCCGGAGCATAATCATGAATTTACAGGTACATTAAGGTAGTGTGAAATTCTATTAAGATTTTGGGAGATACCACGTATGTTTTTGAAGTATCAGAGGTGTGATGGGTTAGCTGCGGTACACCCTATATATAAACACTAATGATACGTGGAAAGAGATACTGTAGGGTCAGACCAATAACAAACCCTAGTTATTTGGTAGTCCATCTAGCATTTATGGTTATCTTATACATTCCTTAAACTCTTACCCTACTCTGAACCATAGTCACCCTAATTATCCTCAACACTATTCAAATGTTTCTTCTTAAAATAAACTTCGGGACGATGTTCCTAAAAGTAGGGGAGACTGTAACATCACACAAATTTTCTTTATATATATATATATATATATATATATATATATATATATATATATAGAACTCCCTCGTTTATTCATCCGATTCATGTTTATAGTATCTTTACCATCCATTTTGTTATTTTTTTTGTTTAAATAATGACGTATAATCAATATTAAATTGGATTGTATTAAAAATTCTGATTTAAAAACGTTAAAAAAAATGTTTGCCTGTGCCAGGATTCGAACCCACCCTGGTGGGCTAAACCTTAACCACACCACACAAACCACTACACCATTTGGTGTTTTGTGACGTTAATTAAAACCAATTAAACTTAAACCCTTTCAAGGTCCCTTAGTCAAGTCAAAGTGTTAGTAAATATGGTCTCCTAGTTAAGTCAAAGTGTTAGTAAATAGGGTCTTCTAGTCAAGTCAAAGTTGTTCCTAAATTCAAGCCTAGTCAAAGTAGTCCCTAATTACAACTCCAAATTTTACACTATAAATACACTAGCCTACCATTCAACTCTTTATACCATTCAAAAAAAAAAAAATTATTATCCTATTTCCCATATACTAAAGTTTTCATCCATCATTATCTCCTCTAGCTAGTTTCGAGTTTTCCAAGGCATTATTACTAAGTGTTTGCACGCTCAATAAAACGCACGAACTCATTATGCACATAAGGTGAGTTTACATAGCCCCCTTTTTCCGTTTTACATTTTTGGGGTGAAACATGTTTAAACATTTTATACACTATCATTTACTCATTCTTATATTGTTGAAACTTGTGATTCAATTATAATCATTGTATACACTATCATTTACTCATTCTATCATTTGACTGTAACAAAAAGACACAGTACAATCATTAACAATGATCAAGCCACCTGTTTAGATTATAGCGCTATAGGTCTGACAAACCCATCCCCCCGCATAAATTTAGGGATGATCGATAACAGTTACACTTTTACTAACTTGCGAGTTAGGTCTCAGTCGACACAAGGTTTGATTGTACAAAAGATGCATTGTTACATGTCGGACTCATATTCTATCATTACTCATTATTATACTTCAACTATGATTGCTATACAACATATTGTTTTCAACTATATGCAAAACCTATGTATTCTCACCAACTATTTATAGTTGACCCCCCATCTTTCCAACTTAATATGTTTCAGGTTTTATTTGCTATTGGAAGTTGTACAAGTCTTGGAACACATAGGAGCTTTGGACCTAGTTTATGCAAATCAAGTTTATGTAATATGTATGACAAATTGTAAATTATTTAGTAATATTCAACTTCCATTTAGTACCATGAGCTATTGAACAATCATCACTACGTGACACCTCGATGTTTCCGCCATCGGTTGGGGTGTTACAATTAAGGTCTGTGTAGTCCACACACACTCTCCATTTCCCATTTTTCCTTTGGCTACCACAACATTCGCTAGCTATCTTGGGATTTTTACTTCCCTTATCATCTTAGACTTCAGCAGCCTGTCTACTTCTTCTTGGATGGTGACATTTCTTTCTAGAGCAAACTTCTTCTTTTTTGCCGAATGGGCTTGAAACTCTTATCAATCCCAATTTTGTGAGTGATGACATCCTTTCATATGCCGGTCATATCTTCACGTTTCCAAGCAAAAGTAGACATCCTACATTTAAGAAAAGATATTAGTGATTGTTCAATATCATGTGGGATATTCTTACCGATTTGCACAGTGATATCCTCCTTGTTGTCGTCAAGGCAGATGGCTTTTACATCCTGATCAGGATGTGCTTTAACATTCTGAGGATAGCACTGTGCATTCTGCTGTAATTGCTATGCTTGTCAGGATGAGGCCTTCATTGATGTCGTGTAGCAATCCTTGGCTTCTTATTAATCGTTGTTGACCTTCACAACTCCCCAAGGTGTGGGTTGTTTCACACATTGGTGATATGTTGAAGGCACGGCCTTCATATCATGTATCCAGGGTCTCCCCAGGATAAAATTGTAGTAGGATAGGGAATCTATCACGCAAAATCTCTGGATAGAGTTCACCCCTTCTACATATACTGGTAGTTTGATGTCACCCACTATGCTCTTGGTTTCTCCACTGAAGCCCACCAAAATTGATGACCTGGAAACTATCTCTGATTATGGGATGTTCATCCTTTTGAGGGTCTTAAGCTGGATGATGTTTACTGAACTTCCTCCATCTATAAGAATCCTGCGAACAAAGTGGTTAGCAATATATAAAGTAATAACCAAACCGTCATGATGAGGGTCGAGGATGTTTTCTCTGTCTTCTTCCTCAAAACTTATCACTTTGGAGGTTGTCAGGACGGTCGTCTTCGTTGGTCTTTCTCCTTTTTCAGATTTCGCTTCCCTCACATGCCTTTTAGCAGCTGAGTATGAGGTTCCATAAATATCTGACCCTCCTGAAATGAAATTGATAATGCCAGCATCCTTAGGTGGGGATGCTGCTCTTTCTGGGATGTTTGTGCCATCCTGAGATCTTGATTTCTTTTTGCCCAGGAGATCCTTGAGTTGACCCTTGCTTAAGAGGTATGCTATCTCATTTCTTAATGCAACGCAATCTTCAGTGATATGGCCAAAATCTTCGTGAAAGGCACACCATTTGGATTTGTCTTTCCATCCTGCCTTGTTGTCCTTCCTTGGCCATCTTGATTTGTCCCCTAGATCCTTCATGGCATACATAAAACCTGTTACATCGACAGAAAAACAATATTCCGATAATTTAGGGCAGTCATCCTCATCGTCATCCTCTACCACATTGACCTTCTTATTATCAGGCCTAGCATATGGTTTATGCTTATATGGCTCGTATGTGGGAGTGGATTTTCGATTGGGATAGTTATATTTTGAGGATGATTCTATCCTCTCTTGTATCTTCTTATCATCTTCAAGTCGGATGAATCTCAAAGCTCTGTTCCTGACTTCATCCGAGTTCCTGCATGGATTCATCACCAATTCCTGATAGAATGGTGAATCTCCCTGCAGCCCCATCTTGAATGCCTGTATTGTTGTAGTGACATCCAGGTTCGGGATGTCAAGTGCTTCCTTTCCAAACCTGGTAATATATTCTCTTAGTGATTCCTCCTGTGGTTGAGTTACCCTGTACAGATCACTTGTCAAGCGTTAGAACGTTCGACTGCAAGAAAACTGGTTATTAAACATGTTAATTAAATGTGCAAACGAAGTAATAGAATAGGGTGGAACACTTAGGAACTATTTCAGGGCTGGACTGGTGAGAGTTGAACCAAATCCCTTGCATAAACATGCTTCTTTCAGATTGGCAGGGATTGGATTTATTTCCATCCTTTCCCTATATTGAGCCACATGCTCTTCAGAATCTGTAGATCCATCATAAAGCTTCATGCTTGGAGTTTGAAATCGTTTTGGAATCACTGCATCACATATGGGAGGTGCAAATCTTGACACTTTATGGCATGCCGAGGATACTTCAGGGATGGGCTGTACTATCCCTGGAACACTCGCTACCATATCCTTGATCTTCTGAAGTTCCCTTGCTAGCTGAGGGCTTATCCCTATATCCTGCAAAGAAGCAACCTCATTAGTAGTAAAATTACTAGAACTTAAATTGTTACCGTTGGTATTATATCCTTGGGATGGCACAGGTACATATCCTGTATCCCTGGTGGTCGCCATCCTGGGAGTAGTAATCGTTTCTGGGGCAGAGAATCCATAACTCATGGGGATGAAATCTTGTTGATGTACTCCTCCAGAGATGCTAGAATTAAAATCTAACGCCCTGGGCTGCAATGGTGTCCCCATGTCTTCACTTGGCCTCCTTGAGGATGACTTAAGAGCTTGTATTTCTCTTATTAACATCCGGTTTGTGTCTTGTTGTTGATGTATCGAATCCTTCATTAGTGCAAACATGGAAAGTAATTCCTCATTCGATACAAAGATAGGAGGAGTAGATCCAGATGGTCTAGGTGGGATTTGGGAAGTGGAACTTCTTGGAAGTGCTGGTGGAGGTGGTAAGGCAGTGTTTCTGGCAGAGGTTGTAGATGGCATGGATGTGGAAACAGATTTTTGTGAAGAAGCCATAGTTGTCAATTTTTTGTAAATAGAAATCAAATAAAAGAGAGTTTTAACAAAGTTTTTTTTTGTTAAAATAGCACCACTTGCCCCAAGGTGGGCGCCAAATTATTTTGGTCAAAAATTATCCAATAAAAATAACTTTGTATTCAAAATTAGTTTATGTGAGGTAGAGTGCTAAATGTGTAGAAATATGTTTGTAAATCAATAATATTCTTGAGATGGTGTATCAGGACGTTTAATAAGTAAAAATATGGCAACTATGATCGGGATGACTTAGGTTAGTTTCGGGATGAACAGTTATATCCTCAGGATGGACAGTTACATCCTCAGGATGGAACTGTTAGAAATAGACAAATAAAGCAAATAACAAGAAGAACAACACACGATCTACGAGGAAAGCCCTTGATCAATTGTAGATCGCCGGCATAAAACCTCAGGAGGAGTCAAGGCCCCTGCCTTGTTTGTTAATATTAAAATAGTAAAAAGATACAACTTTGGATGAGTATGTGGATGAGTGTACTATGATTACAATGATTATGTGAGTGTTTGTGATCAGCTAAGTGTATCTGTGTAGCTATAGTGTAAACGGTGTGCATGTAAGTGTCCTATACTCGTCCAATACCCCCCTTTATATAGTACATGAAGTTAACAAAACAACCCCACGAAATATGCTAAGTAGTTAAAGTCTTCAATGTTGCGTAACAGCTTCCTCAGGTGAACTTTGGAGTTCTTCAACAGAAAGTAGCCGTTGGTTAACGGTTTCTCCTTAGTTAGTCAATGATCCATCTGTTTCCTTGTTTATCGCTGATATTAAATGTATATCGGTTACATTCTTGACTTCTTATTTATGCTTAGACCTTGGCTCGTAACCTCCTCCATATTTAGCTTCTTTGACCAACTTATGTAGACGTTGGAAGTCAGTTTCAGGTTCATATTATAATTTAGTTGTACCTGCAATCATATCATATAAAGATAGCTTGTTAGTATATCTTCAGGATGTGCATATGTTGAAATATCCTGAAGTCAGCTGAGCCCTTCAACATCCTGGGGATGGTACGTTAGGGATGTGAGGTAAAATCATCCTGAGGATTTTCACCCACAACAAGTAGAATTCGTGTAAATTCAAACAAATATCCCTAATAAAACTCTTATTTAATAACAAAATTAATTACACAAATTATCTTCTAAAATAAGCTTAAGAACACAAATTACAATGATGCCCCTCTAGTTGAAAAAATCGGCTGCCACATGTCACATCTAGATTGGTTCTCACACTTTTCACAAAAAATGGTTTTGTACAAGAACGTAAACATATATATCTATACTACTTTATAATGGAGGAGTGATGTACCATTTAGTAATTTTCATTTCCGTACAAGTTAAGATGCAACATGCACAACATATTAAAGCATGAAATTCAAGGGTATTATGGGGATAATTGTGATAATTAAGACACTTAAAGGGGCAATGTAGACATTTTACCCACCTCATGCTTTACAATATCAAAACACTTTTACAATACTACCCTCCTTCTTCCATCCCTACCCTCATAAACATCCTTTACCTTATGGTTTTCCTTCTTCATCATCAATGTTTCTAATGAATGTTTCATTCAAGAAGATGTTGGAAATTACAAAAATTTAATAATAAGATGAATGAAATTTAATTGATTTTAGTGAAATTATTAAGGAGACTCTTGAATAGAGTTCTTTATTTCACTTTATTAGAGTTTATGGCTCTAATTAAGTTAGTCTTTTCACTCATCCTTAGGTGTTGTATACATAGAATACTTTGTACCTTATTTGAAAGACTAGAAAAAAAATACAAGAAAAATAAGGAAGATGATTCATAAAAGAATTCTTAAAGATGAAGAAAAACTTGACCCATATGTTGGGAACTTATAGAGATAAGTTTTTCTATACTTGATTCCACCACGTTTCCATTATTATTTGTTCCATAAGTTTTAACACCACGATTAAAAAGCATTTATGTGCTTCTCGTAGTTTCTTTACTTAATGTTGGTTATGTTTCAACAAACGTCTATATTTATGTGTGTGTGTGAATGTTTATACATGTAAACCAAAAGTAGCTGTCCTTTAGGAAGTTAAGCTAGAATTTGCATGTAGTGGTTAATTTAATCTTTACTCATATCTTATGTAGCTAATTTGATTCTTCATATCAACTTTAGTTGATGATCAGATTTACTTATGCCATTTTTAAATGTCGCAGGTAGTATAGTCCAAATAGTGCTTCAAGTTCTCCGGTATGCTTTTTTAGTTTGATTTTTTTTTCATGGGCCTTTATGAATACCTTGAGTCCATAATCAGGCTTATTATCCAATCTGAGAATTAGCTTTATTAGTTGATAGTTTGACCGTATTTTGTCCGTGATACACTCATTGCAACAAAAAGTTAACGTGTGTGCTTTTGCAGGTTGTTTGGCAGGATGATATCGATCCAGACAATATGACATACGAGGTTTGCTATTTAGTGTTCATTGGTTAATGCTAATGTTAAGGTTTTCTTAATAAATTACAGCAAGAACGTATTTAAAATACCATTGTTTAATTCGTGCAGGAATTACTTGATTTAGGCGAGGCTATTGGGACTAAGAGTCAGGGTCTTTCTAAAGATCTTATTAATTCACTTCCAACTACAAGATACAAGTCGGGCGGCTTCTTTTTGAGGAAAAAATCTGGAGAGAGGTAAGTTTGGGTTAAAAAAATTGTATTTATGTTTCTCATTGTTCTTTCTCTATTATATTTATGAATCATTATAGTTTGATTATTAAAATGAATGAATGTGTGACAAAAGGTGGATGCTGATACACAAAACTTACCAAATTTATTGACTACATATAGGGAAAAGATCAAGACACCAACAATCAACATGTCTCTTTGTGAAAAAGAATTTTTAAAATGATGTTAGGCAACTTATTAAGATGTGTTACTATTACTCTGTACAAGATTCTTTTCATTTGAGTCATTCGACTCCATATGTTGTGCTGCTAATCTACTATTACTCTTGCAATAATGAGATATTAGTGATGTTTATTTCTTACCAGCATACTCAGTTAATATTCGGGCGAACCTTGGAGCAATGTCCATGACAGATTTAGAAGTTTTTTTGTCAGTGGGTGCCTAAATGGACCACGTTAGAAAGAACTGAGTAATACCAAAACGGGTCTTTTAAAAGCTAAATTCACAATTAAAATATATAAGTTAAATGGTTCCTTGGTCATCAATAAGGTTATATTCCTCTCTTTGTTAGTCTTTTTTTTCCCAATTAAAAATTAAAATTCAAATTAGTTCTTGTTAATAATATTAGTAAGAAACATACAGCCAACAAATGGATTGGATGCATAAGTATAGTAAATGGAAAATAGTGTACCTTGATATTGTGTTGTATTATCACCAACCGCTGATAGCATTGAGAAACTAAAACCAATGGTTTAGTTGTTGGAAGTTAATCTAAATTTTTAATATACACATATCATGCCTATATTGGAACGACAACCCAAGACCATGCTTGCTCAGCTTGGGCACCGGCTTTGCCCTTTTTTTTTGTTAAAACTCCTATATAGTAAAAAATTTGTTTGTATGCATTTCTTTTTTAAAAATAAAGATGAAAAATTAGAACATGTCTATATGACATGACAATGTATGTGATCCCAATCATTGAAATTTTTGGTAGGTAAGAAGTTGCTTGATTGAGAATATAAATCAAAATTTTTAATATTTACAAATCAAATCTCCTTGTGTCCTATGGACAACATCCACAAGCTGCAACACCCGTTGTAGTGGATTAAAGGAGAAATCCTAAAATGTTCATCTTCTCCAAATTTTGACTTTATGTGTAATGCTATGCAACACCCGTTGTAATGGATTGAAGTTCATACTTGTTAATTTGTATTGATTAACAATGCACTTGTACCAAGTGTTTAAAACGATATATTTACACTATACCCAGAATGTAACACAAATTGATTAGGTATGACATATTTTCTCCGTGTTACAACGTAACAATCTACCCAGAATGTCTAATGGGTAAAAAAGAGGCCGACCAAATCCAACTGCCTCACTTACACTATGAGATAAATGTAACAAGTGATACTATGCTTCAACAAAAGTTGCTAAGCACCAGCCAAAATTGGAGTGATACCACTCAATGGTAGTACATCGACAATCACCCTTCCCTTGGAACTTTAAGAATACATGGCCCCACCTGAAATGTACAAAATCATGCCCATTATTTCCTACAGTTACGATTTGCATAAGAACTATTCCTTTACTAAACGTTACTTCTTTTCATTCCTTACTCACGGGAATTCATTACATAGGTATTCCACACAAGGCACATAACCAAACATAAAACGAAACGTTGAAAAACAAACAAAGTGCTGCAAAACGTGAAACCCGTCACGCAACGTGCGGGACAAAAAGCATAAATACTCGCCGCAATGTTGGGTTATATTGAGACCACAGTTACCAGATCATAGTCTTTTGATAGGTTGTTGAATAGTTTGTAATTAGAAGGGCTGGTTATGTAATTATGACATAGTTATATGTCCAAAACCCTAGGCTGCGCACTTAAGGACGGGCCCTGCGCACTGGGCTTAAGTGTGCAGGCCCATCTGACCTACTATATATATGATACTTGTGTGCAACTCTAGGGTTGGGGGTTTTGGATATTATCTTGGTAGCACAAGTTTAAAGGGTGTGTACTTATTTCGTTGTAATCCATGGTTCTTTGATGTTTATCAGTAATGGAAAGCTTGAATCTCTTTATCTTGTGTGTCAGTTTTGCTAGCTTTATCTAGTATCTTTGTTTTTCTAGATTAATCACTTAAAACACCTAACAAATAGGTGTTTCTAAGTGATAACAATCTATTGCATTTAACAAGATCTAGTATTTGGGACTTACAATTTGGTATCAGAGCCTTTGTGCTCTAGATTGTGTCTATTTTAAGATACCAAAACCCTCATCTTGTTAGTTTTTATTATCATGATTTTTTATGAACTTTTAAATTTGAGTGTTTTTCTTATATTTTTGCTTCAAATTTCATGGAAATTGTGTTTCTGAAAGTTAAAAGTGGTTCATTTTAAGTAGAAATTTCATCCAAGCACTTCAGAATGGAATGAAAAAGTTTTCGATAGAATTCAGCTGAGTTTTTTGTGTTTTTCACAACCCGTTTTGCGCACTTAATTCATACGTTTTGCGCACTTGTTTCATACGTTGAGTACTTATTTCATACGTTGAGCACTTATTTCTTGGTTTGAGTACTTAGCTCATAAACTGCATACTTGTGATTATCTGAGTACTTAGATTTTTGTTTTAGTACGCAACTAAGTTTGTGCGTACTTGTTGCTTTTCATTGTCTTGAGCACTTAACTAGGGTTTCTGCGCACTTAAACAGAAATCTTTGGTTTTGTGCGCACTTATTGAGAAGTGTGGTTTTGAGTACTTGGCTAGGGTTTCTGCGCACTTAAATCTTAAACGAGAGTTTAAGTGTCTGCGTACTTCATTTAGTACGCAGACTGATCAGTCAAGACTGAGCACTTACCATGCCCAAGTGCTGACTGATCTGCGCACTTATCAAGAAACAAAAGCCACACGTGTGCTTGCAAGACTGCGTACTTATCAACGAACACACATCTTGACTAGGCTGTTTACATTGTTATAGGAGCTGCGTACTTGATCTGGACAACTGCGTACTTGTTGCGCACTTAAGGACTGTGGACAAATTTTCTGGACTGTTAACTATAAAATCTGATAAAACCAAACTCTTAAAATTAACTTAAATCATGGCCGGTAACGATAACCACTCAATTGTAAATCCTATCACTCAACAAGAACTTGAAACCGGAACAACAACTAGAGTTCCTAAGTTAAAAGGTGTAGAAGATTATGGAACTTGGAAGAATCGAATGAGGTCGTTCTTCTATGTCACGGACTTCACGCAATGGACTTCTATCCAGTTGGGTCCACACATTCCAATGAGAACCACTACCACAGGAGAAGAGTTTAACCCTGATCCAACCACTTACACTGATGTCGATAAACAACTACTTCAGAGAGACCATAAGCCTTATGGAGCCCTTACCATTGCCTTATCAAACGATGTTTATAGCATGTTTGAGGAATATGGCACTGCGCACGATCTGTGGTTTGCGTTAAACGAGTACTATGAAGGGAATGAAGAAATGCGCCAATATAAGAAAGATATGGTGCAGAAAGAATATGACATGTTCGGTAGCATTCGTGGTGAAAGCTTGAGCTCGGATATCGAAAGATTCATGAGTATGTTAACCAAGATGAAGAAGGCAGGAATTCCCGTCAACAACCGAAACTCCATCAAGAAACAGCTCGACTCCCTGCCCAAAGAATGGAGCATACAGTGCATGTTGATCAGAAAAGAGTATCTAGATGCTCAATCTACATTGGCTGATCTCATCAACACTCTAAAGTCTTTCGAAATGGACATCACGAAAAGAGAGATGAACCAGACTGCTCCGAAAGCTGTGCCCACCACTGCTATGAAGAATCTGGCATTAATGACTCCCGTAGGTAACATGGGTTCAAGCTCATCACATACATATGTGGATGCAATGGGTGGTGGTAGTTCAAGTTCGGGAAAGACAGTCTCATACTCTGACACAGCTGCAAAGACACTTAACCCACAGCTTACAAAGCTTGCAAATGAACATGTTGAACTCTTCAACACTTTCATGTCTAGCTTTGAGGCTTTGAAGACAGGTGAAATCAAGAGTGAGATGATGAATCCTGAAGACATGTATCAGGTTGACCCAGATGATATGGAGGAAATGGATTTGAAATGGCAGATGGCCATGATTACTCTGAGGGTGAAGAGGTTTCAAGATAGAACTAGTCGAAGAGTTGGTATGGAAAAAGCGGGTTTTAATAAGTCTAAGATTAGATGCTACAACTGCAAGACTCTTGGGCACTTCAAGTATGAGTGCCCCACTCTAAGTCAAGCAGAAATCAAGCCGGCAAAAAGGATGGTGGCCATAACTGATGGAAGGGAAGCGAATCAACAAAAGGCGTTGGTGGTTGAGGACTTTGATTGGGGAGAGGAGGCTGCTGCGGTTGAAGCTGATGTGAACAAGGATTTGATGGCCAAAATCTGCACCAAATCCACACACGGCGTGAACTCTCTGGAAGGGTCGTCGGCGGAGATGCCAAAGGGTGGAACGCTGGAGAATGCAGGTCTGAAAGGAGTGCTAGTGGCCGATAAAGGAAAAGAAGCCGCGTCTGAGGAAGCACTCGTAGCTGAGAAGACCTCCATCAGCAAAGCAAATGAGAAGCTGCAGAACGTGCCCAAGACAGTTGAGGAGAGAGATCTGGTAAGTATTCCACTTGAAATAAAATCAAAGCTGTGCTCACCAAGGTGTGTTACAGCTGTTGCTTACTGTTTGTCCCACAATAGGAAAATTTTAAGAGAAATGGATGACATCCGAAAAATCAACACTGAAATGAAAGAAAATGAGTTAGCATATCAGCGAAAGTTAAATGCAACTATAGCTGAAATGCAAACTCTAAAAGAATTTGTTCTGAGAAAAGATTTTTTAATAAATGACTTAACAGAAAAACTAGAAAAATCTAGAAATGAAACAAATCATCTCCAAATTGTTGTGGACAAATGGAATGTAAGCAAGCATGCTCATACAGATATCCTTGATTGCTCAAGGAAATCATTCGTCAAAGATGGAATTGGGTATAAGGATAAAAAGGGAATTGTAAAATCTCTGTTTTTACCTTTGAGCAAAAGTGAATATATACCCATTCCAAAACCACATCCAAAAAATGATCTTTTTGAAAAAGAATGTGTCAAATCTGAGTCAAACTCTAATATAAGTAAAAGCAGTGCAGATGTGACCCAACAGGATCAGGTGGACGATGATGAGAGTTGTGGTGGACAAACGATGGGGTTAGGTCACCCAGGTGCCAATTACTCTACAGTGAATTGGTTCATCTGGAGTAATGACAAGTCTAAAACTATTTTGAATTCGGATGAATGTAATAGCTTAACTAAACTGGATGATTGTAATAGTTTATCTAGGATGGATAACTGTAATAGTTTATCTAGACCGGATGACTGTACTACATTAACTTCTAAACTTGATTTAAAGGGCGTTGTGGACCCAGATGATAGGAAGAATCCTATCAAACGCTCAGATATTTGTGTTGACAATGTTATGCCAGTTTGTGTTGATCTTAATGATGCATTCTCTGATAATGAAAATGTATATAGACCATCTCCGTTTGTACCAGAACTAAAAAGAAACAGGTTCGGGAAATTTCTTACTGAAGAAATTCCAGAGTTTACTCCATCATCAACAGATATGTCATGTTCTGAAGAATCACAAAGTGAAACAGATAACTCAATTCCTGAAGAATCACAGAGTGATACAGAAAGCGACATCAGTGAGCCAGACTGCACCACAAATGAGGAATCAAGCAACAACAACATTGATGAACCATGTTCCAGTGAAAGCTCATGCTCAAGCAAGATCAAGAAAAGAGCGTCACAACCATCATCATCCAGACCCTCTCCAAAGATTAAGCCAAAGCACTCAAAATGCTTTAGATGTGGAAATGAGGGTCATGTGGTTAAAACATGTCATTTAAAATCCAGTGACGTCAAAGCACTAAACTGTCTTTCTGATTAGATTAAAAAACTTTAAGAAACAGTAAAAATCTTTGATAAAACCACAAAAATTTTGAAAAGACAAGAGTCAGTTTTGGGTGAAAATCACGACAGATCAAAACTAAACCAAACTTGGATTCCCAAAGTCAATTAAGTAAAGGTTTGAGTCGTGATTGTACATAGAGTTTCTTGTATTTATATGTGTATTTCTTGTGTTTTTCTTTTGTATTTCAGAATAAGTTACAGAAATGGCTGATCGCACTGATGAGATATCTATGGCATGTTGATAGCACGGCTTCTAGACACATGACTGGTCTAAAGGAACTCCTCAAGAACTATAGATTTATTGATGGAGAGCTCGTTGCCTTCGCCGGAAATGAAAAGGGCGGGAAGATAGTAGGAATCGGAGATGTGGTCTCTGACGCACTGACTTTAGAAGATGTGAATTATGTTCCAGAATTGTGCTACAACCTGTTGAGCGTATCACAAGTCTGCGACAAAGGAATATCAGTATTATTCAATGACATGGAGTGCATCTTTCTGAAGCCTGGATTCATACCACCCACCAATATGATCATGCTAAAAGCTCCTAGACAGAATAACACATATGTGATAAATATGAGAGATGATGACTTTTCTCGCTTCATAGGGGTGTACTTCTTAGAATACAAAAGTGAAGCTGCTGAGATATTGGTGCTGTTTGTTCCTCTCATTGAGAACATAGTAAAGACAAAAGTTAGGTCAATCAGAAGCGATCACGGAACTGAATTCAAAAATCAAAGCTTCGTGACTTTCTGCAACAACAAAGAAATTCATCTTCAGTACAGTGCTACAAGAACCCCTCAACAGAACGGAATTGCTGAAAGGAAGAATCGTACACTTATTGAAGCGGCCAGAACTATGCTAATCGACTCCAAGTTGCCGATCATCTTCTGGGCTGAAGCTGTGAATACCGCCTGTTATGTTCTTAACAGAGTCTTAATTGTAAAGGCGGTCGGGAAAACAGGTTATGAATTGATTTTCAAAAGAAAACCTCTGATTGACTACTTCAGGCCGTTTGGATGCTCATGTACGCTGCTAAACAACTACGAGAACATAATGAAGTTTGATGCAGTTGGAGATGAGTGCTTCTTTGTTGGATACTCTTTAAGTCAAAAGGCTTATAGAGTATACAACAAACGCACCAAAATGGTTCTCGAATCTTTCTATGTTGATTGGCAGGAATCCAACTCTACTAACACAGGAGCCGGTCCTGACTGGTTCTTTGACGTGGATGTCGTTTTCAACAATTTCAGTATCATTGAAGAACAATCATCTGACAATCAAGCAGCTGATCCTTCTCCTCTCGAAGATACTCTTTACTCTTCTGAAGACGATGCTGCACCTTTCACCACCCGATTTTCTCCACTCGTAGCTGACCCAATTGTTCCTCTTCAGTCCACAGATGGTGATGCAACTATTGAAACTACACCATCTCCTGAAAGTACTCCATTTTCAGAAGAAACATCTTCAGCACAACAGTCTGCAAATGATCTATCCAGCTCATCAATCCCTATCGATCACCTTTCTAATCTGCCTTCCCAAGTTCAAGAAGAACCAAACATGGGATTTAAATCCTCTAAGAATCATCCTGTGGAGAACATAATTGGACCAATCTCTGAGGGTGTTCTCACTCGAAATCAGGCAGATAAGCTCAATATTGCACTATCAGCATTCTTATCTCAGACGGTACCCTTCAGCATTGAAGATGCTGTCAGAGATGCAAGCTGGGTTGAAGCCATGCAGGATGAGTTGTCTTGCTTTAGGAAGGTCAAGGTTTGGGAACTTGTGGATCTACCTGAAGGGAAGTATCCTATCGGAACAAGATGGGTGTTTCGCAACAAAATGGATGAACGTGGTGTGGTGATCAAGAACAAGGCTCGTCTGGTAGTTCAGGGCTTTCGTCAGCAGGAAGGTATTGATTATGAGGAAGTGTTCGCTCCAGTTGCTCGACTTGAAGCCATCCGTATCTTCTTGGCATACGCCTCATACAAGAACTTCAAAGTCTATCAAATGGATGTGAAGGGTGCATTCCTGTACGGGAAAATCAAGGAAGAAGTCTACGTCTGTCAACCGCCGGGTTTTGAAGACCCTCATCATCCCAGCAAATACTACAAATTGGATAAGGCTCTCTATGGACTTCATCAAGCTCCTCGAGCTTGGTATGAGACCTTATCTTCATACTTGCTGCAAAATGGATACACCAGAGGGAAGATTGACATGACTCTGTTCACCAAAGAAGTCAACAAACATTCTATCCTTGTTCAAATTTATGTTGATGATATTATCTTTGGATCCACTGATGAGAATTTGTGCAGGGAATTCGAAAGCATTATGAATTCTCAGTTTGAAATGAGCATGATGGGAGAATTGTCATTTTTCTTAGGCTTGGAAGTTTAGCAGAAAGAAGACGGAATTCTCATCCATCAAGCCAAGTATACAAGAGACATTCTGGCAAAATACAACATGACCGACTGCAAGCCGTCCAACACTCCTTTTGCGGCCCAAACAACACTTGTACCAGATCTTCAAGGCCTCTCAGTGAATCCTCACACCTATCGATCAATGATTGGCTCACTGATGTATCTAACAGCCAGCAGACCAGATATTATGTGGGCAGTTGGATGCTGCGCACTCTTTCAATCAAATCCCAAGCAATCGCATGAAACTGCAGTAAAAAGAGTCTTTCGCTACCTCAAAGGGACTCCAAAACATGGTTTATGGTATCCTAAGAGTGATAATTTTGATTTAATCGCTTACTCTGATAGTGATCATGCAGGTTGTACGATTGACAGAAAATCTGACTCTGGTGGTTGTCAATTTCTGGGTAACAGGCTGGTGTCTTGGCAGAGCAAGAAGCAGACTACAGTGTCCATCTCTACTGCTCAAGCTGAATACACAGCTGCATCCAGTTGTTGTTGTCAGGTGTTATGGATCCAAAATCAGCTTTTGGACTACGGTTTGAATGTCATGCCCACACCTATTTTCATTGATAATGATGCATGTCGTGACATTGTGAAGAATCCAAATGATCATTCTAAAACCAAACATATTGAAATTCGGATTCACTCCATTCGCGATGCTCACGACAAAGGATATATACAGGTGTTGCCAATAGATACTGCTGATCAAAACGCAGATATCTTCACAAAAGCTTTTGACAAAACCCGTTTTCATCAGTTGGTTACATGGCTTGAGATGATAAATTTTGAATGATTAAAAAAAAAAAATTTACTTGTGCATATTAAATAAAAGAAAAATATTCTTTTTGTTCAAACAATTTTTGGGGGAGAAATTAAAACCGTTTCATCTCTACTGCAAAATTTCAAAAGAATTAATTCAAGAAATGATAGAAACTAATCATATTTCGTCAGCATGTGAATAGGACCTAGAGGATGTTGTGGCCTCAAGCAACGATGTGTCGGTAGATTCAGCCTGGAATCAAGTAAACTGCTAATAGGTGATTAACAGTAAAGATCTACACGGAAAGCTGGATTCCCACTGTGCTATAGGTCTGCACAAGCTGAGTCCGGTTATACACAGGTTGAGAAACTAAAAGACACAGAAAATTTTGTGCATAAGTAAATCAAAAAAATACACCTAAGAGTGCAAGCTACCAATGCGGGGCTAAGAAAATTTATCAACTGAGCAGCAAAAGACACGCAATGTTAGTGACGTGCAAACAGATAGCTCACCAAACGATCAGATGATCATCTTCTCTGCTTATGGTAACATAGACCTGAAGCTCTCATCATCTGATCAAGATAATGATCATCTTCTTTGCTTATGGTAACATTGACCTGAAGCTCTCATCATTATATTTCGATAAACCTTGAGGATCGGTAGGCCAATACCTAGCACACTGTGGGGTCCATAAAATTTTCGTCAATATTACCGAAGAACATGATAAACAGCATCACCAAACACATGTTGAAAGAGAAAAGGCATGGATTTAAGTGGACAAGCATACCGACAATTGTTCTTAGGCTACAGTTATCCAACGGGAAGTTGAAACGGGTTCTGGCAGGTATGGTTAGTATGATCTTGAATGCAGAAGGTGAGTTTTGGTGAATCCCCACATATTAAAATGGAATTGGGCAATTAAACTCTTATTGGGCCAAAATTTTGAACTGTGCGTACTTAATTGGGCCCTGCGCACTTCAAGTGCGCAGGCCCATATGGCTACTGTATATATATCCTCGGTAATTTTTTTTACAGTTTTCATTTTCTTTACACAAACCCTAATTCCTGTTTAAATCACATTATCATCAACGATTCATCTTCAACTTTACACCCTAATCATCATCATCTTTCATTAATTTCTGTTAATCATCACCATTCCATTCTTCTTCTCTCTTGTTGTTGATTCTTACCACTGATTAAGGTAGTCATATGCACTAATTGTTCTCTTGGTTTGATTACAGGGATTATAAGATTCTTTTATGGAAAATCTGTTGTGGTTTCAGTTTTGAAGATGGGTTTAAATATTTGAAGGCTGCGTACATGATGATGAACAGTGCGCACTTGTCTCATAAAGACTGCGCACTTGTCTCATACTCATACAAAGCCACTGAAACCATAATACCTTGCGCACTTGTGCTGCGTATTAAAATCTTAAACGAAAGTTTAAGTATCTGCGTACTTGTCTAGTACACAGATTTTGACTGTGTTGCCTAGGGGTTACCATGCCCGAGTATGATATGATCTGCGCACTTGGGATCCCGTGTATCACTGATCTAGTGCCTGCGTACTAACCTAAGTGCTCAGTCAAGTGTGTGAGTACTTGACTGAGTACTTGGCTCATTAGCCTTTGATTTGGCCTGCGCACTTAAAGGACATGCGTACTTGACATTAAAACAAAATGTGACTTTTATCTTGACTATTCAGACACATGAACGGACTGCGTATTTAGACCTGAACGTTAATGATCTTAAACTGAAAATCAAACGTATCATGGACATTGATAAAACAAATCCATCAAACCTAATCTTATGACTGTCAAAACACAACACATAAAAAAAATATAAAATAATAAATGAAATACAGTCTAAGTACGTTGTCCGTCGAAGTCCAAGTCTAAGGTCAGTCGTTGGTCGTCGACTCATATTCAAGAGATCTAATTTGCTTTTCGTGCACTTGGTCTAAACAGATGGCACTCGATTGGGATCCAAGAGGAATGCATAATCAGCCGATGAATCTTGAGACCGATGACGTAAAGTTCAAAGATGTAGTGACCTGGATCAGACGAAGCAGAGTCGGATACGCTGTGGAGCATAGCTTTCAAGTATACTGCTCTCACATTGAAGACTTTTGGAGATCTGCTCGAGTTGAAGTTGTTGGACGGATTAACCGAATCAACGCTATAGTCAGAAACAAGGTTGTAATCATCACTGAAGATACCGTTCGGAACATGCTGAGACTTCAAGATCAGCCAGGAACAATTAGATTTCTGTCCAAAGCCGAAGTTCACCAACAGTTCAAGAATTTCGGGTACAAAGGAGATTTTGACAAGAGAGGCGATATCAAGAAGAGTCAGCAGACCAGAGACTGGAGACTCATCAGTCACGTGTTTATCATGTCTCTGTGTCATAGGAAAGGAGGCTACAACGCTCTTAGCACAGAATGGTCGGCTGCTATGATAAAGATTTGCAAGAATGAAGCTTTTAACCTGTCAGGCATGATCTTTGATTACATGGTGAAGAATGCTGAGGCTGGATCCGGCAAATGGGCTATGTACCCCAGATTCGTGCAGATGATGATCAACGCACAGCACGAGAAGCTGCCCCTTGGTGATCAATACAACTTCACCAAAGGTGCACGATTCTTTACTGAGTGCAATACGCCTGACTGGGAACCCATGTTGGAGAACATGTATGCAGCACATCGATATCCTTTGGTCATGGAGCTTTATAACAAGATTAAGAAAATAAGGCTGAATGTAACAGAAGCTCGTCAACAATCCACCGCTGCTTCTGCACCTGGATCATCTGACCCTGCTCCTTCTTCAGCCCAGCCAACAGATGAAGAGATTGCTTGTGAAAAGGCAAGGGGCAAAAGGGTGGAAACTGAACCAGCTCCATCTACGCCCACTAAGAAGAAAAGGCCAACTGGATTATTACAAGAGGGCAGAGAATCACTGACACCAGAACAGCTCGAGACTGCTACAGCCCTACAACAAGTTGCTGAGTTACAGAGGGCCGAAAGAAAGAAGTGGAGGGAACAGTTGCCTGAGTCTGAAGTTCCTCGTGTAATGACTGAGGACGATATTGAGCAAGAAGCGATTTTGGAGTCTATATTCGGGGAAGAAGAACAAACAGGACCATCTACAACTGCTGCTCCTGCCCCCAAAGCACCAGCTCAACGGCCAACTGAACCGTCCTCCTCAGCTCCTGCTGCACCACGCCGCAAATCGGTGCATCAGGAACAATACGAGAAGTTGGTCAAAGAGGTTGGAAAGACAGCTGCTGGGGAGATCTGTACCCTGAAGAGTGATGTGCATAACAATCAAGAGCTCAGAAGGAAAGTCAAGAAGCTCAAGCACAAGAACAGGAATATGGAGAAAGTTATCAAGGATCAACGATACCTGATCAAGCTTCAGAATCAGATTCAGATGAAAATGTTTGATATGTTCCAAGAGTTGAAGAAACAGCAGACTGGTGCTCCTAGCACAACATTCGATGAGGTATTTGATTTTGGAAAATTTCTGGAGGAGGAGAAAGAGAAAGAAAGAACCGACGAGGAAAGTGATGTGGACGATATCAGCGAGGATGAGATGCCAGAAAAGTTTGTGGAGATGGGAATGGAAGAAGAGATAGTGTACGAGACGTCAAATGGCCATAAGTTGGATCCTGAAAGATCAACATGGTTTCCTAGAAGGCCCATCTCTATTCCAGTCCTGCATCAAAACATCCATCATACCAGGGAAGCTCATCAGGAGAGGATTATTCATGGAAGTATGATGAAGAGAAAAAGTTGTTTGCTGTGAAAAGACGAGGGGGAGTGATACAGTACTTCAGAGGTCGACAGGAACTGAAGTCTCTCCCTCGTTGGGACATCAGGGAACTTAGCAGAGTCCCATTCATTAACCACACCAATGACAGCATGGGTTCCATGCTTGATTGGTTTATAAAGAAGGAGTGTGAGACTGATTTCCAGATCTTCAAGCCGCAGAAACCGAGGAGACGGATCTCCAAGAAACGAATCGATCCAGCAACAGGACAAGGAATGATCACTTATGTGATTGACCCCCCAGGTCGTCACACGAGTTCCGATACGTCCTGAGCTTCCAGTTATGTTGAGAGATTTCAAGAAGTGGTTTTATGACAACAATACTGGTGAAGCCGTAATCAAGCTGAAAGACGATTCAGAGGCTATGAGGATTCTGGATCTGGTTGATGTGTTTGCCCTTAATCTATCGGATTTGAATATGCTGTTTGCAAATCATATTAATGTGGGTGCTGGGAATGTGTCATTTGAGGAGGCTGTCTGATTTAGAAGGGCAGTTGATCGGGCGATGAAGCTGAAGCAAGAATTGCTGGACATTGTAGACAGGATCAACGCAACAGACAAAGAAAAAGAAGAAAAAGAGAAAGCTGCCCAAGTTGCTGCTGCAGAAGAACCACAAACTGAAGTCGACGCCGCTTCAGAGGTGCAGATACAAGAACCTGTAATAGCAACCGATCCAGAAATACCAGCAACTGAGTCTACTCAAGCTCCTGCTGTGGTTGAAGATGATCCGGTTGCCCTTTACATTCAAGACCCCCCGAGTCAGGAAGAGGGGGAGCCAAGCGATATAGAGATTGATTGAGAATGAAGAACTGGTAGCTGTGGTCTAGGGGGAGTATTGTTGGGTTATATTGAGACCACAGTTACCAGATCATAGTCTTTTGATAGGTTGTTGAATAGTTTGTAATTAGAAGAGCTGGTTATGTAATTATGACATAGTTATATGTCCAAAACCCTAGGCTGCGCACTTAAGGACGGGCCCTGCGCACTTAGCTTAAGTGCGCAGGCCCATCTGACCTACTATATATATGATACTTGTGTGCAGCTCTAGGGTTGGGGGTTTTGGATATTATCTTGGTAGCACAAGTTTAAAGGGTTCGTACTTATTTCGTTGTAATCCATGGTTCTTTGATGTTTATCAGTAATGGAAAGCTTGAATCTCTTTATCTTGTGTGTCGGTTTTGCTAGCTTTATCTAGTATCTTTGTTTTTCTAGATTAATCACTTAAAACACCTAACAAATAGGTGTTTCTAAGTGATAACAATCTATTGCATTCAACAAGATCTAGTATTTGGGACTTACTCGCAACGCGCGGGCCTTCCCACTAGTGTGTGTGTGTGTGTATATATATATATACGAGATTATAACCCAAAAGCTTTTCAGGATACATAAATCTAATATGATGTGATAAAATATGTGTTATGATGTAACACAGAAATTAATATACTATAATATGAAAAAACAACAATTTTAATCATGTGAATGAGAATGAAATGTACATTAAAAAGAAGATGTATGTTAGGATGAGGAGCAAAGCTAGAAAAACCATTGCATGGCGTGATTAAGGCGATAATCTTGATGGTGTGACTTTTCTTTTTGGAAATAAGCTGTTTTAACCTACTCTGCTCTTGATGAAATATAATTCCTAGTTTCAACATGATTAGTGACCTACCTAGACATTATTAATGAATTACCTGAACAGATTGTGTTTTTTTCTGTATGAACAAAAACTGACAAAAAAATCGTTTTTTTCTCGTTTTTTAAATAGTATTGTGGTACTCGTTGGGAATATAATAAAACGTTCGTTAATTTGGTGTAATTTTTTTTAAAAGAACATTCCCGTGTATTAAAGTTATTAACATTTTAAAATTGTGGGGGAAACATGAGAGAGAAAGAGACTTTTAATAGAAATAAGAAGGATGCCACATGGCATACTCAAGGGGAGAGGATGACCTCTTTGAGTGCCATGTAGGATTTCATGCTTTGAAATATTAATATTAATTAATAACTAGGCTTTTGCCCGCGTGACACGCGGTTCCAAACATTACAATTATTTTGAATGGTACAAAGTCCTTTGTCTAATATCTCAACCGGTATCGTTATTTATTTTGCTGACATATTTTATGTTATGAGAAATTACTAATTTGCTTATTCACTTTAGTATAAAAACTATTATTATTTAGACGTTAGTCTGTGGTCAAGTATGAGTTAACTGTTGTTACTTATGTAGTTGTCAAACAAATATGGGTCACTGATTTATATGTGTCACACCCTCAAATTTCCACATGCGGGGTTTTACCGCGAGGCGCGTGACACACCAGGATCCATGTCAACGGTCACAATAAACGACATCTATATGATGAGAAAACAACGTAAATAGCCCATTAAGTTTCAAAATCTATCCATCGCTTGCGGAAGCGTAAAACCTTATTACAACTCAAAAGTAAATCATGAAAGTCTGATAACACTTTAAAAGAAATGCAAATGGATCCTAGACGCCGTGAGACTCCGTGCGCCTAAACTCAATGCTGCTACCTTAGCGACCTGAGAAAACATGCCAAAAAGACGTCAACATATAATGCTGGTGAGTTCACAGGTTTTAAGTTTACAAAGCGTTACAAACGTAAAGAGTTTCATCTCAAAATACCAAGCGTGTAAAACCTTCAAGTATATAACAAGCGTTTCCTTACTACTACGACTGTGTTGCTGAAACCATTAGTGACAAGCGTTGCGTGTGTTGCTGCCCGTGTTTGAGTTGCCGAAAATAGAGACAATATGCACCCGCCCGGCTCCCAACCGTCGGGTGGGGTTCGTCAAGCCCAATAGATCTATCCACATTTCCCCCGTTGTGCCCCGCACATTCATGGTTTCAATAGGGACTTAGCGTTGCGTTTTCGTCGTATAGTAATTTAAAACAAGCGTTGCGTTTCATAAGCGTTGCGTTTCAAAAGTGTAGCGTTTCATAAGCGTTGCGTTTCAAAAGTGTAGCGTTTCATAAGCGTTGCGTTTCAAAAGTGTTACGTTTCATAAACATTGCGTTTCATAAACATAACGATGTATTTGTTAAAAAAAACGTTTAGCATGCTTCTCCCCCGAGAAAAGTGTGTAAAAGAGGGGCCGTGAAACTCACCTTAGAGTGCGTCTTCTTGATAACTAGAGATCCAACCCGTGTATGATACTCCCGACAAATAACAACCTATTAATGAGTTTACATAAGTGTGATGACTACTAACCCGAAGGATAATCAGTCCCCGAGTTGTCCAGATCATGACTACGTGTGTTAAAAAGTGTGTTTAAACGTTAACCGGACATCCCAGACCGACCCGACATCCTGTTGGTGACCCATTACATCAATTAGTCATGCACATAAGTTTAACACATAAGCTTCAAGTATAAAACACTTAGTTTGTATCAAAAATCTCATTCCGGACATCAGATGGTCGAATGTGGTTTTTCCCATTTCCACGTTCGCTCGTTTGAGCCACGTTCGCCCGTTTTTCCCACATTTTGTTCCACGTTCGCCCGTTTGAGCCACGTTCGCCCGTTTTTCCCACGTTCGCCCGTTTTTCCCACGTTCGCCCATTTTTCCACGTTCGCCCGTTTTTCCACGTTCGCCCATATTTTATTCCACGTTCGCCCATTCGAACCAATTTTATTCCACGTTCGCCCGTTTTCATCAGCATTTTATAAAACGCACCAAAACGCATCTAAACGGTCCGAAAACATCACGAAACATTACCAATCACAGCAGTCAACTATCATTAACATATTCCTACATAACCCTACCAATTTTATCCCGAAATCCGTCCGTTTTACAAGTTACCCGAAATAGCAAATTATGGAGATGTCACATCAAACGCATGAAATCTTTACCCAATTAGGAAACTTTATGAAATCAATCAATAATCAACTTAATATACTGAAATTATCATGAACAATAAACCCCCCAATCATATCCTTATCACTATCATCATGAACAAGCCCTAGATTTAACCCAAAATCCCCAAAATGTACATAACATCATCAATAATCAATTGTAACCCATTTCAAGCATAAATCATCATCAATAACAGTCCTAGATCATTGTCATAACATCTATACAGCAATCGATCATCAAACAATGCATAACATCACATAAAACACCATTAACATATGTTATTTTGTATGAAAACTCATTGTTTATGAATAGGTTTTGTTTAGAAAGACATTAGGAAGGTTTTTATCCATGAAAACATGTTTGTATCAGATCTGGACTCTTGGGGTTTAATAAAAACGAATTGAAATGCTTTAAAAATGATTTAGAATGAAGAACACACCTTAGATCTTTGTGTAGAAGATGTTTGTAGGTTAGATTATAGAAAACAAGGGCAAAAACTCCTTCCCCAATGTTTAAAGTTGCTAGAGAGTGTTTTGAGGCATTTAGGGTTTGTGAAATGGTGAAAAATGACAAAGTGTGGTATTTATACTATGTCCACATTCGCCCCTTTCACCTGGGCGAATGTACCCTCCTTCGACCCTTTCACAGGGTCGAACGTACCCTGTTTTGGTCGAATGAAGTTCTTTCAATTCCATATCCCAGGTTCGCCCCTTTTACAAGGGTCGAACCAGGAGTATTGTCCAGGTTCGCCCATTCGATTGGTCGAACCAGGACTCATGTTTTTCTAGTTTTCCAATTTGTCGTGTTTAACGCATTTTAACGCACCCTAACATACGAGCAAGCAACCTTAGTCTATGTTTAACATATTTAAGCATGGATGATTATCTATACATCATTTGAACACATCTAAGCATATAATCCACCATACAACAATTAGTCTACACATACACTTAATTAGTTTATGTAATACACCAACAATGGGACTCGTATCGTGTGTGTGTGTGTGACTAACCCAATGATCTCCCGAATCATTGGACCCTGGACTGGACAATACGGACTGTGTTACGACTCTACTGACCCCGTCAAGTATGTTTAATAAACGTTTTTCGCTAAGGTAGACTTATGTGTTTATAAAATGTTGACCCAAACATACCGGGTGTCACATCATCCCCCTGTTGAAAGAATTTTCGTCCCGAAAATTTCCCGAAGTCAAAGAGAACGTAACGATAAAAAGAAAAATTTTCCCGGTCGTCACATCATCCCCCTGTTGAAAGGAATCTCGCCCCGAGATTCACTCTTCGACAGCAATGAGTGTCGACCCAACCCAAGTAACGTTGTCCCAGAACACAAACAAAATGATAACCACGAACGAGAGATGATATCAACAGATACTCTATGCCGGGGAACCGCCCTCCCCAAAGTGAATACAAAACAATGAATCCTCCTGATCGAAGGCCTACCAGAGACGACTGTGATCGGTATAAATGATACACCGGTACCGTCCAAGTAACATCTCCAAAGGACCCACATCAGACCCATGTATGCAAAACGATGACCAAATACCAAACTGAATGCACACAATGAATACGAATCGCCAAACAATGTGAACGAGAATGAATACGAGCATAACGAAAATCAAGAAAAGAACATTCACCAATAACAGTATCAGGATCCTCCTGACCAGTTCATCCACCACCCTTGCCTTGCTTCTTCTTAGGACAATCCCGCTTGAAGTGCCCAATATCTCCACAGTGATAACATCCTTGGTTTCCCTGAGGAACAGGGGCAGGGACAATCGCCTGACCTGGAACTGTCTAGAGATTGACTCTACAGTTTCTAGCAACATGGCCCACATGCTTACAACGGTTGCAACGAAACTTCTCACAGCTGCCATAATGATGGTACCCACACACGACACATTTCGGACTCTTCCCAGCATACCCACCGTGCTCCCGACCAGACGATGAACCTGAAGCTTCGAACTTCCCTATCTGCTGCTGTGGCTGGTTTGGAACCAGATTCTCCTCGACGCTCTCCCATTTCCTTTTGTTGTTCCCAATCTCGCCTAGGATGTGGGGCTCGTACTCCATAAACACCTTAAAAGTACACACTTGCTGACCGAGAGAAGGAGGTGGTGGGGGATGAACGACAATCCCACCGAGACCCTGCTGAGTGGTCTGATGTGCAGCGATAGCAGCTGCCACATGCTCCTGAATCAGGCTATTCAGCTCAGTCTGGGTCATACTAATGTTGCCACGACCCCCATTGTGTCCACCGCCATTCCGACCACCAACACGACCACCACAACGTCTCCCAGCACGTCCACCAGCGCGACCAGACATGTTCTACCAACATGAGACAAGACACTCAAAACCACCAACAGATCGAGCTACAAGTGACCAAACGAATTCAGAACGTGGTTCCAGCATGACCATTAGTCCGAACACGAAGTCCACCAAGATTTTCATGCATTTCGATTTATGATTTCGTGTGCACCCGAAATAACAAATCGCTCTACATGGTCCTCTAGGCGTGCTCCTAGCTAGAACTTCAATCACCCGATACACACATTCCTAAAAGAAACTGTTATCGCACGAGTATCCCAAAGTGAACAGTCACTCATGAGTGTACTATGACAAGTACTAGTGCATGATAGTGTGTGTGTGTGTGTAGGCAAGTATGTACATTAGAGCATAGAGGGGAGATATCCAAATCCCGGAAAAATCTCAAAAGTGTGCCGAAGCCACCCCAATGTACACTTCTGCCAAGTATAAGCGATAAGCCCCTTCATCTTCAAACCCGAAGAAGAAGATAGAACCAAGGTAGGAATAACAAAAGATGGATAATGTGATACTGTGTGATGAGGACACTGACACCCCGACAAGGTCAGTATGTTTACCAAATGACACGACCCGTAACTATGTGTGACCGTCTAATGTGTGTGATACTCGGCTATAGACTAGACTCTACATACAGTCCTAGTTCACTATAACCATTGGCTCTGATACCAATCTGTCACACCCTCAAATTTCCACATGCGGGGTTTTACCGCGAGGCGCGTGACACACCAGGATCCAAGTCAACGGTCACAATAAACGACATCTATATGATGAGAAAACAACGTAAATAGCCCATTAAGTTTCAAAATCTATCAATCGCTTGCGGAAGCGTAAAACCTTATTACAACTCAAAAGTAAATCATGAAAGTCTGATAACACTTTAAAAGAAATGCAAATGGATCCTAGACGCCGTGAGACTCCATGCGCCTAAACTCAATGCTGCTACCTTAGCGACCTGAGAAAACATGCCAAAAAGACGTCAACATATAATGCTGGTGAGTTCACAAGTTTTAAGTTTACAAAGCGTTACAAACGTAAAGAGTTTCATCTCAAAATACCAAGCGTGTAAAACCTTCAAGTATATAACAAGCGTTTCCTTACTACTACGACTGTGTTGCTGAAACCATTACTGACAAGCGTTGCGTGTGTTGCTGCCCGTGTTTGAGTTGCCGAAAATAGAGACAATATGCACCCGCCCGGCTCCCAGCCGTCGGGTGGGGTTCGTCAAGCCCAATAGATCTATCCACATTTCCCCCGTTGTGCCCCGCACATTCACGGTTTCAATAGGGACTTAGCGTTGCGTTTTCGTCGTATAGTAATTTAAAACACGCGTTGCGTTTCATAAGCGTTGCGTTTCAAAAGTGTAGCGTTTCATAAGCGTTGCGTTTCAAAAGTGTAGCGTTTCATAAGCGTTGCGTTTCAAAAGTGTTACGTTTCATAAACATTGCGTTTCATAAACATAACGATGTATTGGTTAAAAAAAACATGTGGCATGCTTCTCCCCCGAGAAAAGTGTGTAAAAGAGGGGTCGAGAAACTCACCTTAGAGTGCGTCTTCTTGATAACTAGAGATCCAACCCGTGTATGATACTCCCAACAAATAACAACCTATTAATGAGTTTACATAAATGTGATGACTACTAACCCGAAGGCTAATCAGTCCCCGAGTTGTCCAGATCTTGACTACGTGTGTTAAAAAGTGTGTTTAAACGTTAACCGGACATCCCAGACCGACCCGACATCCCGTTGGTGACCCATTACATCAATTAGTCATGCACATAAGTTTAACACATAAGCTTCAAGCATAAAACACTTAGTTTGCATCAAAAATCTCATTCCGGACATCAGATGGTCGAATGTGGTTTTTCCCATTTCCACGTTCGCCCGTTTGAGCCACGTTCGCCCGTTTTTCCCACATTTTGTTCCACGTTCGCCCGTTTGAGCCACGCTCGCCCGTTTTTCCCACGTTCGCCCGTTTTTCCACGTTTGCCCGTTTTTCCACGTTCGCCCATATTTTATTCCACGTTCGCCCATTCGAACCAATTTTATTCCACGTTCGCCCGTTTTCATCAGCATTTTATAAAACGCACCAAAACGCATCTAAACGGTCCGAAAACATCACGAAACATTACCAATCACAGCAGTCAACTATCATTAACATATTCCTACATAACCCTACCAATTTTATCCTGAAATCCGTCCGTTTTACAAGTTACCCGAAATAGCAAATTATGGAGATGTCACATCAAACGCATGAAATCTTTACCCAATTAGGAAACTTTATGAAATCAATCAATAATCAACTTAATATACTGAAATTATCATGAACAATAAACCCCCCAATCATATCCTTATCACTATCATCATGAACAAGCCCTAGATTTAACCCAAAATCCCCAAAATGTACATAACATCATCAATAATCAATTGTAACCCATCTCAAGCATAAATCATCGTCAATAACAGTCCTAGATCATTGTCATAACATCTATACAGCAATTGATCATCAAACAATGCATAACATCACATAAAACACCATTAACACAAGTTATTTTGTATGAAAACTCATTGTTTATGAATAGGTTTTGTTTAGAAAGACATTAGGAAGGTTTTTATCCATGAAAACATGTTTGTATCAGATCTGGACTCTTGGGGTTTAATAAAAACGAATTGAAATGCCTTAAAAATGATTTAGAATGAAGAACACACCTTAGATCTTTGTGTAGAAGATGTTTGTAGGTTAGATTATAGAAAACAAGGGCAAAAACTCCTTCCCTAATGTTTAAAGTTGCTAGAGAGTGTTTTGAGGCGTTTAGGGTTTGTGAAATGGTGAAAAATGACAAAGTGTGGTATTTATACTATGTCCACATTCGCCCCTTTCACCTGGGCGAATGTACCCTCCTTCGACCCTTTCACAGGGTCGAACGTACCCTGTTTTGGTCGAATGAAGTTCTTTCAATTCCATATCCCAGGTTCGCCCCTTTTACAAGGGTCGAACCAGGAGTATTGTCCAGGTACGCCCATTCGATTGGTTGAACCAGGACTCATGTGTTTCTAGTTTTCCAATTTGTCGTGTTTAACGCATTTTAACGCACCCTAACATACGAGCATGCAACCTTAGTCTATGTTTAACATATTTAAGCATGGATGATTATCTATACATCATTTAAACACATCTAAGAATATAATCCACCATACAACAATTAGTCTACACATACACATAATTAGTTTATGTAATTCACCAACAACGGGACTCGTATCGTGTGTGTGTGTGTGACTAACCCAATGATCTCCCGAATCATTGGACCCTGGACTAGACAATACGGACTGTGTTCCGACTCTACTGACCCCGTCAAGTATGTTTAATAAACGTTTTTCGCTAAGGTATACTTATGTGTTTATAAAATGTTGACCCAAACATGCCGGGTGTCACAATATGTTAGATGACAACTGACTTAGATTCATGTTAGTTTCAGCTACAACAATGGGTCATATGTGGTCAAATATTTAGACTACATAAATTGGTGATATGTGGTCAAATATGTATACTGCACAAATGAGTCATGTGTGGTCATCAGTCTCAATTACACCAATTACTGGCCAAATATTTAGACTGATACATGCTCAACTACACAAATGGGTAATTTAGAGTGTTACATACTCAATTAGTGATAATTTAGACTTTGTTGACCTTATGAGGTCAAACTGCAGTCAAATGGTCTTTAATTGCCATATGGATCAAATGCCATTTACTTGGCATTTACCATTTAGAACAAATTAGTCATATGCCATTTAATGGTCATTTAAAGTTTGTTGACTTTATATGGTCAAACTATTAATTCAGTTACACAAAACAATATTGAAGTAAACTCTCAAAACATAATACTTCATTACATGGTGCAAAACTTGAGAGTTCAATACATTACATAACACAAGTTGCTAACATTAATCCAACTGATTACTTGGAAAACACAAAAACAAAAACTACAAACCAAAACCAACTGATTAACACATATTCCTATTTTTATCAATCGCCAATGACAGACAGAATGATGGGATGAATTGTTGGATGATTCTTTTCCTGTGGAAGCTTATTCACACCAATATTACTACTTTATTACCGATACTAAATGTCAACAAAGCTAACCCAAATAAAAAAAAAAACTGCAACTATCTTCATACCTTTCCTAACCCATTTGTTCCAGACAGGTTCTTTCAAATTGACAAATGTTTAACTTCTAATCAGCAGGTGTTAAAACATGTAGGTCTGAAAGTGTAGGCTAAAAATTAGCACATAATTTTTATCAAATAGGTTATATGAATTCAAATAAAGGGAGTGGTGGTGCCAATTTCTTAAATACACATAAATGACGTCAATATGACCAATATATTTTAAGTATTAGCATTGACAACCAACTAACAAATTATGATTAGGTCTGTTATACCACAGCCTAATAGGAATGTTTGAAAAAGGGGTTTCCTAAACTCACAATTAAAGTTCCCACCCAATGGCTACTTAGAATTTTAATTTAAGATGACATATGTTTTGGTAGGTTTTTCTCCTATAAATCCTTTAAGAACATTCATAACAACTTTACTATCATTTTAGCATACTATTAGTAAGGTTTCAAGCTGCCTTTTCTTTTGATTATTTGAACTGAGAAAAGATAACATAATCCTACTTGGTGTCACAAAACAAAAATAAATATACCAGAGATTATCATCATCTTTTTGTACAGACAGCAATGCCACTTCGGATGTATTTATCTACATAATAAAGACATTGATAAAAAAGAAAGACTCACGAAACAAAATTGTTGTTGGTTAGCTTGCATCCTTGAATCTGAAAAAAAAAATTTGTTCATTGTTATAGAGTATATGTGTAGTGTAACTTTTATGAGGTGGTTTGAGTGCTACTTACTTGTTGATGTTAGCTTGAAAATTTAGAAGCAGGCCTAAAACGCCTTTGCCAGAGTAAATCTACTATATGAGAGAAAAAAATGCATTTATTGTAAAGTTACAATGAACCAACAATAACAGTATGCATTCATCCAATATTTAGTAATGAGTTTATTCAGAAAGCATACACTAAAAACAAAACAAAAACCGTTATTCGATATCGATAACTATGGGGCAGGACAATTAAAGCAAGCGTACATCATAAAAAAATAGTCGTGGAAAAACAATTTTACATTACGAACCTCCTTGCGTGATTTATGCAATCTCCTTATAACCAAAGGCACATCGATAACGACCCTAAAAGCAGGCACCATAGGACATTTTCAACAAAAAATATATTGTCTAAAACATAATGAGAATATTCAAGCACATTAAATGGAAAAAAATGTAGGACAAATTACTTGGGAAATATCCAGGTAGACGAACAAAAATATGAAAATATATCTTATTTGCTATGTAACCAAGAAAAAAGAAAACTAAACATGCAGAAAACAACACCTAAGAAATTATTGACTTATGATGAGATCCAGCAACCATAACATATTCTGCATAAATGTAGTCCCAACTGCAAAAATGGTATTAAAGAACAATAAAATAGATAGATAACATTTACAATGGCAGGTTCTAAATTATAAGTTACTTTTTTAACCATCAATACACAATACTTAAGATTAGTAAACTTGATTTCCATCCACACTTTTGTTTATTTGGTCCTAATAAAACGACATTTTGGACATTCTCAGTTACCTGAAATTCCCTATACAAACCGAGCGTATTCCAGCATCAGCTGTTGCACGACATGCAACCGCAAAAACATTTGTGACCTGTATCATAAAACAATTTCTATATGCGACTCTTAAATGTTTACAAATACACAAACATGTTATTAATTACCACTAAGTCTGCCTCTATGGAGTTCAGCCACTCAACTTCTGTAGCCAAAATAGAACTTTAACAGATCAAGTATTTTTGTTTTATGGATTATTGATGTATGAAACACTATTACATAAAATAAATTATTAAAATAAAATAAAACAAACAAAATACCAACTCATATGCTTATGATTAGTTCATGATGCTCCCTTGATTTGAATGCAATAGCATGTTAACCATTTTTTGATAAAAATGAAGTCCTTGGCTATGTTTTAAAATTTAACAGTAATAAAATGTGGTTCAGAAGTTAAACTGACGTCATGGTCAAACAAAACGTTTTATAGCTTTTTTCTTCAAACTGTCAGATACATGGCCCACTTCCTTATTTTTAAAAAACCGACGCTAAGTTTTGATAAAATCCACCATCAATTCCATTCAACAACTTTCCAAACCAATTCCACTTTCCCCTAAAACAATCAATCAATCTCTTACCAAAAAACTCGGCCCTTCCTTTTAGCAGCCAAGACTTTTCAAACCACCATTTATAACAATTAATTCTTTTAATTATCCTTCCAAACTTTAAGCCACCAACTTAGGAAACAAATAAAATGCTAATAAATAAGACATGAATCAACAAACAAGACCCGGATCCGAATAGCTTTCCTAAGCTGATTAATCACTAAACAATATCCAACATTCTTTTACCTTTCATCTAATATTATGATCCTCAAGAACACCTCGAAGAACATATGAACATTCAACCTCACCTGAAGACAAACATCATCGAGCCAACATAATATCATGAACGAATATAACCAATTAAGATTAACCAACATAAAAACAGATTAAAAAACATAAACGATTCAAATCAATTAAAAACATATTCAAAAACAGATTAACCCTAAATAAAAAACAATCCGAGCTTCCAAAACAGATTCAAAGACAACCAATACCAGTTTAACAACGATTGCACAACATAAACGAAATTCCCAACATCCAAAATCAGTCAAAAACAGATTGAAAACATTGAACCCTAAAACATAAACACTTGAACAATCAAACTATAAAACATCAAATAATCTCCAACACACATAACATCAACAATCAAACCCTAAAACATGAATCTAAATCAATCAAACCCTAAAACATCAATCAAACCCTAAAACACAAACCCTAAAACATCAATCAAAAATCAAAAGAATTAGTAAAACTGAAAAATAATACACGCAAACACAGGTATAAAAAGATAAATAATCGAAATAAGTCAAATGAGATATAACAGACCTCAATCGACAAGCAAATTAGGAAAAAAACAAAAAAAATAAAGAAAAAACATACAAATGAAGAACAATTGATTAATATAGAATGGGAGAGATTAAACCTTGGAGAAGAGATTAAAACAATGCTTGATTGGGTTCAATCGCCATCAAATCGCCTGCTAGGGTTAGAGGTTTCGATGGGAGCAAGATGGAGATTTGGGGTTATGTTATGAGTCGTGTCTTTTTTTTTTTTTTTTTTTTTTTTGCTTATATATTTTTCTGATTTTTGATTTAAAAAAACAAAAATTTTAAAAAATCTCACATATTGCCATGTGACACAATGTGGGATTAGAAGAGATTGAGGTGCATTGTGGGAGTGCCATGTGTCCCACATTGCTTTCTTTTATTATATGTGTGTATATATATATATATATTATAATCAAAATTGTAATTCCGTAATTTTATAATAAATTTGAAGTCATCACGTATAAATTATAAGTTAATAAGATGTTTCTCCTTTGCCATTGGCGGTGAAAATTTCCGCCTCTCCGCTCCGTCACAGTATTGACATTCAATAGCTATGTTTGGCGACCGAAAGTGAAAACCAAGAAAAAAAGACATCATATGCCAAAAAGAAAATGACATATGTTTTACATTAATCCGAAACTATAAAAATAAATAGCGATACCAATACCCACTTTGTTATAGGTACCATGTTGAGAACATGTATTATTTAGAAAAGATGTGTGATATAACGCCAAAGAATAAAGTAACCTAACCGAAAATCTAAGTTCATGTTTTACATTGATCGTTGTTGGCATCTGCTGAATCCATAGAAGAACAAATGATTGGAAAGCCAAAACATGCTAACATATAATCTTGAATAAAACAGTGCTTGAAGATCAGATCCTCCCAATGACATAGACATAACAATTGCTGCCTAACAATTGATGTTGTAAGTCTGCTGAACACAAGGTCTGCTGAACAACATCTTCCAAAGCTTGTAAACTTTTAAAGATTGTTGAAGTCAAGCTCTGCTAAGAAGAAGACAAGTTCTGTTGGAGCCTCAGTAATGTTTAGGCTCAATAGATGATAAAGAATAGATGATGATTCAATAGAAGATGACACAACAGATGATGATTTAGCAGTGCTTAGACTTATAGATGATATATGTAATGTAACAGTGTTTATACTAGCAGATGTTGGTTAGTTAGTTTGTTAGATATCATTGTAGGTGACATCAACATAGATCTATCAGAGGTTTTGTTTGTGCTATAGATTGAACAATGCATATACTGTTCTATTCATCACTTTGCAGATAACATTCTTGTACAAACAACTTTGAGTGATCAAGCTGAGGCGGAGTTGTATTCTTTTACGAAATTGAATTTGTGATAACAGTTTTAATGAAAAGTATTTTGATAAAAACTCTCTCCTATTTCTTACGATTTAAAGTTATCATTTCCGTAGCACTTTCCAATTATATCTATTTTCTTTCACTGTTTCATTCATTAATAATTATAACAATCAAACTCAGATCCTAACAATCGGTATCAGAGCTTGGTCAATTAAATTTGATCTAAATAATCAATTTAATATAAACTAAAGCTCAAAATTATTGATATCGATTTTGAATTGAAAACTAGGTAAAAGTTTATTTATGTTTAAAGTAGTATAAATGCACACTCTGTTTTACAAGCATGACCAATGACTAGCTTGAAACTATGATAGCAAAATATCAAAGTTGTAAACATGAGCTTAAGTCTACCCAAATCACTTGTGCAAAATGGATAGAATCATGCAAAGGTTATGAGATGCTAATCAACCAACTTACCAAAAGCAATGTGAAGTTTAGCATTTGATTTCCTGAATCCAGTCACCAGGATTCCAAAAACACTGCTGGAAAGGAACCTAAGTTGGTTTAGGTTATCCCTACGAATTTGGTTGGTCAATAAATTAAAATCACTGAACCAAACGGTAAGAAAATTGTGCTTAAAAAACCAAAAGGTTCTGTATCATTTGCTAAGATTGAAAAATATCAGTTTAAGCCAATTTGGTCAGAAGAGTGTGATGTTCTTGATAATTTTAACCCAGTAGATTTTTCAGCCACTGATGGTGTGAAAGAAACAAAAGTGAAAATATTCCCTTGGCAGATCTTCCAGCAGATGTTCAAACATCTGTTGAAAAGAAGAATAAAAAGGGAAAAAAGAAAGAAAAGGACCCTAATTTGTTTTGTGACTTTTGTGAAAAGAAGAATCATATCACCAAAAACTGTTTTCCTCTAAAAGCATATGACATTAACAAAGGAACAAATATAAGTGAGCCTAAACTACATTGCACCATCTAGGGTAAAAAGAACCACAAGACTCAAGAGTGCCTTTACCTTAAAAATTTTGATGTCAAGAAAAATAAGTACAAGGAAAAAACTCTCATGAATCAAGGGAGTAGTACTTCAAAAGGAAAGTCCAAATAGATGTTTACATATGTCCAAAAGTCTGAATGGAAACTCTGCTCCCAGAGATGTCCATGTAACAATGCTCCACCCTAAAACAAGTATCCAAGAGGCTATGGAAAACCACCATGCCATTGATTGGCACATGTTTATGAAGAGCCAAAAAGGCCCTCTAAACCAAAAGTAAACAAGCATCCTCATGGTTATTATCATTAGATAGGAAATGGTCAAACAACTACTGGACCAAGTGTTGACATACAAGCACTGGCAAATGGTCAACAACAAATTTTGAACTTAGTTAAAAAACTTGTTCAAAACATTGACCATTCTCCAAAACTTGAATTTGAAAAGTCTGGGAACCCATCTAAAGCCAATTTGGCTTCAGACTCACACCAACACTAATTTATTACTGATGTGCAGGGAGTTTTGCATGCTTTGACTGTCTTTGGTATGTAGACAGTGGGGGCTCTAGGCACATGATAGGATGTAGAGCCCCACGCAAAGACTTCTTGGCTCATGGAGGGGGGGGGGGGGTGATATATCATTTTGTAGTGATTCAAAGGGTAACGTGTTCGGTTCTGGGACTATTCAGGCTGGGAGACTCAAGTTTGAAAATGTCAATCATATTGGTAATCTTAAATATAATCTTCTTAGTGTCTCACAAATGAGTGACAAATGCTATGGGTTATTCTTCACTAACAAAAATTATAAGATTATTGGGCCATAAGTGGTTAAAAAGATTGAATCCATCATCACTGAGAGCAAAGTAAAACTTGTTGCTCATAGGAATGGGAATGTGTATGTAGTTGATATGTTGAAACATAACCCTGTGTCAAATGTTTGTTTATATTCTGCTGGCTTAACAAAAGAAACAAAATTGTGGCATATGAGATTGGGTCACACCAACCTTCAAACTATCAATACTCCATCAAACAAATCCTTGTAAGAGGTCTTTCACCAAAGGAATTTAAATGCGATGAACATTGCATTTCATGTTTAAAAGGAAAATAACACAAAGGTTCACACAAATCCATTGATGAGTCCAAAACAAGTCAATGTCTTCAAATGTTGCACATTGACTTGTTTGGCCCAATTAAAATCACGAGTCTAAGGAAAAAGAGATATTGTCTTGGTATAGTTAATGATTTTTCTAGGTTTACATGAACTTACTTTTTACACTATAAAGATAACACTGCAGGTATCTTGATGGACTTTGTCACCAAAGTTGAAAAACAATATGACCTGCTAGTAAACGTTTTTAGAAGTGATAATGGAAAAGTGTTAAAAAAATTAGAAGTTGGATGACTTTTGATTGTCAAAAGGAATTGTGAGGCAGTTTAGCATTCCCAGAACACTATACCAAAATGGGGTGGTTGAAAGAAAAAAACATAATCCTCATTGAGGCTACAAGAACTATGCTAGCAGATTTACCACTGTCTTTTTGGGCAGAAGTTGTAAACACTGCTTGCTATGTTCAAAACAGAGTTTTAATCAATCCCAGACATCAAAAGACTACTTAAGAAATTATGTTTAAAATCAAACCAGTGATCTCATTTTTCAAAATCTTTGGCTGCACATGTTTTATTTTAAATGTAAAAGATTCCATTTCAAAATTTGCATCCAAAGTGGATTGTGGTTAGTTTTTGGGATATTCTTATACTGCCAAGGCCTACAAGGTCTTTAACACAAGGATTAGGACTATAGAAGAAACTCTTAATGTAAAGTTCAATGATATTCCCTCTTTAAAAATCTCTGCAAATCCTGCGGAACTGTTTCATTTAGACATATTTAAATTTGAAGATATTACTACTAAAACTACTAGTGTAGGTACACCACAGTTCTCACAGCAAGATTACATATTTGACATAGTAATTCCATCACAATGCAAAGCCTATTATGTACAAGAGGAAACAAATGTTCAAAATAATTGTCAAATCTCTACCACTGCTGAGTCAACAACTGTTGACTAGTCATACCCCCAAACCACTGCTTCACCTAGTTCATCCACTGCTGACAAAAGTCCACTTTCTATAGACAAAAGTTAATCCACCTTCACACTTACTAGACCTATTCCTTCACCTCCATTCCAAACATCTGTTGGCACTGAAAATGTGCAAACAGATGTTAACACATATGATAAACATTTGTGTCGTTTACCTCAAAATGTCATTGTTCCATACAAAGGAGATCTTATCTTCCTTAGAACTCATCCTGAAGACCAAATTATTGGAAACATCAATAAAGGGGTGCTCACAAGAAGTTAAACCTTAAATACTTGTCTTTTTGCAGGACTTCTGTCTCTCACACAACCTTTCAAGTACCAAGAGGCACTAAAAGACAGAAGTTGGGTAGAGGCCGTGCAAGAAGAGCTCCTACAGTTTAAAAGACAACAATTATGGGAACTTGTACTGTAAGACCCTAACCCGTAATCACGCAATCAACGCCTAATCCTACGGGTTTTGACCTTACGTAAAACCACTCCTGATTAAAACTTTTTAATTTATGAGTAACATAAACCGTTGTGATCAAATTCATATTTGATTCACATTTATTTATACATTTTAATAGTTAAAACATATACTAAGATTTTGCGTTTTGTCGAGAGTTCTTTGATTTCTAATGCGAAAGCTTGATGAGTGGTCGGGTGTGTTCGGTTCTTCTCGCGACTCGATCATTGCTCTGGGATTTCCATCAAAGGTATACCTAGTACCATTACATAGATAATGGTTAGTTGTGTTGATAATAACACCTTTTAAATAGTTAACACGTTGATACACGTCAAAACAGAACGAACGAGTTTGGAATACAAAGCAAATAATTTGGGATTACATTCCTCCGTAAGCTACGCTTCCAGCGTAAGCTACATTGGTGACTAGATAAAATTTCCCGAGAGGGGCCGGCGTAAGCTACGCTGGCCACTGGACAAATTTTGCGAGAGGTCCTGGAATAAGCTACGCTGCTAGCGTAAGCTACGCTGGACACTGGGCAGATTTCCTGTGAGGGCCTAACGTAAGCTACGCTGCAACGTAGCTTACGTTGGCCACTGGCTGAAAAACTCATTGTTTTTGCTTGCTTTTCCCCACTTTTTGCATCTTTTTTACTTATGTTCAAAGCCATTTCGGGGAACACTTGAGGACTCATTGATACCATATTATCATGCATATAAGATACCATTTCTGAAAATCAAAAACACCCTTTCGGTTATTCATTGATTTTGTTGATTTTACCCAAATCGACCCGTTAAGGCCATGGATTATACAAAGCCTTATTTGACCGTTCAACAGGCATAACAATCATATTGTTGACTCATTTGATGCTTGTTTAACTAAAAATATCACCCGGTTTATGTCCCTATGAACCGGTTCTTGATTTTTAAATGTTTATGTCGATTTTTGCCCAAATCGACTAGTTAAGGCCCTAGAATATACAAGACACTTCTTAATCACACCAAAGGCATAGAAATAATATTGTCATCTCATTGGACACATGTTCAACTAAAAGCATTGTCCGTTTTGTGTCATTATGACTTGGTTCTTAGATTTAACCTTTAGTAAATCTTTAAATTCCCAAAATGCCCATTATAGCCAAATCTTTCAATTTGGCCATCCGTGGCGAAACTTCTTGATTGAAATCCATTGTTTTTGACTCAATGACCTGTTTAAAAACTTCTAAGTCCTTACGGACTTAGATTTTCACTGTTTCATATGATTGTTCTCAATTTGATCCATTCTAAGCGCATTAGCGCGCATTAGACATAGTTTTGAAGATAACTTACCTAATTGGCACCCACACTTCATATGGGTTGCTTTAGCACCCATATTGCTTCGCCCAAAGGTGGTTATTTAACTATGGACTTACCGGGTGGCATTGACCCATGACTTGCACCCATTATGATTTCTTTGGCATCGAGTGCCTAACTTCCTATTGATCTCCTGTTTACATTCTAGATTGACCTGTTAGTCTCTCGAGACTCAATGGTGATCATTCACCATTTGACATTAAGTCTTGCGGTTCATAATCCTATGATAATCCAACTTTAACTATAGGCTAGTGGCAATCCCACTTGACCCATTTACCCATATTGCATATCTCCCTAACCCGTAATCACGCGATCAACGCCTAATCCTACGGGTTTTGACCTTTTGTAAAACCACTCTCGATTAAAACTTTTTAATTTATGATTAACATAAACCGTTGTGATCAAATACATATTCAATTCACATTTATTTATACATTTTAATAGTTAAAACATATACTAAGATTTTGCGTTTTGTCGAGAGTTCTTTGAATTCTAATGCGGAAGCTTGATGAGTGGTCGGGTGTGTTCAGTTCTTCTCGCGACTCGATCCTTGCTCCGGGATTTCCATCAAAGGTATACCTAGCACCATTACATAGACAATGGTTAGTTGTGTTGATAATAACACCTTTTAAATAGTTAACACGTTGATACACGTTAAAACGGAACGAACGAGTTTGGAATACAAAGAAAATATTTTGGGATTACATTCCTCCGTAAGCTACGCTTCCAGCGTAAGCTACGTTGGTCACTAGATAAAATTTCCCGAGAGGGGTCGGCGTAAGCTACGCTGGCCACTGGACAAATTTTGCGAGAGGTCCTAGCGTAAGCTACGCAGCTAGCGTAAGCTACGCTAGACACTGGGCAGATTTCCTGAGAGGGCCTGACGTAAGATACGCTGCAACGTAGCTTACGTTGGCCACTGGCTGAAAAACTCATTATTTTTGCTTGCTTTTCCTCACTTTTCGCATCTCTTTTACTTATGTTCAAAGCCATTTCGGGGAACACTTGAGGACTCATTGATACCATATTATCATGCATATAAGATACCATTTCTGAAAATCAAATACACCCTTTCTGTTATTCAATGATTTTGTTAATTTTACCCAAATCGACCCGTTAAGGCCATGGATTATACAAATCCTTATTTAACCATTCAACAGGCATAACAATCATATTGTTGACTCATTTGATGCTTGTTTAACTAAAAATATCACCCGGTTTATGTCCCTATGGCCCGGTTCTTGATTTTTAAATGTTTGTGTCGAATTTTGCCCAAATTGGCTAGTTAAGGCCCTAGACTATACAAGACACTTCTTAATCACACCAAAGGCATAGAAATAATATTGTCATCTCATTGGACACATGTTCAACTAAAAGCATTATCCCTTTTGTGTCATTATGACTTGGTTCTAAGATTTAACCTTTAGTAAATCTTTAATTTCCCAAAATGCCCCTAATAGCAAAATCTTTCAATTTGGCCATCCGTGGCGACACTTCTTGATTCAAATCCATTGTTTTTGACTCAATGACCTGATTAAAAACTTCTAAGTCCTTACGGACTTAGATTTTCAATGTTTCATATGATTGTTCTCAATTTGATCAATTCTAAGCGCATTAGCGCGCATTAGACATAGTTTTGAAAATAACTTACCTAATTGGCACCCACACTTCATGTGGGTTGCTTTAGCACCCATATTGCTTCGCCCAAAGGCGGTTATTTAACTACGTACTTACCGGGTGGCATTGACCCATGACTTGCACCCATTATGATTTCTTAGGCATCGAGTGCCCAACTTCCTATTGATCTCCTACATACATTCTAGATTTACCCGTTAGTCTCTCGGGACTCAATGGTGATCATTCACCATTTGACATTAAGTCTTGCGGTTCATAATCATATGATAATCCAACTTTAACTATAGGCAAGTGACAATCCCACTTGACCCTTTTACCCATATTGCATATCTTCCTTATTCACGCGATTGTTTTCTTTATCAAAACTTGAGTTTAGATTCTTGATTACCCCGTAGTTTTGTCTATTGACCCAATTGATGATTTCCATCATTTGATCAACACACTTTGATTCGTTTATTACCATAAATCTTGTTTTATCATGTATACGCATAAATCGCCCATTTAATAGGTTTCACCCCTTGGGGATCATACCTTCTTCCCACATGAAAATTTAAAACCAAGGTATACAACACTTGACCCATGTTCATAGTATAGTAGTGTAAGTAAACTTACCTCGCATCCGTTCTTGTTTCCATAAGTATCCGACTTGCATTCGTTTGACCCGTTTGCATCCCTAGTTCTTGTACCTAACTTAGGGACATGTCAAACTTGATTATTAGAATACATAACATGGAATTAATTCACTATCCATAAATCATGTATTCATTACCCATTTATAGCTAAATCCATAACCATTTTCTTACATAGAATATGCAATTAACTTGGCTTATTACAAACCAATATCACATACGATTAATAGCTCTTACATGATTTTAACTTCTTAGTTTCACTAGTGTTCACCAAATTGGCATTTAATCAAACACGTGGTGTGCACCAACCAATTTGTTTAGTTTCATAGCTCAAGATTAGCCAAAGCATAACCATTTGTCTAATCATCATCATATTAAATTATTTAAACCACTTTGCCTAAAGTTCTCATATTAACAACTCCTATGAGTCACAAGGATTACTAGATATAAGTTGATTCAACCTAGAGGTTAAACCCCAAAATTCTGCACATATCCATAAGCATATGATCAAAACCAAATACACATATTAGTGTGATTTGTAACCGGATTATACATGTTTAAGGCTCACCAAGACTAGGGTAACCCATATTAACCATCAAATCCACGTTTGTGTCAAAACCCTAGATTTTCATAGAAATCAAAAACGAATTATGGCATCAATTGCGGCCAATATAAGGTACCTTGTTGTAGTTTAGGACCCATATGACCCGTTTCTTGCTCATGCACTGAAAGCCCCTTGATTTTGGCTTGGATTGAGCTTGAGCTTGAGGTTTACGGTTTGGTTGTTGGAGTAGATGATCTCCTTATCATCACTCACTCACGACACACACACACACACAAGTGTGTGTTTTTATTGTTTTATTATTATTAATAAAACTCACTTTGTCATTTGGCAACAATAGTCCCTCAAGTTTTAGTCTCGGTTTGCTTTTAGATTATATATTAACTAGATTAGTATCTTCTAGTGGGTTTTAGTCTCGTTTTTATCCTTTGACTAAAACATCCACCGCTAAATTCGTTTTCGATACTTTATCAATTACGCTTAATGGCTTATTTAGGCAAAACAAGATTTCGGGGTGTTACATGTACCATGGCCAAAGGATGTTTGTCCAATTGGCACACAATGGGTCTTCAAGAACAAAATAGATTCAGGGGCATTGTTGTGAAGAATTGATTATGATGTAACCTTTACTACTATAGTTAGGTTGGGAACTATCAAACTTTTTCTGGTCTTTGCTATCAACCACAACATTAGGGTGTATCAAATGAATATCAAGTGTGCTTTCCTTTATGGAAAGATTCATGAGGAGGTATATGTGTGCCAACAACATGGTTTTGAAGGCACTTTTCATCCAGATCATGAGTGCAAGCTTAACAAATCTTTTTATGGCTTGAAACAAGCACCAGGAGCTTGCTATGTAACTCTTTCCACTTTTCTCTTATCCATAGGATTTAGAAGAGGTAAAATGATTAAAACCTTGTTTTTAAAATGGAATGGAAAATATTTAATGATTGTTCAAATATATGTGGATGACATTATTTTTGGATTCACATGTAATAAACTGTGTGAAGAGTTTAGGGAACTCATGACATCTGAGTTTGAAATGAGTGCCATGGGTGAACTCCAATGGGTGAACTCCAATGTTTTCTTAGTCTCCAAGTGAAGAAGTTGCAACATGGTACACTCATTCATCAAAACAAGTATGTTAAAAACTTGTTAACAAAATTTGACAAGATTGATTGCAAACCATGTAGTAGACCCATGAATACTAACAAATTACTCACTATTGATGGTAAGGATGATCTGGTTGATCATGTACATTATAGATGTATAATTAGATCTTTACGGTATCTCACTACATCTTGGCTAGACAACATGTTTGCCACTTGTGTCTATACAATATCACAGGCATCACCTAGAAAGTCAATTCGTATAGTTGTGAAAAGGACATTCAGATACATCAAAGGTGCTCCCACACTTGGTATCAAGTATTCTGCTAATGGAAATATTGAGCTTTCAGGTTACTCAGACAGTGATTTGGCTAGTTGTCAAACCATAAAGAAGTCCACTTCAGGAGGGTGCCAATTCCTAGGCAATGCCTTGGTCTCTTGGCAAAGCAAAAGGCGGGTAGTTGTTTTAACATCTACAACAGAGGCTAAATATATTGTTGCTGCAAACTGTACAGCTCAATTCAAGTGGCTTCAAAATCAGCTACTGGATTTTGGTGTAACTGCTTTAAAGACTCCACTTATGTTGGACAGTCAAGCAACTGAAAACATCATTAAAAATCTAGTATCCCACTCAACCACAAAGCACATTGACATCAGACATCACTTTGTGAGGGACAAGCATGAGAAAGGTTTAATTTCCCTGTATCAAGTTACAACAAAGGATGAGCTAGAAGATGTGTTGACAAAAATCTTTAGACACATCTACCTTTGAAAGTTTGATCTCTCGAATTGGCATGTTATATATGGAATAAAATCAAAAAATTGTTTTCCATAAATAAAAGCTTTAAAATGTTATTAGAAAAATAAAATTTTCATCCTTAAAAATAGTTTTTGGTTGAACATCTGTTCAAATATTTTAAAGTCTGTTCAGATAAAACAATCACTGTTTCATTAAATCCACCATATGTTTGACTAGACTCAACCATTGTTGAAAGGTATACTATGTTTGTCTTATCCACTATTTTCCATCATTAGTTGACATGTCAACAGATGTTCAAACAACTGTCATCCATTACCTTGTCTCAAACAGTGTTTACCATGTGGACAAACCTTGGCCATCAGAGCTTTGCATCAGATGCATGCCACGTCTGTTTTCAAAAACGTACCTTAGGCCATCTCAGCAATCATAGTTATGGACCTTGAGGTTAAAACTCAACACAACAGAGTTTAAATTGTCTCATTGAATTCAAAAATTAGAATCAAACTTCATTCCATTTCATCTTCTACAATCATAGTTATAGACCTTGAGGTTAAAACCCAACACAACTACCTTCCATACCTGGTCAAAACCGACAACAACCATCCATTCCATTCGATCATCGATGTTCTTGTGAACACAAAATATCTACCAAACCTATCCGCCGATGCTCCCATCTATGTGGATACTATCCAAATATTTTGGTTGAATGCTGAGAATCTATTGACAGATAATAAGCCAACTGCCATTGTGTAAAAAATTGGTGAAACAAGTGTTTATATAACCCAACAGTCCATCTCCACTACTTTCTCTCTAAATGAATCGACAGGTAAAGACTTTTCTCTAAAAGTGAACTTCACACCGAATTTATTGAGAGAGGGTATGAGGCTCAATTGACTGGGGCAACTAATTTCAAACCTCAATTTCCCCCAGCAATGAAGTTCTTCTTCTATACTATCCCCAGCTGTCTCTCTGCCAAACACCACTTCTTTTAATGAAATACCCTTGAAAGTTACACATCTATGATATGCTATTTTGACCAAAAATGAATATAATCTATCTCAAGCACTGTTCTTCGATTTGGTAGCAAATGTGAAGTCCATTAAGTCTTTGTCAAACAATGCTTTTCTTTTATACCCAAGACTCTTCAGTTTTTATTAACAAAAGGCCTTGCATGTTTTCGAACAAGGTGATGTATTTAGATTGAAGAGTCTGTCCAATGAAACTTTTAATAGAATGTTGGCCTTTAAAGGTCAACAAAATGTGCAAAAAGTAAGTTTCAAAAACATAAGCAAAGAGTGTTGTTTCAACATTTGTTGCTACAACCTCTATTGCTGAGCCCACTACTCTTAGTGACCATGACGCGACATCTAGTGCTGTGGAACCCACACCAGTCATCTTCAAAAAAAAAAACCTTCATCCAAAAAGCCCACCAAAAAGAAAACAAAAATGGCATCTTTGGAAGATGACATACTAGAGGAGGACCCTGTTGCAACACAAGAGCAACAAACAACCACTGTTGATGCTTCCTCTCAACAGGTGGATGTATCTCTACCTAGACAAATTCCTCATGCGTACTCTCAAAAGGATTACGTTGTAAGCCAAGGAGACACACATCATGAAACATTTCACTCATTTGAGCATCTGTTTACAAGTCCTTCTCCCGGGGGTGGCTCTCTTTTCACTCCACAAAACTCTCCCAAACATCCCATTCCACCTACCCCTATACCATTGTTTGAAGCTATTGACGAATCCCAGGCTAACACCAGTTCCTCTCAAGCACCCACCACTAAGAGTATACACCAGTAAGTGACTAGGCTTGAGATAAGTCAAACTGCTATCCCACAAACAAAGGAGGGTACACCCCTTGAGATACAGCCACTACAGCTATCAAGACTATTGTCTCATAGTTAGACAATTGTTACATAACTCAAACTTTTTTGATGGCAACAACTGTTGAGGCTACAACTATAACCTCTATATCAGTTGGAAGTCCATAGAACCAAGAACAAGGGGCATTTGGTTTCCCTTACATAGATTCACCTCCTGTGACTGCACCAAATACAACAACCACTTCTGGTAGGAATTCAGATGATCCTATTAGTTTAGGTGATGGATTAAAATACCAAGATTTGACGGAGAGGGTAGCTAACATTGAAACTTTAGTTGCTGAAATAAAGGGAATGATGAAAGCTCTATAAAATAACTCCATAAGTCAACCTTCCAAAAAAGATATTGCTGATAAGCTCTGGAAATCTGTTCAACCTATTTATCTAGGCTCAGAAAAGATTAGTAGATTTTAATCATGATTCCTACATGGAGTTGATTAGAAACATGGTGGAGGCCAGATACAAAGACACACAAGCCGACATCAAGGCCATAAAAGAACACCTGTTAAAGACCACTAGTTTTTCCCTACAACAATCTATGAAGAAGATATCGGTGATGATGATGCCAAAAAGAAGGAGAAAGATGATCAAGATAAACTCAAAAAATTGTAGCTTGCAAAACAAGCTCCATCAAAATAATCCAAAGCTTCTAAGGTGCAAACATCTGCCAAACCAGGGTCTGCTCCAACCACCAAAACACCTGCTGAGAAGGTATTTAGTGTTAAAATGGAGAAGAGGGTTGATGAAATCCCTAACCAAATACTGAAAAACTAGCTTTGGATAAGCATAAAAGGCAAGATACAGTGGAAGCCAAAGCATCCCTATTGATAGAAGAAATAAAAGCTAATTTGAGGGAAAAGGAAGATATAGGCACTTCCAAAAGAGGAAAAATGACAGCAAGACATCCACCAAAACCCCTAACTTTTCCTAAAACCGTTGTTGGCCTATCATATTTTGTATCCACTACCCAAACCACTGAACCCGTAACCTCAACAACCACCACTACTACAGCTTCCACACCTTTACCACCTCAATGACCAATACAAACAACATCAGTTGACACTGAAAATGTGCAAACAAATGTTACAACCACATTTGCCTTAACAACCATCCCAACCACAACAAACACCCACTAAAACCATCACCACCATCATCTCCCATTGTGATGTACAAGAGAAAGAGAAAACTTTCATTATGCAAGATGAAGAAGAGGAGACTCAACCAACACCACCACCACCATCATCTAGTCCCATACCAGCCATTCCCATTTCATCCTTTTCACCACGCACATCCAAATTTTCACCCCATACATCTGCCACTACCACATCAACACATCCATCACATCCAACCATTATCCTATTGGCTGTTCAATATCTTCTTGAACTTCCTGCTATACAAACAGAGATAGAATTATTCTATTCTACAGAGGATCCATCACAACTATCTTTCCCATCTCTTCCATGCTTCCCAAAACCCAAAAATGTTGATGAATATTTACAGATGAAGGGTTAACAAGCTGAACAAATTTCATAGGGAAAGATGATTGCATTACTCAGAGCATCTTGTTAGCAGAGCTTAACAAAGTTAGAAGAATTGGAGACTTTGCTAAGGAGTTGAGCAAGTCCATGTCAGAGATGCCAGTTACTATTGAGCTGGACAGGGAACTTAGAGAAGAATACCTTGCTCATATTACGAAGCTTAAACCATACAAGGCCACTAGAAATCAATTTGCTAGTTGGACTTCTCAAGCTCTCAGGGATGAAATTGATATAATACAAGAGCTGATCAAAGACCCCGAAAATAAGCCTACTCCAGCTGACTGGAAGAAAGGCAGACAAACAAATCCAAATAGGGTTTTGAAGCTGAAAAGAATGAGAGAAGAGCTGGTTCTGCACAATATAGGCCCATGAGATAGGTAGCAAGATGGTCAGAATCAAGGTTAGTTGAGACCTACAAGTTGCATGAAAAACTCAGGGAAAAGGATCCAACAGTTCCCAAAAAGCCAGACTATCCTGAAGCTGATGAACCCCCTCGACAGACCCTAACACTCAAAAGTCTATCTTCAACATTTGACCTTAGTATAGCTGCCATGAAACAATCTAAAAGGCTGAAGGAGATGTCTGAGGATGATGAAGAGTTGTGTGCTATAGCCATCAGAAAAGAGAGATTGGTGAATCAATTAAATTATTTCACAGACCCTACCAGTGATCAACTTAGAGAACTCATTGGTAGACCTTTCTCACCAACTCATCTATAATAACTCTTCACCTAAGAAATTCCATAGACATAAAAATTCTAAAATGGAAGTCAGAAAAAGACATCCATGAATTGACTTTGGTCGAGTCTGATGGAAGAGTCCAGAAACTCAGCATGGATAAGGGTTATGGTCTAAAAGCTGTTGAACTCCAAGATCTGCTGAATCTGGAACTCGAAAGGGATGTTGAAGATATGGTCTCCTTTGACTTTGAACTCCAATTCAGAGGTCAAATAACGAAGAGCCTGATGAGAAATAAAGATCATTAATAAAGCTAAGTTTTGGTATCATCTGTTCTAGAGCAAGATTGTTGGTACCTGCTGAACCCATAGATGAACAGATGATTTGAAAGCCAATACATGTTAACATTTGATGCTGAATAAAATATTGGTTAAAGAATAGATCCTCCTAATGACAAAGACATAACAACTGATGTTGTAAAGTCTATTGAACACAAGGTCTACTAAATAACATCTGCCAAAGGTTGTAAAGACTATTGAAGCCAAGGTCTGTTGAGAAGAAGTCAAGATCTGTTTGAGCCTCGGTAGTGTTTAGGCTCAATAGATGATAAAGAACAGATAATGATTCAATAAATGATGGTACAACATATGATGATTCAGCAGTGTTTAGACTAATAGATGATATATGTAATGCAACAGATGTTCAGACTAGCAGATGTTGTAGTTAGTTGGTTCGTTAGGTGTCATTGTCTAGGTGACGTCAGCATAGATCTATCAGAGGTTTGGTTTGTGTTGGGTCTGCTGAAACTGAAGAAGAACAGATGATATGAAAAGCCAAAACATACTATATATATGATCATGAATAAAACAGTAGATTACATGTTGTTCCGCCAAAAAGACTGTTGACTCCTAACAACTGTTGTTCTCCTAACGTCTGATGAACAAATGCTGATCACAAATGCCTGATTGAAGAAACAACTGCTGAGCAAAAGACTGATGAAGACACAAGGTCTGTTGGAGCCAACAACACTTAGGCTCCAACAGAGGATTCAAGCCATCAGAGTTATACCCAAATAGACGTTTAGTCATTAGTGTTTACCAATGTAATAGTACTTGTATTGATTAGATGTTTTATGTTGTTATAATTCGTTAGCTGTCACTGTCTTAGGTGATGTCAGCCATAGGTCATCAAAGTTTAGGTTTGTCTATAAATAGAACAGTACCTGTACTGTTCTATTCATCACTCCCAACATTCTCTTAAGACAAACACTGTGAGTGACCAGGCTGAGACGGAGATATTGTGTATTGTACTAATCTGTGTTGACTAATGAGAAGTATGATTTGAAAACAATTATCCCATTTGTTATGATTTATAGTTACTATTCCGCTGCACTTTCTATTTTTGTTATTACCTTCATTACTGTTTCATACATTAAACATTCATAACAAATCCAACTCGGATCCTAACATTTGGTATCAAAGCTTGGTAAATTAAATTCGATCTAACCAATCAATTTAATATAAACAGATCAGCTCACAATTATTGGTATCATCATGCTTGTCGGATTGAAATTGAGTAAAAGTTTAATTACGTTCATAGTTTTTTAAACACATTTAGTTTTACAAACAATCAGAGAATGGCTTCAATCAATCACGATCCACACAACACTGCACGAGCACCAAGCCACTGATGCTTGTCAAATCTAAATACAATATCTGGCAACGTCGGATGAGCCATGTTCTAGCTGAAAAGAACCCTGGGTGTTGGAAGTCGGTTATCTTCGGACCACATGTTCTGATGGTGCCGAGTACTGAAGATCCCAAGGCCCAAGTGCCGAAGAAAATTGAAAACTACTCCAAGCAAGATTTTCAGAAAATTGAGTTAGATGCTAAGGCCTTCAGTATTGTGTCCATGGCTCTACCAAATGATATCTATGCTGGCTGTTACACTGTAACAGTGAAAAGGAGTTGTGGGATGCTTTGAAAGAACAATTCGGTGGGACTGAGGAGGTTATTGACAACAACCTTGAAATACATAACTAACAATATGAAACATTCAGTCATGTAAAGGGAGAGTCATTTACTCAACAATTTGAGAGTTTCAATTGTTAAATTAGTGAACTAAAACTAGTGGGTCTAACTTATCCTAACTCAACATTGAACCATAGGTTTTTAAGATCACTACCAGATAGATGGGACACTATTGCAATTGTGATGAGAAACTCAATTGGTTTTAAGGACTTATCTCTGACCCAACTTCATGGTAAGCTCTTGACTTATGAGAGAGAGCTTAACCAGAAAAAGAAGCTCCAAGATTCTGGAAAAGTGTCTGATGACTATGTGTTTGGTAGTACATCACTTTTGGGTCAAGATGAGGTGTCTGGTTATAGTAAGGATCAGGGTTATGATCATTTTATTGACATAACTTCGGGTTTTAACTCTAGTTTTAACTCTGATTCTTATTCACCCAACTCTGCTTTTGCAGCAAGTGGTGATATTCAGGCATCTGACAACATATCCTTTGAGTATAATGACCTTCAATATTTTGACCCTGTGGACTTAGAAGAAATGGACATTTTGCACCAACTGGCTCTACTCAATATTAGAACAAACAATTTCTATAAGAAAACGGGCAGAAGATATCCAGGTTTACATGGTGGGTCAAAGGTGGGGTTGGATAAATCTAAAATTAAGTGTTACAAATGTCATAGAATGGGTCATTTTGCTAGAGAATGTAGGAGTCAAAATGGAACACCTATGATTACCTATCCAAATCAAAGGCCTCAGACAAACACTTATCAAGTTTCCCATAATACCCCTAGACCAAATGTGCAAAACACTGCTCACTTTGCGTAGTCCTCATCCACTGTTCATGTCCACTATGTCCAAAACACTGTTTCTTAGATTCACTATGTTCAAACCCCTGTTGCTCAGGCTCAAATGCCATTAACTGCTACTCCATCCTCTGCCCCTGCAGTTTACCAAATGAGCTAATAGATGAGAACCTTGCTCTAGTTGCCAAAGCTGAAAATGATCCAGAAAATTTTTGTTTCATGGTTTTGGACACAATTGTAGAAGAGGTTGAATATGAGGTTGTGGTTTCCGAGTCTGAAAATGTGACTGATGATATTGTTGATATAGTTGTTCCAGATGAAAAGTCTGAAGAAGAGGTTGTGAATCTCTCAGATCCATGGGGTGAGAATGATTGTGAGTGCAAGTGTGATTGTGCATTGATGGCTGCTGCTAAGATATCTCCTCAAATCTTAAATGGTTTATGTTTAGACAAATGTGTAATAGCATTTGCTAACATTAAAGAGGTGAATGAAAACCTTAGAAAGAAAATTTTAGAGGATGAAATTCAGTTTGAAAAACTCTCAAAAGAGTTAAAATCAAAATTAATTGAAAAAGAATATGAAATCAGCTGTTTAAAACATGAAGCAAGTATAACCAAAGACTAGCTCCAAACTATGATAACTAAATATTAGAGTTGCAAAAAGGAGCTTGGGTCCACCCAAGTTGAGTGTGAAAAATGGGTGGAATCATGTAAAGGTTTTGAGATACTCCTCAACAAACAGACCAAAAGTCATGTGAAATTTGGTATTGGTTGTGAAACCACTGCTCAAATTTCCCAAACCACCGACAAAAGGGAACCAAAGTTGGTTGAGGTCATTCAAACTAATTTGGAGGGTCAAGAAATTAAAATCACTGAACCTAATGTTAAGAAAATTGTTCTTGAAAAGATTGAGGGTTCCTCATCATTTACTGAAATTGAAAAATATCAGTTTAAACCACCTTGATCAGATGAGTGTGATGTTCTTGAAAACTTCAAACCAGTTGATTTTGAAACCCCTGCTGGTAAAAATGCACCACAGGCAAAAATCATTCCCTTAAAAGATCTTTCAGCAGATGTTCAAACATTTGTTGAAAAGAAGGTTGAAAAAGGGAAGAAGAAAGAAAAGGGTGTACACTTGTTTTGTGATTTTTGTGAAAAGAAGAATCATGTTACCAACAACTGTTTTCTTCTTAAAGCATATGATATCAACAAAGGAGCAAGTGTGTGTGATTCCAAAACAACATGTTCATAATGTGGTAAAAATAAGCATAAAACCAAAGAGTGTCTTTATCTCAAACATTTTGATGTCAAAATACAAGAGTATAAAGCTAAAACTCAAATGAGTCAAGTGGTTAGTACTTCAAAAAGAAAGCCCAAACAGACTTTTACACTAGTCCAAACATCTGTTACCAAAAGTCTTGAAACCTCTGCTCCCAGGGATGTCCAAGTAACAGATGCTCCACCCGCAAACAAGTTTCCAAGAGGACATGGACAACCACCTTGTCATAGTCTGTCACATGTTTATGAAGAGCCAAAAAGGCTTTCAAAACCAAGAGTGAACAGGAATCCTTATGGTTACTGTCATCTGGCAGGAAATGGTCAAACATCTGTTGCACCAAGTGTTGACATACAAACACTGGCAAATGGTCAACAACAGTTGTTGAACTTGGTTCAAAAACTTGTTCAAACCACTGATCATTCCTCTTAACTTGAGCCTGTAAAGTCTGGGAACCCATCCAAAGCCAATTTGGCTTTGGACACTCACCAAAACTAATTCATTACTGATGTGCTGGGAGCTTCTGCTTGCTTAGATAGTCTATGCTATGTAGATAGTGGAGGCTCCATGCACATGAAAGGATGTAGAGCCCTACTTCAGGACTTCTTAGCTCATGTAGGGGGTGATATATCTTTTGGTAATTATTCTAAAGGTAAGGTGTTGGGTTCAGGGATTGTTCAGGCTGGGAGACTCAAGTTTGAAAATGTCAATCTTATTGATAATCTTATATTTAATCTTCTCGGTGTTTCATAAATGAGTGACAAAGGCTATGGGTTATTTTTCACTAAGAAAACTTGTAAGATTATTAGGGCAGAAGTGGTTAAGAAGATTGACAACATCATAGCTGAGAGCAAAGCACAACTTGTTGCTCATAGGAGTGGCAATGTGTATGTGGTTGATATGTTGAAGGATAACCCTATGGAAAATGTCTATCTGTTTTCTACTGCCTCAACTAAAGAGACAGAATTGTGGCATAAGAGATTGGGTCACAGCAACCTTCAAACTATCAACTCACTCTCTAAATAGTGCCTTGTGAGAGGCCATCCATCAAAAGAATTCAAATGTGATGAGCATTGTATATCCTGTTTAAATGGAAAACATCATAAAAGCTCTTACAAATCCATTGATTAGTCCAAAACAAGTCAATGTCTTCAAATGTTGCACATGGACTTGTTTGGCCTAGTTAAAATCATGAGTCTAACGAAAAAGAGATTTTTTCTTGTCATAGTTGATGATTTTTCTAGGTTTACATGGACTGACTTTTTACATTCTAAGGATGAGACTGCAAGTATTATGAAGGACTTTGTCAGCAATGTTGAAAAACAATATGACTTGCCAGTAAAAGTCTTTAGAAGTGATAATGGAACAGAGTTCAAAAATAAGGAGTTGGATGACTTCTGTGGGTCAACTGGAATTGTGAGGCAGTACACTATTCCAAGAACACCAGAACAAAATTGGGTGGTTGAAAGGAAAACAGAACTCTTATTGAGGCTGCAAGGACTATGCTAGCAGATTCTGGGTTACCACTGTCCTTTTAGGCAGAAGCTGTAAATATTGCTTGCTATGTTCAAAACAGAGTTTTAATCCTAGACATCAAAAGACTACTTATGAAATCTTGTTCAAAATCAAACCACTAATATCATTTTTCAAAATCTTTGGCTGCCACGTTTCATTTTAAATCTTAAAGATTCCATTTCAAAATTTGCAGCCAAAGTAGATTGTGGGTATTTTCTGGGATATTCTTCTACTGCCAAGGCCTACAAAGTGTTTAACACAAGGACTAGGGCAATAGAAGAAACTCTGAATGTAAAGTTCAATGAACTTTCATCCTTAAAAATCCCAACAAATCCTGCTGAACTATTTGATCAATATAATTCAACTTTGAAGATATCACTGCTGAAACTAACAGTGCAGGTACACCACGGTCTCCACAACAGGACTTCGGATTTGATGTTGTGATTCCATCTCACTACAAAGTCAATTCTGCATTAGGGGAAGCAGATGTTCAAAACACATGTCTAAACTCTGCTACAGCTGTGTCAACAACTGTTGACCAGTCTTACCCTCAAACGACTACCTCATCTAGCTCAACCACTGTTCAAATATCTGTTGACGAAAGTCCAACTTCTGTTGACAAAAGTCAGTCCACATTTACACCACTTGGACCTATTCCCCCACTTCCATTTCAAACCTCTGTTGGCACTTCAAAAGTGTAAGTGCATATGTGCGACTAATGCTTTGGATTGGATAACTCATTTGTTTTGTTTATTGTCGATGGTGCGAAGGAACGATTTTGATGGTGCGAAGGAGAGATTTCAAGGGTGCGAAGGAAGCTTTTTGGGGCGAATGAAGAATGTTTATTATGGAGTTTGGTTCGACCACTCAAAGTGGGCGAACCTGCACATTCGCACGAACAAAGTGGGCGAATGTGCAGTCTATAAATAGGCAAACTCAGTTTTTGCAGCTAACTTTGAGTCATTTATTTCCCGCCACTTTCTGAATTCTCTCTGTAACTTTTTATAAACTTGTTTCACGTCGAGTCCTTGATTGTAATTGTTTTTCTACGTGTATTCAAGTTTGATTATTAATGAAAACGTTTGAAAATGATGATTTGTGTGTGTTTATCTGATTAGTTATCATTTTGTGCTGGTTTTGGGGATTCCGCACCCAAAACTAAATTGTTTGATTGTCTTTGTAGCTTACCGATCCTTTCACGCGCATACAAAGTGGTATCAGAGCCAGTCTGAATCAAACAACCACAAATTGATAGCTTCTCAGTTGATTTTGACCCAAATTTGATCAAAAATTTTCTGTTTTAAATGAACAAACTGAAATGATGTGTTTTTGATTGATTTCACCTTGATTTCGAGTTTGAATTGGATAATTCACTTTATTAAAGTTGTTCCAAATCTTATCCGATTCAAAACCTCATAAAGATCATCAAAATCCATCAACTTTTGATAAACATGATCAAATCTAACTGATTTTCAAAGAATAACCGTTTTTGAAATCACAGGGGTCGAACGAGAGAATTCGGTCGAAAGTGGGAGTCTATTAGGTCGAAAGAGTGTTTTTGTGGTCGAAAGAGTGATTTTAGTGGTCGAAAGTGAACTTTGATTGCTTATATTTTTCATTCGTACTACTGTGTCTCATTCGTATAGTCGTTCGGTCGAAGGAGAAAACTAGAACGGTCGAAGGAAGACTAAAGCGGTCGAAGGAGATTTGATATTTGTTTTTCACATTCGTATCAGATTATTCGGTCGAAAGAGAAGATTTTTCTCATTCGCACCTCCGTTCATACGAAGGAGTATTCTGTTTTTGGAAATTTTTAATCGTTTCGTGTTTGTTTGTTTGATTGTTTGTAGGATACAATGTGGAACTTTCCAACAACCCCTAGACCAACTCAAGCACCACAACAACAACAGATTCAAGATCCGTGGACAGTAGCGGCACAAAAGACTAGTCAACCATCACAGCCGATCAATTATATGGCTATGACTAGTTCGGCACCACAACAAGTTGTTCAATCAGTACCACAACCGATTGATAACTATTGGGGAGTCGCAGCAGCAGCAGTCCATTCCCAGACGACCAACGCTATTTCTACTCTTATTCATGATCTATCTTCTGGAAGCGGCAATCGTCCACCGAAGTTAATGGACATGAAGGAGTAAAACACTTGGAAGACAAAGTTTAAGATTCACGTTGAGGGACAAGGACTTGAAGGAGCAGAAGCATGGCAAATGATTGTGAAGGGTTACGTTGCTCCTATTCTAGAGAATACTGGAGAACCAATCCCTTTGGAGAATTTGGCGGATGACGAGAAGAAAAGGTTTGCTATAGAGAAGAAAGCTTTTTCTCAGCTATCTCAGGCGATCAACACTGATCTATTACATCAGTTTGGATCGTGCACTACATCCAAACAACTTTGGGATGTGCTGAGAAATCGTCATGATGGAAATGAGAAGACCAGGAAGCTTAGGATGGAGGAGCTTTGAAAGGAGTTTGAAAACTTCAGTTATATGGGTAATGAGACCCTAAAAGAATTGGTTCCAAGGTACTGCCATTTGCTCACTGAATTGTCGAGCTATGAGATCAGCATTCCAATGTCGGAATTAGTTGATAAATTTGCTGATGCATTACCACCCTATTGGAACCAACACATCGAAGTGTTAAAGGAAAAGGATGCTTACCAGTATTGGACCATTAATGAGTTCATCCAAAAGTTGGAAAACAAAGAGATGGAGGAAAAGAGAAAAGCTAAGAGAGCTCAGATTCCACAGAATCCTGATTTATATGTGAGTGGAACATCTAACTCTCTTTCTGCTTCAAGCACCACATCTACTGGTGCACCTCACATAGCATGTGTGTCTAACATTGTTGAACCAACAAAAGCACCCATTAACTACCTTGCTCAAACTTCATCCTACACACCATCATACACATAACAACCATATCAAACACAAAACTTTATTCCACCATTTTCACCATTACAACAAGCCGCATGCTATACATCAAGTCAACAGCAACAACAACAACAATATCCTCCTTAAGTGAACCAGATGCAGATTACTCAAGCACAATCAAGTCAAAACCCGATTGTGTTAGAGACATCAAACCTTAACAATGTGACTGTTGAAATTGCTCAACAGCATGTTGCTCTAGTATCTGCCATGGTTGCTTCTTACAGCGGTTTGGTAGCAAGTCAAATTGGTAACAATAATCTTACCAATGAGGACTATGCTCAAATCGATAAAGAGGAAATGGAGTTGATGGACATTCAGTGGGCTTTTGCAAGCATTATGAGGAGAGCCACTGATTTCATTCAGAAGACTGGCCGGACTGATCTCTCAACCTCTCCCAATACCACATACGGATTCAACAAAGCAAAGGTTATTTGCTTTAACTGTGGTGAAAAGGGACATTTTAAAAGGGAGTGCACACAACCAGCACAACAAGGTAACCGAAATCCTTTCAATTCTTCATACCAAAACCGACAAAACCAAAACCAGAATCAAGTGTCTTACAACAGTCCAAACATATCAAGCTTTCAACCACAAAATCAAAACACTTATCAGAACCGTCAACAAAACAACAACACCAGACAATCCACAACACAAAACCAACCTCAACAAAACCCAAACCGAACTATTGTTCCTATCTCTACACCCAACACACAAAACCAAAACCAAACAGATACTCAAAACCAAGCACTTGTCATCCAAAAGGATGAAGGTTTTGACTGGACTGGTATGCAATTGGGGGTGGAGGAAATCACTGCTGGGAATGTTGCGTGTGTGGCACAACAGATGCAGTTGGACGAGAATGAGGAAGTTGAAGAAGAGGTTATGATTGAAAAGGTGTCGGAGTTGAAGATTGAAGAAGTGAATGATGATGTGATGGCTGAAGGTGAAGACAAGAGATCGGGGATGATTCTTGATTCTGTCACCGATGTTGGAGATCAATATGACTCAGCTTACTCGGATATGGAGAGCGAATCTGACTCAGAGACTAGTGTGAATTCACTAGATGATGATATTGACCAATTGCTAGCTGAAGCTGACTTCCTGATGACTCGCAAGTCATGTATGGTGGATGATGCATGCACCAAAATTGACTACTCCAAATTCTTTGTAGGAAAGGAAGCTCACTTTGCTCTAATGGCCATGACAGAATCTCCTAAACCGGTAAGTTCTGAAACTCAATCTTGTGTTAAATGTGACAAATGTGCTGATTTTGAAAAACTGACTGATGAAAACAAGCTTCTCAAGGTTCAACTTGAGAGTGCAAAACTCAACTGTCAGATTTATCAAAAGGACTTAAAAGATTTCAACAAAGTTCTTGATGGTTATAAAAAGGATGTGTCAGAATTGAAAAAGACATTATCTATTAAACAACTTGCCATTAATAATTACATCAATGAAATGGAAAACACTAAATTAGAAATGGCAACCATCAAGTGTTTTGCAGAAAAAGTTAACAAGAAATTAGAAAGTTACAAGCACATAGCATACGTAGTTGATCATATCATTGAAGAACCCTCCCAGACAAATAGTGCAAACTATAAGTCAGTTCCATCTCCGGTATTGTTTGAGAATCACACTTTACATGCAATACCACCGGAGACTTTAATTCATCCTGATCCCACACCAGAAAATGAGCCTAACACTTCCAGTGTAGGGGATCCATATTCTGATGTGAGACCAGTATTGGGAAATAGTGAGGGTGTGGTCGCTACTGATGATTCAGATGAAGAAGATGAGTCATCTGAGACGGTTGAAAGTGATAGTGATATCCTTGATGAAAATCATATAATCACTACTGAGCCAGTCTCACCGTCTCAGATCATTCATCCAATGGCAAATGCTCATCGCAAAAATGAGGTTAAGAAAAATGATAAGTTTGTTGGTAAAAGTTTTGAAAAGAAAGAGGTTAAAAAGGTTGAGAAAAACGTGAGAAAACCGGTTGAAAAGAAAGTTGAAATTAAAACTGAGAAAAATGTGGTAAAACCGGTTGAGAAGAAAAATGGGTTAAATTCTGAGAAAAACAATGATGTGAGCAATGAAGTGTGTGATAAACCTGTCAAAATCTTCTATCGGATGCAAGGCTCTGAAAAGATTTTATCAGATGATGAGTTTCCGATTAAATTTGTCAATTCTACAAAAATCGAAAAGATCTGGCAGGAAAGTACGATTTGGTTCCCGAAATTTGAAAGGACCAACGACATTCCTCAAGAGATTTTAGACAAAATTTATTCGGAAAAAGAAGCAAAGGTCAATGTCACACAGTTTGTTTTGCCTGTGCATAAAGAAAATAGTTTTATTGAACCGACTTACTCGAAGGACCCAGTTCCTGAGAGTTTAAGGAAACAATGCATGGTCGATCGATATCCCATTGCTAGTTTTTCCAAGTCGCCGATCAAGGAAAACTACGAGGAATACCGTGCGTGTTATAAGTGTGGGGAACAGGGACATTTACTTGCCGCCTGCCCGTACGTACGACACAAAAGGCACGAGGTGGAAATGAGGAAATATCATGAGTATCCGGTTGACAACTATGGCTATCAACAGAGACGACATTTTCCCCAAAAAGAATTTTATCATAATCAAAACAATTTTTACAACAAGGGGGAAAATCGTCCGATGACGTATGATAAGCGCAACCGGATGACCACTGATAAATCTGGTAAGAAACCTCAGATGAACTCAACTGTTGATACCAAAAAGGTTGTTCCTAAACCTAATGGTAAACAATCAGTTGGACCTGTCTCTGTTAAATCAGAGAAGGTAACCAAGAAGGTTGCTTTTAAAGACGAAGTAAAGAAACCGACTGAGACCTCAAAATCTCAGATTCGGATCTTGAAACGATCTGAGCAATCTTGGTCATCTAAGGAATCTGAAGGAGCCTCTACTTCACAGAGCAAGAAGAATGAGAAAGAGAAAGTTGTTAGTAAGGAGAAAGGGGTTGAAGTAACCCAAGTTGTGTGTGATTCAAAAGATTCTTTGAAACAACCTGTTCAAAGACCCAAGACCAAACAGGCTTGGGTCCCCCGAAAGAACTAATTGATCTACTTTAAATGTGCAGGGAGCTCCAGCTGGCAGTCTATGGATTGTTGACAGTGGAGCTTCTGGTCACATGACAGGGGACCTCGCGCTACTCTTTGACATCAAAAATATTAACGGAGGTTATGTGGCATTTGCTGGAAATAAGGGAGGCTACATTACTATGGAGGGTAGTGTAAGCAATGGGGTCGTAACATTTGAGCGGATTTCTTATGTGAAACAAATAGACTATAATTTGCTCAGTGTTAGTCAGATTTGTGATAAACAATTTTCAGTGTATTTTGATGACAAATCCTGTTATATCTTGAAACCTGGGTTTGAGTTACCAAAAGAGTGGGTGATGCTGAAGGCGCCGAGAGTTATCAACTTGTATATTCTCGACATGTCTAAAGCAATCACCACTCATGGCCAAGTTACGTGTTTCCTCTCCAAGGCTACAGAAAAAGAATCCATTATGTGGCACAGGAGAATGGGACACATACATTTGAGAAAGATGAATCAGCTTGTGAAGAATGAACTTGTCACGGGAGTTAATGTCAAACACTTCCATCTGAATGACAAGTGTATCAGTTGCAAGAAGGGCAAGCAGCACAAACAATCCCATAGACCAAAGAAAGTTAATTCTGTTGAGCTGCCACTTGAACGTTTGCATATGGATTTATTCGGTCCATTCAGACGTAAAAGTCATGCCGGAGAGTTATACTGTCTTGTGGTGACTGATGATTATTCTAGATTTTCATGGGTAATGTGTTTGCATCAGAAAAGCGACACTTTTGACAACTTGAAGGTTCTGTTTACACGTCTGGAGAATTTATATGGTCTGAAGATCAAAAGAATCCGGAGTGACAATGGGACGGAGTTTAAAAATGCTCAGATGGAGGATCTTTGTGCAAACAAAGGAATTCATCATGAATATAGTGCTCCGTACACACCCCAGCAGAACGGTGTCGCAGAGAGAAAGAACAGGACTCTTATAGAGACGGCGAGAACTATGCTTGCGGATTCAAATCTTCCAGTCATGTTCAGGAACGAAGCTATTTACGCGGCATGTTATACTCTCAACCATGTTTTGGCAGTGAAGAAGTTTGGCAAGACTTCTTATGAGCTGTTGAACCGACGCAAGCCAAATCTTGAGTATCTAGAACCATTTGGTGCCCCCTGTACAATGTTGAATCCTTCGGAAAAGTTTGCACCAAAGGCTGAAGAAGGTTATTTTGTTGGATATGCAACCCCATTAAAACGGGTATTCAACAAAAGAACTAGAAAAGTCGAGGAGTGGGCTAATGTCGAAGTTCAAAGATACACACAAAATGTACAGGGTGGAGGACCAGATTGGATGTTTGAATACAAAGATTTCTTTGAATCATTCAATCTAGATAGCATGGTTGAAGAAGCTGTACTTCGATTATACTACGAGGTCGAAAACGCTGTAACTTCACCGTTAGTGCGTCCGATCACGGTAAACCCCCAAGCAGCTTCTAATGATGCCACTGCTCCTGTATTAGAAGAAGAAGTGTTCCAAGAGGCTTCTACATCGCTTAATTCATCCGAATCAGAATACGAAGACGATGATGCAACAAGTGAAGCTATTCTGGACAATGCTACAGTGACACCACCAGTGAACCCATCTACTACTGATGCTTCAACGTCGAATGTGGGTAATGATCTAGATTCTACAGAGAATTTGACAACTCAGACGGGAGTACAAGTACCTGATTATCCGGAATCTCGGATACATCGGATACACCCGCTTGAACAAGTTATTGGTGATCCTGGTAGCAGTGTGATGACAAGAGGACAGCTGAAGAATGCTCAAGCACCAGAAAACATTGGCAATCTTGCTTTATATGCCAAAATTCAGAAATCTGGTTTTCAGAATGACTGGTCATTTGCTTGTTATGTTTCGCAGGTCGAGCCGCGGACTTACAAGGATGCTCTTTTGGATGACGCCTGGGTGGAAGCAATGCAGGAGGAGTTATTACAATTCCAGAAACTTGGTGTATGGACCCTGACTGATTTACCTCCTGGAAGAAAGAAGATAGGCACCAAATGGGTGTTTAAGTGCAAGAAAGATGATAGAGGAGTCATTGTGCGAAACAAAGCTCGTTTGGTGGTTCAAGGTTTCCATCAGGTTGAAGGAATCGACTATAATGAAATCTATGCACCGGTTGCACGCTTAGAGGCTATTCGCATGTTTCTAGCGTTTGCATCATGGAAGAAGTTTAAGGTGTATCAGATGGATGTAAAGAGCGCTTTTCTTTACGGTGTGGTCAAAGAGGAAGTTTACGTTGGTCAACCACCGGGCTTTGAAGACCCAATCCACCGGGATAAGGTTTACGTTTTAAACAAAGCACTGTATGGTTTGCACCAAGCTCCGAGGCAATGGTATGAGGAGCTGAGCACGTATCTTCTCTCGAAAGGATTCAAACGCGGATTGGTTGACTGCACCCTGTTTACGAAAAGATCAGGAGATGACTTGCTTCTAGTACAAATTTATGTTGATGACATTATTTTCGGGTCTACTAACGAACTTCTGTGCAGGGAATTTGAACAAGTTATGCAGGAGAAGTTCGAGATGAGCGCTATGGGGGAAATGCAGTTTTTCCTCGGCTTGCAGGTGGAGCAAAGACCAACGGGGATCTTTATTCACCAAACCAAATACGTATCTGAAGTCTTGAGCCGGTTCCAGATGGACGATTCCAAGCCAATGGATACCCCGATACAACCTAATCACGGGATTGGAGTTGACCTTAAGGGGGAGCTGACAGATCCATTTACATTCAGAGCAATCATCGGATCTCTGATGTACCTAACAGCGTCTAGGCCTGATATAATATTCGCGACATGTCTTTGTGCTCGTTATCAATCGAAGCCGAAACAAAGTCATTTAGCAGCCGTGAAGCGTATCCTTAGATATCTGAAGGGTTGTCCATCGAAAGGACTATGGTACCCTCATGATGATAATTTTGACCTAATCGCTTTTAGTGATGCAGATTGGGGCGGCTGTGACAAAGACAGCAAATCCACAACGGCTGGATGTCAGTTTATGGGGAGCAGGCTCGGGACCTGGCAATGCAAGAAACAAACCGCAGTTGCACTATCCACATGTGAAGCAGAATACGTTTCAGCATCGAGCTGCTGCTCACAGGTTCTTTGGATCCAACAGCAGATGGTGGATTACGGTTTGCAATTTCTTAAAACCCTTATTTACTGTGATAATGAGGCTGCAATCGCATTAACAAAAGACTTAGTAAATCACTCAAAGGCTAAACATATCCGGATTAAATATCATTTTATCCGTGATTGTTATGCTAAAGAGTTGATCGATATGGTCAAAATCCACACTGATTATCAACGCGCCGATCTTTTTACCAAAGCTTTTGATAAATCCAGATTTGATTATCTTTTGAAAGCAAACTGTATTAAGGAAAAACAGGACTGATCACCACCTCAGTCTATCACTTTTTAGTTTAACTTTTTACTGTTTTTCAGAAAAATTTCGAAAAATCCAAAAACATTGAAAAATTTCAAAATCCATAAAAATTAGAAAATTTCTTTGCTGACTGTTATATCTTCTTCCCTTAGATTAATGCCGTCAGATTTCTGTGAACAAACGATATCTGGGCAGTCACATATTTGAAATGCTCCAGCTTATCCTTGGGAACAGTAAATTCGAAAATCTATAAAAATCAGAAAATTCTAAAATGATTTCCTGGAGTATAAAGGGAAATGATAGTACATCAGTGGGGATCTGACACATTCTAAATACTGTAATGCTATATAGGGCGTGTGCCTGGGTCTGTGCGATGTGCTGATAGGCTTCGTAGACCTATTACTGCGTGCCTGATACATACATATCAAACGATTCGTTGTGTGGATGAACTCCTCATGGGCATATCGTCTTAGTACCGTAATTTCGTTTGATAGGGTATTTGTACAAACCTCGGAGGTTTAGGGTCGTTATGTTATTAGTTGTCTGGGGATAGCCTCTCTGATCTTCTGCTGTAAGTCATTACGGACCTAGATCAGACAGGGTGTCTTTATAAAAGAGCTATATGCCAAATTCTAAAGTTACCGAATTGAGGAACTTTTCATGTTATATGATAATCAAAGATTATCTATTACATCGTATTGATCATTGATGCAAATCATGATTGATATCAGTCCTCAACCTGGTATAGTGCATATGTTACTTTGCTGCATTAATTTGCTGACCTGTATACCTCTATGCATTATATCTTGTACAATTACAGACAACGAAAGCATAATCACGCTTTACAATGAGTCTTTGTGCATTTACTTCTTGATACGGGAGTATGTCGTGTGCGTGGGAACCACAGACAATTGCGTTTATACTTTAAATATCAGTATCAGTATAAAGCACTGCATAAAAGTCTGCATGTGAGTTTATGTGGATCACAATATCAGCAGTTGCCAGATCACACATTGTCTTTAATGATAATAATTTCAAAAAGATCAACGGTGTGATCAGATTTCTCATAAACTGATATGATCCCTTTACCGGAATTACAAAAACATTTACAGTTTTTCATTTACATTTCAGCATTTTATTTTCTCGTCAAAAATTACAAAACTTAAAAAGATTTTAGGTGTGTTTTAGCATAAACTTTAGAAAATCCAAAAAGATTGTTCTTTTTCATCTTATTTTTGATAACTGATGGTGGTTGATGTCGATTTTCTAAAACCTGGTACACCAATTGAGTTTTGTGATCTTTAAAATGTGAAAATATGATGATTGGATGCTTAAAAGTTGAGAAATAATTGAACCGGGATTTGTTTTTGAGATTTGGAAAATTTTCAAAAATTCCATTTTACATTCGCCCATTCGTTTGGTCGAATGAGGAATTTTCCAGCTCTTTCGAATGAATTGGACGGGCGAAGGAGAGAGTTCTTGAACTGATGTTCATTCGAACCCTTTTGCCTCATTCGAACCCTTTCAGTAGGGTCGAAGGAGCCAAAAACTTCTCCTTCGCATGAACAAAATGGGCGAAGGAGACTGTCTATATAAAGACTTCCAGCTCATTCGAACCCCATATTTTTTTTTCTCAGAATTTCAACATAAAGTCACCTTGTTGCTCGATTGTTTTGCAATATATCATTGTGTTCGCATTTCATTACTGATCCTTTTGCCCTTAATTTTACAGGTTAATATTACATATTCAAGGATTAATCGATGTTTTTCAGTCTCGAACCCTAGATTATCAACTCTGTTTTAAACACTTTAATTGTTGCAATTGTTGATTAAGTTTCATTCTATGTATGTTTTAGGGGGAGAAGAACTGAAAATCTAGGCTTCACAAACATCAGATTGATGTCTATGATCTATACACAAACATCAGATTGATGTCTATGATCTATACCCAGTTCGAACCCTAGTTTTCAAATAAAAACACACATATAATGAACTTTGAATGATTTTGTTTGGTTTAAAAGTTTAATCGGCATGTTTAGGATGTATTGCAATCAAATGATCATGTTTGGAACCTGTTAATTTCATTATTGAAATTTTAAAATTTGAACTGACTCATTCGCCCTCATTCGTTTGGGCGAAGGAATAAAACCGGTCGAATGAAGTTTTAAGACTGGTCGAATGAATGAAAAATGGTCGAATGAAATTTTTTTCCAAAATTTTGTACATTCGTACTTGTCTAGTACACAGATTTTGACTGTGTTGCCTAGGGGTTACCATGCCCGAGTATGATATGATCTGCGCACTTGGGATCCCGTGTATCACTGATCTAGTGCCTGCGTACTAACCTAAGTGCTCAGTCAAGTGTGTGAGTACTTGACTGAGTACTTGGCTCATTAGCCTTTGATTTGGCCTGCGCACTTAAAGGACATGCGTACTTGACATTAAAACAAAATGTGACTTTTATCTTGACTATTCAGACACATGAACGGACTGCGTATTTAGACCTGAACGTTAATGATCTTAAACTGAAAATCAAACGTATCATGGACATTGATAAAACAAATCCATCAAACCTAATCTTATGACTGTCAAAACACAACACATAAAAAAAATATAAAATAATAAATGAAATACAGTCTAAGTACGTTGTCCGTCGAAGTCCAAGTCTAAGGTCAGTCGTTGGTCGTCGACTCATATTCAAGAGATCTAATTTGCTTTTCGTGCACTTGGTCTAAACAGATGGCACTCGATTGGGATCCAAGAGGAATGCATAATCAGCCGATGAATCTTGAGACCGATGACGTAAAGTTCAAAGATGTAGTGACCTGGATCAGACGAAGCAGAGTCGGATACGCTGTGGAGCATAGCTTTCAAGTATACTGCTCTCACATTGAAGACTTTTGGAGATCTGCTCGAGTTGAAGTTGTTGGACGGATTAACCGAATCAACGCTATAGTCAGAAACAAGGTTGTAATCATCACTGAAGATACCGTTCGGAACATGCTGAGACTTCAAGATCAGCCAGGAACAATCAGATTTCTGTCCAAAGCCGAAGTTCACCAACAGTTCAAGAATTTCGGGTACAAAGGAGATTTTGACAAGAGAGGCGATATCAAGAAGAGTCAGCAGACCAGAGACTGGAGACTCATCAGTCACGTGTTTATCATGTCTCTGTGTCATAGGAAAGGAGGCTACAACGCTCTTAGCACAGAATGGTCGGCTGCTATGATAAAGATTTGCAAGAATGAAGCTTTTAACCTGTCAGGCATGATCTTTGATTACATGGTGAAGAATGCTGAGGCTGGATCCGGCAAATGGGCTATGTACCCTAGATTCGTGCAGATGATGATCAACGCACAGCACGAGAAGCTGCCCCTTGGTGATCAATACAACTTCACCAAAGGTGCACGATTCTTTACTGAGTGCAATACGCCTGACTGGGAACCCATGTTGGAGAACATGTATGCAGCACATCGATATCCTTTGGTCATGGAGCTTTATAACAAGATTAAGAAAATAAGGCTGAATGTAACAGAAGCTCGTCAACAATCCACCGCTGCTTCTGCACCTGGATCATCTGACCCTGCTCCTTCTTCAGCCCAGCCAACAGATGAAGAGATTGCTTGTGAAAAGGCAAGGGGCAAAAGGGTGGAAACAGGACGATATTCGGGGAAGAAGCGATTTTGGAGTCTATATTCGGGGAAGAAGAACAAACAGGACCATCTACAACTGCTGCTCCTGCCCCCAAAGCACCAGCTCAACGGCCAACTGAACCGTCCTCCTCAGCTCCTGCTGCACCACGCCGCAAATCGGTGCATCAGGAACAATACGAGAAGTTGGTCAAAGAGGTTGGAAAGACAGCTGCTGGGGAGATCTGTACCCTGAAGAGTGATGTGCATAACAATCAAGAGCTCAGAAGGAAAGTCAAGAAGCTCAAGCACAAGAACAGGAATATGGAGAAAGTTATCAAGGATCAACGATACCTGATCAAGCTTCAGAATCAGATTCAGATGAAAATGTTTGATATGTTCCAAGAGTTGAAGAAACAGCAGACTGGTGCTCCTAGCACAACATTCGATGAGGTATTTGATTTTGGAAAATTTCTGGAGGAGGAGAAAGAGAAAGAAAGAACCGACGAGGAAAGTGATGTGGACGATATCAGCGAGGATGAGATGCCAGAAAAGTTTGTGGAGATGGGAATGGAAGAAGAGATAGTGTACGAGACGTCAAATGGCCATAAGTTGGATCCTGAAAGATCAACATGGTTTCCTAGAAGGCCCATCTCTATTCCAGTCCTGCATCAAAACATCCATCATACCAGGGAAGCTCATCAGGAGAGGATTATTCATGGAAGTATGATGAAGAGAAAAAGTTGTTTGCTGTGAAAAGACGAGGGGGAGTGATACAGTACTTCAGAGGTCGACAGGAACTGAAGTCTCTCCCTCGTTGGGACATCAGGGAACTTAGCAGAGTCCCATTCATTAACCACACCAATGACAGCATGGGTTCCATGCTTGATTGGTTTATAAAGAAGGAGTGTGAGACTGATTTCCAGATCTTCAAGCCGCAGAAACCGAGGAGACGGATCTCCAAGAAACGAATCGATCCAGCAACAGGACAAGGAATGATCACTTATGTGATTGACCCCCCAGGTCGTCACACGAGTTCCGATACGTCCTGAGCTTCCAGTTATGCTGAGAGATTTCAAGAAGTGGTTTTATGACAACAATACTGGTGAAGCCGTAATCAAGCTGAAAGACGATTCAGAGGCTATGAGGATTCTGGATCTGGTTGATGTGTTTGCCCTTAATCTATCGGATTTGAATATGCTGTTTGCAAATCATATTAATGTGGGTGCTGGGAATGTGTCATTTGAGGAGGCTGTCTGATTTAGAAGGGCAGTTGATCGGGCGATGAAGCTGAAGCAAGAATTGCTGGACATTGTAGACAGGATCAACGCAACAGACAAAGAAAAAGAAGAAAAAGAGAAAGCTGCCCAAGTTGCTGCTGCAGAAGAACCACAAACTGAAGTCGACGCCGCTTCAGAGGTGCAGATACAAGAACCTGTAATAGCAACCGATCCAGAAATACCAGCAACTGAGTCTACTCAAGCTCCTGCTGTGGTTGAAGATGATCCGGTTGCCCTTTACATTCAAGACCCCCCGAGTCAGGAAGAGGGGGAGCCAAGCGATATAGAGATTGATTGAGAATGAAGAACTGGTAGCTGTGGTCTAGGGGGAGTATTGTTGGGTTATATTGAGACCACAGTTACCAGATCATAGTCTTTTGATAGGTTGTTGAATAGTTTGTAATTAGAAGAGCTGGTTATGTAATTATGACATAGTTATATGTCCAAAACCCTAGGCTGCGCACTTAAGGACGGGCCCTGCGCACTTAGCTTAAGTGCGCAGGCCCATCTGACCTACTATATATATGATACTTGTGTGCAGCTCTAGGGTTGGGGGTTTTGGATATTATCTTGGTAGCACAAGTTTAAAGGGTTCGTACTTATTTCGTTGTAATCCATGGTTCTTTGATGTTTATCAGTAATGGAAAGCTTGAATCTCTTTATCTTGTGTGTCGGTTTTGCTAGCTTTATCTAGTATCTTTGTTTTTCTAGATTAATCACTTAAAACACCTAACAAATAGGTGTTTCTAAGTGATAACAATCTATTGCATTCAACAAGATCTAGTATTTGGGACTTACTCGCAACGCGCGGGCCTTCCCACTAGTGTGTGTGTGTGTGTATATATATATATACGAGATTATAACCCAAAAGCTTTTCAGGATACATAAATCTAATATGATGTGATAAAATATGTGTTATGATGTAACACAGAAATTAATATACTATAATATGAAAAAACAACAATTTTAATCATGTGAATGAGAATGAAATGTACATTAAAAAGAAGATGTATGTTAGGATGAGGAGCAAAGCTAGAAAAACCATTGCATGGCGTGATTAAGGCGATAATCTTGATGGTGTCACTTTTCTTTTTGGAAATAAGCTGTTTTAACCTACTCTGCTCTTGATGAAATATAATTCCTAGTTTCAACATGATTAGTGACCTACCTAGACATTATTAATGAATTACCTGAACAGATTGTGTTTTTTTCTGTATGAACAAAAACTGACAAAAAAATCGTTTTTTTCTCGTTTTTTAAATAGTATTGTGGTACTCGTTGGGAATATAATAAAACGTTCGTTAATTTGGTGTAATTTTTTTTAAAAGAAAATTCCCGTGTATTAAAGTTATTAACATTTTAAAATTGTGGGGGAAACATGAGAGAGAAAGAGACTTTTAATAGAAATAAGAAGGATGCCACATGGCATACTCAAGGGGAGAGGATGACCTCTTTGAGTGCCATGTAGGATTTCATGCTTTGAAATATTAATATTAATTAATAACTAGGCTTTTGCCCGCGTTGACACGCGGTTCCAAACATTACAATTATTTTGAATGGTACAAAGTCCTTTGTCTAATATCTCAACCGGTATCGTTATTTATTTTGCTGACATATTTTATGTTATGAGAAATTACTAATTTGCTTATTCACTTTAGTATAAAAACTATTATTATTTAGACGTTAGTCTGTGGTCAAGTATGAGTTAACTGTTGTTACTTATGTAGTTGTCAAACAAATATGGGTCACTGATTTATATGTGTCACACCCTCAAATTTCCACATGCGGGGTTTTACCGCGAGGCGCGTGACACACCAGGATCCATGTCAACGGTCACAATAAACGACATCTATATGATGAGAAAACAACGTAAATAGCCCATTAAGTTTCAAAATCTATCCATCGCTTGCGGAAGCGTAAAACCTTATTACAACTCAAAAGTAAATCATGAAAGTCTGATAACACTTTAAAAGAAATGCAAATGGATCCTAGACGCCGTGAGACTCCGTGCGCCTAAACTCAATGCTGCTACCTTAGCGACCTGAGAAAACATGCCAAAAAGACGTCAACATATAATGCTGGTGAGTTCACAGGTTTTAAGTTTACAAAGCGTTACAAACGTAAAGAGTTTCATCTTAAAATACCAAGCGTGTAAAACCTTCAAGTATATAACAAGCGTTTCCTTACTACTACGACTGTGTTGCTGAAACCATTAGTGACAAGCGTTGCGTGTGTTGCTGCCCGTGTTTGAGTTGCCGAAAATAGAGACAATATGCACCCGCCCGGCTCCCAACCGTCGGGTGGGGTTCGTCAAGCCCAATAGATCTATCCACATTTCCCCCGTTGTGCCCCGCACATTCATGGTTTCAATAGGGACTTAGCGTTGCGTTTTCGTCGTATAGTAATTCAAAACAAGCGTTGCGTTTCATAAGCGTTGCGTTTCAAAAGTGTAGCGTTTCATAAGCGTTGCATTTCAAAAGTGTAGCGTTTCATAAGCGTTGCGTTTCAAAAGTGTTACGTTTCATAAACATTGCGTTTCATAAACATAACGATGTATTTGTTAAAAAAAACGTTTAGCATGCTTCTCCCCCGAGAAAAGTGTGTAAAAGAGGGGCCGTGAAACTCACCTTAGAGTGCGTCTTCTTGATAACTAGAGATCCAACCCGTGTATGATACTCCCGACAAATAACAACCTATTAATGAGTTTACATAAGTGTGATGACTACTAACCCGAAGGATAATCAGTCCCCGAGTTGTCCAGATCATGACTACGTGTGTTAAAAAGTGTGTTTAAACGTTAACCGGACATCCCAGACCGACCCGACATCCTGTTGGTGACCCATTACATCAATTAGTCATGCACATAAGTTTAACACATAAGCTTCAAGTATAAAACACTTAGTTTGCATCAAAAATCTCATTCCGGACATCAGATGGTCGAATGTGGTTTTTCCCATTTCCACGTTCGCTCGTTTGAGCCACGTTCGCCCGTTTTTCCCACATTTTGTTCCACGTTCGCCCGTTTGAGCCACGTTCGCCCGTTTTTCCCACGTTCGCCCGTTTTTCCCACGTTCGCCCATTTTTCCACGTTCGCCCGTTTTTCCACGTTCGCCCATATTTTATTCCACGTTCGCCCATTCGAACCAATTTTATTCCACGTTCGCCCGTTTTCATCAGCATTTTATAAAACGCACCAAAACGCATCTAAACGGTCCGAAAACATCACGAAACATTACCAATCACAGCAGTCAACTATCATTAACATATTCCTACATAACCCTACCAATTTTATCCCGAAATCCGTCCGTTTTACAAGTTACCCGAAATAGCAAATTATGGAGATGTCACATCAAACGCATGAAATCTTTACCCAATTAGGAAACTTTATGAAATCAATCAATAATCAACTTAATATACTGAAATTATCATGAACAATAAACCCCCCAATCATATCCTTATCACTATCATCATGAACAAGCCCTAGATTTAACCCAAAATCCCCAAAATGTACATAACATCATCAATAATCAATTGTAACCCATTTCAAGCATAAATCATCATCAATAACAGTCCTAGATCATTGTCATAACATCTATACAGCAATCGATCATCAAACAATGCATAACATCACATAAAACACCATTAACACATGTTATTTTGTATGAAAACTCATTGTTTATGAATAGGTTTTGTTTAGAAAGACATTAGGAAGGTTTTTATCCATGAAAACATGTTTGTATCAGATCTGGACTCTTGGGGTTTAATAAAAACGAATTGAAATGCTTTAAAAATGATTTAGATCTTTGTGTAGAAGATGTTTGTAGGTTAGATTATAGAAAACAAGGGCAAAAACTCCTTCCCCAATGTTTAAAGTTGCTAGAGAGTGTTTTGAGGCGTTTAGGGTTTGTGAAATGGTGAAAAATGACAAAGTGTGGTATTTATACTATGTCCACATTCGCCCCTTTCACCTGGGCGAATGTACCCTCCTTCGACCCTTTCACAGGGTCGAACGTACCCTGTTTTGGTCGAATGAAGTTCTTTCAATTCCATATCCCAGGTTCGCCCCTTTTACAAGGGTCGAACCAGGAGTATTGTCCAGGTTCGCCCATTCGATTGGTCGAACCAGGACTCATGTTTTTCTAGTTTTCCAATTTGTCGTGTTTAACGCATTTTAACGCACCCTAACATACGAGCATGCAACCTTAGTCTATGTTTAACATATTTAAGCATGGATGATTATCTATACATCATTTGAACACATCTAAGCATATAATCCACCATACAACAATTAGTCTACACATACACTTAATTAGTTTATGTAATTCACCAACAATGGGACTCGTATCGTGTGTGTGTGTGTGACTAACCCAATGATCTCCCGAATCATTGGACCCTGGACTGGACAATACGGACTGTGTTACGACTCTACTGACCCCGTCAAGTATGTTTAATAAACGTTTTTCGCTAAGGTAGACTTATGTGTTTATAAAATGTTGACCCAAACATACCGGGTGTCACATCATCCCCCTGTTGAAAGAATTTTCGTCCCGAAAATTTCCCGAAGTCAAAGAGAACGAAACGATAAAAAGAAAAATTTTCCCGGTCGTCACATCATCCCCCTGTTGAAAGGAATCTCGCCCCGAGATTCACTCTTCGACAGCAATGAGTGTCGACCCAACCCAAGTAACGTTGTCCCGGAACACAAACAAAATGATAACCACGAACGAGAGATGATATCAACAGATACTCTATGCCGGGGAACCGCCCTCCCCAAAGTGAATACAAAACAATGAATCCTCCTGATCGAAGGCCTACCAGAGACGACTGTGATCGGTATAAATGATACACCGGTACCGTCCAAGTAACATCTCCAAAGGACCCACATCAGACCCATGTATGCAAAACGATGACCAAATACCAAACTGAATGCACACAATGAATACGAATCGCCAAACAATGTGAACGAGAATGAATACGAGCATAACGAAAATCAAGAAAAGAACATTCACCAATAACAGTATCAGGATCCTCCTGACCAGTTCATCCACCACCCTTGCCTTGCTTCTTCTTAGGACAATCCCGCTTGAAGTGCCCAATATCTCCACAGTGATAACATCCTTGGTTTCCCTGAGGAACAGGGGCAGGGACAATCGCCTGACCTGGAACTGTCTGGAGATTGACTCTACAGTTTCTAGCAACATGGCCCACATGCTTTCAACGGTTGCAACGAAACTTCTCACAGCTGCCATAATGATGGTACCCACACACGACACATTTCGGACTCTTCCCAGCATACCCACCGTGCTCCCGACCAGACGATGAACCTGAAGCTTCGAACTTCCCTATCTACTGCTGTGGCTGGTTTGGAACCAGATTCTCCTCGACGCTCTCCCATTTCCTTTTGTTGTTCCCAATCTCGCCTAGGATGTGGGGCTCGTACTCCATAAACATCTTAAAAGTACACACTTGCTGACCGAGAGAAGGAGGTGGTGGGGGATGAACGACAATCCCACCGAGACCCTGCTGAGTGGTCTGATGTGCAGCGATAGCAGCTGCCACATGCTCCTGAATCAGGCTATTCAGCTCAGTCTGGGTCATACTAATGTTGCCACGACCCCCATTGTGTCCACCGCCATTCCGACCACCAACACGACCACCACAACGTCTCCCAGCACGTCCACCAGCGCGACCAGACATGTTCTGCCAACATGAGACAAGACACTCAAAACCACCAACAGATCGAGCTACAAGTGACCAAACGAATTCAGAACGTGGTTCCAGCATGACCATTAGTCCGAACACGAAGTCCACCAAGATTTTCATGCATTTCGATTTATGATTTCGTGTGCACCCGAAATAACAAATCGCTCTACATGGTCCTCTAGGCGTGCTCCTAGCTAGAACTTCAATCACCCGATACACACATTCCTAAAAGAAACTGTTATCGCACGAGTATCCCAAAGTGAACAGTCACTCATGAGTGTACTATGACAAGTACTAGTGCATGATAGTGTGTGTGTGTGTGTAGGCAAGTATGTACATTAGAGCATAGAGGGGAGATATCCAAATCCCGGAAAAATCTCAAAAGTGTGCCGAAGCCACCCCAATGTACACTTCTGCCAAGTATAAGCGATAAGCCCCTTCATCTTCAAATCCGAAGAAGAAGATAGAACCAAGGTAGGAATAACAAAAGATGGATAATGTGATACTGTGTGATGAGGACACTGACACCCCGACAAGGTCAGTATGTTTACCAAATGACACGACCCGTAACTATGTGTGACCGTCTAATGTGTGTGATACTCGGCTATAGACTAGACTCTACATACAGTCCTAGTTCACTATAACCATTGGCTCTGATACCAATCTGTCACACCCTCAAATTTCCACATGCGGGGTTTTACCGCGAGGCGCGTGACACACCAGGATCCAAGTCAACGGTCACAATAAACGACATCTATATGATGAGAAAACAACGTAAATAGCCCATTAAGTTTCAAAATCTATCAATCGCTTGCGGAAGCGTAAAACCTTATTACAACTCAAAAGTAAATCATGAAAGTCTGATAACACTTTAAAAGAAATGCAAATGGATCCTAGACGCCGTGAGACTCCGTGCGCCTAAACTCAATGCTGCTACCTTAGCGACCTGAGAAAACATGCCAAAAAGACGTCAACATATAATGCTGGTGAGTTCACAAGTTTTAAGTTTACAAAGCGTTACAAACGTAAAGAGTTTCATCTCAAAATACCAAGCGTGTAAAACCTTCAAGTATATAACAAGCGTTTCCTTACTACTACGACTGTGTTGCTGAAACCATTACTGACAAGCGTTGCGTGTGTTGCTGCCCGTGTTTGAGTTGCCGAAAATAGAGACAATATGCACCCGCCCGGCTCCCAGCCGTCGGGTGGGGTTCGTCAAGCCCAATAGATCTATCCACATTTCCCCCGTTGTGCCCCGCACATTCACGGTTTCAATAGGGACTTAGCGTTGCGTTTTCGTCGTATAGTAATTTAAAACACGCGTTGCGTTTCATAAGCGTTGCGTTTCAAAAGTGTAGCGTTTCATAAGCGTTGCGTTTCAAAAGTGTAGCGTTTCATAAGCGTTGCGTTTCAAAAGTGTTACGTTTCATAAACATTGCGTTTCATAAACATAACGATGTATTGGTTAAAAAAAACATGTGGCATGCTTCTCCCCCGAGAAAAGTGTGTAAAAGAGGGGTCGAGAAACTCACCTTAGAGTGCGTCTTCTTGATAACTAGAGATCCAACCCGTGTATGATACTCCCAACAAATAACAACCTATTAATGAGTTTACATAAATGTGATGACTACTAACCCGAAGGCTAATCAGTCCCCGAGTTGTCCAGATCTTGACTACGTGTGTTAAAAAGTGTGTTTAAACGTTAACCGGACATCCCAGACCGACCCGACATCCCGTTGGTGACCCATTACATCAATTAATCATGCACATAAGTTTAACACATAAGCTTCAAGCATAAAACACTTAGTTTGCATCAAAAATCTCATTCCGAACATCAGATGGTCGAATGTGGTTTTTCCCATTTCCACGTTCGCCCGTTTGAGCCACGTTCGCCCGTTTTTCCCACATTTTGTTCCACGTTCGCCCGTTTGAGCCACGCTCGCCCGTTTTTCCCACGTTCGCCCGTTTTTCCACGTTTGCCCGTTTTTCCACGTTCGCCCATATTTTATTCCACGTTCGCCCATTCGAACCAATTTTATTCCACGTTCGCCCGTTTTCATCAGCATTTTATAAAACGCACCAAAACGCATCTAAACGGTCCGAAAACATCACGAAACATTACCAATCACAGCAGTCAACTATCATTAACATATTCCTACATAACCCTACCAATTTTATCCTGAAATCCGTCCGTTTTACAAGTTACCCGAAATAGCAAATTATGGAGATGTCACATCAAACGCATGAAATCTTTACCCAATTAGGAAACTTTATGAAATCAATCAATAATCAACTTAATATACTGAAATTATCATGAACAATAAACCCCCCAATCATATCCTTATCACTATCATCATGAACAAGCCCTAGATTTAACCCAAAATCCCCAAAATGTACATAACATCATCAATAATCAATTGTAACCCATCTCAAGCATAAATCATCGTCAATAACAGTCCTAGATCATTGTCATAACATCTATACAGCAATCGATCATCAAACAATGCATAACATCACATAAAACACCATTAACACATGTTATTTTGTATGAAAACTCATTGTTTATGAATAGGTTTTGTTTAGAAAGACATTAGGAAGGTTTTTATCCATGAAAACATGTTTGTATCAGATCTGGACTCTTGGGGTTTAATAAAAACGAATTGAAATGCCTTAAAAATGATTTAGAATGAAGAACACACCTTAGATCTTTGTGTAGAAGATGTTTGTAGGTTAGATTATAGAAAACAAGGGCAAAAACTCCTTCCCCAATGTTTAAAGTTGCTAGAGAGTGTTTTGAGGCGTTTAGGGTTTGTGAAATGGTGAAAAATGACAAAGTGTGGTATTTATACTATGTCCACATTCGCCCCTTTCACCTGGGCGAATGTACCCTCCTTCGACCCTTTCACAGGGTCGAACGTACCATGTTTTGGTCGAATGAAGTTCTTTCAATTCCATATCCCAGGTTCGCCCCTTTTACAAGGGTCGAACCAGGAGTATTGTCCAGGTACGCCCATTCGATTGGTCGAACCAGGACTCATGTGTTTCTAGTTTTCCAATTTGTCGTGTTTAACGCATTTTAACGCACCCTAACATACGAGCATGCAACCTTAGTCTATGTTTAACATATTTAAGCATGGATGATTATCTATACATCATTTAAACACATCTAAGAATATAATCCACCATACAACAATTAGTCTACACATACACATAATTAGTTTATGTAATTCACCAACAACGGGACTCGTATCGTGTGTGTGTGTGTGACTAACCCAATGATCTCCCGAATCATTGGACCCTGGACTGGACAATACGGACTGTGTTCCGACTCTACTGACCCCGTCAAGTATGTTTAATAAACGTTTTTCGCTAAGGTATACTTATGTGTTTATAAAATGTTGACCCAAACATGCCGGGTGTCACAATATGTTAGATGACAACTGACTTAGATTCATGTTAGTTTCAGCTACAACAATGGGTCATATGTGGTCAAATATTTAGACTACATAAATTGGTGATATGTGGTCAAATATGTATACTGCACAAATGGGTCATGTGTGGTCATCAGTCTCAATTACACCAATTACTGGCCAAATATTTAGACTGATACATGCTCAACTACACAAATGGGTAATTTAGAGTGTTACATACTCAATTAGTGATAATTTAGACTTTGTTGACCTTATGAGGTCAAACTGCAGTCAAATGGTCTTTAATTGCCATATGGATCAAATGCCATTTACTTGGCATTTACCATTTAGAACAAATTAGTCATATGCCATTTAATGGTCATTTAAAGTTTGTTGACTTTATATGGTCAAACTATTAATTCAGTTACATAAAACAATATTGAAGTAAACTCTCAAAACATAATACTTCATTACATGGTGCAAAACTTGAGAGTTCAATACATTACATAACACAAGTTGCTAACATTAATCCAACTGATTACTTGGAAAACACAAAAACAAAAACTACAAACCAAAACCAACTGATTAACACATATTCCTATTTTTATCAATCGCCAATGACAGACAGAATGATGGGATGAATTGTTGGATGATTCTTTTCCTGTGGAAGCTTATTCACACCAATATTACTACTTTATTACCGATACTAAATGTCAACAAAGCTAACCCAAATAAAAAAAAAAAACTGCAACTATCTTCATACCTTTCCTAACCCATTTGTTCCAGACAGGTTCTTTCAAATTGACAAATGTTTAACTTCTAATCAGCAGGTGTTAAAACATGTAGGTCTGAAAGTGTAGGCTAAAAATTAGCACATAATTTTTATCAAATAGGTTATATGAATTCAAATAAAGGGAGTGGTGGTGCCAATTTCTTAAATACACATAAATGACGTCAATATGACCAATATATTTTAAGTATTAGCATTGACAACCAACTAATAAATTATGATTAGGTCTGTTATACCACAGCCTAATAGGAATGTTTGAAAAAGGGGTTTCCTAAACTCACAATTAAAGTTCCCACCCAATGGCTACTTAGAATTTTAATTTAAGATGACATATGTTTTGGTAGGTTTTTCTCCTATAAATCCTTTAAGAACATTCATAACAACTTTACTATCATTTTAGCATACTATTAGTAAGGTTTCAAGCTGCCTTTTCTTTTGATTATTTGAACTGAGAAAAGATAACATAATCCTACTTGGTGTCACAAAACAAAAATAAATATACCAGAGATTATCATCATCTTTTTGTACAGACAGCAATGCCACTTCGGATGTATTTATCTACATAATAAAGACATTGATAAAAAAGAAAGACTCACGAAACAAAATTGTTGTTGGTTAGCTTGCATCCTTGAATCTGAAAAAAAAATTTGTTCATTGTTATAGAGTATATGTGTAGTGTAACTTTTATGAGGTGGTTTGAGTGCTACTTACTTGTTGATGTTAGCTTGAAAATTTAGAAGCAGGCCTAAAACGCCTTTGCCAGAGTAAATCTACTATATGAGAGAAAAAAATGCATTTATTGTAAAGTTACAATGAACCAACAATAACAGTATGCATTCATCCAATATTTAGTAATGAGTTTATTCAGAAAGCATACACTAAAAACAAAACAAAAACCGTTATTCGATATCGATAACTATGGGGCAGGACAATTAAAGCAAGCGTACATCATAAAAAAATAGTCGTGGAAAAACAATTTTACATTACGAACCTCCTTGCGTGATTTATGCAATCTCCTTATAACCAAAGGCACATCGATAACGACCCTAAAAGCAGGCACCATAGGACATTTTCAACAAAAAATATATTGTCTAAAACATAATGAGAATATTCAAGCACATTAAATGGAAAAAAATGTAGGACAAATTACTTGGGAAATATCCAGGTAGACGAACAAAAATATGAAAATATATCTTATTTGCTATGTAACCAAGAAAAAAGAAAACTAAACATGCAGAAAACAACACCTAAGAAATTATTGACTTATGATGAGATCCAGCAACCATAACATATTCTGCATAAATGTAGTCCCAACTGCAAAAATGGTATTAAAGAACAATAAAATAGATAGATAACATTTACAATGGCAGGTTCTAAATTATAAGTTACTTTTTTAACCATCAATACACAATACTTAAGATTAGTAAACTTGATTTCCATCCACACTTTTGTTTATTTGGTCCTAATAAAACGACATTTTGGACATTCTCAGTTACCTGAAATTCCCTATACAAACCGAGCGTATTCCAGCATCAGCTGTTGCACGACATGCAACCGCAAAAACATTTGTGACCTGTATCATAAAACAATTTCTATATGCGACTCTTAAATGTTTACAAATACACAAACATGTTATTAATTACCACTAAGTCTGCCTCTATGGAGTTCAGCCACTCAACTTCTGTAGCCAAAATAGAACTTTAACAGATCAAGTATTTTTGTTTTATGGATTATTGATGTATGAAACACTATTACATAAAATAAATTATTAAAATAAAATAAAACAAACAAAATACCAACTCATATGCTTATGATTAGTTCATGATGCTCCCTTGATTTGAATGCAATAGCATGTTAACCATTTTTTGATAAAAATGAAGTCCTTGGCTATGTTTTAAAATTTAACAGTAATAAAATGTGGTTCAGAAGTTAAACTGACGTCATGGTCAAACAAAACGTTTTATAGCTTTTTTCTTCAAACTGTCAGATACATGGCCCACTTCCTTATTTTTAAAAAACCGACGCTAAGTTTTGATAAAATCCACCATCAATTCCATTCAACAACTTTCCAAACCAATTCCACTTTCCCCTAAAACAATCAATCAATCTCTTACCAAAAAACTCGGCCCTTCCTTTTAGCAGCCAAGACTTTTCAAACCACCATTTATAACAATTAATTCTTTTAATTATCCTTCCAAACTTTAAGCCACCAACTTAGGAAACAAATAAAATGCTAATAAATAAGACATGAATCAACAAACAAGACCCGGATCCGAATAGCTTTCCTAAGCTGATTAATCACTAAACAATATCCAACATTCTTTTACCTTTCATCTAATATTATGATCCTCAAGAACACCTCGAAGAACATATGAACATTCAACCTCACCTGAAGACAAACATCATCGAGCCAACATAATATCATGAACGAATATAACCAATTAAGATTAACCAACATAAAAACAGATTAAAAAACATAAACGATTCAAATCAATTAAAAACATATTCAAAAACAGATTAACCCTAAATAAAAAACAATCCGAGCTTCCAAAACAGATTCAAAGACAACCAATACCAGTTTAACAACGATTGCACAACATAAACGAAATTCCCAACATCCAAAATCAGTCAAAAACAGATTGAAAACATTGAACCCTAAAACATAAACAGTTGAACAATCAAACTATAAAACATCAAATAATCTCCAACACACATAACATCAACAATCAAACCCTAAAACATGAATCTAAATCAATCAAACCCTAAAACATCAATCAAACCCTAAAACACAAACCCTAAAACATCAATCAAAAATCAAAAGAATTAGTAAAACTGAAAAATAATACACGCAAACACAGGTATAAAAAGATAAATAATCGAAATAAGTCAAATGAGATATAACAGACCTCAATCGACAAGCAAATTAGGAAAAAAACAAAAAAAATAAAGAAAAAACATACAAATGAAGAACGATTGATTAATATAGAATGGGAGAGATTAAACCTTGGAGAAGAGATTAAAACAATGCTTGATTGGGTTCAATCGCCATCAAATCGCCTGCTAGGGTTAGAGGTTTCGATGGGAGCAAGATGGAGATTTGGGGTTATGTTATGAGTCGTGTCTTTTTTTTTTTTTTTTTTTGCTTATATATTTTTCTGATTTTTGATTTAAAAAAACAAAAATTTTAAAAAATCTCACATATTGCCATGTGACACAATGTGGGATTAGAAGAGATTGAGGTGCATTGTGGGAGTGCCATGTGTCCCACATTGCTTTCTTTTATTATATGTGTGTATATATATATATATATATTATAATCAAAATTGTAATTCCGTAATTTTATAATAAATTTGAAGTCATCACGTATAAATTATAAGTTAATAAGATGTTTCTCCTTTGCCATTGGCGGTGAAAATTTCCGCCTCTCCGCTCCGTCACAGTATTGACATTCAATAGCTATGTTTGGCGACCGAAAGTGAAAACCAAGAAAAAAAGACATCATATGCCAAAAAGAAAATGACATATGTTTTACATTAATCCGAAACTATAAAAATAAATAGCGATACCAATACCCACTTTGTTATAGGTACCATGTTGAGAACATGTATTATTTAGAAAAGATGTGTGATATAACGCCAAAGAATAAAGTAACCTAACCGAAAATCTAAGTTCATGTTTTACATTGATCGTTGTTGGCATCTGCTGAATCCATAGAAGAACAAATGATTGGAAAGCCAAAACATGCTAACATATAATCTTGAATAAAACAGTGCTTGAAGATCAGATCCTCCCAATGACAAAGACATAACAATTGCTGCCTAACAATTGATGTTGTAAGTCTGCTGAACACAAGGTCTGCTGAACAACATCTTCCAAAGCTTGTAAACTTTTAAAGATTGTTGAAGTCAAGCTCTGCTAAGAAGAAGACAAGTTCTGTTGGAGCCTCAGTAATGTTTAGGCTCAATAGATGATAAAGAATAGATGATGATTCAATAGAAGATGACACAACAGATGATGATTTAGCAGTGCTTAGACTTATAGATGATATATGTAATGTAACAGTGTTTATACTAGCAGATGTTGGTTAGTTAGTTTGTTAGATATCATTGTAGGTGACATCAACATAGATCTATCAGAGGTTTTGTTTGTGCTATAGATTGAACAATGCATATACTGTTCTATTCATCACTTTGCAGATAACATTCTTGTACAAACAACTTTGAGTGATCAAGCTGAGGCGGAGTTGTATTCATTTACGAAATTGAATTTGTGATAACAGTTTTAATGAAAAGTATTTTGATAAAAACTCTCTCCTATTTCTTACGATTTAAAGTTATCATTTCCGTAGCACTTTCCAATTATATCTATTTTCTTTCACTGTTTCATTCATTAATAATTATAACAATCAAACTCAGATCCTAACAATCGGTATCAGAGCTTGGTCAATTAAATTTGATCTAAATAATCAATTTAATATAAACTAAAGCTCAAAATTATTGATATCGATTTTGAATTGAAAACTAGGTAAAAGTTTATTTATGTTTAAAGTAGTATAAATGCACACTCTGTTTTACAAGCATGACCAATGACTAGCTTGAAACTATGATAGCAAAATATCAAAGTTGTAAACATGAGCTTAAGTCTACCCAAATCACTTGTGCAAAATGGATAGAATCATGCAAAGGTTATGAGATGCTAATCAACCAACTTACCAAAAGCAATGTGAAGTTTAGCATTTGATTTCCTGAATCCAGTCACCAGGATTCCAAAAACACTGCTGGAAAGGAACCTAAGTTAGTTTAGGTTATCCCTACGAATTTGGTTGGTCAATAAATTAAAATCACTGAACCAAACGGTAAGAAAATTGTGCTTAAAAAACCAAAAGGTTCTGTATCATTTGCTAAGATTGAAAAATATCAGTTTAAGCCAATTTGGTCAGAAGAGTGTGATGTTCTTGATAATTTTAACCCAGTAGATTTTTCAGCCACTGATGGTGTGAAAGAAACAAAAGTGAAAATATTCCCTTGGCAGATCTTCCAGCAGATGTTCAAACATCTGTTGAAAAGAAGAATAAAAAGGGAAAAAAGAAAGAAAAGGACCCTAATTTGTTTTGTGACTTTTGTGAAAAGAAGAATCATATCACCAAAAACTGTTTTCCTCTAAAAGCATATGACATTAACAAAGGAACAAATATAAGTGAGCCTAAACTACATTGCACCATCTAGGGTAAAAAGAACCACAAGACTCAAGAGTGCCTTTACCTTAAAAATTTTGATGTCAAGAAAAATAAGTACAAGGAAAAAACTCTCATGAATCAAGGGAGTAGTACTTCAAAAGGAAAGTCCAAATAGATGTTTACATATGTCCAAAAGTCTGAATGGAAACTCTGCTCCCAGAGATGTCCATGTAACAATGCTCCACCCTAAAACAAGTATCCAAGAGGCTATGGAAAACCACCATGCCATTGATTGGCACATGTTTATGAAGAGCCAAAAAGGCCCTCTAAACCAAAAGTAAACAAGCATCCTCATGGTTATTATCATTAGATAGGAAATGGTCAAACAACTACTGGACCAAGTGTTGACATACAAGCACTGGCAAATGGTCAACAACAAATTTTGAACTTAGTTAAAAAACTTGTTCAAAACATTGACCATTCTCCAAAACTTGAGTTTGAAAAGTCTGGGAACCCATCTAAAGCCAATTTGGCTTCAGACTCACACCAACACTAATTTATTACTGATGTGCAGGGAGTTTTGCATGCTTTGACTGTCTTTGGTATGTAGACAGTGGGGGCTCTAGGCACACGATAGGATGTAGAGCCCCACGCAAAGACTTCTTGGCTCATGGAGGGGGGGGTGATATATCATTTTGTAGTGATTCAAAGGGTAACGTGTTCGGTTCTGGGACTATTCAGGCTGGGAGACTCAAGTTTGAAAATGTCAATCATATTGGTAATCTTAAATATAATCTTCTTAGTGTCTCACAAATGAGTGACAAATGCTATGGGTTATTCTTCACTAACAAAAATTATAAGATTATTGGGCCATAAGTGGTTAAAAAGATTGAATCCATCATCACTGAGAGCAAAGTAAAACTTGTTGCTCATAGGAATGGGAATGTGTATGTAGTTGATATGTTGAAACATAACCCTGTGTCAAATGTTTGTTTATATTCTGCTGGCTTAACAAAAGAAACAGAATTGTGGCATATGAGATTGGGTCACACCAACCTTCAAACTATCAATACTCCATCAAACAAATCCTTGTAAGAGGTCTTTCACCAAAGGAATTTAAATGCGATGAACATTGCATTTCATGTTTAAAAGGAAAATAACACAAAGGTTCACACAAATCCATTGATGAGTCCAAAACAAGTCAATGTCTTCAAATGTTGCACATTGACTTGTTTGGCCCAATTAAAATCACGAGTCTAAGGAAAAAGAGATATTGTCTTGGTATAGTTAATGATTTTTCTAGGTTTACATGAACTTACTTTTTACACTATAAAGATGACACTGCAGGTATCTTGATGGACTTTGTCACCAAAGTTGAAAAACAATATGACCTGCTAGTAAACGTTTTTAGAAGTGATAATGGAAAAGTGTTAAAAAAATTAGAAGTTGGATGACTTTTGATTGTCAAAAGGAATTGTGAGGCAGTTTAGCATTCCCAGAACACTATACCAAAATGGGGTGGTTGAAAGAAAAAAACATAATCCTCATTGAGGCTACAAGAACTATGCTAGCAGATTTACCACTGTCTTTTTGGGCAGAAGTTGTAAACACTGCTTGCTATGTTCAAAACAGAGTTTTAATCAATCCCAGACATCAAAAGACTACTTAAGAAATTATGTTTAAAATCAAACCAGTGATCTCATTTTTCAAAATCTTTGGCTGCACATGTTTTATTTTAAATGTAAAAGATTCCATTTCAAAATTTGCATCCAAAGTGGATTGTGGTTAGTTTTTGGGATATTCTTATACTGCCAAGGCCTACAAGGTCTTTAACACAAGGATTAGGACTATAGAAGAAACTCTTAATGTAAAGTTCAATGATATTCCCTCTTTAAAAATCTCTGCAAATCCTGCGGAACTGTTTCATTTAGACATATTTAAATTTGAAGATATTACTACTAAAACTACTAGTGTAGGTACACCACAGTTCTCACAGCAAGATTACATATTTGACATAGTAATTCCATCACAATGCAAAGCCTATTATGTACAAGAGGAAACAAATGTTCAAAATAATTGTCAAATCTCTACCACTGCTGAGTCAACAACTGTTGACTAGTCATACCCCCAAACCACTGCTTCACCTAGTTCATCCACTGCTGACAAAAGTCCACTTTCTATAGACAAAAGTTAATCCACCTTCACACTTACTAGACCTATTCCTTCACCTCCATTCCAAACATCTGTTGGCACTGAAAATGTGCAAACAGATGTTAACACATATGATAAACATTTGTGTCGTTTACCTCAAAATGTCATTGTTCCATACAAAGGAGATCTTATCTTCCTTAGAACTCATCCTGAAGACCAAATTATTGGAAACATCAATAAAGGGGTGCTCACAAGAAGTTAAACCTTAAATACTTGTCTTTTTGCAGGACTTCTGTCTCTCACACAACCTTTCAAGTACCAAGAGGCACTAAAAGACAGAAGTTGGGTAGAGGCCGTGCAAGAAGAGCTCCTACAGTTTAAAAGACAACAATTATGGGAACTTGTACTGTAAGACCCTAACCCGTAATCACGCAATCAACGCCTAATCCTACGGGTTTTGACCTTACGTAAAACCACTCCTGATTAAAACTTTTTAATTTATGAGTAACATAAACCGTTGTGATCAAATTCATATTCGATTCACATTTATTTATACATTTTAATAGTTAAAACATATACTAAGATTTTGCGTTTTGTCGAGAGTTCTTTGATTTCTAATGCGAAAGCTTGATGAGTGGTCGGGTGTGTTCGGTTCTTCTCGCGACTCGATCATTGCTCTGGGATTTCCATCAAAGGTATACCTAGTACCATTACATAGATAATGGTTAGTTGTGTTGATAATAACACCTTTTAAATAGTTAACACGTTGATACACGTCAAAACAGAACGAACGAGTTTGGAATACAAAGCAAATAATTTGGGATTACATTCCTCCGTAAGCTACACTTCCAGCGTAAGCTACATTGGTGACTAGATAAAATTTCCCGAGAGGGGCCGGCGTAAGCTACGCTGGCCACTGGACAAATTTTGCGAGAGGTCCTGGAATAAGCTACGCTGCTAGCGTAAGCTACGCTGGACACTGGGCAGATTTCCTGTGAGGGCCTAACGTAAGCTACGCTGCAACGTAGCTTACGTTGGCCACTGGCTGAAAAACTCATTGTTTTTGCTTGCTTTTCCCCACTTTTTGCATCTTTTTTACTTATGTTCAAAGCCATTTCGGGGAACACTTGAGGACTCATTGATACCATATTATCATGCATATAAGATACCATTTCTGAAAATCAAAAACACCCTTTCGGTTATTCATTGATTTTGTTGATTTTACCCAAATCGACCCGTTAAGGCCATGGATTATACAAAGCCTTATTTGACCGTTCAACAGGCATAACAATCATATTGTTGACTCATTTGATGCTTGTTTAACTAAAAATATCACCCGGTTTATGTCCCTATGAACCGGTTCTTGATTTTTAAATGTTTATGTCGATTTTTGCCCAAATCGACTAGTTAAGGCCCTAGAATATACAAGACACTTCTTAATCACACCAAAGGCATAGAAATAATATTGTCATCTCATTGGACACATGTTCAACTAAAAGCATTGTCCGTTTTGTGTCATTATGACTTGGTTCTTAGATTTAACCTTTAGTAAATCTTTAAATTCCCAAAATGCCCATTATAGCCAAATCTTTCAATTTGGCCATCCGTGGCGAAACTTCTTGATTGAAATCCATTGTTTTTGACTCAATGACCTGTTTAAAAACTTCTAAGTCCTTACGGACTTAGATTTTCACTGTTTCATATGATTGTTCTCAATTTGATCCATTCTAAGCGCATTAGCGCGCATTAGACATAGTTTTGAAGATAACTTACCTAATTGGCACCCACACTTCATATGGGTTGCTTTAGCACCCATATTGCTTCGCCCAAAGGTGGTTATTTAACTATGGACTTACCGGGTGGCATTGACCCATGACTTGCACCCATTATGATTTCTTTGGCATCGAGTGCCCAACTTCCTATTGATCTCCTGTTTACATTCTAGATTGACCTGTTAGTCTCTCGAGACTCAATGGTGATCATTCACCATTTGACATTAAGTCTTGCGGTTCATAATCCTATGATAATCCAACTTTAACTATAGGCTAGTGGCAATCCCACTTGACCCATTTACCCATATTGCATATCTCCCTAACCCGTAATCACGCGATCAACGCCTAATCCTACGGGTTTTGACCTTTTGTAAAACCACTCTCGATTAAAACTTTTTAATTTATGATTAACATAAACCGTTGTGATCAAATACATATTCAATTCACATTTATTTATACATTTTAATAGTTAAAACATATACTAAGATTTTGCGTTTTGTCGAGAGTTCTTTGAATTCTAATGCGGAAGCTTGATGAGTGGTCGGGTGTGTTCAGTTCTTCTCGCGACTCGATCCTTGCTCCGGGATTTCCATCAAAGGTATACCTAGCACCATTACATAGACAATGGTTAGTTGTGTTGATAATAACACCTTTTAAATAGTTAACACGTTGATACACGTTAAAACGGAACGAACGAGTTTGGAATACAAAGAAAATATTTTGGGATTACATTCCTCCGTAAGCTACGCTTCCAGCGTAAGCTACGTTGGTCACTAGATAAAATTTCCCGAGAGGGGTCGGCGTAAGCTACGCTGGCCACTGGACAAATTTTGCGAGAGGTCCTAGCGTAAGCTACGCAGCTAGCGTAAGCTACGCAGCTAGCGTAAGCTACGCTAGACACTGGGCAGATTTCCTGAGAGGGCCTGACGTAAGATACGCTGCAACGTAGCTTACGTTGGCCACTGGCTGAAAAACTCATTGTTTTTGCTTGCTTTTCCTCACTTTTCGCATCTCTTTTACTTATGTTCAAAGCCATTTCGGGGAACACTTGAGGACTCATTGATACCATATTATCATGCATATAAGATACCATTTCTGAAAATCAAATACACCCTTTCTGTTATTCAATGATTTTGTTAATTTTACCCAAATCGACCCGTTAAGGCCATGGATTATACAAATCCTTATTTAACCATTCAACAGGCATAACAATCATATTGTTGACTCATTTGATGCTTGTTTAACTAAAAATATCACCCGGTTTATGTCCCTATGGCCCGGTTCTTGATTTTTAAATGTTTGTGTCGAATTTTGCCCAAATTGGCTAGTTAAGGCCCTAGACTATACAAGACACTTCTTAATCACACCAAAGGCATAGAAATAATATTGTCATCTCATTGGACACATGTTCAACTAAAAGCATTATCCCTTTTGTGTCATTATGACTTGGTTCTAAGATTTAACCTTTAGTAAATCTTTAATTTCCCAAAATGCCCCTAATAGCAAAATCTTTCAATTTGGCCATCCGTGGCGACACTTCTTGATTCAAATCCATTGTTTTTGACTCAATGACCTGATTAAAAACTTCTAAGTCCTTACGGACTTAGATTTTCAATGTTTCATATGATTGTTCTCAATTTGATCAATTCTAAGCGCATTAGCGCGCATTAGACATAGTTTTGAAAATAACTTACCTAATTGGCACCCACACTTCATGTGGGTTGCTTTAGCACCCATATTGCTTCGCCCAAAGGCGGTTATTTAACTACGTACTTACCGGGTGGCATTGACCCATGACTTGCACCCATTATGATTTCTTAGGCATCGAGTGCCCAACTTCCTATTGATCTCCTACATACATTCTAGATTTACCCGTTAGTCTCTCGGGACTCAATGGTGATCATTCACCATTTGACATTAAGTCTTGCGGTTCATAATCATATGATAATCCAACTTTAACTATAGGCAAGTGACAATCCCACTTGACCCTTTTACCCATATTGCATATCTTCCTTATTCACGCGATTGTTTTCTTTATCAAAACTTGAGTTTAGATTCTTGATTACCCCGTAGTTTTGTCTATTGACCCAATTGATGATTTCCATCATTTGATCAACACACTTTGATTCGTTTATTACCATAAATCTTGTTTTATCATGTATACGCATAAATCGCCCATTTAATAGGTTTCACCCCTTGGGGATCATACCTTCTTCCCACATGAAAATTTAAAACCAAGGTATACAACACTTGACCCATGTTCATAGTATAGTAGTGTAAGTAAACTTACCTCGCATCCGTTCTTGTTTCCATAAGTATCCGACTTGCATTCGTTTGACCCGTTTGCATCCCTAGTTCTTGTACCTAACTTAGGGACATGTCAAACTTGATTATTAGAATACATAACATGGAATTAATTCACTATCCATAAATCATGTATTCATTACCCATTTATAGCTAAATCCATAACCATTTTCTTACATAGAATATGCAATTAACTTGGCTTATTACAAACCAATATCACATACGATTAATAGCTCTTACATGATTTTAACTTCTTAGTTTCACTAGTGTTCACCAAATTGGCATTTAATCAAACACGTGGTGTGCACCAACCAATTTGTTTAGTTTCATAGCTCAAGATTAGCCAAAGCATAACCATTTGTCTAATCATCATCATATTAAATTATTTAAACCACTTTGCCTAAAGTTCTCATATTAACAACTCCTATGAGTCACAAGGATTACTAGATATAAGTTGATTCAACCTAGAGGTTAAACCCCAAAATTCTGCACATATCCATAAGCATATGATCAAAACCAAATACACATATTAGTGTGATTTGTAACCGGATTATACATGTTTAAGGCTCACCAAGACTAGGGTAACCCATATTAACCATCAAATCCACGTTTGTGTCAAAACCCTAGATTTTCATAGAAATCAAAAACGAATTATGGCATCAATTGCGGCCAATATATGGTACCTTGTTGTAGTTTAGGACCCATATGACCCGTTTCTTGCTCATGCACTGAAAGCCCCTTGATTTTGGCTTGGATTGAGCTTGAGCTTGAGGTTTACGGTTTGGTTGTTGGAGTAGATGATCTCCTTATCATCACTCACTCACGACACACACACACACACACAAGTGTGTGTTTTTATTGTTTTATTATTATTAATAAAACTCACTTTGTCATTTGGCAACAATAGTCCCTCAAGTTTTAGTCTCAGTTTGCTTTTAGATTATATATTAACTAGATTAGTATCTTCTAGTGGGTTTTAGTCTCGTTTTTATCCTTTGACTAAAACATCCACCGCTAAATTCGTTTTCGATACTTTATCAATTACGCTTAATGGCTTATTTAGGCAAAACAAGATTTCGGGGTGTTACATGTACCATGGCCAAAGGATGTTTGTCCAATTGGCACACAATGGGTCTTCAAGAACAAAATAGATTCAGGGGCATTGTTGTGAAGAATTGATTATGATGTAACCTTTACTACTATAGTTAGGTTGGGAACTATCAAACTTTTTCTGGTCTTTGCTATCAACCACAACATTAGGGTGTATCAAATGAATATCAAGTGTGCTTTCCTTTATGGAAAGATTCATGAGGAGGTATATGTGTGCCAACAACATGGTTTTGAAGGCACTTTTCATCCAGATCATGAGTGCAAGCTTAACAAATCTTTTTATGGCTTGAAACAAGCACCAGGAGCTTGCTATGTAACTCTTTCCACTTTTCTCTTATCCATAGGATTTAGAAGAGGTAAAATGATTAAAACCTTGTTTTTAAAATGGAATGGAAAATATTTAATGATTGTTCAAATATATGTGGATGACATTATTTTTGGATTCACATGTAATAAACTGTGTGAAGAGTTTAGGGAACTCATGACATCTGAGTTTGAAATGAGTGCCATGGGTGAACTCCAATGGGTGAACTCCAATGTTTTCTTAGTCTCCAAGTGAAGAAGTTGCAACATGGTACACTCATTCATCAAAACAAGTATGTTAAAAACTTGTTAACAAAATTTGACAAGATTGATTGCAAACCATGTAGTAGACCCATGAATACTAACAAATTACTCACTATTGATGGTAAGGATGATCTGGTTGATCATGTACATTATAGATGTATAATTAGATCATTGCGGTATCTCACTACATCTTGGCTAGACAACATGTTTGCCACTTGTGTCTATACAATATCACAGGCATCACCTAGAAAGTCAATTCGTATAGTTGTGAAAAGGACATTCAGATACATCAAAGGTGCTCCCACACTTGGTATCAAGTATTCTGCTAATGGAAATATTGAGCTTTCAGGTTACTCAGACAGTGATTTGGCTAGTTGTCAAACCATAAAGAAGTCCACTTCAGGAGGGTGCCAATTCCTAGGCAATGCCTTGGTCTCTTGGCAAAGCAAAAGGCGAGTAGTTGTTTTAACATCTACAACAGAGGCTAAATATATTGTTGCTGCAAACTGTACAGCTCAATTCAAGTGGCTTCAAAATCAGCTACTGGATTTTGGTGTAACTGCTTTAAAGACTCCACTTATGTTGGACAGTCAAGCAACTGAAAACATCATTAAAAATCTAGTATCCCACTCAACCACAAAGCACATTGACATCAGACATCACTTTGTGAGGGACAAGCATGAGAAAGGTTTAATTTCCCTGTATCAAGTTACAACAAAGGATGAGCTAGAAGATGTGTTGACAAAAATCTTTAGACACATCTACCTTTGAAAGTTTGATCTCTCGAATTGGCATGTTATATATGGAATAAAATCAAAAAATTGTTTTCCATAAATAAAAGCTTTAAAATGTTATTAGAAAAATAAAATTTTCATCCTTAAAAATAGTTTTTGGTTGAACATCTGTTCAAATATTTTAAAGTCTGTTCAGATAAAACAATCACTGTTTCATTAAATCCACCATATGTTTGACTAGACTCAACCATTGTTGAAAGGTATACTATGTTTGTCTTATCCACTATTTTCCATCATTAGTTGACATGTCAACAGATGTTCAAACAACTGTCATCCATTACCTTGTCTCAAACAGTGTTTACCATGTGGACAAACCTTGGCCATCAGAGCTTTGCATCAGATGCATGCCACGTCTGTTTTCAAAAACGTACCTTAGGCCATCTCAGCAATCATAGTTATGGACCTTGAGGTTAAAACTCAACACAACAGAGTTTAAATTGTCTCATTGAATTCAAAAATTAGAATCAAACTTCATTCCATTTCATCTTCTACAATCATAGTTATAGACCTTGAGGTTAAAACCCAACACAACTACCTTCCATACCTGGTCAAAACCGACAACAACCATCCATTCCATTCGATCATCGATGTTCTTGTGAACACAAAATATCTACCAAACCTATCCGCCGATGCTCCCATCTATGTGGATACTATCCAAATATTTTGGTTGAATGCTGAGAATCTATTGACAGATAATAAGCCAACTGCCATTGTGTAAAAAATTGGTGAAACAAGTGTTTATATAACCCAACAGTCCATCTCCACTACTTTCTCTCTAAATGAATCGACAGGTAAAGGCTTTTCTCTAAAAGTGAACTTCACACCGAATTTATTGAGAGAGGGTATGAGGCTCAATTGACTGGGGCAACTAATTTCAAACCTCAATTTCCCCCAGCAATGAAGTTCTTCTTCTATACTATCCCCAGCTGTCTCTCTGCCAAACACCACTTCTTTTAATGAAATACCCTTGAAAGTTACACATCTATGATATGCTATTTTGACCAAAAATGAATATAATCTATCTCAAGCACTGTTCTTCGATTTGGTAGCAAATGTGAAGTCCATTAAGTCTTTGTCAAACAATGCTTTTCTTTTATACCCAAGACTCTTCAGTTTTTATTAACAAAAGGCCTTGCATGTTTTCGAACAAGGTGATGTATTTAGATTGAAGAGTCTGTCCAATGAAACTTTTAATAGAATGTTGGCCTTTAAAGGTCAACAAAATGTGCAAAAAGTAAGTTTCAAAAACATAAGCAAAGAGTGTTGTTTCAACATTTGTTGCTACAACCTCTATTGCTGAGCCCACTACTCTTAGTGACCATGACGCGACATCTAGTGCTGTGGAACCCACACCAGTCATCTTCAAAAAAAAAAACCTTCATCCAAAAAGCCCACCAAAAAGAAAACAAAAATGGCATCTTTGGAAGATGACATACTAGAGGAGGACCCTGTTGCAACACAAGAGCAACAAACAACCACTGTTGATGCTTCCTCTCAACAGGTGGATGTATCTCTACCTAGACAAATTCCTCATGCGTACTCTCAAAAGGATTACGTTGTAAGCCAAGGAGACACACATCATGAAACATTTCACTCATTTGAGCATCTGTTTACAAGTCCTTCTCCCGGGGGTGGCTCTCTTTTCACTCCACAAAACTCTCCCAAACATCCCATTCCACCTACCCCTATACCATTGTTTGAAGCTATTGACGAATCCCAGGCTAACACCAGTTCCTCTCAAGCACCCACCACTAAGAGTATACACCAGTAAGTGACTAGGCTTGAGATAAGTCAAACTGCTATCCCACAAACAGAGGAGGGTACACCCCTTGAGATACAGCCACTACAGCTATCAAGACTATTGTCTCATAGTTAGACAATTGTTACATAACTCAAACTTTTTTGATGGCAACAACTGTTGAGGCTACAACTATAACCTCTATATCAGTTGGAAGTCCATAGAACCAAGAACAAGGGGCATTTGGTTTCCCTTACATAGATTCACCTCCTGTGACTGCACCAAATACAACAACCACTTCTGGTAGGAATTCAGATGATCCTATTAGTTTAGGTGATGGATTAAAATACCAAGATTTGATGGAGAGGGTAGCTAACATTGAAACTTTAGTTGCTGAAATAAAGGGAATGATGAAAGCTCTATAAAACAACTCCAAAAGTCAACCTTCCAAAAAAGATATTGCTGATAAGCTCTGGAAATCTGTTCAACCTATTTATCCAGGCTCAGAAAAGATTAGTAGATTTTAATCATGATTCCTACATGGAGTTGATTAGAAACATGGTGGAGGCCAGATACAAAGACACACAAGCCGACATCAAGGCCATAAAAGAACACCTGTTAAAGACCACTAGTTTTTCCCTACAACAATCTATGAAGAAGATATCGGTGATGATGATGCCAAAAAGAAGGAGAAAGATGATCAAGATAAACTCAAAAAATTGTAGCTTGCAAAACAAGCTCCATCAAAATAATCCAAAGCTTCTAAGGTGCAAACATCTGCCAAACCAGGGTCTGCTCCAACCACCAAAACACCTGCTGAGAAGGTATTTAGTGTTAAAATGGAGAAGAGGGTTGATGAAATCCCTAACCAAATACTGAAAAACTAGCTTTGGATAAGCATAAAAGGCAAGATACAGTGGAAGCCAAAGCATCCCTATTGATAGAAGAAATAAAAGCTAATTTGAGGGAAAAGGAAGATATAGGCACTTCCAAAAGAGGAAAAATGACAGCAAGACATCCACCAAAACCCCTAACTTTTCCTAAAACCGTTGTTGGCCTATCATATTTTGTATCCACTACCCAAACCACTGAACCCGTAACCTCAACAACCACCACTACTACAGCTTCCACACCTTTACCACCTCAATGACCAATACAAACAACATCAGTTGACACTGAAAATGTGCAAACAAATGTTACAACCACATTTGCCTTAACAACCATCCCAACCACAACAAACACCCACTAAAACCATCACCACCATCATCTCCCATTGTGATGTACAAGAGAAAGAGAAAACTTTCATTATGCAAGATGAAGAAGAGGAGACTCAACCAACACCACCACCACCATCATCTAGTCCCATACCAGCCATTCCCATTTCATCCTTTTCACCACGCAAATCCAAATTTTCACCCCATACATCTGCCACTACCACATCAACACATCCATCACATCCAACCATTATCCTATTGGCTGTTCAATATCTTCTTGAACTTCCTGCTATACAAACAGAGATAGAATTATTCTATTCTACAGAGGATCCATCACAACTATCTTTCCCATCTCTTCCATGCTTCCCAAAACCCAAAAATGTTGATGAATATTTACAGATGAAGGGTTAACAAGCTGAACAAATTTCATAGGGAAAGATGATTGCATTACTCAGAGCATCTTGTTAGCAGAGCTTAACAAAGTTAGAAGAATTGGAGACTTTGCTAAGGAGTTGAGCAAGTCCATGTCAGAGATGCCAGTTACTATTGAGCTGGACAGGGAACTTAGAGAAGAATACCTTGCTCATATTACGAAGCTTAAACCATACAAGGCCACTAGAAATCAATTTGCTAGTTGGACTTCTCAAGCTCTCAGGGATGAAATTGATATAATACAAGAGCTGATCAAAGACCCCGAAAATAAGCCTACTCCAGCTGACTGGAAGAAAGGCAGACAAACAAATCCAAATAGGGTTTTGAAGCTGAAAAGAATGAGAGAAGAGCTGGTTCTGCACAATATAGGCCCATGAGATAGGTAGCAAGATGGTCAGAATCAAGGTTAGTTGAGACCTACAAGTTGCATGAAAAACTCAGGGAAAAGGATCCAACAGTTCCCAAAAAGCCAGACTATCCTGAAGCTGATGAACCCCCTCGACAGACCCTAACACTCAAAAGTCTATCTTCAACATTTGACCTTAGTATAGCTGCCATGAAACAATCTAAAAGGCTGAAGGAGATGTCTGAGGATGATGAAGAGTTGTGTGCTAAAGCCATCAGAAAAGAGAGATTGGTGAATCAATTAAATTATTTCACAGACCCTACCAGTGATCAACTTAGAGAACTCATTGGTAGACCTTTCTCACCAACTCATCTATAATAACTCTTCACCTAAGAAATTCCATAGACATAAAAATTCTAAAATGGAAGTCAGATAAAGACATCCATGAATTGACTTTGGTCGAGTCTGATGGAAGAGTCCAGAAACTCAGCATGGATAAGGGTTATGGTCTAAAAGCTGTTGAACTCCAAGATCTGCTGAATCTGGAACTCGAAAGGGATGTTGAAGATATGGTCTCCTTTGACTTTGAACTCCAATTCAGAGGTCAAATAACGAAGAGCCTGATGAGAAATAAAGATCATTAATAAAGCTAAGTTTTGGTATCATCTGTTCTAGAGCAAGATTGTTGGTACCTGCTGAACCCATAGATGAACAGATGATTTGAAAGCCAATACATGTTAACATTTGATGCTGAATAAAATATTGGTTAAAGAATAGATCCTCCTAATGACAAAGACATAACAACTGATGTTGTAAAGTCTATTGAACACAAGGTCTACTAAATAACATCTGCCAAAGGTTGTAAAGACTATTGAAGCCAAGGTCTGTTGAGAAGAAGTCAAGATCTGTTTGAGCCTCGGTAGTGTTTAGGCTCAATAGATGATAAAGAACAGATAATGATTCAATAAATGATGGTACAACATATGATGATTCAGCAGTGTTTAGACTAATAGATGATATATGTAATGCAACAGATGTTCAGACTAGCAGATGTTGTAGTTAGTTGGTTCGTTAGGTGTCATTGTCTAGGTGACGTCAGCATAGATCTATCAGAGGTTTGGTTTGTGTTAGGTCTGCTGAAACTGAAGAAGAACAGATGATATGAAAAGCCAAAACATACTATATATATGATCATGAATAAAACAGTAGATTACATGTTGTTCCGCCCAAAAGACTGTTGACTCCTAACAACTGTTGTTCTCCTAACGTCTGATGAACAAATGCTGATCACAAATGCCTGATTGAAGAAACAACTGCTGAGCAAAAGACTGATGAAGACACAAGGTCTGTTGGAGCCAACAACACTTAGGCTCCAACAGAGGATTCAAGCCATCAGAGTTATACCCAAATAGACGTTTAGTCATTAGTGTTTACCAATGTAATAGTACTTGTATTGATTAGATGTTTTATGTTGTTATAATTCGTTAGCTGTCACTGTCTTAGGTGATGTCAGCCATAGGTCATCAAAGTTTAGGTTTGTCTATAAATAGAACAGTACCTGTACTGTTCTATTCATCACTCCCAACATTCTCTTAAGACAAACACTGTGAGTGACCAGGCTGAGACGGAGATATTGTGTATTGTACTAATCTGTGTTGACTAATGAGAAGTATGATTTGAAAACAATTATCCCATTTGTTATGATTTATAGTTACTATTCCGCTGCACTTTCTATTTTTGTTATTACCTTCATTACTGTTTCATACATTAAACATTCATAACAAATCCAACTCGGATCCTAACATTTGGTATCAAAGCTTGGTAAATTAAATTCGATCTAACCAATCAATTTAATATAAACAGATCAGCTCACAATTATTGGTATCATCTTGCTTGTCGGATTGAAATTGAGTAAAAGTTTAATTACGTTCATAGTTTTTTAAACACATTTAGTTTTACAAACAATCAGAGAATGGCTTCAATCAATCACGATCCACACAACACTGCACGAGCACCAAGCCACTGATGCTTGTCAAATCTAAATACAATATCTGGCAACGTCGGATGAGCCATGTTCTAGCTGAAAAGAACCCTGGGTGTTGGAAGTCGGTTATCTTCGGACCACATGTTCTGATGGTGCCGAGTACTGAAGATCCCAAGGCCCAAGTGTCGAAGAAAATTGAAAACTACTCCAAGCAAGATTTTCAGAAAATTGAGTTAGATGCTAAGGCCTTCAGTATTGTGTCCATGGCTCTACCAAATGATATCTATGCTGGCTGTTACACTGTAATAGTGAAAAGGAGTTGTGGGATGCTTTGAAAGAACAATTCGGTGGGACTGAGGAGGTTATTGACAACAACCTTGAAATACATAACTAACAATATGAAACATTCAGTCATGTAAAGGGAGAGTCATTTACTCAACAATTTGAGAGTTTCAATTGTTAAATTAGTGAACTAAAACTAGTGGGTCTAACTTATCCTAACTCAACATTGAACCATAGGTTTTTAAGATCACTACCAGATAGATGGGACACTATTGCAATTGTGATGAGAAACTCAATTGGTTTTAAGGACTTATCTCTGACCCAACTTCATGGTAAGCTCTTGACTTATGAGAGAGAGCTTAACCAGAAAAAGAAGCTCCAAGATTCTGGAAAAGTGTCTGATGACTATGTGTTTGGTAGTACATCACTTTTGGGTCAAGATGAGGTGTCTGGTTATAGTAAGGATCAGGGTTATGATCATTTTATTGACATAACTTCGGGTTTTAACTCTAGTTTTAACTCTGATTCTTATTCACCCAACTCTGCTTTTGCAGCAAGTGGTGATATTCAGGCATCTGACAACATATCCTTTGAGTATAATGACCTTCAATATTTTGACCCTGTGGACTTAGAAGAAATGGACATTTTGCATCAACTGGCTCTACTCAATATTAGAACAAACAATTTCTATATGAAAACAGGCAGAAGATATCCAGGTTTACATGGTGGGTCAAAGGTGGGGTTGGATAAATCTAAAATTAAGTGTTACAAATGTCATAGAATGGGTCATTTTGCTAGAGAATGTAGGAGTCAAAATGGAACACCTATGATTACCTATCCAAATCAAAGGCCTCAGACAAACACTTATCAAGTTTCCCATAATACCCCTAGACCAAATGTGCAAAACACTGCTCACTTTGCGTAGTCCTCATCCACTGTTCATGTCCACTATGTCCAAAACACTGTTTCTTAGATTCACTATGTTCAAACCCCTGTTGCTCAGGCTCAAATGCCATTAACTGCTACTCCATCCTCTGCCCCTGCAGTTTACCAAATGAGCTAATAGATGAGAACCTTGCTCTAGTTGCCAAAGCTGAAAATGATCCAGAAAATTTTTGTTTCATGGTTTTGGACACAATTGTAGAAGAGGTTGAATATGAGGTTGTGGTTTCCGAGTCTGAAAATGTGACTGATGATATTGTTGATATAGTTGTTCCAGATGAAAAGTCTGAAGAAGAGGTTGTGAATCTCTCAGATCCATGGGGTGAGAATGATTGTGAGTGCAAGTGTGATTGTGCATTGATGGCTGCTGCTAAGATATCTCCTCAAATCTTAAATGGTTTATGTTTAGACAAATGTGTAATAGCATTTGCTAACATTAAAGAGGTGAATGAAAACCTTAGAAAGAAAATTTTAGAGGATGAAATTCAGTTTGAAAAACTCTCAAAAGAGTTAAAATCAAAATTAATTGAAAAAGAATATGAAATCAGCTGTTTAAAACATGAAGCAAGTATAACCAATGACTAGCTCCAAACTATGATAACTAAATATTAGAGTTGCAAAAAGGAGCTTGGGTCCACCCAAGTTGAGTGTGAAAAATGGGTGGAATCATGTAAAGATTTTGAGATACTCCTCAACAAACAGACCAAAAGTCATGTGAAATTTGGTATTGGTTGTGAAACCACTGCTCAAATTTCCCAAACCACCGACAAAAGGGAACCAAAGTTGGTTGAGGTCATTCAAACTAATTTGGAGGGTCAAGAAATTAAAATCACTGAACCTAATGTTAAGAAAATTGTTCTTGAAAAGATTGAGGGTTCCTCATCATTTACTGAAATTGAAAAATATCAGTTTAAACCACCTTGATCAGATGAGTGTGATGTTCTTGAAAACTTCAAACCAGTTGATTTTGAAACCCCTGCTGGTAAAAATGCACCACAGGCAAAAATCATTCCCTTAAAAGATCTTTCAGCAGATGTTCAAACATTTGTTGAAAAGAAGGTTGAAAAAGGGAAGAAGAAAGAAAAGGGTGTACACTTGTTTTGTGATTTTTGTGAAAAGAAGAATCATGTTACCAACAACTGTTTTCTTCTAAAAGCATATGATATCAACAAAGGAGCAAGTGTGTGTGATTCCAAAACAACATGTTCATAATGTGGTAAAAATAAGCATAAAACCAAAGAGTGTCTTTATCTCAAACATTTTGATGTCAAAATACAAGAGTATAAAGCTAAAACTCAAATGAGTCAAGTGGTTAGTACTTCAAAAAGAAAGCCCAAACAGACTTTTACACTAGTCCAAACATCTGTTACCAAAAGTCTTGAAACCTCTGCTCCCAGGGATGTCCAAGTAACAGATGCTCCACCCGCAAACAAGTTTCCAAGAGGACATGGACAACCACCTTGTCATAGTCTGTCACATGTTTATGAAGAGCCAAAAAGGCTTTCAAAACCAAGAGTGAACAGGAATCCTTATGGTTACTGTCATCTGGCAGGAAATGGTCAAACATCTGTTGCACCAAGTGTTGACATACAAACACTGGCAAATGGTCAACAACAGTTGTTGAACTTGGTTCAAAAACTTGTTCAAACCACTGATCATTCCTCTTAACTTGAGCCTGTAAAGTCTGGGAACCCATCCAAAGCCAATTTGGCTTTGGACACTCACCAAAACTAATTCATTACTGATGTGCTGGGAGCTTCTGCTTGCTTAGATAGTCTATGCTATGTAGATAGTGGAGGCTCCATGCACATGAAAGGATGTAGAGCCCTACTTCAGGACTTCTTAGCTCATGTAGGGGGTGATATATCTTTTGGTAATTATTCTAAAGGTAAGGTGTTGGGTTCAGGGATTGTTCAGGCTGGGAGACTCAAGTTTGAAAATGTCAATCTTATTGATAATCTTAAATTTAATCTTCTCGGTGTTTCATAAATGAGTGACAAAGGCTATGGGTTATTTTTCACTAAGAAAACTTGTAAGATTATTAGGGCAGAAGTGGTTAAGAAGATTGACAACATCATAGCTGAGAGCAAAGCACAACTTGTTGCTCATAGGAGTGGCAATGTGTATGTGGTTGATATGTTGAAGGATAACCCTATGGAAAATGTCTATCTGTTTTCTACTGCCTCAACTAAAGAGACAGAATTGTGGCATAAGAGATTGGGTCACAGCAACCTTCAAACTATCAACTCACTCTCTAAATAGTGCCTTGTGAGAGGCCATCCATCAAAAGAATTCAAATGTGATGAGCATTGTATATCCTGTTTAAATGGAAAACATCATAAAAGCTCTTACAAATCCATTGATTAGTCCAAAACAAGTCAATGTCTTCAAATGTTGCACATGGACTTGTTTGGCCTAGTTAAAATCATGAGTCTAACGAAAAAGAGATTTTTTCTTGTCATAGTTGATGATTTTTCTAGGTTTACATGGACTGACTTTTTACATTCTAAGGATGAGACTGCAAGTATTATGAAGGACTTTGTCAGCAATGTTGAAAAACAATATGACTTGCCAGTAAAAGTCTTTAGAAGTGATAATGGAACAGAGTTCAAAAATAAGGAGTTGGATGACTTCTGTGGGTCAACTGGAATTGTGAGGCAGTACACTATTCCAAGAACACCAGAACAAAATTGGGTGGTTGAAAGGAAAACAGAACTCTTATTGAGGCTGCAAGGACTATGCTAGCAGATTCTGGGTTACCACTGTCCTTTTAGGCAGAAGCTGTAAATATTGCTTGCTATGTTCAAAACAGAGTTTTAATCCTAGACATCAAAAGACTGCTTATGAAATCTTGTTCAAAATCAAACCACTAATATCATTTTTCAAAATCTTTGGGTGCCACGTTTCATTTTAAATCTTAAAGATTCCATTTCAAAATTTGCAGCCAAAGTAGATTGTGGGTATTTTCTGGGATATTCTTCTACTGCCAAGGCCTACAAAGTGTTTAACACAAGGACTAGGGCAATAGAAGAAACTCTGAATGTAAAGTTCAATGAACTTTCATCCTTAAAAATCCCAACAAATCCTGCTGAACTATTTGATCAATATAATTCAACTTTGAAGATATCACTGCTGAAACTAACAGTGCAGGTACACCACGGTCTCCACAACAGGACTTCAGATTTGATGTTGTGATTCCATCTCACTACAAAGTCAATTCTGCATTAGGGGAAGCAGATGTTCAAAACACATGTCTAAACTCTGCTACAGCTGTGTCAACAACTGTTGACCAGTCTTACCCTCAAACGACTACCTCATCTAGCTCAACCACTGTTCAAATATCTGTTGACGAAAGTCCAACTTCTGTTGACAAAAGTCAGTCCACATTTACACCACTTGGACCTATTCCCCCACTTCCATTTCAAACCTCTGTTGGCACTTCAAAAGTGTAAGTGCATATGTGCGACTAATGCTTTGGATTGGATAACTCATTTGTTTTGTTTATTGTCGATGGTGCGAAGGAACGATTTTGATGGTGCGAAGGAGAGATTTCAAGGGTGCGAAGGAAGCTTTTTGGGGCGAATGAAGAATGTTTATTATGGAGTTTGGTTCGACCACTCAAAGTGGGCGAACCTGCACATTCGCACGAACAAAGTGGGCGAATGTGCAGTCTATAAATAGGCAAACTCAGTTTTTGCAGCTAACTTTGAGTCATTTATTTCCCGCCACTTTCTGAATTCTCTCTGTAACTTTTTATAAACTTGTTTCACGTCGAGTCCTTGATTGTAATTGTTTTTCTACGTGTATTCAAGTTTGATTATTAATGAAAACGTTTGAAAATGATGATTTGTGTGTGTTTATCTGATTAGTTATCATTTTGTGCTGGTTTTGGGGATTCCGCACCCAAAACTAAATTGTTTGATTGTCTTTGTAGCTTACCGATCCTTTCACGCGCATACAAAGTGGTATCAGAGCCAGTCTGAATCAAACAACCACAAATTGATAGCTTCTCAGTTGATTTTGACCCAAATTTGATCAAAAATTTTCTGTTTTAAATGAACAAACTGAAATGATGTGTTTTTGATTGATTTCACCTTGATTTCGAGTTTGAATTGGATAATTCACTTTATTAAAGTTGTTCCAAATCTTATCCGATTCAAAACCTCATAAAGATCATCAAAATCCATCAACTTTTGATAAACATGATCAAATCTAACTGATTTTCAAAGAATAACCGTTTTTGAAATCACAGGGGTCGAACGAGAGAATTCGGTCGAAAGTGGGAGTCTATTAGGTCGAAAGAGTGTTTTTGTGGTCGAAAGAGTGATTTTAGTGGTCGAAAGTGAACTTTGATTGCTTATATTTTTCATTCGTACTACTGTGTCTCATTCGTATAGTCGTTCGGTCGAAGGAGAAAACTAGAACGGTCGAAGGAAGACTAAAGCGGTCGAAGGAGATTTGATATTTGTTTTTCACATTCGTATCAGATTATTCGGTCGAAAGAGAAGATTTTTCTCATTCGCACCTCCGTTCATACGAAGGAGTATTCTGTTTTTGGAAATTTTTAATCGTTTCGTGTTTGTTTGTTTGATTGTTTGTAGGATACAATGTGGAACTTTCCAACAACCCCTAGACCAACTCAAGCACCACAACAACAACAGATTCAAGATCCGTGGACAGTAGCGGCACAAAAGACTAGTCAACCATCACAGCCGATCAATTATATGGCTATGACTAGTTCGGCACCACAACAAGTTGTTCAATCAGTACCACAACCGATTGATAACTATTGGGGAGTCGCAGCAGCAGCAGTCCATTCCCAGACGACCAACGCTATTTCTACTCTTATTCATGATCTATCTTCTGGAAGCGGCAATCGTCCACCGAAGTTAATGGACATGAAGGAGTATAACACTTGGAAGACAAAGTTTAAGATTCACGTTGAGGGACAAGGACTTGAAGGAGCAGAAGCATGGCAAATGATTGTGAAGGGTTACGTTGCTCCTATTCTAGAGAATACTGGAGAACCAATCCCTTTGGAGAATTTGGCGGATGACGAGAAGAAAAGGTTTGCTATAGAGAAGAAAGCTTTTTCTCAGCTATCTCAGGCGATCAACACTGATCTATTACATCAGTTTGGATCGTGCACTACATCCAAACAAATTTGGGATGTGCTGAGAAATCGTCATGATGGAAATGAGAAGACCAGGAAGCTTAGGATGGAGGAGCTTTGAAAGGAGTTTGAAAACTTCAGTTATATGGGTAATGAGACCCTAAAAGAATTGGTTCCAAGGTACTGCCATTTGCTCACTGAATTGTCGAGCTATGAGATCAGCATTCCAATGTCGGAATTAGTTGATAAATTTGCTGATGCATTACCACCCTATTGGAACCAACACATCGAAGTGTTAAAGGAAAAGGATGCTTACCAGTATTGGACCATTAATGAGTTCATCCAAAAGTTGGAAAACAAAGAGATGGAGGAAAAGAGAAAAGCTAAGAGAGCTCAGATTCCACAGAATCCTGATTTATATGTGAGTGGAACATCTAACTCTCTTTCTGCTTCAAGCACCACATCTACTGGTGCACCTCACATAGCATGTGTGTCTAACATTGTTGAACCAACAAAAGCACCCATTAACTACCTTGCTCAAACTTCATCCTACACACCATCATACACATAACAACCATATCAAACACAAAACTTTATTCCACCATTTTCACCATTACAACAAGCCGCATGCTATACATCAAGTCAACAGCAACAACAACAACAATATCCTCCTTAAGTGAACCAGATGCAGATTACTCAAGCACAATCAAGTCAAAACCCGATTGTGTTAGAGACATCAAACCTTAACAATGTGACTGTTGAAATTGCTCAACAGCATGTTGCTCTAGTATCTGCCATGGTTGCTTCTTACAGCGGTTTGGTAGCAAGTCAAATTGGTAACAATAATCTTACCAATGAGGACTATGCTCAAATCGATAAAGAGGAAATGGAGTTGATGGACATTCAGTGGGCTTTTGCAAGCATTATGAGGAGAGCCACTGATTTCATTCAGAAGACTGGCCGGACTGATCTCTCAACCTCTCCCAATACCACATACGGATTCAACAAAGCAAAGGTTACTTGCTTTAACTGTGGTGAAAAGGGACATTTTAAAAGGGAGTGCACACAACCAACACAACAAGGTAACCGAAATCCTTTCAATTCTTCATACCAAAACCGACAAAACCAAAACCAGAATCAAGTGTCTTACAACAGTCCAAACATATCAAGCTTTCAACCACAAAATCAAAACACTTATCAGAACCGTCAACAAAACAACAACACCAGACAATCCACAACACAAAACCAACCTCAACAAAACCCAAACCGAACTATTGTTCCTATCTCTACACCCAACACACAAAACCAAAACCAAACAGATACTCAAAACCAAGCACTTGTCATCCAAAAGGATGAAGGTTTTGACTGGACTGGTATGCAATTGGGGGTGGAGGAAATCACTGCTGGGAATGTTGCGTGTGTGGCACAACAGATGAAGTTGGACGAGAATGAGGAAGTTGAAGAAGAGGTTGTGATTGAAAAGGTGTCGGAGTTGAAGATTGAAGAAGTGAATGATGATGTGATGGCTGAAGGTGAAGACAAGAGATCGGGGATGATTCTTGATTCTGTCACCGATGTTGGAGATCAATATGACTCAGCTTACTCGGATATGGAGAGCGAATCTGACTCAGAGACTAGTGTGAATTCACTAGATGATGATATTGACCAATTGCTAGCTGAAGCTGACTTCCTGATGACTCGCAAGTCATGTATGGTGGATGATGCATGCACCAAAATTGACTACTCCAAATTCTTTGTAGGAAAGGAAGCTCACTTTGCTCTAATGGCCATGACAGAATCTCCTAAACCGGTAAGTTCTGAAACTCAATCTTGTGTTAAATGTGACAAATGTGCTGATTTTGAAAAACTGACTGATGAAAACAAGCTTCTCAAGGTTCAACTTGAGAGTGCAAAACTCAACTGTCAGATTTATCAAAAGGACTTAAAAGATTTCAACAAAGTTCTTGATGGTTATAAAAAGGATGTGTCAGAATTGAAAAAGACATTATCTATTAAACAACTTGCCATTAATAATTACATCAATGAAATGGAAAACACTAAATTAGAAATGGCAACCATCAAGTGTTTTGCAGAAAAAGTTAACAAGAAATTAGAAAGTTACAAGCACATAGCATACGTAGTTGATCATATCATTGAAGAACCCTCCCAGACAAATAGTGCAAACTATAAGTCAGTTCCATCTCCGGTATTGTTTGAGAATCACACTTTACATGCAATACCACCGGAGACTTTAATTCATCCTGATCCCACACCAGAAAATGAGCCTAACACTTCCAGTGTAGGGGATCCATATTCTGATGTGAGACCAGTATTGGGAAATAGTGAGGGTGTGGTCGCTACTGATGATTCAGATGAAGAAGATGAGTCATCTGAGACGGTTGAAAGTGATAGTGATATCCTTGATGAAAATCATATAATCACTACTGAGCCAGTCTCACCGTCTCAGATCATTCATCCAATGGCAAATGCTCATCGCAAAAATGAGGTTAAGAAAAATGATAAGTTTGTTGGTAAAAGTTTTGAAAAGAAAGAGGTTAAAAAGGTTGAGAAAAACGTGAGAAAACCGGTTGAAAAGAAAGTTGAAATTAAAACTGAGAAAAATGTGGTAAAACCGGTTGAGAAGAAAAATGGGTTAAATTCTGAGAAAAACAATGATGTGAGCAATGAAGTGTGTGATAAACCTGTCAAAATCTTCTATCGGATGCAAGGCTCTGAAAAGATTTTATCAGATGATGAGTTTCCGATTAAATTTGTCAATTCTACAAAAATCGAAAAGATCTGGCAGGAAAGTACGATTTGGTTCCCGAAATTTGAAAGGACCAACGACATTCCTCAAGAGATTTTAGACAAAATTTATTCGGAAAAAGAAGCAAAGGTCAATGTCACACAGTTTGTTTTGCCTGTGCATAAAGAAAATAGTTTTATTGAACCGACTTACTCGAAGGACCCAGTTCCTGAGAGTTTAAGGAAACAATGCATGGTCGATCGATATCCCATTGCTAGTTTTTCCAAGTCGCCGATCAAGGAAAACTACGAGGAATACCGTGCGTGTTATAAGTGCGGGGAACGGGGACATTTACTTGCCGCCTGCCCGTACGTACGACACAAAAGGCACGAGGTGGAAATGAGGAAATATCATGAGTATCCGGTTGACAACTATGGCTATCAACAGAGACGACATTTTCCCCAAAAAGAATTTTATCACAATCAAAACAATTTTTACAACAAGGGGGAAAATCGTCCGATGACGTATGATAAGCGCAACCGGATGACCACTGATAAATCTGGTAAGAAACCTCAGATGAACTCAACTGTTGATACCAAAAAGGTTGTTCCTAAACCTAATGGTAAACAATCAGTTGGACCTGTCTCTGTTAAATCAGAGAAGGTAACCAAGAAGGTTGCTTTTAAAGACGAAGTAAAGAAACCGACTGAGACCTCAAAATCTCAGATTCGGATCTTGAAACGATCTGAGCAATCTTGGTCATCTAAGGAATCTGAAGGAGCCTCTACTTCACAGAGCAAGAAGAATGAGAAAGAGAAAGTTGTTAGTAAGGAGAAAGGGGTTGAAGTAACCCAAGTTGTGTGTGATTCAAAAGATTCTTTGAAACAACCTGTTCAAAGACCCAAGACCAAACAGGCTTGGGTCCCCCGAAAGAACTAATTGATCTACTTTAAATGTGCAGGGAGCTCCAGCTGGCAGTCTATGGATTGTTGACAGTGGAGCTTCTGGTCACATGACAGGGGACCTCGCGCTACTCTTTGACATCAAAAATATTAACGGAGGTTATGTGGCATTTGCTGGAAATAAGGGAGGCTACATTACTATGGAGGGTAGTGTAAGCAATGGGGTCGTAACATTTGAGCGGATTTCTTATGTGAAACAAATAGACTATAATTTGCTCAGTGTTAGTCAGATTTGTGATAAACAATTTTCAGTGTATTTTGATGACAAATCCTGTTATATCTTGAAACCTGGGTTTGAGTTACCAAAAGAGTGGGTGATGCTGAAGGCGCCGAGAGTTATCAACTTGTATATTCTCGACATGTCTAAAGCAATCACCACTCATGGCCAAGTTACGTGTTTCCTCTCCAAGGCTACAGAAAAAGAATCCATTATGTGGCACAGGAGAATGGGACACATACATTTGAGAAAGATGAATCAGCTTGTGAAGAATGAACTTGTCACGGGAGTTAATGTCAAACACTTCCATCTGAATGACAAGTGTATCAGTTGCAAGAAGGGCAAGCAGCACAAACAATCCCATAGACCAAAGAAAGTTAATTCTGTTGAGCTGCCACTTGAACGTTTGCATATGGATTTATTCGGTCCATTCAGACGTAAAAGTCATGCCGGAGAGTTATACTGTCTTGTGGTGACTGATGATTATTCTAGATTTTCATGGGTAATGTGTTTGCATCAGAAAAGCGACACTTTTGACAACTTGAAGGTTCTGTTTACACGTCTGGAGAATTTATATGGTCTGAAGATCAAAAGAATCCGGAGTGACAATGGGACGGAGTTTAAAAATGCTCAGATGGAGGATCTTTGTGCAAACAAAGGAATTCATCATGAATATAGTGCTCCGTACACACCCCAGCAGAACGGTGTCGCAGAGAGAAAGAACAGGACTCTTATAGAGACGGCGAGAACTATGCTTGCGGATTCAAATCTTCCAGTCATGTTCAGGAACGAAGCTATTTACGCGGCATGTTATACTCTCAACCGTGTTTTGGCAGTGAAGAAGTTTGGCAAGACTTCTTATGAGCTGTTGAACCGACGCAAGCCAAATCTTGAGTATCTAGAACCATTTGGTGCCCCCTGTACAATGTTGAATCCTTCGGAAAAGTTTGCACCAAAGGCTGAAGAAGGTTATTTTGTTGGATATGCAACCCCATTAAAACGGGTATTCAACAAAAGAACTAGAAAAGTCGAGGAGTGGGCCAATGTCGAAGTTCAATGATACACACAAAATGTACAGGGTGGAGGACCAGATTGGATGTTTGAATACAAAGATTTCTTTGAATCATTCAATCTAGATAGCATGGTTGAAGAAGCTGTACTTCGATTATACTACGAGGTCGAAAACGCTGTAACTTCACCGTTAGTGCGTCCGATCACGGTAAACCCCCAAGCTGCTTCTAATGATGCCACTGCTCCTGTATTAGAAGAAGAAGTGTTCCAAGAGGCTTCTACATCGCTTAATTCATTCGAATCAGAATACGAAGACGATGATGCAACAAGTGAAGCTATTCTGGACAATGCTACAGTGACACCACCAGTGAACCCATCTACTACTGATGCTTCAACGTCGAATGTGGGTAATGATCTAGATTCTACAGAGAATTTGACAACTCAGACGGGAGTACAAGTACCTGATTATCCGGAATCTCGGATACATCGGATACACCCGCTTGAACAAGTTATTGGTGATCCTGGTAGCAGTGTGATGACAAGAGGACAGCTGAAGAATGCTCAAGCACCAGAAAACATTGGCAATCTTGCTTTATATGCCAAAATTCAGAAATCTGGTTTTCAGAATGACTGGTCATTTGCTTGTTATGTTTCGCAGGTCGAGCCGCGGACTTACAAGGATGCTCTTTTGGATGACGCCTGGGTGGAAGCAATGCAGGAGGAGTTATTACAATTCCAGAAACTTGGTGTATGGACCCTGACTGATTTACCTCCTGGAAGAAAGAAGATAGGCACCAAATGGGTGTTTAAGTGCAAGAAAGATGATAGAGGAGTCATTGTGCAAAACAAAGCTCGTTTGGTGGTTCAAGGTTTCCATCAGGTTGAAGGAATCGACTATAATGAAATCTATGCACCGGTTGCACGCTTAGAGGCTATTCGCATGTTTCTAGCGTTTGCATCATGGAAGAAGTTTAAGGTGTATCAGATGGATGTAAAGAGCGCTTTTCTTTACGGTGTGGTCAAAGAGGAAGTTTACGTTGGTCAACCACCGGGCTTTGAAGACCCAATCCACCGGGATAAGGTTTACGTTTTAAACAAAGCACTGTATGGTTTGCACCAAGCTCCGAGGCAATGGTATGAGGAGCTGAGCACGTATCTTCTCTCGAAAGGATTCAAACGCGGATTGGTTGACTGCACCCTGTTTACGAAAAGATCAGGAGATGACTTGCTTCTAGTACAAATTTATGTTGATGACATTATTTTCGGGTCTACTAACGAACTTCTGTGCAGGGAATTTGAACAAGTTATGCAGGAGAAGTTCGAGATGAGCGCTATGGGGGAAATGCAGTTTTTCCTCGGCTTGCAGGTGGAGCAAAGACCAACGGGGATCTTTATTCACCAAACCAAATACGTATCTGAAGTCTTGAGCCGGTTCCAGATGGACGATTCCAAGCCAATGGATACCCCGATACAACCTAATCACGGGATTGGAGTTGACCTTAAGGGGGAGCTGACAGATCCATTTACATTCAGAGCAATCATCGGATCTCTGATGTACCTAACAGCGTCTAGGCCTGATATAATATTCGCGACATGTCTTTGTGCTCGTTATCAATCGAAGCCGAAACAAAGTCATTTAGCAGCCGTGAAGCGTATCCTTAGATATCTGAAGGGTTGTCCATCGAAAGGACTATGGTACCCTCATGATGATAATTTTGACCTAATCGCTTTTAGTGATGCAGATTGGGGCGGCTGTGACAAAGACAGCAAATCCACAACGGCTGGATGTCAGTTTATGGGGAGCAGGCTCGTGACCTGGCAATGCAAGAAACAAACCGCAGTTGCACTATCCACATGTGAAGCAGAATACGTTTCAGCATCGAGCTGCTGCTCACAGGTTCTTTGGATCCAACAGCAGATGGTGGATTACGGTTTGCAATTTCTTAAAACCCATATTTACTGTGATAATGAGGCTGCAATCGCATTAACAAAAGACTTAGTAAATCACTCAAAGGCTAAACATATCCGGATTAAATATCATTTTATCCGTGATTGTTATGCTAAAGAGTTGATCGATATGGTCAAAATCCACACTGATTATCAACGCGCCGATCTTTTTACCAAAGCTTTTGATAAATCCAGATTTGATTATCTTTTGAAAGCAAACTGTATTAAGGAAAAACAGGACTGATCACCACCTCAGTCTATCACTTTTTAGTTTAACTTTTTACTGTTTTTCAGAAAAATTTCGAAAAATCCAAAAACATTGAAAAATTTCAAAATCCATAAAAATTAGAAAATTTCTTTGCTGACTGTTATATCTTCTTCCCTTAGATTAATGCCGTCAGATTTCTGTGAACAAACGATATCTGGGCAGTCACATATTTGAAATGCTCCAGCTTATCCTTGGGAACAGTAAATTCGAAAATCTATAAAAATCAGAAAATTCTAAAATGATTTCCTGGAGTATAAAGGGAAATGATAGTACATCAGTGGGGATCTGACACATTCTAAATACTGTAATGCTATATAGGGCGTGTGCCTGGGTCTGTGCGATGTGCTGATAGGCTTCGTAGACCTATTACTGCGTGCCTGATACATACATATCAAACGATTCGTTGTGTGGATGAACTCCTCATGGGCATATCGTCTTAGTACCGTAATTTCGTTTGATAGGGTATTTGTACAAACCTCGGAGGTTTAGGGTCGTTATGTTATTAGTTGTCTGGGGATAGCCTCTCTGATCTTCTGCTGTAAGTCATTACGGACCTAGATCAGACAGGGTGTCTTTATAAAAGAGCTATATGCCAAATTCTAAAGTTACCGAATTGAGGAACTTTTCATGTTATATGATAATCAAAGATTATCTATTACATCGTATTGATCATTGATGCAAATCATGATTGATATCAGTCCTCAACCTGGTATAGTGCATATGTTACTTTGCTGCATTAATTTGCTGACCTGTATACCTCTATGCATTATATCTTGTACAATTACAGACAACGAAAGCATAATCACGCTTTACAATGAGTCTTTGTGCATTTACTTCTTGATACGGGAGTATGTCGTGTGCGTGGGAACCACAGACAATTGCGTTTATACTTTAAATATCAGTATCAGTATAAAGCACTGCATAAAAGTCTGCATGTGAGTTTATGTGGATCACAATATCAGCAGTTGCCAGATCACACATTGTCTTTAATGATAATAATTTCAAAAAGATCAACGGTGTGATCAGATTTCTCATAAACTGATATGATCCCTTTACCGGAATTACAAAAACATTTACAGTTTTTCATTTACATTTCAGCATTTTATTTTCTCGTCAAAAATTACAAAACTTAAAAAGATTTTAGGTGTGTTTTAGCATAAACTTTAGAAAATCCAAAAAGATTGTTCTTTTTCATCTTATTTTTGATAACTGATGGTGGTTGATGTCGATTTTCTAAAACCTGGTACACCAATTGAGTTTTGTGATCTTTAAAATGTGAAAATATGATGATTGGATGCTTAAAAGTTGAGAAATAATTGAACCGGGATTTGTTTTTGAGATTTGGAAAATTTTCAAAAATTCCATTTTACATTCGCCCATTCGTTTGGTCGAATGAGGAATTTTCCAGCTCTTTCGAATGAATTGGACGGGCGAAGGAGAGAGTTCTTGAACTGATGTTCATTCGAACCCTTTTGCCTCATTCGAACCCTTTCAGTAGGGTCGAAGGAGCCAAAAACTTCTCCTTCGCATGAACAAAATGGGCGAAGGAGACTGTCTATATAAAGACTTCCAGCTCATTCGAACCCCATATTTTTTTTTCTCAGAATTTCAACATAAAGTCACCTTGTTGCTCGATTGTTTTGCAATATATCATTGTGTTCGCATTTCATTACTGATCCTTTTGCCCTTAATTTTACAGGTTAATATTACATATTCAAGGATTAATCGATGTTTTTCAGTCTCGAACCCTAGATTATCAACTCTGTTTTAAACACTTTAATTGTTGCAATTGTTGATTAAGTTTCATTCTATGTATGTTTTAGGGGGAGAAGAACTGAAAATCTAGGCTTCACAAACATCAGATTGATGTCTATGATCTATACACAAACATCAGATTGATGTCTATGATCTATACCCAGTTCGAACCCTAGTTTTCAAATAAAAACACACATATAATGAACTTTGAATGATTTTGTTTGGTTTAAAAGTTTAATCGGCATGTTTAGGATGTATTGCAATCAAATGATCATGTTTGGAACCTGTTAATTTCATTATTGAAATTTTAAAATTTGAACTGACTCATTCGCCCTCATTCGTTTGGGCGAAGGAATAAAACCGGTCGAATGAAGTTTTAAGACTGGTCGAATGAATGAAAAATGGTCGAATGAAATTTTTTTCCAAAATTTTGTACATTCGTACCTTGTATTTTTCTCATTCGCACCCCCGACTGGGCGAATGAGAAACTGAGTTACAAAATTTTCAATTTTTGAAATTTTAACAATTTTTAACATGTGTTTTTGATTTGTTTTACAGAATTTGAACATGTCCGAGCCAGAGAAAACTACCGAACAAGCAGGATCGTCTTCACAACCTGCTAAGACGGTACCACTGAAGCAGTTGGATTTCGAGAACGCACATAACTGTTGTGCTTATTTGGGAGATGTAAAGAAGCACACTGAATTCGCTGATACCATAGAATATTTGAAGAGAAGCAGAGTAATTGACGCGATTGCTACACCTACCGTCATTTACCGCGATATTATGCAGGAGTTTTGGTCAAACGCGAAGCTGGATTTTTGGAATTGTGAGTCATGTTTGACAAGCAAGGTTCCAGGATAGAGAATAATTGTTTGTGAACAAGATTTACGAGAGGCGTTGAACTTGCATGATGAGAAGACGGACCCTAAAGAGTTGGGATTCATGGATCAGCGTAAGTGTTTCTTGAGGATGAAATATAATGGACCTATCACCGATGGTTCACTACATAAAGGAAAACTGTGCCCTCAGTTTAAATATTTGGCACATGTTTTGATTCATGTTTTTGGATCGGCTGCGGGTGGATATGACTTGATGAGGAAAAGCATAAGCTCTATGATGGTTGCATTAATATTGAACAAACCGTTCAATGTTTCTGGTATGCTTATGGATCATTTACTTGAGCCGGTTAATGGCACGAGAACACTGAAGTTTTTGCTATATCCTCGTTTTCTACAAATGGTGTTCGACAATAAATATAAAGACTTGAAAAAGGATCCCACACATATTGTTGTTCAAGAACACATGACATTGAACACACTTGCCAGAATGAAAGCTTACAAAGGCTTATCAGCTGATGAACGTCCTCCTGTTAGGCGTTTATTTGGACACTTGGCAAGACTTGATTACGAAGATCCAGGAAAAGGGATAGTGAGACATGATGATAGCAATTCTGAACCTGATGATCCTTTACATCATATTGATCCTGATGCGAAGCGAAAGAGACAGATAGTGAATGTGGGTGCAAAAGGTGGTAAAATGAAGAAGAAAGAGGTGATAATGAAGGTCGTTGAACCTGAAAAAGAGAAACCGAAGTCTGCACCGAGGAGGCAGAAGAGTAAAGCTCAGAAAGGTATACATTTGGTTGATGAGGTGTCTATTGATTCTGAAGAGACACAGGAAGATGAGAGATGGAATTCTGATGCTGAAACCGTTGAGACCACCTTGCCCAAGGCCACTGAGGCTGGTGCATCTGCTAATGTTGAAGTTCAAGGAGATAAGAGTCCAATTCAGGACGAGGTAATTGAAGTTATTCTGAATATGGATGATATTGAAGCTGGTTCTCCTGTTCAAGGAAAGAAAAAGAAGAAACAGGAGAAGCCAAGTTTGAAGAGAAAGAAAGAGCTAGAAATGTTAATGGCTGGCAAGAATTTACCACCAGCTACTAGTTCAAAGTCACCGGTTGCTGAGCAGGTACAGAAGAAACAGAAAACCACAATAACTTCAAGCACACCACAAACAGAAGAAATTCCAATGGATGATGTGAATGAAGCATTGGATAATGTGCTGAAGAAAATGAGAAAAGGAAAACTGCATGAAGCTGTTGAACCACCAAAGAAGACTAAAGTATCGGTGGACAGTGACATCATGAATGCTGTGAATCAGAGATTTTCTGAGTTGATGAATTTGATTACAAAACAGCAGAGTGAGATTGAACAATTAAAATCGAATGACAAGAAGATGTTAGAGGTTGTGGTCACATCAGCGGATGATGGTGCATTGATGAAGAAAACCATCAAGAGGTTGAAGAGGGAAAACAGAAAGTTGCTAAAGCATGAGCAACGAAATACTAGAAGGATAATGGCTTTGAAGGAGGAGAACAAAGAACTGAAGAAGAATAACAAGAAAATGGATAATCTAATTCATGACTTGTACAATCGAGCTCCTCAACTTCAAGCCGGTGAGGAAGACAAAGAGTTAGATGAAGAACAGGTTGATTTTGAACCATCAGATGAGGATGAAGATGATGAGTTAGATGAGGATGCTGGTAACGATACTAAGAAAAAGAAGAAAAAAGGATGATAAAGATGATGATGGTTCGAGTGATGGTTCAGGAGAAGACGGCTCTGCTTCTGATGATAGTGATGATGATGATGATGACGCTGAACAGTTTTCATATGAAAAGCGTGAAACAGGTAAGGGTGGAGAATCGAGTTCTAAAACTCCTGGTGAGAATGTTGATGATGAAGATATTTTCTGGAACGAAAGATTAAAGTCATTATCTGAAGAAGATAAGACTAAGTATCGTCAGATGTTAACCGATCGAGTCTGGACGATAGACATGACTAGCAGGTTTCCTGAAATATTTGAATCTAATAATAAACTCTTCGAATTGGAATATGATGACCCTGATCTTGAGGATGGGGAAGTGTCTGCAGCTATTTCGAAAGAAATTCTGGAAGGTTTAGTAAAGCAAGTGGGTAAGACGTTAGAAGAATTACTTGCTGATAATTTTATTCCTAAGATTCCTGAGAAAGAAGCTGGAAATCACTCGGATGATCGTGATGTTCTTGCATTCGAGGAAGTCGAGATGGAAGATATTACGAGCGATGAATATCCACAATATTTCAGAACAAATCAAGAATGTGGATTTTCTTTCTCAGACGAATTGCTAAACCATGCCGAGAAGCTTGCAAGAGATAAGAGTAAAATCTTTGAAGACGAAATCTTTAAAGGGCATGAAAAGCCTCGGTTCGAACAAACAGACAGTTTGAAGGAGTTGTTGAGGAAACTAAAGGAGAAGGAGAATAACCGCCCTAAAGCTGATATTCAGGGAAGCTTCTACATACTTCATAGCAGTATGTTCAAAGGCCGTGCTTTGGCCTGGAAGTTTGTCAAAGAGCTTAGGTGTTTTGCGGTGAAATGGGAGAAAGGTATTCTATACTTTGAGAAGTTTCATCACTTAAAGACTCTTCCTTACTGGGCAATCAGGGATATTTGTCGTCACCGTCTAACGGGAGCGTCAAATAGCCAGATTGATTATTTTGCTGAGAAGATGACCCGTGAGAGTCGAACCAAGTGGAATCTGTTTAGACCCCAGTATCCAAAGAGGATTGAACACAAGAAGGAAATTAACGAGATAACTGGGTTGCCCAAGGTTACTTTGAAGTATAAACCACCGCGGGTGCTGAAGAAAATTCCGTTGTTGCCTATTCCTCAGCATTTTGCTAAAGACTTTATATGGTGGTACTATGATTGGAAGACAGCAGAGGCCGTGATTGTGTTAAAAGACGGTGAGAAGGATTATAAGAAGGTGCTTATTTTTGATCCTATGTGGCTAATCAATTGCTCACATGAGGATATCATCATGTTATTCTATAATCCGATTTTTGCTGATCCTAAAGACGCTGAGCAAGCAGGAAAGTACCAGAAGGTGGTATTTCTGTGCTTTGCATATGACATCAACGCTGGATGTGATTATGAACAGAAGTTGGGTAAAACTGTTGAGAAGCAGACTGTGCCTGTGAAGAAAACAAAGAAGAAGACATTTCAGGAACCGGAACTGACTAGAGAACAAAAGATTATACGACACATCAGAATAATGAACAAGCACATGAATGAACAGAGAAGACAACAATCCAAGCAATAGTCGAGGGGGAGTTTGTAAGTGCATATGTGCGACTAATGCTTTGGATTGGATAACTCATTTGTTTTGTTTATTGTCGATGGTGCGAAGGAACGATTTTGATGATGCGAAGGAGAGATTTCAAGGGTGCGAAGGAAGCTTTTTGGGGCGAATGAAGAATGTTTATTATGGAGTTTGGTTCGACCACTCAAAGTGGGCGAACCTGCACATTCGCACGAACAAAGTGGGCGAATGTGCAGTCTATAAATAGGCAAACTCAGTTTTTGCAGCTAACTTTGAGTCATTTATTTCCCGCCACTTTCTGAATTCTCTCTGTAACTTTTTATAAACTTGTTTCACGTCGAGTCCTTGATTGTAATTGTTTTTCTACTTGTATTCAAGTTTGATTATTAATGAAAACGTTTAAAAATGATGATTTGTGTGTGTTTATCTGATTAGTTATCATTTTGTGCTGGTTTTGGGGATTCCGCACCCAAAACTAAATTGTTTGATTGTCTTTGTAGCTTACCGATCCTTTCACGCGCATACAAAAAGTGCAAACTGATGTTACATCAACAAAGGCTCCAAACCTCTGTCCCTCACCTCAAAATGACATTATACCTTATCAGGGAGATTTAATCTACCTTAGAGCTCATCCACCAGACCAAATCATTGGCAACATCAGAGAGGGAGTGCTCACAAGGAGCCAATCCTCAAACATCTGTCATTTTGCAGGCTTTCTATCCCTCACACAACCTGTCAAGTACCAACAGGCACTGAAAGACAACAGTTGGGTAGAAGCCATGTAAGAAGAGCTCCTTCAGTTTAAAAGACAACAAGTATGGGAACTAGTACCACTGCCAAAGGATGTGTCTCCAATAGGTACAAAGTGGGTCATTAAGAACAAAACTGACGAAAGGGGTATTGTTGTCAAGAACAAAGCCAGGATTGTGGTTTAAGGCTTCAGACAAGAAGAGGGTACAAAGCTCAACAAAGCTTTGTATGGCTTGAAACAAGCACCAAGGGCCTGGTATGAAACTCTTCCCACCTTTCTCTTATCCATTGGCTTCACTAGAGGTAAAATTGATAAAATTTGTTTTTAAAATGGAAAGGGAAAGATTTAATGATTGTTCAAATATATGTGGATGACATCATTTTTTGGTCCACATGTAGCAAAATGTGTGAAGAGTTTAGGGAACTCATGACAGCAAAGTTTGAAATGAGTGTCATGGGTGAACTCTAGTGCTTTGTTGGTCTCCAAGTTAAGCAGCTGCAAAATGGAACATTCATTCACCAAAATAAGTATGTTAAAAATTTACTTACAAAATTTGAGATGAATGACTGTAAGCCATGTAGTACACCCATGAGCACTACCAAGCTACTCACTATTGATGACAAAGATGAACTGGTTGATCAGACACATTATAGATGCATGATTGGGTATTTATTGTACCTAACTGCATCTAGGCCAGACATTATGTTTGCCACTTGTGTCTGTGCAAGATCCTAGGCATCTCCTAGATAGTCAAACCTTATAGCTGTAAAAAGGATATTCAGATACCTAAAAGGTGCTGCCACACTGGGTATCTGGTATCCTGCTAATGGAAATATTGAGCTTTTAGGTTATTCAGGTAGTGATTTTGCTCGTTTCCACACCACAAGGAAGTCCACATCATGAGGGTGACAATTTCTAGGGAATGCCTTAGTTTCTTGGCAAAGCAAAAGGTAAGCAGCTATTTCAACATCAACAGTAGAGGCTGAATACATTGTTGCTGCAAGCTGTACAGCCCAACTCACGTGGCTTCAAAATCAGTTACTGGATTTTGGTGTAACTGCTCTAAGGACTCCACTCATGCTAGACAGTCAAGCAGCTGAAAATATCATCAAAAATCTAGTCTCCCAATCAACCAGAAAGCATATTGACATCAGACACCACTTTATGCGAGATAGCTATGAAAAAGGTTTGATTTCTTTGCACCAAGTTCCAACAGAGGATCAGCTGGAAGATGTGTTGACAAAAGCTTTAGACACATCTACCTTTGAAAATCTGATATCTCGGATTGGTATGCTAAACATGGCTTAACAAAAAAAATGTTTTCATTAATAAAACATTAAAATGTTTTCAAAAAATAAAAAATCCATCCTTAAAAATAGCTTCTGGTTGAAATATTTATAAAGATAAAGCAACCACTGTTTGGTTGAAAAATCTGTTTCAAACATCCCATCTGATAAAACAGCCACTGTATGGTTGAAAAATCTGTTTCAAACACGTGATCAGATAAAACAACTGTTTTTCACTATATATATATATATATAACTCATCAGAGCTTTGGCAAACCTCAATAGTTGTTTACCACCTCAATAACGGTTTGCCACGTCTGCTCCATCAGATGTTTGCCACGACTACTCTCAAAAGGAGTGCTTTGGCCACATCAGCGGTTTCACCTGAGACTATAAAAACCCTGTTTTTCCCCAACAGTTGTTACACTGTCTCATTGTATTCAAAATACTGAAAACCGCCTTCTTCAACCTCCAGCTTTCATCCTAATTCCACTGATCGTCCTGCTCGAAATCCAAAACATGGATCTTCAAGCAAAAGCCCCTCACAATTACCTACCATATCTGGCCAAAATAGATGAAAACATTCCATTCCCCTTCATCATCGACATCATCCTTAAATCCAAATACGTGCATGTCCTCACCACAGATTCCCCCATTTACATTGACACTCTTCAAGAATTTTGGTTAAATGCTGAGACCTTGCTACAAGACAAAAATCCAACAACCATAATTTCAAAAATTGGTGAAACACATGTCACCATAACCCCCCAAACCATATCCACAACATTCTCTCTCAACGACTTGGTAGGTATGGACTCTTTTCCAAAGGCTGAACTTCAAACAGAGTTTTTAGAAAGGGGTTATGATGCATAAATGACTGGAGCAACAATTTACACAAAAAAAAAAAAAAAAAAAAAAAAAAAAAAAAAAAAAAATCCCCACTAGTCATGAAAATTTTCTTTCACACACTCCTTATCTGTCTATCTACTAAAACTACTTCTTTCAATGAAGTCCCATTGAAAGTTCAATACTTGGGATATACAATGTCGTTAGAATCTGACTACAATCTATCCAAAGCACTATTTCTTGATTTAGTAACAAATGTGAAGGGAGTCAAGTCTGGTTCAAAGAATGCTTTTCATTTATGCCCAAGACTTTTAAGCTTTATCCTACAAAAGATTTTACCTGAAAAGGATTTCAAAAGGGGAGAATCTCATCAAATGAAGAGCTTATCCTAAGAAACTTTTACAAGAATGTTGGGTCCAAACACCCAAGAAAAAGTATCAAAAGCAAAAGTTTCCAAAACACAAGCAAAGGGTGTTAAGACAACAATTGTTTTCCAAACCTATGTTGCTGAGCCCACTGCTCCTGGTTATCATGGCACTACATCCAGTGCTGTGAAACCCACACCAGCCACTTCCAAAAAGAAACTTCCATCCACTAAGCCCCACCAAAAAGAAACCAAAAAGGGTAACTCTAGAAGATGAGATACCAGAGGAAAACCCTGTTGTACCACAAATGCATCAAACAACCACTGTTGATACTTCCTCTCAACAGATGGATATATCTCTACCCATCCAAACTCCTCATGAATCCTCACAAAAGGATCATGTTGCAAGCCTAAGGGGACACACATCAAGAAGCATATGAGTCAATTGACCATATGTTCAAAAGCCCTTCTCCTGGGGCTGCTTCTCTTTTCACTCCCCAAAACTCACCAGCACATGACATTCCTCCCACCATGCAACCATTGTTCGAAGCTATTGACAACACTCAGGACAATCCCAGTTCCTCTCAATCACCTATCACTGAGAGTATACTCCCACAAGTGACTGGGTCTGAGAAAAGTCATTTGGCTAGCCCACAAAAAAAAAAAGGAGACCACACTTCTTGAGTTACATGTAACTCAAGGTGGTTTTTCAAGTGAAGCAGCCACTGGTGTTGTAGAGAACATTGTCTCACAACAGGATAGTGGTTACATCCCTACCATTGAATCATCTGTTAATGATATCAAGACTGATATCAAGACAATGATGCAAACTTTGGCTACCGTCACCAAAAGTCAACCATCCACACAAGACAGTGCTAGTGAGCTATGGAAGTCTGTTAGCCCAATCATCGTAGCTCATAGAAAACTAGCAGATCAAACCCATGAAACATATATGGCTCAAATCAGAACCATGGTGTATGCTAGGTACACAGATACCCAAGTAGATATCAAAGCCATCAAAGATCATCTGCTGAAGACCACCGGCTCTGCCCCCACATCTATTTTAAGAGATGAAGATGATGATGAATTCACTGCTGATGATGCCAAAAGGGGGAGAGTGTCAGAGATAGATTGCCAAAGTTAGATCCCTTTGGATTTCCACCTTCACAAAAAGGTCAATCACAAAAGTCTGCTGACAAACCAGGGTCTGCTTCAGCTCCACAACAATCCACTGCTCAAACCACTGCTACTACTGAACCTGCCAAAGCTGATAAGGCAAAGAAGCTTGATGAATCTGCAAATGTCATGGCTGAATAGGCTGCTGAAGCTAAGCTAAAAAGGTCTGAGACTTTGGAAGTCAAGGCAGAGGCTCTAGTACAGAAGAAACAAGAACAACAGCTGGAAGTTGAAGATGTTGGCTCCTCTAAAAGGAAGAAAATGCCTGCAAAACATGTTAGGCAACCACCATCCAAAACCAAAAGCTCTGTTCCCAAATCATCTGCTACAACCACATCTACCACCACCACTACAACCACAACCACTGAACCTACCCTAACTACATGTAAGACCCTAACCCATAATTACGCGATCAACGCCCAAATCATACGGGTTTGGACCTCACTTAAACCACTCCCGATTAAAACTTTGAAATTTATAATAAGTCAACCCATTAAGATCAAATACATGTTTGATTCACACAAATTTTTACATTTTTAATAGTTAAAACATACTCTAAGATGTTGCGTTTTAACGGGAGTTCCTTAGATTCTAATACGGAAGCTTGATGAGTGATCAGGTGTGTTCGGCTCTTTATCGCGACTTGATCCTTGCTCTGGGACTTCCTTCACTTGTTTACCTAGCACCATTACACAAAGAATGGTTAGTGGGTTGTCAATGATACATTTAAACTAGCACGGTAATCGTTACACGTTGAAACGGAACGAACCAGGCCAAACGACCCTTTATCAAGAGAATAAACTGCTGCAACTTTTGCGCAGCAGCTGTTCAGATCTCTTTTACCCCATCTAAAACCCAAAATCCGACTTCAACTTTCAAATAAGAATTGTTCTACGCTCCGAGAGCTTTCCAGGAATATAAAGAACACCTCCTAACGATTTTTCTATGATTTTATATGCAATTTTAAAGATCGTGCCGTCATGCTGTTCTTTATGAGCGGCCGCGCGGTCTCTGTGAGCGGCCGCTCACAGCTTCTGATGTAAATTTGGTGATTTTTAAGCATGGGAATCATGTCGCAACCGCATTTGATGATTCCCGAAGACTAAGTATTGACTTGCCAACTAAATGAACCTTTGTTTGACTAATTATAGTCCAGTTCATGATGCTATGACCCATTTCAAAGTTTTAAGTGTTTATGTTGATTTTTACCCATATCGACCCGTTAAGGCCTTGAATCAAACAAGGCACTTTTTGACCACACCAAATGCCTACCGATTAAGTTGTCAAGTCATTAGACACTTGATCAACAAAAGCGTTTATCCGATTTGTTTCATTATGATTTAGTTTCTTAGATTCAACCTTTAGAAATCTTTTAAATTCCCAAAATGCCCTTCATGGTCAAATATTTAAATTTAGCCTTTCGTGGCGAAACTTCTTGTTCCAATTCCAATTTTTTTGACTCATTGACTTGTTTAAAAATCTCTAAGTCCTTCCGGACTTATATTTTCATCCTTTCTCAAGTATTCACTTGTTTAGTAGATTCTGAGCGAATTAGCGCGCATTAGACATGGTTATGGAAATAACTTACTTTATTTGCACCCACACTTCATGTGGGTAGTTTTAGTACCCATGTTGTTTCGCCCGAAGGAGTTTAATTAGCTACGGACTTACCGGGTGGTGTTGACCCATTCTCATACCTTGTGCGTATCCTCCATGATTCTTAGCATCAAGCGTGCATGCGCAAGTGCATTTACCTGCGTGCTTTCTAACTAGAAACATTATTTTCTCAGAACTCAAATGGTAAAACCTTGCCATTTGATCCGTTTAACCTCATAAATCTTATTGCTTGGAATACAAGCATCAAGTGTAGGACTCAAATAGTGAGGACTTAAGCCATGTTATAGACTACTAGTGTAAGTAAAACCTACATGAGATTTATAGCCAATATATACGACACTTAAGCTATGTTATAGACTACTAGTGTAAGTAAAACTTACCTTGCATCCATTCTTGTTTCCATAAGTATTAGCCTTGCATTCGTTTGACCCGTTTACTCCCTCTTTGTTGTACCTAACTTGGGGATGAGTCAAACTTGTCCATTAGAATACATAATATGGAATTTTGTTCACTATCCTTAACATCATGTATTCATTATCAGTTCTAGCTAAATCCATAGCCATTTTCTTACATGTCTAGTTGAGATTAACTCATCTAGGTATTTCATCAAACACTTGGTGTGCATCCACCAATATACTTAGTTTTCAACATTCTAAGTTTAACAAAAGCATAACAGATTGTCCAATTGATATCATATCATGTTATCTAGGCCCTTTTTACCTAAATTTCTCATGCAACAACTTCTAAGAGTCACAAAAGGTTACTAGATATGAGTGGATTCAACCTAAAGGCTAAACCCCAAATTCTACACAATAACATAAGCATATGATCAAAATCAAATACACATATTAAGTGTGATTTGCAACCGGATTATACATGTTTAAGGCTCCCCAAGACTAGAGCAACCCATATTAACCATCAATTCCACGTTTTTATCAAAACCCTAGATTTTCATAAGAATCAAAAACGAATGTAACATCAATTTCTACCACATAAAAGGTACCTTGATGTTCTATAGGCCTTAGATAACCCGTTTCTTGCTAATGCATCAAAAAGCCCCTTGATTTGGCTTGGATTTTAGCAAGGATTTGTTCTTTAGGTTTTGGAGTTGAAGGAGAATTCTTCTCCTGATGTCATACGACACACACACATAAGTGTGTGTGTTCTTCCCCTTATTATTATTATTATTATTATTATTATTATTATTATTATTATTATTATTATTATCACACAAGTTTGCCATTTTGGCAACTATGGTCCCTCCAAAATCTTTGAATGTCATTTTCTAGTGAAACTTAGCTAGTCAAGCTAGATTTTCTTTTAATATTTGCTTATTTATAAGATTGGTAACATTAAATGGATTAGTTCCATATTAGAACATAATCCAAGTTCTTATTGTTCGAGTCTCGTTTTATTATTTTGCATATCTATTTACATACCCTTTTCAGGGTATTATTGCTACTCATGTATTTTCCATAGATCCGCTTTAGAACCACAGACTATCCCCGCCTACCATTATCCCGAAGGATATAATGCTTTAAGGGTCCATTCTATCATGCACCTTAGGGCATCTACTGTGACACCACGATTGTAGCATGTATATGCATACATGTCTATGCGTCTATTACTAACAAGTAATTTGTCTTGGTTTCCAAGACTAACCCGACATTTAACATAGCCATTTTCTAGCTTCTTGGGTTCATCCCCAAATCCAACTACCGTCTCTTTTTTTTAACCTCATGCCAAGAGAGTTATCCGGTTTACTATGCTCGGGCTCACCCGTAACATATCTATTTTGTTTCTGACAATTTGAACATGGGGTTTTCCCCCCCCAAATTCCCGTTTTGCTAACTCGGTTGGTGGTCATTGCCCCCAACCTACCCGTTTAAAGACTTTTGAGTTTCATATTTCAAATCGTTTATATATTTACCCATCTCACTATAAATTGAGGTCGGTTTTCCTTTCATAAAACACAGTGTAGATTGGTCATTACAACTTATTGTATCGGATTCCTCGATCAAGTCTCGAACCGAACACCCTTCAACACTTTGAGCGCACAGTTTGAGTCCAAGTATCCTTCCCGACACTCGGATCCCTCAAACCTATGGCTCTGATACCACTTGTAAGACCCTAACCCGTAATCACGCGATCAACGCCCAAATCATACGGGTTAGGACCTTACTTAAACCACTCCAGATTAAAACTTTGAAATTTATAATAAGTCAACCATTAAGATCAAATACATGTTTAATTCACACAATTTTTTACATTTTTAATAGTTAAAACATACTCTAAGATGTTGCGTTTTAACGGGAGTTCCTTAGATTCTAATACGGAAGCTTGATGAGTGATCGGGTGTGCTCGGCTCTTATCGCGACTTGATTCTTTCTCTGGGACTTCCTTCACTTGTTTACCTAGCACCATTACACAAAGAATGGTTAGTGGGTTTTCAATGTTACATTTAAACTAGAACGGTAGTCGTTACATGTTGAAAAGGAAAGAACCAGGCCAAACGACCCATAATCAGGAGAACAAACTGCTGCAACTTTTGCGCAGCAGCTGTTCGGATGGCGTTTAACCCTTCTAAAAACCAAAATCCGACTTTGACTTTCAAATCAGAATTGTTATACGCTCCGAGAGCTTTCCAGGCATATAAAGAACACCTCCTAACGATTTTTCAACGATTTTATATGCAATTTTAAAGATAGTGCCGTCATGTTGTTCTCTGTGAGCGGCCGCTCACAGCTTCTGATGTAAATTTGGTGATTTTTAAGCATGGGAATCATGTCGCAACCGCATTTGATGATTCCCGAAGCCTAAGTATTGACTTTCGGACTAAATGAACCTTTGTTTGACTGAAATTATAGTCCGGTTCATGATGTTATGACCCGGTTCAAAGTTTTAAGTGTTTATGTTGATTTTTACCCATATCGACCCGTTAAGGCCTTGAATCAAACAAGGCACTTTTTGACCACACCAAATGCCTACCGATTAAGTTATTAAGTCATTAGACACTTGATCAACAAAAGCGTTTATCCGATTTGTTTAATTATGATTTAGTTTCATAGATTCAACCTTTAGAAATCTTTTAAATTCCCAAAATGCCCTTCGTGGTCAAATATTTCAATTTAGCCATTCGTGGGGAAACTTCTTGTTCCAATTTCAATGTTTTTGACTCATTGACTTGTTTAAAAATCTCTAAGTCCTTCCGGACTTAGATTTTCATCCTTTCTCAAGTATTCACTTGTTTAGTAGATTCTAAGCACATTAGCGCGCATTAGACATGGTTATGGAAATAACTTACTTGATTTGCACCCACGCTTAATGTGGGTAGTTTTAGTACCCATGTTGCTTCGCCCGAAGGTGTTTAATTAGCTACGGACTTACCGTGTGGTGTTGACCCATTCTCATACCTTGTGCGTATCCTCCATGATTCTTAGCATCAAGCGTGCATGCGCAAAGTGCATTTACCTGCGTGCTTTCTAACTAGACACATTATTTTCTCAGAACTCAAATTGTAAAACCTTGCCATTTGATCCGTTTAACCTCATAAATCTTAATGCTTGGAATACAAGCATCAAGTGTTGGACTCAAATGGTGTGGACTTCACCATTTGACCCGTTTAGACCCGTAGTTCAAGATACTATATTACACAAGTTTTTACATATGGTTCAAGTGATACAACTTGACCCATTTAACATCATGCTTAACAATTTCATTCAATTGATTCCATTTGGATTAAAACATCATTTTCCACATCTCATTATTGATTGACCCGTTTGATGAATTTCACCATTCAGTCACAACTCATTGTTTCAAATATATATTATAAACCTTGTTTGTTATGAGTTTATGTGAGGCTACTCATTTAATACATTTCACCCCTCGGGGTTTACCTCTAAAACATACATGAGATTATAACCAATATATACGACACTTAAGCCATATTATAGACTACTCGTGTAAGTAAAACTTACCTTGCATCCATTCTTGTTTCCATAAGTATTCGCCTTGCATTCGTTTGACCCGTTTGCTCCCTCTTTGTTGTACCTAACTTGGGGATAAGTCAAACTTTTCTATTAGAATACATAATATGGAATTTTGTTCACCATCCTTAACATCATGTATTCATTATCATTTCTAGCTAAATCCATAGTTATTTTCTTACATGTCTAGTTGAGATTAACTCATCTAGGCATTTCATCAAACACTTGGTGTACATCTACCAATATACTTAGTTTTCAACATTCTAAGTTTAACGAAAGCATAACCGATTGTCCAATTGACATCATATCAAGTTATTTAGGCCCTTTTTACCTAAATTTCTCATGCAACAACTTCTAAGAGTCACAAAAGGTTACTAGATATGAGTGGATTCAACCTAAAGGCTAAACCCCAAATTCTACACATTTACATAAGCATATGAACAAAATCAAATACACATATTAAGTGTGATTTGTAACCGGATTATACATGTTTAAGGCTCCCCAAAACTAGAGCAACCCATATTAACCATCAATTCCACGTTTTTATCAAAACCCTAGATTTTCATAAGAATAAAAAACGAGTGTAATATCAATTTCTACCAAATAAAAGGTACCTTGATGTTCTATAGGCCTTAGATAACCTGTTTCTTGTTAATGCATCAAAAAGCCCCTTATTTGGCTTGGATTTGAGCAAGGATTTGTTCTTTTGGTTAAGGAGAATTCTTCTCCTGATGTCATACGACACACATACATAAGTGTGTGTGTGTGTGTGTGTGTGTTCTTCCCCTTATTATTATTATTATCACACAAGTTTGCCATTTTGGCAACTATGGTCCCTCTAAAATCCCCGAATGTCATTTTCTAGTGAAACTTAGCTAGTCAAGCTAGATTTTCATGTAATATTTGCTTATTTATAAGATTGGTAACATTAAATGGATTAGTTCCATATTAGAAATAACCCAAGTTCTTATTATTCGAGTCTCGTTTTATTATTTTGCTAATCATGCCTAATGGCGTAATTAAGCGTAACAGATGATTTTGAGGTGTTACACTACAACTACTGTACCCATAATCACAACAACTACCACTACACCACCCATATCTATGCCACGCACATCACCATCTCAACCCCAAACATCTGCTGGTCCTACACAAGTGCCAACAAATGCTAACACATCCACTGCTTCCCAAACACCATCTTCTCCTCTGATCCTGTACAAAAGGAAGAGAAAATCAACCTTTGTGGTACATGATGAGAATATATAAACCACACTAACTCCCATTTCATCACCACAATCTGCACCCATTACAACCATTCCACTAACATCTTTTTCACAACACACTTCCAAATTTGCATCCCATAGACCACCACCAACCATCACACCATTGGCTGCTCAGTATCCTCTTGAGCTTGATCTACACAATGGGAAATTCAATCCTTCTATAATACTGAGGACCCATCACAAAGAACTTTCCAATCTCTCCCAAATCTGCATGTGCCCAAAAACATTGATGAATACCTAAAACTAAAAGCAGTGTAGACAGATTTGATAATCATGGAGAAATGCAAAGGAAAGTATGTCAGGACAGCTCAGGGCATTCATTCAGCAGAGCTTAGCAAATTGAGAAGGATTGAGGATTTTGCTAAGACCCTAAGCAATTCGATGTCAAACCAGCCTATCAGTGGGGAATTGGATAAGTTAGTCAGGGATTCTCTTCTTGATCAAATCATTGCAGCCAAACCTTACAAAGCAAATAGAAAACAATTTGCAGGATGGACTAATCATGCCCTTGAAGATGAATTGTACAGGATTGAATAAATGACTAAATATCCATATAAAGTGGCTTATGCTCCTCATTTCAAAAAAGGCAAAGACCTGTCAAAGCCTTGAAATACAAAAGAATGATGGAAGAGATTGTTGCTGCAAAATATGGAGAAATGAAGTCTGTGACGAGATGGTCTGAGCTGAGGTTGGATGAAACATACAAAAAGCTTGAAGAGAATAGAAAAACTGATCCTACTCTTCCAAGAAAACCAATTTACCCTGAGGCATCAGTGGTTAGAAAACTTCAACATACCTTTTCACTTGATAGCCTACTCTCAGCATCTGATCTCTCCATTTCCGCCAAGAAACAGTACAAAAGGCAGAAGCAGATGTCTGAGCAAGATGAAAAAGAGTTTGCTGGAACTTTTGTGAAAGAAGGAATTTTCAACCAAGTCCACTACTTCTCTGATCCCATCAGTGAAGAATTAAGAAGAATCATTGGGAGACATCCATCACCAAACACATCTCAAATAAAACTGCAACTCAAGAATTCCTCAAATTCAAAAATTCTAAAGTGGAAGGTCAGCAAAGACACCCACGAATTGACTCTGCTCAGATCTAATGGAGAGGCTCAAAAGTTAAGTATGGATGATGCATATGGTCTATGTGCAGATGACCTCCAAGACATACTAAACTTGGAGCTTGAAAGAGATGCTGAAGACTTGTTCTCTTTTCATTTTGAATTACAATTCAAGGGCCAAATTAGAGAAAGTCTGATGAGGAATAAAGATCAGAAATAAAGATTGAGTTTTGGCATCATCTGTTCTAGGGGGAGATTGTTGGGTCTGTTGAAACCGAAGAAGAACACATGATATGAAAAGCCAAAACATACTATATATATGATCATGAATAAAACAGTAGATTACATGTTGATCCCCCCAAAAGACTGTTGACTCCTAAAAACTGCTGTTCTCCTAACGTCTGATGAAAAATTGTTGATCACAAATGTATGATTGAAGAAACAACTGCTGAGCAAAAGACTGATGAAGACACAAGGTCTGTTGGAGCCAATAGCACTTAGGGGCTGTTTGGTAGCCTCTGAATGGTCATTAAGAGGCTACATCTGAATGGTTCATAGTCTCTTATTGGTTAAGATGTAACCTTAAGTATGAATGGTAAGATGTAACATCATAATGGTTGCCTTTTAACCATTCAGACTTAAGGTTACCTCTTAATCATTCAGAGGTTATGAACCATTAAGAGGTAGCCTCTGAATGGTTATTAAGAGGCTACTAAACAGCCCCTTAGGCTCCAACAGAGGATTTAAGCCATCAGAGTTTTACCCCAACAAACGATTAGTCATTAGTGTTTACCAATGTAACAGTACTTGTATTGATAAGATGTATTATGTTGTTATAATTCGTTAGCTGTCACTGTCTTAGGTGATGTCAGCCATAGGTCATCAGAGGTTAGGTTTGTCTATAAATAGAACAGTACATGTACTGTTCTATTCATCACTCCCAACATTCTCATAAGACAAGCACTGTGAGTGATCAGGCTGATGGGGAGATATTGTGTATTGTTCTAATCTATGTTGACTAATGAGAAGTATGATTTGAAAACAATTATCCCATTTGTTATGATTTATAGTTTACTATTCCGCTGCACTTTCTATTTCTGTTATTACCTTCATTACTGTTTCATTCATTAAACATTCATAACAAATCAAACTCAGATCCTAACAGTTTGTACTATAAATAGAACAGTGCCTGTACTGTTCTATTCATCACTCTGCACACAACATTCTTGTATCAATAAATCTGAGTTAATAGGCTGAGGGAGAGTTGTATTCTTGTAGTGATTGAGTATGTGATAACTAATTTAATGAAATGTATTTTGATATAAACTTTCTCTTATTTTTTATGATTTAAAGTTATTATTTCAGCTGCACTTTCCAATTATATCTATCCTCTTTCGCTATTTCATTCATTAACAGTCATAAAAATCAAACTCAGATCCTAACAATCGTCAATCATAAAAACAAAAATGAATACTATAACTAGTTTCAACAATACTGATAATGGTAACGACATCTTGTTGTCGGTATCGGTTTTGATCATAATGGTATTGGTATGATACCAACACTTACTATATCATACGGTACCAAAACTATATTTCGAATATAACTCCATTTTCAACTAAATTAATACTGTGACATCCGTCGAATTTTTAGGTCAAGGTCCGTACACACCCTTAAAACTATGTCATTTTATTTGTGCATTAGACATTATTGCACTAACTATGTCATCCCAAGTCTAGCCAAACCAAACAATTTCAAGTATTCGTAAAATTTTCAAACAATGTCCATTTACGCATGCAACACCTGATTAACCCAAAACAATTGGCAACGAACAATCAAGCCAATAACACGCTCAACAGAGAGCAACAGAATGTCCAATTCTTACTTGTAAACGAAACAAGATTACATGTGACAATATCAAATCTCGAAACTATTCAATTCCATACAAAATTGGGTATTTGTACGACATTTTATGAATATTCGACATGTCAATTCATAGAGTTTTATCATGATAAAATTCCAATTAGATACATATGTAAACATGAGTTATTACACAAGTACAACATATGTATAAACATTGATTTACACATGACATTCAATGTAATTAAAACTATGTTATATGTTATCAATAGACAAAAATCTACTATCTACTATAATATATAAACAAAAGTAATTGTGGGACACTTGAACCAATATGAGGGCTTTTCATTTTGTTTTCCCGCACATTTTACTGGGTTACCCATACGGGTCATTCGCGCTCCATATTGATTCTTTCTACCCGTCATATAAATACATATTATTATTTCTCAAAACAATACTCCATTTCTCTCTCTAAACCCTAGATATCACCTTTTTTTTTCTTAATCTGAAAAACCGTGAGCTAATCAAACTACCCTTTCTTGATTGAACGTCGATATGGTAACCCATATCTCTGGTACTTCAGGCCTAGATCACGTTCTTCTTCCGTCATGATTTCTCTGCAATCCTTTCTATTCAACCATGAGGTAACCAAAGCTTCTTTTGTTAACTGTTAATCTTTTTGTTCACTTTGTGTATGTTCTTTCTTCGCAATCAAAACCCGCCACCGTGATTCATCAGGTACATTCTTATTGTGTATTTTTATTTCGATTTGAAGGTACGATTTAGTTTTCTTGGTTGATTAGTAATCGGTCTGTTGTTACGATTTGTTTATGTCCTGTTTTATTCTGTGTTTTGCTAATTAATAGGGTTTGGTTACAATCATAATGTGTTGTTATTCCTATCGATTTCTATTTGATGTATAAGTGAGGGTTTTAGGTTCTTTCAATTTGAAGGTGTGATTTCGGTTGTTTCGTTGATTATTAGCTGGCAAAAATCTCTCCACGCGAGCGTTAAGATTCGTTCACAAAGGTCAGATCTTTTTAGTTTTCAATTGCTTTTTTTATTTCGATTATTAGCTATTAGTTTGTTCAGTTATTTAATGTTATGAGACTTAAAACTGGGCATCCTGGAGTTGATCATATGCCAGGTTGGTTTTTCGTATGATTTCACAATAGTATTTATGGAATTTTATTTATGGGATACGGTTATCATAATGTTCAATTAACATTAAGCATGTTCATATCGTATCAACTGCTTTGATAGTAAGTGTTTTCGCATTTTCCAATATGACTTCTTGCCATTAACTTTTAGAGTTCAGTTTGCTTTGATTGATTGTAGTATATTGTTATGATTTTTATTTAGGGGTGTTGTTTTGGTTCTTTAATCGGTTTCCGGTTAGTTAATACTTGTGTTTGAAAATTTATCTGATAAACACTTTAAATAACAATATTAGTTGAAAGTGCATATCTGAGTAAATTTTGGTACTAAGTGAACTGGATGCCACAAAATTCTCGAAACTGACGATGACCAAAAGTATGGGATGTTGTTTCGTCCATTTGCTTTTCTTTCCGAATTTTAAATTTGAAGTTATAAACTTCAAACACCCATTTGCACTAACATTATCTCTTACTATATCAAAAATTTTAAAATATATATCCCGTGATATTCTCCATAAATTAATCAAAACATATGAATAGTTAGTTAGGTAAATAAGATTTCAATTCAATCCGTTTATTTTGGGTAAATTTTTTTGGACTAGAATTACTTATTTATCTTCTATCTTCTACAATTATAAATGAAAGCAATATGGGATACATGGCATATTCTCAGGCCATCTAACTAAGTTTTTCTCGCTTATTTTACGGGGTCAATTAAATGGGTTATCGATACTCCATCTACATTCACTTTCACCCCTGATTTTTAAACATTAATAACTTTTTTAAATGACATTTTTTTTTTGAAAAAAGAAATTACGCCAAATTAACAAGCGTTTTATTATCTTTCCAACGAGTACCATAGTGCTATACAAAAACCGAAAAAATAAGCATTTTATTATCTTTCCAAATCAAGAAGTAAAGCATCTGTTGCATGATGTTTGAAGCAAACTGCTGAAGCAACATTTGTTTGAAGCAACAGCTGTTTCAAACAGATCTCCTTAACAGACCCACTGCTCTGGAACAGACCTTAGTAAACAAACTTTGCTTGCAATAGATGCTTTACTTCTTGATTTGATCTTTAATAATTAGACCTTAAAAATGATATAGTCTTCCCATGCATCGCACGGGATTTCACCTAGTGACCTTATATATGTACACACTATCGATTTAGAAATACGTATAGGTTTGATGGAGCTCAATAAACATATCACATATATACATTTATATGCATACAATCGGCCAATACATATTTATGTATGTTAGATAAAAAAAAACAAAACTCCATAATATTCAATACATATACATATACAAATACGAGACTTGTGCGTAATCTAAATTCGAACAATATGCATATACATATATATATATATATATTCACATTTCATATATTTGTGTGTATGTGATTGAATCAAGTAAACAAAACATGTATATATACATATATACAATCGCATTCACATATGGTTGTGTCATGTGGACCTTTCATGATACATACAACATACACATACACACACGGCTTATATACATACATATGTGTGTTCACAAGAAACAAAGTATATGTTTATGCATACGATGCACAAACCAACAAAACCAACATACATACTTACATATACGCGATATATATGTGTGTGCAATCAAAATGGTGCCAATGTATATACCTATACATACATACGATGCATATGTGTATGTGTATGTGTGTGTGATTGGAATTTGAATCAATATACAATGTATACACAATCATGTGATCCATGTGTATGTGTGACCATACATATAATAAACACTAACAAACAACATGCACATCTACCAAACAATTTCATTAAGAAGGAACCATAGCCACCCTACACCATCTTCTTATCCATATTTGACCTTTCAAAATCCTTAATTTTTCCTTCCCCAAAATAGGCCAAGAAGGGTCCAAAGGAAGCATGCACAAACTAGTTTCAAGGTCAATTATTATATGTGTTAGGCAACTTGCTTTTCCCTCATCAAAACTTATGGTATTTGACCTTCCTAAACTAAACAACCCTCTCCCACCTCCCTCTCTCACTCTCGACTGTATATATAGGAGGACAAAGGCCTTTTTTTTCCACACACGATCCATTCAAAACATCCTAACACTCAAACACACACACCCTCATCTTTCCTTGCCCTCGGCCATACCGCAAAGCCCCACCCGAGCCGTTTTTCGATCGCATATCACCAACCACCAGCCTACATAAGCCTTACAAGAGTTTTAGAAGCCACATCGTGGGAGAAGTCGACTAAGAACTTGATCATTTCATTGTTTATTCCCATATACACAGCGACACTATAAAGTAAACCCATTTCTGTGTTCTGAAAATGCCAAAAACACAACCCCACCATCAAATTTCACCATCAGCATCTACATATTGTGCATTCTAAAAGATTTGACACCCGTATTCTTGGAAGATTTGCACACTGATAATACCTTAAGGATCTTGCCTACTTTTTGCAAAACTTTATGTTGATTTCCCATCCCTGGTTCGACCCCCCTACAGGTCGAACCAATACTTGTGTTTTCCAGATTTTCCAGTTTTGTCGTTTAATCGCGTTTTAGCACCTCCTAACACGTGAACATGCAATCCTAACATATTTTAAGCATATACAATCATGTTTACACCTTGAAGCACGTATTTGCACATTGTATCACACGTATGTATCAATCTACGTATCCTACTTAATTCAATTCATGTAATATCACCAACAACGGGACTCAAGACTAGTGTATTCACAAAACAACTCTCAATGATCCTCTGGATCATTGAACCCTGGACAATCCTAACCTGACCCGACTCAACTGACCCAGTTAAGTCTGTTTATAAATGTTTTTCGCTAAGGTAGACTTAAGTTTTACCAAAATGTTTAAGCCGAACATGCCGGGTGTCACACTCGCCGATGTTGACTCTATTCTTCGGTAATAATATTATTCCTTCTTATGATATGTTACCATCGTCCTAAATTTACAATGTGCGTCTTTTATAATATTCCTGTCATAATTTTTTAGGTTAAAAATATTAGGTCTCCTTCATTCCTCCATAAATGCTCCACTTCTCTCCTTTTTTTTTCTTTACGAGACCTTGTCTCATTGTTCTTTTTCCTTTCGATGTGATGCCTATTGCCACTGGTCACGAGCGTGCGGAGCTTGAAGCTGAGCTTCAGGTCTCTTTTAATTGGTTTAGACTTTAGATGTTTTAATATGTTGACATTGATACTGACTGGTATCTGTTTCTTTTTGTGTAATAATTAGGGTCGGGATATTTTTTATATCAATTTTCCTGAAGGACCCTTCGGAACCAAGGCAAGTTGAATGATTATTTATAGTTTGATATTGCTGACTTGGGTTTGTTTTGTTGGGTTTGTTTTGTTTTTGTTTTTGTTTTGCTGATTAGGGTATATTTCAAAATTTTATCTTGCTTAGTCTTTGATTCTTTCTTTGTTAATAGGTTGTGTTTGGCTGGATATGATTTTAGATGTATGTGGTTGTTTATGTGTGTTTTTTAAAGATATATGTGATATTTTATTTATGGGATATTATAGGAATCATTAGAGATTGATGAGTTTTTAAATAGTTGCAGCTTACATAAGTGATACTGATTAGGTTTTAGGTAGGTTAGGGAATATATGGACATGCAGTGATTGAGAGATTTTGTGGTTAGTTCACTTGAGCCATTTGCAATAGATTATCACGTAATGAAAATTTTTAACTAAGATTGATTATGTTTAAGTTATTTACTCTTTTCGTGATTTGAGTTTTCTTATTTTATCATTTTTTATTATGTCATATTAAAATTTTCAACCCCGAACCTTTTTAGAGTAATCAGCTAGTATAAGCATATAATTATGTATCTCATTTTATATGTGTAAATTCGTTCTGACATAATAGCTATTGAATGTTTGTTTCCCTCCATGAATCACGACCCCTCTCGTCCTTTTATCCACCACATGCACCTCTAGTCCCTTTCACGTGCTTGATCAAATACAGAAAAAAGTTACTTAGAATTTTTATTAGAAACTTATGGAACAACTTTATACCCTTTGATAATAATAATAAACCACACAAAATAGTGAACCTGGACAACTAATGACCAGAGTTAAAAAAATGCATAAAAACTAGCAAATCTAGAGCATCTAATATTATCTAAAGGTAAAAATATATTTCATTTTCATTACTTAATAGTTTGAATTTAAAACATCTCCAAACTAAATTGTGGAAGTACAAAAGTTGTTTGATGTCGGTTAATTGTTATATATTTTTTTAATTAATTTATTCGTTTATTTATTTATTTATGTAAAATTAAAAATTAAATAAAAAAATGTGTTCATGTGAAGCTTTTATTGACATGGACCGGAATTGAAAACGATTTGTTCCTCGAGTTCCTGTCGGTATTTAAAAAATAAAAAAATATGTGTCTGTCCTTTTCTCAACCCCAACCCCACCACTGCTGTCACAAGTCACAAATCACAACTCATTGATTCCTAAATATATTTCACCCAAGACATTGCATACTTCATGAAAATATCACTATAACACTATCTTTTTTGGATCTAAACGCTTTTAGTCCTTGTACAAGTTTCGTGACAACTGCACTTGCTTGTTTTAGCAAAAATAAGATGGGACGTGTCACAACAGTCGGTGATGCTAGTACAAATTTTTCTTTTAATTGGTAAGCTGAAAAGAGATTGATCACTATTGAAAACACCCGTGAAGAAACTCATTACCTAAAGTTTAGATATAATGTCTAAAACTATAGTTATAAATGATTCTTTGGGTAAATTAAACTATTGTGTAAATTAGGTGGGAAAATTAAAGTAAACTTTAAACAACATGAACTTACATAACGGTTTTGAATATTGGCACAGCCCTCCATATAATTACGCATCCTTGCGCTCTATACGTCGCGTATAGGGTTATACGTGATGTATAGGGGGTTGCACAAACTTTTACGCAACACTATATATGTCGCGTACAGGTCTATACGTGACATATGTCTCTTAAATAACTTTGATTGATAAGCATTAATGACGCGTGAAAGCTTGTGCAACCCTCTATACGACGTGTATAACCATAAATAAAGGACTGAAAAAGGGGTGTGTATATACCATCACCATAAATAAAGGACTGAAAAAGATAATTACAGCTGATTGGATACAATTTGACTAGGTCTCCAGAGCTAGTCAACATTGAACCTGTTTCCTTCACCATTGTTTTGGTTTTCGATAGTTCTTTAGTTAGTAAATTCGGTCGAACATTTAAGGTTGACACGTACCATGGCCCTTCTAAAAACAAGCATCCCTTCCAATTACAACACCCTCGAAGATGAGAAAAGAAGTTATTGTCAGCCATCATATCTAGTGACAAACACATTTTTGGCGACCATCACAAGCCATCGAAGATATACATACCCAGGAGGACTCATCTCCACCCTTTCACCGATAAAGTGATGCCTCAAGGACCACAATGTGATTATTGTTAGGGTTATATTGCGATTTTCTAGCAACCTTTGATAGACCCAAATTCCTCCTACTCACTATGGAAATTTATGTATTATTTATTAGATATGCTAGTCGTACATGCACATAAACACAAATTTGTTAGGGTTATATTGCGATTTTCTAGCAACCTTTGATAGACCCATATTCCTCCTACTCACTATGGTAATTTATGAAATATTTATTAGATATGCTAGTCGTACATGCAAATAAACACAAATTAAAATAGTTATCATCTTGAATGTGTTTTCATTGAACTTGGTATCTACATGAAAAAGACATATAACAAAGTTCCACATAATTAATCTGGTGGTTTATATGCGTTCTCACACACCATCGCCCATTTTGTGGGTCTATCAAATCTATGTATAATTTCCGGTTTTGATTATGTGGGTTTTGGATCGATGATTGAAGAGGTATAAAGCACCGGTTCCGAATCACCTACACCAAGACGCGGCTAATGCAAAGAGTCGTGCCTCATTAATACCCCAAAGGGCCGGTACATCAAGTAAAACAGAATCAACCGGAGGTCAAAAGCACCGAGGGTCAGTACTACTAGGTCGGATGATAGTACAACATTTCTTACTAGTATAAATACCCCCCTCAAAAGTACAGGTGACCCACGTACACCCACACTCTGAATCTCTCTCTCTCTCTCTCTCTCTCTCTATACTCTCTATCACTAATACATTACTTATTCTCACGCTGGAGGGTGGTCACAGAGAGGCCTTCCCTCCTCTCCTGTGACGAGTCTAACGGTTTGCTAGTTTTGCAGGTTTAGATTCAAGAGATCAGATCAAGTTGGCTTTCTTCCTCATAGCTAATTGGTAAGAACTAACTTTTGGATCTTCAATTTGTGCCATCCTTTCATAGATCTACTCTCTCCACATAGATCTGGAATGGCTACTGAAAACCTTGAGATCGTGGATATCACGAATAAAGAAGGAGACGACGTTGCAATGTCTGTCCAAGATACGCCTGGGTTTTCCAGATTCTTGGCAGATTCAACAACAGCCGTCACTACTGCCGCTGTAATAGTAATAAGCACAAGTGTGCGATCCATATCCACCGAATTTGATGAAACTTTCCTCCAATGAAATCGTGAATTTCTGCTTCGATTGAAAAAACAACTGGATAAACAAGAAAAACTCCGTAGCGTTCAGGTAAACTTGTTCCCCTTTAAAGGATTCACCTCAGCAGCAACATTCACGACTCCCAATAATGCACCGACATACTCCACTGTTGTGACTTCCACACCGGTCCAGACTCCTTGTGGACACCTCATCCCCTTCGGATACTCCGGACCGTTACCAACTGGGTTCACACCTATTGGTTTGGCATCCACCGGACCAATGATGCCAGAGAAGCAATCGGTAAACACCAATATCGTAAATAATGATCTCACTGCTCCATACCGTCCAACATACATTACTTCGTATTCGAAGTTCACTCCAAAAATAGCCAGCACTCCACTCCTAGCCAAACTAAAAATGCTAGCAACCGTCAAGAAATACGACGGAACTTTTGATCCGGATGATCATGTTTTTGATTTTGGAGGGGCTGCGGAAATAGAACTTTGGCCCATGCCAGCATGGTGTCACATGTTCGTTCAGGCTGCGGCTGGTTGTTTTTCTTCTAAGAACTACTTCTGGAACTTCCCTTTTAGCCGCAGCCTGAACGAAGTAGCTCATGGTCAAAGAACCGACCACAACCATACTCGAGGAACGAAAGAAATGATAGAAGAAATTACAGCCATTCCTCAGCAAGCAATTCTCGAACAACAAGTTACTATGACCTCACCAAAATACCAAGTGAAATTTTGAGCACCAAGTAGTTACGTTTTCCCACTCCTCCAAAGCAGAAACCTACCATTCACAGAAACACCAAGAAATATTGTGACTACCATAAAGCTAAAGGTTACAACATTGATGATTGCTGGTCTTTAAAGTAAGAGATCAAAAAAGCATGTAAAGCAGGGAAGTTATCACATTTGCTCCGAGACTTGAAAGAGGGCAAGCCAGCAGGGGTTCCCATCCCAAATTCCAATAATCAAGCCAGAATCCATATGATCCGAACCTTCCCAGGTCACGTTACCAAAAGAAGCCACGTCCATACCGCCTCATGGACGGAATTAATGTTTTTTCGACCAATAGACCCAAGAGAAGTTAAAGAATCACCAATCATTGTCTCCGAAGTCGTAGCAGGGCATAAGGTACGACGTATATACATTGACAATGGCAGTGCTTCTGAGATAATGTACTACCAATGTTACCAGCATTTGGCTCTGGCTTCCAAAGACAAGCTTCTTCCAGTCACCATGCCACTAATCAGTTTCTCGGGAGAAGTCATCCAACCTTTGGGCCAATTATCTTTGCCAGTCACACTCGACACCAAAGACAACCAACGGACGGTTGTTCTCACATTCTTGGTGGTTGGATCCCCATCAGTACACAACATCATCCTGGGACGACCAGGAATAAAAGCCTTCAGCATGATAACATCGACAATCCACGGTGCCATAAAATTCCCCACCGAACAGGCGTGGCAATGTTATACACCGAGTCCGAGCTCTGTGTTGCAGAAGTTTTGCAGTCCCTGGGATGTCCTCTTACCACCTCAGTTGATTCAAATCCCAAACTAACCGAAGAATGGTCCGTCCATCCAGGGTTTCCGTAGCAAAAGAAAACCATCAGAGCCCAGTTACCAGAAGACGTTAAAAGATCGTTATGGAGGCTGTTATCAAGTTCATTGGACGTGTTTGCTTGGCAACAGTCTGATATGACAGGAGTCCCCAGATCTTTGGCAGAGCCCAAGCTCAAGAATCGACCTGAAATGAAACCAGTGGCACAAAAGAAAAGGAGCATGGCTCCAGACAGAGTCAATGCAATAGCCCATGACGTGTGTACCTTGTTGGATGCGGATATAATTAGAGATGTGGACTACCATACTTGGGTGTCAAACCATATCATGGTTTGGAAGCATGATAGTTCTTGGAGAATGTGCATTGATTTCAAAGACTTGAATGATGTATGTCCCCAAGATTGTTATACTTTACCCGAGATAGACTTAAAAGTCGATGTTGTGGCAAATTTCAAGCTCAAATGTTTTTTAGACGCTTAAAAGGATACCATCAAATCCAAATGGCTGAGGCCGATGAAGATAAGACAACCTTCGTAAAAAATCAAGGGTTGTATTGCTACAAAAAATGCCATTTGGATTAAAAAATTCGGGGTAACTTATCAGAGGTTAATGGATCGAGCCTTTAAAAACCAAATAGGCCAAAATTTGGAAGTTTATGTGGATGACGTTGTCATAAAGAGTTGCACCGAAGAAGTCATGTTAAAATATATCACGATGACGTTTGATAAGCTTCGAGAAATAAACCTGAAGCTGAATCCAAAGAAATGTTCATTCGGTTTGGAGGAAGGGAAATTTCTTTGTGTCATGATGTCCTAAGAAGTGATCCGACCAAACCCAGAAAAAGTCAAAGATGTTTTAAGCATGCAACCTCCATCCAGTTTAAAAGAGATTCAATCCTTGAATGGACGGCTGGTTGTACTACAAAGGTTCTTGTCAAAAGCTGCCGAACGAACCTTACCCTTTATGGTTGTACTTAAAAAGTACTTAAGCACCAAGAGTTCCATTGGACTACCGAAGCTGATATGGCCTTCAATGATTTGAAAAAATGTTTAGCCGAGTTACCAACCTTGACTGCTCCAGAACCATGGGAAATCCTCACTTTTAGCCGAACGAACCTTACCCTTTATGGTTGTACTTAAAAAGTATCTCTCAGCTTCAGAAGGATCCATAAGCTCCGTCCTAATGGCTACACGTTTGAAGGCTCAGGTTCCTATCTTTTAGGTCAGCCGCACCTTATGAGATTATGAGACTCGTTATCCACCGCTGGAAAAACTGGCATTGTCTCTGGTACATGCCTCCAGACGGTTGAGGAGATACTTTCAAGCTTTTGAAATTGAAGTCCAAACAGATCAACCAATACTCAATGTGATACGGAAACCTAAAGTATTGGGCAGATTGGTCAAATGGGCCATCGAGCTCAGAGCCTTTGACATAACATAGAAGACAAAGGGGTCCGGTTAAAGGACACGTGGTGGCTGATTTTCTCACAGAGCTAGCAATAAAAAAGGTAGAGGTAATCACACCTCCGGAGCCAAATGAGTGGAGTATTTTCACTTTTGGAACTTTAGGATCTGGTGGCTCTGGAGCTGGCATCGTTGTCAAGAATTCCGAATGTTAAGAACTGGCTTACTCAACCAGGTTGAACTTTAAAAGCTCAAATAACGAAACTGAGTATGAAGCCTTTTTGGCTACGCTCCAACTGGCAAAAAAAGTCATGGCCTGAAAGGTATAAAACATTTAGATAATCATAATCATCTCCTTAGCTATTCTAAAGATTAATAATTTAAAACAAAATACTCATACCTGATAATAGGTAGTAGCTCACGTGGATTCCATGTTGGCGGCACGATAGATCAGTGGGGAATATGAAGCAAAAGAGGCTAACATGGTTCAATACTTGCAAAAGGTATGAACCAAAGCCTCACTCCAGTTATTTAACTCTTCTCCTGGGAACGTATCCCTTAACACACTTTGCCTATCTTATTTTCAACAGGCAAGAAATCTGATAGCAGAGTTCGAAAAATGTGAGGTGAAACATTTATCGTGGTCGAAAAACAAGCAGGCCGACGCATTGAGCAAGCTCGCTGCTAATACACCGGACCACATATCCCAAGAAGTAAAGCTGGAAATACTGAACACACCATCCACGGCGGAAAAAGAAGTCTCATGATTAATGGATCTCAAAATTCTTGGATGACACCGATCTTAGACTACATGATGCACAACGTACTACTCGAGGACAAGTCACAGGCACGAAAGATTAAGGTCAAGTCTCTTCAATACCAGGTGGCAGATTGCATACTAAATCGAAAAACCTTTCTTGGCCCTTTGCTTCGGTGCCTAGATCTAGTGCAAGCTAAGTACGCCATTCAAGAAATTCACTAGGGAATCTAGACGATACATGCTGCATCAGTTCCAAGTCATGGGTAGTGTAATTCTTCTCATGAACCTTTAATTGACGTGAGGCATACGCGATCACCTTATCACGCTGCATCAGCACACACCCTAACCCTTGGATAAACGCATTACAGTACACCACGGAGTCCTCTGTACCCTCAAGTAGTGATAGTATAGGTGCACTGCAAAGTTTCGACTTTAATAATTGAAAAGCAGATTCTTGGGCATCTCCCCACTTGTAAGTAATACCCTTCTGTGTCAAAGCAGTGAGGGGTTGAGTGATCTTAGAGAATCCCTCAATGAATCTATGATAATATCCCGCAAGACTAAGAAACTGGCGCACCTCTATGAGAGTTTTGGAGCCTCCCACTTTTTAATAGCATCAATCTTGGTGGGATCGACATGTATTCCTGCCTTGTTAACCACATGTCCAAGAAATTGGACTTCTCGAATCCAAAAGTCACATTTAGAGAATTTTGCATACAACTGCTCATTTCTCAAGAGTTCCAAAATCAGCTCCAGGTGTTGCTCGTGCTCTTCCCTGCTCTTGGAATAAATCAGTATGTCATCTATGAACACTATGACGAATTTGTCCAAATAAGGCTTGCACACACGGTTCATTAGATCCATGAACATAGCCGGTGCATTGGTTAGCCCAAATAGCATCATCAGAAACTCATAATGTCCATAACGAGTTCGAAAGGCTATCTTCGCCACATCCTTCTCTCAGACTCTCAGTTGATGGTATCCTGACCTCAAGTCAATCTTAGAATAGAAACTCGACCCTTGAAGCTGGTCGAACAAGTCATCAATACGAGGCAAAGGGTAACGGTTCTCAACCGTTACTTTGTTCAACTTCTGATACACATGCGGAAACTCCCACCCTTCTTCTTATCAAACTGAACTGGAGTTCCTCGTGGCAAAGAACTAGGTCTAATAAAGCCCCTATCCAATAGCTCTTGGAGTTGGGTAGACAGTTCTTGAAGTTCGCCTAGTGCTAGGCGGTATGGTGCGCGTGTAACTAGAGCTGCTCCAGGTACAAGGTTAATTTGAAACTCCACTTGACGAACAGGTGGAAGTCCAGGTAGTTCCTCTGGGGAAAATATCTGGGAAATCTCGGACTACTAGGATGTCCTCAATCTTAGTTTCAGTTTTAGTTTCAGCTCGAGTGTCAGATATGTTAGCCAAAATGGCTGGATAGCCCTTAATAATACACTTCTGGGCTTTCAAGAAGAGATGATGCCCACCATGGCATCACCATGATCACCATGTATAGATAAAAGTTCTCCACCTGGGAGGGGGACACGAACAATCTTCTCCTGACAAAGAATTTCAGCGGGATGCTTGGACAACCAGTCCATGCCAACCACGAGATCAAAGCTTACAAGGGTGATTGGTAAAATGTTGATGGCAAACGATTGCCCATCCAACTCGAGCTTACAGTCACAATGGGTGTGGGATACCTCAACAGGCTTCCCATCAACTAGCTCTGTAGTGTACGGGGTATCAAGAAGAGTAGGAACCATCCCTAGTTGTTTGCTAAGTTTTGATGACACAAAACTATAGTCCGCACCAGTATCATATAAAATAGAAGCAAGAGTGTCGTACCCGTCACGACATTGTTATCAGTCCTAGCTTCCCCAGGGCCAATCACAATTGCTATTCCACGAGCCCCATTGTTGTTGTTACCGTTGTGGTCATTGTTGTTGAAGAACTTGTACCTCACATTATCCCACGTTCTCTTGCTATCACCAAAAGTAGAAGATGAAGCACCATGCTTTGGAAAAGTACCATGCTCAACAGCTTCATCAATGAGTCTGCGAGCCAGGTGAAAGATTTGTTAGATTATGGGTAGGTGAGCTGCAGTGGCCAAGCCATGAATATGAGAGACCCACCCTTTTGGTATGAAATTCGATCCGCTGGTAAAGTTGGTTAATTAGATTCGAGCACAAAGTATCTAAATCATGTAGCTTGGTAGTGTAGGCGTCGATCTCAGACCCATCCGTCTTTATATAACAAATTTCTAGGTTTCATCACACAGGGTGTTACGTTCTCCGTCCATGTATCTGTAACTCACTGAGTGTGCATGTAGCATACATTACCCCATCCTGCCTGGGACAAATGCACATGGCAAAGACTTATACTATCGAAGCAATCAGACGGTCTCCTTCAGTTCCGTTGGAGTTATCGAGGTTTACAACCAATAAAAGGCTTGAAAATACGATGTGCGTTCAAGGTATAAGAAAGTTCAAATGTGGAAGTCAGGGGAAATGAATGATTTAGCATAATAGATCTTTACTAGCTTGGAAAGATGCGAGGGCTTCAACCACACTATCGTTGATCATAAGAACTCAGTCTTATCTAAGTTAGCAAAGGGGATTGAAAGAAAAGATAGGTAAGAAAAGGTAAGAGCCAATCGTCGCAATGCTCTATCTAGATAGTAGAGCCTTCATCCTCACTTTCCATGTGCTCGTCCTGCTCAGGTCCCCCTTTCATCCCTTATCCTTCCTCTTTTGCGATGTCAGCGTTTTATGGTTCTCATCACGTACAGTCTCCTTCTCCGGTCCTGTGTAAGTCAGCTTAATGGCCAACAACACCATTCGTTCCTCCAATCGTGACTGTCAGTCACTAGTAGGTTTCGTCTTCCTTTGAGCTGTTGCACTGCATCGCAGACCTTCGTAACTCCCCAAGAGTGTGTGTATCAAGCCCCAATCTAATGTGTTCCCATGAATCTACCATATACTTATGAGTAACAGGGATATGCAGTCATACGTCCGCCCGCTCATACTAGGTGTAAGGTACTAAAGTAAGAAATAAGTTCTATATGTGTAACCCAGTCCCGTCTGAATTTCAAATGGAAGTAAGAAAGATCAAGTAACAAGGAACAGAAACTAATTATCTCCTTGCTCAGTGAAAAAGGATAAGTCTCAGTATTTGAATTTCTTCACAGTTGATTCGGTTTGATGGTATCACGTCATGCGCATCGTGCAGCTTTCCTGTGTATGTGCGCCACAACGCTCGCAAGGGCTTTCTCCCCTGTACAATTGTTGTTTCCTCATCCACGAGGTTTGTTAGGATACTACTCCCAGTAATGCGTCACCTGGTGTAACCCTGGGTTCCCACCATTGACGTGTTCAGAATTAGGTCTAGAACTAGAAGATAACATATCTCCCGAAATCATGTGTTGTAGATATATGTAGCTAAAAGCTAGTTGTGCACTTAAGTTGTGAGTGTACTTATGCTATGATGATTATAGACTAGACTCAACATGCAGTCCTAGTTCACTATAACCAATGGCTCTGATACCAATCTGTCACACCCTCAAATTTCCACTGCGGGGTTTTACCGCGAGGCGCGTGACACACCAGGATCCCATAGACATAAGTCATACGAACGAACTCTAAATGCCCAAACCCTTTAGTTCGTTTTCAAAAATCAGGTTTAGTTAAGCTGCGGAAGCGTAAACCAAATTAAAACCTTTTAAAAGCCATGTGCCAAACAACGTGCCCAGATTAAAACCATATGAAGGATAACGTAAAAGCATAATATGTAAGCTAGGTGTATGCCCAAGTCCCCAAATGCAGTGAAGTGTGTAGTGCTTTCTAATCGTGGCACCGGAAGCTAACTACCTACAAAAGCATGTATATCGTGGGTCAACAAACAATGTTGGTGAGTTCGCTAAGTAAAGTAAATGAGTATGTAAATGCACTGGTTTCCAAAACTACGTAAACAAGTAATTGAGTTGGTTCCAAGAACCGTGTAAACACTAGTTCATCGCATGTCAAGGGTAGCTAACCCATTCATGATAACTAACATTGATATACCGAATTGCTAATGTACGTGTAGTCATAAATGTGAGCTGCATGCCTTACATCATTGCCTATCAACAATGATAAAATCTGTTAAGTTATAGTTCACTCCCGCGCTCCCCGAGCCGGTGTGAGGTTTGTCAGACCTAATAGCGCTATCAACTAATAACCCGCTTGCCATAACCCGACAACTCATTCGGTATGTGAAGGACTTACAGATGATAGAGTTGGTTTAGTTCATCAAGGACACGGTTTGCGAACTAGCAAAAACCGACCCACACAAGGATCCATGGCATCCCAACCCGGGATGTGTAAGTAGTCCCAAACCGGACTAGAAAATAGTAGTCCCAACCCGGACTAGAAAAAGTTAAGTACGTTGTCTCAACCCGAGACGCATGCTTTTGAGAAAAGAGTAGTGAAACTCACCATAGGTTGCACGTGAATAATCCAAATTCCTCAAACAAAAATGAGCTACCGACTCCCTATTACAAATGTCACTTGGTGAGTATATGTGCATAACCAACACACCATACAACTCGTTTGTCCAAGACTTTTAAAGTTCAAACCGTGTAGTGACACCTAATGACTCTACATGCACAAGTAAGTCCTACGTATCCCGTTGGTGATCATATTGATTATTATCATTTTTATACCTCATACACATCTCATATAAGTATTCATGCAAGTTCATGTCAAATACATACCATATAAGACTCCAAATAATCACGTAAACATCCCTTACACAATCTGCGTTTTCAGGGCAGATTGTACGCTGTGAAAAACGAATTATTTAAAATACTTAACGAACGAATTAAACTCCCAAATTTTTACTGAATATTCATTGGGGTTCATTTAATAATCCATATTTTTTTTTGTCTCATAACCAAACACAAAAATTATTAAACTTCGTACAACACAGCTATGTCCAGAAAATTTCCACAGCAGGTCAGTTTAGTAGAAAAATTCCCAAAAATTGTGTTTTCACCCAAACGAGGTGAATCTAATTGGAAAAGCCAAGTTTTTCCAATGTTGACCTACTGTCCAATTTTCATAACTTAACCCTTTGTAAATCTCGAGTTATGATCGTTTAAAGTTGACCCAATTTATAATTCCGAAAATCTGATATGACCTTTAAACATGTAAAATCATGAATACATATCAAAACAAGTCCAAAACGCATGATTTTGGACTTTTTGAAAAGCTAACATCATAAGTTAAAACAATCAGATTACACATGTTAATCACCCTATAACAGCCCTACAATTCATCAAAATGAATATGTCAGAAAATCAGAATTCTAATAACATGCTTCTCATGAACCCTAATCATTCTTATTAACCCGTAATCATAAAATAACTCATATTAACAGAATTCAATCCATATTATCACATTTAAATCTATGTATTTACATACCACATACCCTAGATATGATTTCTATCAACAATACTCATCAACAATCACAACAAACATCCAAGATATCCTACATTCATTGATTTGCGACTTTAACATGCATATTTCCTAGAGTTTTTACAACTTTTCCAGCCTATAATCTCATAATACAACACGTAAAACACATACCTTGAATTGCTAGAGTCCCTAAAATCTCTAGATAGCACCCGAAATAGCTTGAACTAGTGGAAAATTGATGAAGATTGAGATTGAAAGGTGGTTGTGGGGGTGCTCCTAGTCCACGGCACAAGGGGGGTTTCTAGGGTTGGTTATTATTTTTTTTTTTATAAATATATGCTAGGGTTAAGGTCATGGGCCAAGGTTTCGGGCTCTAGTGATTTTTATCTGATAAGTGAGCCCATTAGCCCTATCTAACTCTCGAGATTAATCCCGACAATAATAGTCATACCAACACATATAAAACTACTGTTTTATCAATTCATATTATGTTTACCCTAAGTGCACATATCTCATAACGTTTACGTACAAGTTAACTAACACGCAGTAGTTCACATAAGCATGCAATTCACATACACGTGTTATTCCACATTCATCAACACCCAATCATTCATATAATCATGCATGCCTAACAAATCACCAACGTTCGGGATACGGGATTCGTGTGTGCTTCAAGACAATTATTTTTCCCAATTATAACGTACGTTAATGTCACCTAACATGTATTATTGTTACATAACATTCTGAAAGACTTGTTCAACTAACCCTAGCTAAGTGTTTAACCACATATGATCAAGGACAATTAACTAGAGTTCAGTAAAAGAGTTAACCTGAAAATACGGGGTGTAACACCGAACATGGAATGGGGTGCACGTGAAAAAGTGCTGCATGTGAAGATCGGCCATATTTTTTAAGTTTTTATAAGTTTTTATCCTTTCAAATGTAAAGTGGGATGTGAATACCCCACTCCTTTCCTTTTTCTTATTTCATTTGTACTGTGGGATGTGAATGGCCCACACCTTTGCATTATGTTTAAAATGGGATGTGACATACCCCATTTAATAAATATGGGTCGGTCTTTATCATTACATAACCTTTTAAAAAAACAGTACACTTACAAGAAATGTGCAAACAACTATACGCGTGTTTATACTACACGCAAGCTTCGGTGCTTGAAGAAAAATACACTTCGGCACTACAAGGGGGATAAGAATTAGGGCATGGGGGTATCGAAGGCCCTTTCGTCCAGACTTCTTTATCATAGAAGCCCGAATGTCAAATACCGAGCTTAAAAGATACCCCGGAACAAAGTCTACATAGCTTATTTAGAATATAAAAGACAAATGTTCTACTTCGAATGTCATAAGTAGTTAAGGACATACTAATTCAGACGAACGATCCCGAAACACTTAAGACATTTATTTACACTGAGACAAAAGGTCATGGACGCGCGATCAGTCTTGACATACAAAGGTACGAAGGGTTATAAAACAACCCTCAAAACAAATATTATACGAATGTTTTCTATACTTAACAAAACAAGTAATAAAAGACGCTCGCCCTATTATATAGGACTGAACTTTATCTGGCATAGCACAATTAGACAACAAAACAAAGTCAAATATATTAATTCATAACAGAAGGTTACAAAAACACATCCGTCCATTCATGGTACGGACGTATGCTACAACATACCAAAAACACACATGTCTACGTAGCTTGCTTACAACTGATTTAAAAGAAGCTTCACAAATGAACGAAAATCACCGAACCTATGTAGAGGAATGGGATATACTAGACCAAATTACTTAACAAGACCCTGCGCCGAATCATCAAGCATAGCCAGCTTCTTCAAACCTTCAATCACGACTTCTATGGGCACGACATCAAGTCTTGTAGCTTCACAACCGCAACATTAGGCACAACATTGGGAACTTCATTCAAAGGAATCCCCTTCACTGCCAAAGCATACCATGCTTTAACCCCATCATTAAAGCCCAGTCCATTCATGGCATTGTTCACGCTTGCCACGACAGCTTTCATCTCTGCACATTTATGGGCATGATGAGCCACCAATGAAGCCCCCTCGGTAAGCACGAATTTCCTGAAGGAAAAAAGTTCCTCAACCTCCCGAGTCAAACCATCCTTCTCCACCTTCAACTGATGAGCTTCAGCCCTAACATTCACAACGAGCACCAAGGCTTTCTTCCCATTTCCCTGAGCAACCTCCTTATCTATAGGACAAAAAAGCAAAAATCATAAAAAAAGAAAAGAGGTAAGGAAAATTATCAATAAAAAACGAAGACGAACCTTTGACAAGGTTGTCAGTAACAGCCTTGGTTATTTACATTAAACGCTCTAACTCTTCAATGCACTCCACATACTTCTTTTTAGAAGCTTCATGAGCAAGCTCCTCTGCCTGAAACGTGACCTTAGTATCGTCCATCTCCACCTGCAATTTATCCCGGGCTTTAGCAGCAGTAGCGGTGGCGGCCAGGGAAGACTGGAGCAGATCCTGACACCTCTTCACATCACCCCTTAATGACTCAATCAAGTTATCATGCCCACACACCGAGGACCTCCTCTTCAGCTTCGACCTCTGCAATTCGGAGTCTACCCACCTCCTCTACACTTCAGCAACTAAAAAATTAGATTGTTCTTAGTTTACCAACACCGCAACACCCAGATCCGAATCCTTCATCCTCCTATAATGGGCATGATCAACCGTGGTATTCAAATTCAACAACATCATCTTTGCAGTCAAAGCATTAACCACCCGGGTACCGTTCTTTAGATCCCAATCAGGAGCAAAGATGTCTTCCATAGTTGCAGGATCGGTCTCCATGATGTCATCTAGAAGATCTACAAGATTAAACAGGATCATGGTCTCAGTTTAAAACCAATAAGGAGAATATGACTCACCATATTTGTTCTCCCTTTTAGTCTGAATGACAGGGGTGTAGTCAGCATGCTTACCATTAATAGCGTTAGTCGTCCCAACAGAAGTAAGGTTTCGCGTCCCAACCACCGGACTGTTTTCATTTTCAGCAAAGACATTATCAACCTTTTCACCCTACACATCCAGTACAGTCATATAAACCAGACCACTGTCACGAGAAGATTACCCACCAATCAAGTGCATATAAAGGTTCTTCATGATGACGTCTTGAGGAGAACCTGAGGTCGAAATAGAAACGCTGGACTTATGCATCTTAACCTTTTTTGGATTCTTCTTTTCCTGCTTAGAAGGCTCGGACTTCCTCTTCCGAGCTGAGACAATTAAGTCTAAAGAGAAGTCCTCAACTATATCTTCATCAGTCCGTTTCAGAGTGGAGGAACCTGAGGGCTTCAATAGGCCAGTTCCAGCAAACACCTTACCAATGGTCTGACCACCTTCCGTATCACCGACTTGGGTTTCTTTCACAATATCACTACCAGCTTCGGCTTCATCCTCTCCCTTCTTATCACCATCGGTATCAGCAGTCCGGACTGGAAATTGAAATTTTTCTACTTATTGAACTGTTGGTGTGTTTGTACCAATAGGTTTGCTGGTCAAAGCTAGCTCGGCATCATCATAATCCTCAAATCTCAAAGCAGCAAGTAATGACAACTCTGCACAAACAAAAAACATGGTTATTGGCATCCGAACAATAGCTAATAACAATAGACCACCAATTAAGACAACCCTCACCCCTATCATTATACAAGATCACAGGCCACATGTCAGGTTCATCCCAAATTCTGCTAACACCTCCCAACAACAAAATATGCTCTGGATATTTTTTTATGTCCGACTTATGAGAAATAAGCTTCTTATACAACACTTCGTCAAAAGCAAAATTTGCCGGAAGTTTCCACTCGGTAGACTCAAACACACTCCTCCATACAGAAACCATCTCCTTCGGTAGACACCTGTCATCCAACCAGAAGAACTGCGTCTTCCAATTCTTTGGGCTGAAGGTGTCTTTGCCATGACAATCAGGCAACTTCCTCCTCTTCTCGAATGTATACCAGTCTCCGGCCTGGTTCAGCTTGTAAAAAGCTTGGAACACATTAAGGTCAGGTTTTGACTTCATAGCACGGCATTTCAATTCAAAATGACATACCCTTCCAAGACCGAAAGGATTCATTTGGGAAAAACGAACCCAATGAAATTGAAGTATCTTAAGAAAACTTGGTTAAAGGAGCCCAGTAGTTTGCAAAATTACACGCACGGGTGTAAAATGCAAACATACCGGGGGAAGGGGTGTATAGGATGATTGGGAGTCGAAAGCTCTGGATTCAAGTCCAAAGGGATTCTATAGTCAATCAAAAATTGTTCAAACTTGTTTTGTGTCAGTTTGTTAAAACTAACAGCCATATCATCCTTCACCATAATAACAGAATAAAGTAGAACAATACTTCGAAAGAAGAAGGAGAGGAAACGAACCTAAATTAGGGAACATGAATAGGGGTTTGATCATGACAGGATGACAGTTGCAGAAAAAACAGTAAAAAAGGAGAAGTGAGAAAAAAAAAAGATGAAACGTGGAAAAGTAAAATTAAAAAAGCAAAATGGGGACACCTTTTATACTCTCAGAGAAAGTCCAAATGACGCCAGGTGTCGAGATCTCAGACAATCTCAACAGCTGGCATAATGATTAAACGGATGCAAATGCGTCGAGACAACCAACGTGTCACATCCAAAATACGTGGCTTAGGGCACGTCCACGTGTCTTGTCTCTCAAGACAACTGGAATGCAATAGCCAAAGACTGTTCAACTCCAATAAATTGTAAACCAACTTATGGACTTAGGGGGACATGAAGAGGTATAAAGCACCGCTTCTGAATCACCTACACCAAGACGTGGCTCATGCAAAAGATCTGTGCCTCATTAATACCCCAAAGGTCTGGTGTGACACCCGCCACTTTACCAGGTCAAAATCCATACACTTTCTAGTCAACATTTAATTTTCTATACATAATTAATATCATTTTATACGCATAAGTGCCCCCAAGAAAGTCTAGCTGAAGATATCTAAAAGAATTAATGGCTTGTGATCAACAAGTTAATGGATAAATCCAAGTAAACCAACTAAAATCCCCAATAAATTAATGAAATATTGATAGGCAACTTGAGACATAATGGGAGCAGGTCCCTAAATATCACAATGAACTATATGTTATGGCATATTAGAATGAGGAATAATGGAATCAAAAGTTAATCTAGTAGCTTTTGAAATGCAGCAAGAATTACATGGTTTATTGAATATTTTATTTTTTAAAGGTAAAAATGAGAGTTTAGACATCACTGGGTCAGAGGGATTTCCCAATCTAGAGTACCAAGTCTCTCGTGAAACAGAAAAAGTGGTTGATAGTGAGTAAAGCTGATGGGGACAAGCTTGCATTTTATGGATGACCCGACCCGCATATATCTGAAAAGACTAACAATAAAGTTATGATCAATAGCAAGCTCAGTAATTGATAACAAGTTCTTGACTACGTCAGGAACTATGAGAATGTGTCTACGTACGTAAAAAGTACAAGTAGATAAACACAGCAAAGTTAATCCATTATGAGTAATAGTAAGAGATGCACCGTCACCGACAATGACATGCTTAGTCCTGGTGTAAGGAACACCATCAAAAACAGTAGAACGATCACATTTCATGCGAGTTATTACACCCGAATCAAGATCCATGACTTAATCTATTGGAACACGCTAGAAACATCGACAAGAAATTCAAAATGTGGTGTTTGTGATTTGGCATAAGTAGAAAAATGATCACCCCCAGAACTTACTGTAGTCAGCCTAGTCCCATGATTGGGTAATTCAGTAGAAAAATGAGGTAGGTCAATCCCACTAAGATGACCAATAGAATAGGGTTTGGGATAGGCATGGTTTTACTAGATTGCCTAAAACCAAGAATTTGAGATGGACCTGGGCCCAAAACTCGAGGCTGATTTTGATACTCGAGAAACTGTGATCCAAACTAATCGTTGGAATGACCTAACCCACTTTACAACATTGAATTGCCCCAAGTTGCTCGTAAATTATAATTTGGAGACATGGAACTAAAAGCAAGACTCGCAACATATTGGCCTCCATTAGACTCTCTAAATAAACTATTTCCTTAGCTTGATTCATATATTCAACAGTAGATTTTGATTGTTGTTTTAGCAGGTAAAATTGTGTTCGATATTTTGCTTGTTTTGCAAAAGCTTGTTGAAGAAAAAACTGAGTGATAGATTTCGATAGTGCTGAAAAATTAACGATTTCGATAGTGCTGAAAAATTAACAGAGTTTATGGGAGATGAATCCGTGAATGGTATAAGCTCAAATATTGCCATCGTAGAACCATCAGACTTTTCCCATAATGCACGGTTAATAGAGACGATTGGAGGAATATGTATGTATTCATTCAAAAACTAGAATAATCCTAGGGTTTTTAGGATTGTAGCTATCTGTTGTTTCCAATTCAGATAGTTATGATCATCAGGTTTAACAGAGAGAAAATTAACAGTGTTCAATCAAGGATTCAAGTTAATTTTTTTGTGAATTTAGATGAATTAGAGATAGTGGATGAGTCAACCAATGAAGCAGAATAAACATAAAACAAACATAAGCTCAAAGATCTGGAATAAAGTTTGGAAGAATCAAAACAAAAAAGAATGAGTAGGAAAGGAGATCAGGAGATTAGAGAAATGGCCGGAAAAGATGAAGAAGAAGATCAGACAGTTAACGAAAAACGGAGAATTGTTAGAGATGATCACCTGAACCCTAGAAGATTCGGCTCTGATACCATGAAAACAATGATAGAGGTTAAAGTATAAAATCTCATATAATGATCGATTGAAAGAAACAGATGGTACACATACATCTATGTATAGAGGGAGAGAGGCAGTTACTAACTACTCTAACTACCTCTAACTAACTAATCAACCTAACTATCTATCTACACACTAATATTGGACATCCAACCGTATAAGCAATGGCGAAGTTTGAAACTTTGGATGGTGGGGGCTGAAAGTCATGAGACACAATTTTTTTTTTTTTTAAATCGGTGGGGGCCGGACTCAAAAAATATAATATTTTTGGATATAAACGAGAATATTTACACTACTGAGCCAAAAATCGGTGAGACCTGAGACACCCCCTGACCCTCACAAAGCTTCGTCCTTACGTATAAGAATCCCTATATTAATATTTTAGATTAGATTAGAGCGTTACAAAATTTATATCTTTAGCTAGAACAAAGCATCCTCATTATATATTCTATAATATTCAGCTTTTTCACAAGAAGTTGAATCTTTGTACCAGAAGATAGAGTCAATAATTACTATTAAATATACAGCTTCTATTTTGACGAAGGTGGACCTTACACACCGATAACGTATGAAGACTTATGTACTTACTGTTTGGATCTAGCCGTTGATACTTCCATGCTTTTATTTTCATCATGTTGAACCTTAGTACGACATCAACAAACTCATAACGTGTAAACACTTAATTATATACTAACTAGGTTTGAGACCCGTGGAGACCCACGGTGCAAACCATAGTAAATAAAAAAATATATTAAACTAAGAGTTGTATTATTCAAATTTAGTGGCTACAACGTAAAGTGTTAAGAATAATGGTTAGCCTGATATTTTTTTTCTTATATAAACGTCATGCGTTGATATGAAATGGGTATTAAAATTAAAACTAATATATAACTATGGTTTTCATGTCAAAGTGGATATTTTTTGTAAGCTATAAGTAACGTTAGTAATGAAAACCGATTACCTATTATGATCAGTACTCAACCAAAGTATAAACTTTAACAAAAAATAACAAAAGGTATGAATACATTGTGTTTTTGTAAATGACTTTTTATCATATTTTTATTTTTAATGTAATTGTAATTAGTACATAACTTGTTTTATTAACAAATGGCAACGCACTGTTCAAAGCACACAAAAAAAGTTTAAAATAATACTTTATTATTGAAGTTGTATATACATAACGTCAATAAAGATAAGTAAAAAATTGCATCAAAATTACTCACATTATTCATAAATCCTGAAAGACTTCTTTGTACACAACGTTTGATGTTTTGTTCGTCAATTCACCATTTTCATCTACTATAACTATCTTCAGTCCATCTCGACTTCTGACTCTTGAAAGCGCAACATACAACTGCCCGTGTGAAAAAACTGGATCCTTCAAATACAATCCAACTCTGGATAAGGATTGTCCTTGACTTTTGTTTATTGTCATTGCGAAAGAAACAGCAAGTGGAAATTGCCTTCTGTTAAATTTAAAAGGAATTTTCTTATCTGAGGGGGATAAAGTAATTCTTGGAATAAAAGTTCGCATTCCAATGTTACTTCCTGATATGATTTTCGCTACAATGACACGTTTTCTCATTTTAACAACTTGTAACCTTATCCCATTGCACAAACCGCTTTTCTGATCAATGTTTCTGAGTAACATTACGGGAACGCCAACTTTCAAAACCAAACGATGGTTTGGTATTCCAGAAAACTTAAGACCATTCAGGACATCAGGAGAAACTAATCTTTCATCAACCTGTTTGTTAACATCTTCAGACTGGCAAACACTATCCGAACTTAGATACTCAACTTCGTCACCGGGAAACATTGAAAGTAATATATCATTAATTTCATGAACAACTTCGTTCTTCGGTGCCAATATAGCTCGATCTTGAAAATAAGTCGGAATGTGGATGTTATCCAAAAGTGAAGGATAAACAAAGGCTATCAAATCAGAAACAAGATCCAAAGATTGAGAAATAAGTAAGTCATCAGGTATCAAAATAACATCCTGATCATCGCTTATTGTATCAACCTTTCCTTCTCCTATGTCCAGAAGCCAAGATGCAAACTTTTTAGTTTCCTCAATATCAGAACTGCAGCTTCCAGAAAGCAACCTCATATTTTTTGTTAACTCTAAAACAGTGCATTTGTGCCAATGTATGATGAACTTAAAGAGGCATTAACAATGTCATGCCTAGTTCCATTTGGTACAACTGGTAGAATTTGCCTAAAGTCACCCCCAAACACAACAACCTTTCCACCAAATAACAAATCAGACGACTCATCACCATGTACACCAAATACATCTTTTAAACTTCGATCTAGTGCTTCAAAAGCATGTTTATGAGTCATGGGTGCTTCATCCTATATAATCAAGTCAGTTTGTTTAACCAGCTGTGCAACATCACTATTAGGTGGTATGTAGCACATAGAATCTTCAGTTAGGTTTATAGGAATACGAAACCTGGAATGTGCTGTCCTACCACCGGCCAATAGCAAAGAAGCGATACCACTCGAAGCAACATTCAAAACAATCTTTCTTTTACATCTTATGGATGAAGATAGAGTCTTCCATAGGAATGTTTTACCCGTACCACCATAACCATAAACAAAAAAAAAACCCTCATTTTTTTCCTCAATAGATTTAATTACACAATTATAAATATTTTTTTGTTCATCTGTTAAAGAAGAGAACTGAGAATCAAATTCTTCAACCAAACTGTTTGAGTCATAGCCCAACTCCTCACAAATAAGACGATTGTCTAATAATGATAGAAACTCATTCTCAGGATATGGCATACCTACGAAATGTCGTAGACTGCAACTATTACGCAATAAGAACTTCTCAATATCAAGCAAAGCTAAATTCTTAAGTTCGTCGTCTGAAAGGATCAAATCTGGGAAAAAAATGTGTTAGAATGGAATATATAGAATAAAATTAACATATAAAATGAATAATTGAATATGTGGAACCATTAAAAATAGTATAATTTACATTCCTAATAATTATGAATCATTACAATTTAGTATATGTCCAAAAAATTCTAGAAAATCTATTTTAAAGTAATAATATATTAAAAAAGTTAAAAACCTGGACAGTTTGAATCTATTCTTCTCTTGCGTAAAATGTCATCAGACAAATAATTCCATGTTTCCTCCCACACAATGTCAGGTCTTGACAAACTGTTGGACGCTAAAAGAGTTGCAAATAAGTTTCTTAGATAAGGGCCAGAACCTGCAAAAGCCGCTTCCTTTATTGCTTCAACATATTCTGTATCATCATCCAGGAGTCCCATTGCGTAGCATGCATCCCTAAAAGATGATTGTACTTTCCCATCAACTTTAAGAATATCTTGAAATGATGTTAGTAAGACACCCACTAAACAAAGACCATTAATACTGTTGATGAACAACCGACATTTGAACTTATACTATCCAAATATGCATTCATCCGTTTACGTCTTTCAGATATATTAAGACATTTGAACTTATACTATCCAAATATGCATTCATCCGTTTACGTCTTTCAGAGATATTAAGACTCACTAAACAATAAATTACAATAAAAACTATTATTTCTTAATCAAAAATTAAGAATTAAAGGTATAAGATGAAACATAATAAATTACGTACCATTTGATATGTCGGATAACGGTGTTGCGGTATTGATATCTCCAAACATGTTTATAATATTTGTTAGTGTAAAAAAATAAAAAAAAGCTAACAATGTAACCAAATGTAAAAGAAAAAAACAAAGATTAATCATTACCGTTAGATTTACGCCTCAGGTCACCAACTTTAGATTTCGGTAAACAAAAATCATACTTTGGGGGATCGGACATTGTAAAATATATGTTTTTCTTGAATACAATAAGTATATACCTGAAAAATTAAAGAAAAATATACTAAAAATTATTGAAAAATAAGGAAACTTTCTACTGCCCCTGGTTTATAAAAGAAATGTGCTTTCAATTTGTGATTTGGGTTTTTTTTTTTAAATTTTAATATAATCAACCGACGGGCTCTTACAGTCATCCGTTTAAATGATGGATGTTAAACTAAAAAAAATGTTACTAACGGAAGATATACTTTGTGTGCAAATGGCCTTTTAACAACTTTTATTTAAACATTAAGAAACTATTGGTTTGTTAGGATTTTGTATGTTTATAATATGTGTTAGAGTTTTGGGCCGTAAGTTTTATAGGGCCTGCATTTTTTCAGTTATTGCATATGGAATTGGGCTGAATGTTGATGGACTTATGGTTTGTATTAACATACACCGATTCTAATTATGGATCCACCTGAAAAACAAATAACAAAGTTGCTTCTTATTTTCTTTTCAGATCTAGGGTTAGTTATATTGAGAAAACCAGCCGCACCAAATAGTAAACATGACAGAGACTGAGAGAGGAACAGAAATAATGACATGAGCATGAAGGATCGGACGACAACGACTCTGTTAGGTAATTATTAAACCGTTCGATTGTTATTATTTCCATTAAATAACAGAAACTTCGATGTTGTGTTTATGTTTGAAATCGTGTTGGATTTTATAACTTTGTTAGCGACAAATCCGAATCATTTTGCACAAATACAGACTTTGGTTGCTGTTTTATAAGTATTGAAAATAACTAATTCTGCATTATTCTAAATACCTAAATGTCTAATTGAAATCTATGTTGTCTTGAGTATAATCTCTGTTTTTCTAATTTGTAGATTTAAATTTTGAGATCTGGAAATACTTTTCATGGCACATATGTTGCTTTTTGAGCTGCAAGTTAGCAACATGTTTTAGAAATAGATACATAGCATACAGAGAAGTTAGTGGGCTTGTGTTTTAATGATTCAATTTATAATTCCGAGTTTGAAATATTTAATAATAAGAAAATTTAGAAGTTAGAACTTAATTTATAATGCAAAATATAATGTAGCTATAAATATAAATATAACTATATATATTTATTAACATTATACAACCATTATAAAACTTCAAACGGCCAAACTGCATTATTATTATAAATTCTTTCTCTGTTTGATGAGTTGCAACATATTTAGACATCTCCATGGCATAACTATCCCACAACGTTAAATAGATGCGCAAGCCCCTTCAAAAAAGTACAAATTATTTTAGTAAAAAATAAATACACAATTTATAAAGCTACGTAATTTTTTTTGTATATAAAATGCAAACAAAAAAAGAAATAAATAAAGAATACATACTCGATATCTTGAATTTCCATTGTTAACCTCTTTTTATCAACGACAACCTTTTTATCTTTATCATCATTGCTGAAGAACTTGTTAACATGTCCTATAACATCTAAGATCAAGTATAAAATAAACATTAATGAAACATAACTTATAAAACTATTATTATGGTTTGGTTGTGATGAAAAAAAGACTATTAGAACGAAATATACCTATTGTAACATATTCATCAACCTCCCTATCCAGAATTCTTTGAAAGGGCACAAAAGAGAAACCAAAATCTGGACCTTGGAAACCATCATATTCGGAAACTTGAGTATTCATATTCAAGCAGAGTTTGTTTGGGTTTGGAGCATACTTGTATTTAGAGGAATTGACCCCAACTCCTGGATTTCTTATAATAAGAGAAGAATTTTCAGTCAGAAACCTCTCAAATCTAAAAAACAACCGCTTAAATACATTCGCTTGAATCCTGTCACCCTGTTAATTATAAAAAAAATAAGAAAACACTATAAATATGTATCTACGTAATTGATGTATTTTAACGTACGCAAATAAGAAAATTCATATACATTAAAATTAAAAACATCACAACTGAAAAAAAAGTTATGAAAAATAATAGGATATAAAAAAACGTGTTGTTGAGATTTACATTTTCATCACATAGGATCATTTCAATTGAGTACACATCATTAGGATTGCGACGATCGGGTAGACGCCAAACCCGAATAATCTTTAGCTTTAACGCCACACCGTTTCGGTTTACATGAATTTGGTTAACCATTGTAAACTCATTTGCATCTACAGCAGCCATTGATCTTGTTAACTGGAAAAAAATAATGTAAAAACCAATAGATGACTTCAATAACACAACAAATCAAAATTTGACTAAATAATGTTTATGTATTTAAAGATGAGAAACAAAAATTAACCTAATAATATATCTTTGCGATTACTCAAAGTGCATTCAACGTGTCTTATTACAATCGTATGTGAATTGGTTTGACTTGTTTATATAGTTATTCAATCAATTCAATAATAAGAAATGGATGAAATAGTGGAGGTTAATTAGCATTCGAATTAGCATTGTTATTATTGTTATAACATTATGTATTGATTGAATTTAGTCAACGTCAAGCATTCCTTGATTAACTGGCGTATGTCAAGCATTATATAGGTATTCATATATTGATATAGGTATTCATATATTGATATAGGTATTCAATCAACTCAATAATAACAAATGGATGAAAGAGTGGAGGGTAATTAGCATCCGAATTAGCATTGTTATTATTGTTATAACATTATGTATTGATTGAATTTAGTCAAAGTCAAGCATTCAAACCATAACTACCGCATGTCAAGCATTATAGTTAGTTGTGATTTTTTTTTGATCTATTCAATGTTATTTAACTAAATGTTCTTTATATGTTATGTCAAGCATTATATAGGTATTCAATCAATTCAATAATAAGAAATGGATGAAATAGTGGAGGTTAATTAGCATTCGAATTAGCATTGTTATTATTGTTATAACATTATGTATTGATTGAATTTAGTCAACGTCAAGCATTCCTTGATTAACTGGCGTATGTCAAGCATTATATAGGTATTCATATATTCATATAGGTATTCAATCAATTCAATAATAACAAATGGATGAAAGAGTGGAGGGTAATTAGCATCCGAATTAGCATTGTTATTATTGTTATAACATTATGTATTGATTGAATTTAGTCAAAGTCAAGCATTCAAACCATAACTGCCGCATGTCAAGCATTATAGTTAGTTGTGATTTTTTTTGATCTATTCAATGTTATTTAACTAAATGTTCTTTATATGTTATGTCAAACATTATATAGGTATTCAATCAATTCAATAATAAGAAATGGATGAAATAGTGGAGGTTAATTAGCATTCGAATTAGCATTGTTATTATTGTTATAACATTATGTATTGATTGAATTTAGTCAACGTCAAACATTCCTTGATTAACTGGCGTATGTCAAGCATTATATAGGTATTCATATATTCATATAGGTATTCAATCAATTCAATAATAACAAATGGATGAAAGAGTGGAGGGTAATTAGCATCCGAATTAGCATTGTTATTATTGTTATAACATTATGTATTGATTGAATTTAGTCAAAGTCAAGCATTCAAACCATAACTGCCGCATGTCAAGCATTATAGTTAGTTGTGATTTTTTTTGATCTATTCAATGTTATTTAACTAAATGTTCTTTATATGTTATGTCAAGCATTATATAGGTATTCAATCAATTCAATACTAAGAAATGGATGAAATAGTGGAGGTTAATTAGCATTCGAATTAGCATTGTTATTATTGTTATAACATTATGTATTGATTGAATTTAGTCAACGTCAAGCATTCCTTGATTAACTGGCGTATGTCAAGCATTATATAGGTATTCATATATTCATATAGGTATTCAATCAATTCAATAATAACAAATGGATGAAAGAGTGGAGGGTAATTAGCATCCGAATTAGCATTGTTATTATTGTTATAACATTATGTATTGATTGAATTTAGTCAAAGTCAAGCATTCAAACCATAACTGCCGCATGTCAAGCATTATACCTAGTCAAAACTTTGAATAATTTCATTTGGCGACCATTCTTGTTGAAAGTTGTAACATTAAACACGCCAATTTTTTTTTTTCTAAACAAAGTAGTTCACCAACCTGGAGACGAAGATCACTTATGAAATTCAGCCAACCATTACAAAAACAATAATCATGACCAATCCTTTCTATTGCAACGTTCCATTGATGTAAATCATCTACATACATAGTGATTGGAACATTAGGGACACCATCGGGATAATGCTTATTAATAAAGGAGTAAGGTATAACCTGAAAGCAAAATTTGTGATCAAATAATATGGACAAATTAAGATACTAAAAACATGTAATATAAAGTATCGAACTTAATGGCACTTACCATAGGTGTCGTCAATTCATGTTCAATCATTTTGCAGAATGACACATCCAATTGCATGGATGGAGAATGATTGTAATGCTCCATCATGAAAGTATTCGGAGCAATAAAGTCGAATATGACGTAAAACATAGAGAAGCATAAATCATGTACAACTTTTGACCATTCATTTGTTAAGCAGAATTCATCATCTATAAATTCTAACAAAACAAACCAAGATTGACCATGGTATGTCGAAACTTTAATGTTGTTGTTTCGTAAGTTTTTAGATAACAAAAACCTGTTTATGGATTTCGGCAATGTCTGGACAAACACGTAAAAAACAACATTATAATAACGAATAAGCTTTTTTTACTTAAAAAAAATTAGAAACGTCATACCAAAACTCGTGCGGAAGGGTCATGAATAACCTTGAAGAATTTGTCACCCTTGTGATAAGCCATAATGAAGTTATTTGTCCTAATGAAATCCTGTTCTTCGTCTGCAAAACAAACTTTTGTTAAAGTATCCATAAAGTCACTAATACTCGAAACTGATTTCAATTATCTTTTTTTATGAAATCCTGTATTTTGTTTTTTTATAATCTTTTTTTATATTCACACATACTCGAAACTGATTTCAATTGCAATCTGTTATTAAAACCACAATCATATCATCAATGATTAAACCTGATCAGAATTACTTGTGTGTCGATTTCATCCAAAGCAGAGACTTGATCCTAAACAGATTATCAAATGGTGTTAATAAAAAAATGATTCTGATCATTACAAATAAATCCGAAATAAAACGATTGTATTTCTGTTTGGTTTAATATGTTAGTAAACCGCTATGTATGGATTTCATACAGTGTCAGAAACATAATCGAAAACAGATTAGATAGTTATTTTAATAAGAAAACGTGTTAATAATTACATATTTTGTAGAAGGTTGATAGCTATACGATTGTGATTTATCTTTGTAGAAAAATAATGATAGAAACCGATTGTGTTTATCTTTTATGTAAGATGATTGCAAACATTATGTATCAATCTAATCAAAATGCAGAAAAATTATCAAAAACATTTCGAGATTCATGTAAGATTGATGAACAACATACCTTGCAAAAAGAACAATGAGAGAGAATGAGGAATGAGAAAGGAATTATTAGGATAGAAAGGAGGAAGATGTTGTAACATACAAATGGATGTTGACAAAAAAAAAAAAAAAAAAAGAGGTTTATATAATACTTTTTCATGGAGCCCCATTTAGGATTTGGATCCTTGAAGACCCTCTCAAAATCTAGGATTCAACCCTAGTGTTTTCATTTATTATATAGATAGATTGTACCGAATGAACATATTATTAGACATGACCATTGAAGTTGCTTATTGTTTGTAAATTTAGAATGTCTACAATTGTATCAATAATGTTGAGATAATTTAATTTATTGGATTTTAATAATATAAACTTTCAACAATTGGCCGACAATAATCTGTAATTTAAAAATTCCAACAACAATCTCAACTTTCAGACATTTTTCCACTGATTAACATTTTTTAACTGATTACTAACTAAGTTAGTGGACGCTGACATGCCACATCAGCATCCACGTTAGTTTGAGCATGCCAAGTCAGCATCCACTAACTCTGAACTTTTGTACAGTTTGCTACATCAGTGCAAAATCGAAATTTTTTACATCTAGGTCCTTCTGTTTTACATCTTGTTACCAAATTCGTCCCTGACACTAAACCTAGTTAACTATTGTCTTTAACTTTGGGGGTTGAAGAAGTAAGAACCTGGGATGGTACTCTGGATCTTCTATATGATGCAGAACAGGGGACTCTTTCCAACTCGTCTCGAAATAACAAATATGGAGCCTGTAAAACAGAACACCGTTAGGACTCGCCACAGGATTGGGGGTAATCCTGTGACCACCCTCCGGCGTGAGAATAAGTATTTGTTTGGTGTAAGGGATAAAGCTTATATGGATTGAGTATTGCAAAATTGTCTATGGTCCTTTACCTTTACTCCTCCTTTTATAGTTGCTCCTTTGCCTATCGAGGGGAGACATTCCTTGCATGATTGTCTCTTCGCTGAATTAGCCTTTTGACCAGCTTTCTATTTAATGCATTTGACTTGTGCTGACTGGTTTGACTTTGTATAGTCGGTGGGCTTTCTATTGTTTGGGCTCATGGTTTTGAGGTTTGGGCTGGGTTTGCCTGGGCCATACCTCGTCATGTCCCCCCAGTCTAGTTATAAGAACATGTGATTGTTACTAGACTTAAAAATAAAAAATAAAAAAGTTGTGGGTTTGTTTTGTATTCCTGATAGCACGTGATGTAATCATGGCTATAACCGTCACATCAATCCCCTATTTAATAGGTTTTAAGTGTGTAGGGAATTGACATGTGGCGGTTCTATATATTTGAATTTTAAACCTTCTTCAACTTTACCCAATCGTTGTTTTCTTCATCAATTGAACGGTTTGCTCTCTTTGTTTTTCCCTCTTTCCATTGCTTAATCCTTCCATGGCTCCTAAAGCAAGTTCCTCACGGGTTGCTACAAGCGTATCCGACATTTCTTGCCACTGGCCATCCTTCTCCTCTTTCCTTAGTGATTAACATGTGCCGTTGGAATGGGGGCCTGTGCTTCCTGGTAAGGATGATCGGGCTTTTCCCCTCAAGGAAGGGAAGATCACTTTGTACGGCGAGTTTTTTACTTTTTCTCACTTTCGTTTGCCGGTTACCAATTTCCTTCTTGCTATCCTGTCCTATTATAAGGTACACCCCTCCCAATTGCATCCCCTAGGTTTAATAAAAATTCGTCATTTTGAATTTTGTGCCCTAGGTTTGCGTAGGGCACCCCTTTTGGAGATTTTCCGTGTATTGTATGTACTGAAATTCAAAGGAGAATATTTTACTTTTGATCGTCGTCCTGGATCGTTGCCCTGTATTGACAGCTTTCCTCAAAGTGTTCGGGATAAGGATTGGAGGAAAAAATTTTTTTACATTGACGAACGTGTTTTTCCGGTTTCTACTCCGATTAGATTTCCGGAGGCTAAATCTAAGTTGACTGATGATTGCCCTCTTCCTTCTGTTTATGAGAAAGATCCCTTGTACCTTGCTCTGACAAATAATCCCACGGAATGTACATTTATTCCGGAGCGGGCTTTAGTTGCTGTTGGTATGAGCCGGTTATGGGTGGATGAAACTGTCTTCCCGGAGTACAAGCGTGAAGATCAGGGAACCTGGCAATACTTTGACGTCTTGGACGAGGAGGTTTCTTCTCAATTGGTTGAATATGACCGTCCTCTAGGTTCAGATGAGCTTGATGTTCTTAGCCAGACTATTTCTAATTTTTATATCCCGGGGCGAATTGTTTCTGCCTCCGAGCAGATAGTTGGCCAGTCCGTATCCACTGTGGAGACCACGCCTACAGGTGTTGATGAGAATCTTCCGAGTCCCGTTGATGCTGATCCTATTAATGTTGCTCCTCCTCAAGGTGAGGAAAATGTCGAGAAGAAGAAAGATAAATCCAAGAAAAGGAAGACTACGGCGACCTTGAATGCTGAAGCCCTTTTAGCCAAGCGGCAGCAATTATTGGAAATGAAGAAAAAGTCACTTGGTAAGCATGTTTTTATTTGTTTTTGTTGCCTTTGTATTGTTGGTTCCTTTTCTGAATTTAGTCATTCTATGCAGGTGATAGGATTTCTGCAAGTACTTCTGCTTCTGCTTCCGGGGGTGCTTCTACATCTGAAGTTTCCAAAGCTATTCCTATCGCTGAGGGTAGCTCTGAGGGGGTTACTGCTGTTTCCTCGTGTGTTCTAGCTAGTTCTGTTCCAGCGACTGCTGTTGCTGTCACCACGGTTCCGTTGTCTACATTGACCCCGGTTTCAGTGACTCCTGTGGCAACTTCTCTGTCTTCCACTACTGTTCCAGTCTCTATCCCATTGCAGCCGGTCTTTTCTGTTGCAGGTCCATCTATGGCTTCTGGTTTTCCTGCTGGTCAGAGTTTTTCCCAGCTCCTTTGGGATGTACAAAAGAACCCTATCCAGTTTCCTGGTGGTTTTAGGACCGACAGTTCGTCATCTGATTATGCAGGTGATATCCCAAGCAATGTCTACGCTCCCGGGATTAATTGGCGGCCATCCTTGAAAGATATCTGTTATGTGCCCAAATGGCATATTGCTGAATCCAGCCGCCTTATCCATCCGGAGGTCATTCGTCATTGGTCTGAGCATGCCTTCCCCCCAGCTGAAAGGTTTTATTTGCAGGGTTTAGATAATGCTCAACTCGCCGAGAACATTCTTGGTGCTGGTGCCAGTTACGCTGCTGCTTCTTATGAAGTCCTTCGCCGGTGGCGGTCAGACCTTGCTCATCTTTTGGAGGCCCGGGATAGACAGGGACCACTTATGTCCCAGAACGACAAACTTGCCAAACAACTATCTGAGGCTGAGGTTCAATTGGTCTCTCGTCAGGTTGCTGTGGACAAGCTTGAGGCGGATAAAGCCCGCATGGTTAAAGGACACATGGAGGAGAAATTGGAAATTCTTCGTGCCAATGATTCACAGGTTGGCATTATCTCTCGTCTTGAAGGACGGGTTGAAGCATTGACCAAAGAACTTACTACTGAGAAAGAATTCATTGCTCGGAATCAAGCAGAAATGGAGAGGTGTAAGCATCTGTCCACCGAGTTCCAAGCTCTCGAGTCCCGGATCAAAGGTCTGGAGGAGGAGAAAGATGTTATGGCTGAGAAGCTTAAAGAGTGTGAAAGGCAGCTAAGTTTATCAAATGACCGTGCTGATCAAGCAGAGGATGCTACCGAAGCTGCCAAGAATCTTGCCATTTCTCTCCAATCTCAGCTGGATCGCTCCCGGGATGATCGTGATTGGTTGATATCCCGGGGTTTGCCCGCTGCCTGGCGTTTCATCCAGACTAGTCAGACCTACCAGGACCGTATTAACACCTTTTACGAGGTTGCTACGGAATCCGGATATCTTGGTGGGCTCACATATGGGAATGGTCTTGGTCTTGTTGGCCAGAAAGTACCTCCACCAACTGAGCAGGAGAAGGAGGTCGGTACCCGGATCGCTGATTCGATGCAGGCGCTGAGCAGTGATTCTCTCGAGCCCATATCCCAGCTGACCAGCCACGTAGGTGATGATGGGATTTCTTCTCTTCGTGTTTTGCTCGAGCCTTTTGTCAAAGGTTCGTCTGATGCTGAGGCTTCTTCCCCTAGTCAAGACTGAAGAACTGTTTGTCTTCTTTAGTTTTTTTGTTTGAACATAATTTATTTTGTATGTTACATGTGTTATGAATGTGTGGTGTGTGTGTATGCCATGTGTCACGGATATCATTACTTTTTGCTGACAACGAAGTGACGGTTATTAATTACCTTTTGCATGTCATGATTACCTATCATATCGAGTCGCCTTTTGCACTGTTTGCACAGATATTTGTGTCAGTTGCATTAAAAGCGTATCTTTTCATCTTCCAAAAAAGGATCTATATAAGTCACTTGACTTATCAAACCGTTCATCCTTTTTTTTTTTTTTTTACCATTTTCACCCATAGGAAAAAATCTCGTCCTTGCTTCATTTCTTCTTCTATGGCACGTCGTTCAGCTTCTGTCACACAGTTATCAAGGGAGCTTGATGCTGTTAAAGCTCTTAAGATGTTATATCAACAGTCTCGTGAAATGGATGCTCGTGTAGCTGCCATAGAGGAGTTTAACGTTAGGTATGCTAATTATGTTCCAGCTCGTAGGTATGGGAAGGTGTATTCTCGTGGTCCACGGAAGCTATTTTTTGACGTGGAAGATGACAATGATCAAGCTCCCCCGCCTGCTCATGATCTCGGTGTGGCTGGGGAGGTCCATGGAGTTCGTGACCCGGAGGGGTTTGTTCATGTGCCCGAGGTTCCTGTTCCTGCAGGGCCTATCATTTTGGTAGGCGGTGACGGCCGTGTTGACGATCATGAAGACCCTTTAGCTGAAGACGTTGAAGATTTATCTGACCATCCAGTTCCTCCTCCTTTTAAGGATGAAGAGTTGCTGTATTCTCCTTGGGAGGTGTTAGCTATCCTGGATGGTAGGATTTGAAGATTGTATATGCCTTTGAGGCTATTTTTGTGTTTTTGCAGGGAAGTGGCATATGGATTTTTGTCCTGCCCCCTTTTTTTGTCAATGTCATGACAATGACTGTTCAAATATCGTAGTTGGATGTAAAAAACAATATGTAAATGTATGCCGTAAAAGGCGTTTTATTAACACGGTGTTCCGTGATTTTTATTGTGTTTACATAGAATGTGTTTTGTCAGAAAACACTAATTTCTTATACATTGTCCTTGCCTGTTCAGACATAACATTTTTTTAGTTGTGCTGCGTTCCATGCCCGGGGGATTGGTTCCCCGTCTAACTGCTTCAAATAATACGCTCCCTTTCCGAGCACTTCGGCTATCTGATACGGACCTTCCCAGTTAGGCCCCAACTTTCCTTGTTTCTCGGACCGGCTTGCCTCGTTATCCCTCATTACGAGTTCTCCCACCTTGAATGTTTTTTCTTGCACCCTTTTGTTGTAATACTTTTCCAAGAGCCGCTTGTATCTTGCCTCATTGATGCATGCTATCTCCCGGCGCTCTTCTAGGATTTCCAAGTTTTGCCGGATCAGTTCCTCATTAGCCTCTTCATTTCTGTTTCTTCTTCCGGAAGGGATCCCGATCTCTGCCGGGATCATCGCTTCTGAACCATACGTTAGGCTAAAAGGTGTCTCCCCATTACTTGTCTTTGGCATTGTTCTATGGGCCCATAACACGTGAGGCAGTTGCTCCACCCAGGACTTTCCTTCCGTGTCCAGTCTCTTCTTCAGGCCATCCAGAAGACTCCTGTTTGCTCTTTCTACCTGGCCATTTCCTTGTGGGTGTGCAACAGAAGTAAAGACCTGTTGGATGTGTAGTTCTCTACACCATTCTCTTACTGTCTTGTCCGTGAACTGTGTTCCGTTATCACTTACTAGGTATAATGGGACACCGAAGCGGCATACTATGTGCTCCCATAAGAATTTCTTGATGTTTACGGCCTCAATCTTTGCCAGTGGCTTTGCTTCCACCCATTTGTTGAAATAGTCTACCGCAACCACCAAGTATTTCAACTTACCTGGGGCCAAAGGGAAAGGCCCCACTAAATCAACCCCCCACTTCTGGAATGGCCAGGCGGCCGTGACAGGGATTAGGTTGTTTTTGGGCCGTATTGTTTGTGGCGCGTACTTCTGGCAGCTGATGCATTTTTGTAATTCTTCTACTGCCATGTTATGCATTCCTGGCCAGAAATATCCTGCATTGGTTATTTTGGCAACCACTGCCCGAGGGCCGGCATGTATGCCACACATCCCTGCGTGGATGTCCTGTATTAGGAATCTTGCCTCGGACAGGGTGACACACCGCAAAGCTGGTCCTAAGTATGATTTTCTGTACAACACTCTCCCATGCATCTCGTATTGTAGAGCTTTGGTTCGTACCTTCATCGCTTCTCCCTTGTTTTCCGGGAGAATTCCCTTTTCTAAGTATTCTTGGATTGGTGTCATCCACGATGTTTCCTGCATGTGAACAGTGTGCACTTCTGCTTCCCGGGTTGCCGGCTGCTGCAAGGTTTCAATGTGGACGTCTTCTTCCGTTCCTGAGGATGCCAGTTTACTGAGGGCGTCTGCAATGTCATTTTTGTGCCGTCTTACATGAGTTAACGTCACTTTTTCAAATTTTGCCATCAGCTCTTTTGTCATTCTTAAGTACTTTGCCATGATCTCATCCTTAGCTTCATATGACTCGTTCACTTGGTTGTTTACTAACAATGAATCAACGTGCGCATCCACCCTTCTGGCCCCCATTGATAATGCTAACCGCATACCGGCCAGAAGTGCTTCATATTCTGATTGATTGTTCGAGCAATCGAACTCGAATCGCAGCGCGTGTAAGGATCTCACGCCTTCCGGGTTAACCAATACCAGTCCAGCGCCTGACCCTTTGCTGTTGGATGACCCGTCTGTGTATAACTGCCATGCTGAGTCACTATCATCCGTCGCGGTCGCGCTGCCATCTTTTGGTATCTGCACCTCTTCTCCTTCCGGGATTTCCGCCATGAAGTCTGCGATCACCTGCCCTTTGATGGCTGTTCTCTTCTTGAATGATATCTCATGGGCCCGTAGTTCAATAGCCCATTTTGCCAATCTTCCTGAAACCTCAGGTCGGTTTAAAACCTATGCCAAAGGATAGCCGGTCAGAACCTCGATCTTGTGCCCCTGGAAGTACCGGCGTAGGCACCGGGATGCGTGAACCAAGGCCAGGACCAGCTTTTCCAACATAGGGTATCTTCCTTCAGGATCCGAGAGAACCCGGCTGATGTAGTACACTGGTGTTTGAATTTTTTCCCGTTCCACCAAAAGGACCGCACTGACCGCGTGGTGCCCAGCTGCTAGGTACATTTTCAGTGTTTCGTCGGGTCTCGGGGCTGTGAGGGCTGGTAAATTGCTGACAAATACCTTCATTTCCTGAAACGCTTTTTCTGCTTCCTCCGTCCATCTGAATTTATTCTTACTTAGGCAGTCTTTTAGGGTTGATATAAAAGGAAGGGATCTTTCTGCGTGTCTTGCTAGGAACCGGTTAATTGCAGCTAACCTCCCATTCAACGTCTGGGCTTCTTTCAGTGTTTTTGGGGACGGCATGCTGGTTATAGCCGTGATCTTCTCAGGATTTACCCGGAACCCGTCTTTTGTGACCACTACTCCGAGGAATTTTCCCTCCTCCATCCCGAAAGAGCATTTCCCCGGATTGAGCTTGATGTTGTACTCCCGTAGCGTCTTAAAGGTTTCCTCAATATCAGCCATGATTTTCTCCTCTGTGGGGCTTTTGATAACGAGGTCGTCGACGTAAACCTCCAGATTGCGGCCGATTTGTTCTTCAAACGCTTGATCCATCAGCCTCTGGTATGTGGCCCCGACATTCTTCAGCCCAAAAGGCATCTTCGTGTAGCAATATATGCCGGCGTCAGTGTGGAACGCCGTTTTTTCCTCATCTTCTCTGGCCATTTTGTGTAACACCCCGCCCCTCTCATCACCAATATTGTCCGCTTTGCCCATCTAGAGCTCACGGATTTGTTTTTGGTTGCCCAGTGGAGACTTCCCAGGAGGTCACCCATCCTGAAATTTCTCCCACCTGAGCACGCTTAACTGTGGAGTTCTCCTCTCATCCACTAACATTAAGCCCCAAAACGCGTTGGTGATTTAAGAGGCAGAATATTACTTATGAACCAAGGATCTCTCCTGGCCACGGCCGATGTGGGATTTTCCTAGGGTGTCACATTCACCCCCTGTTAGAGTCTCATCGTCCCTGATGAGGTATGTACCCACCATCCCGAACGGCACAGGAGTGGCTCTGATACCATCTGTAATACCCCAACCGATGGCGGAATCATCGAGGTGCCACGTAGTGACGATTGTTCAAAAGCTCATGGTACTAAAATGTAAATATTATTGAATAATCAAAATTGTCTTACATGAAAATGGAAAATACATTGTCTAAATGAAATGTAAATATTTAAATAACTGAAATAAAATAAAGCACTAAATGTCCCTTGCTAAAGCACTAGATCAAACTGCACCTGAAACATGTACAAAAATAGGTTTGGTCAACATATGAAATGTTGGTGAGCATTCCTAGATTTGATATATGTAGTAGGTTAAAAAGTTATACAATTCAAGTGCAAGCTACAGTGCAAATATGTAAACTATGTATCATACAAATGAGCGAAATCAACCCTGTGACTGTATAATGTACTGTATGAACTGTAGTGTACTTATCCAACAAATGGATAATAACTTAACAATGGCCACGGATTCTCCGATGAAAAAGGGGGAGAATCAACCTAGGCGGGTTGTCAATCCAAATAGCACTATCCAATGTTAAGGTCGGCTTGTACCATGTTAATGATTTCACTAAGTACAAATGTAATCCACATGTATTGTCTAAGCATAAAGCACGTTGTAAGCAATGCACATAGTACTAGAATTGTATTGTAAAAAGATGTAAACTTGTATTTGAAATTGTAATAGTGTACATGTAACACCCCAAAAATGTATAAAAGTAAAAAGGGGATAGGAAGTACTCACCGTTCACGTAATAACTTGAAATTGGACTTGGACAACGAAATATAAATTGAGATTACTCCCAAATGATTAACCTAAAGTAATTGATAAGGTGTGAGTGAAATAACTCTAGGATACATGTATTTCTAGGGCTTCGAATTGGGGGTAAACGTTTACTTGTTTATTAAACAAATTGTTTATTAATTATGAGAAATTTAATAAATGAATAAGTAAAAGTCTCTTTGTAAAATTTTAAGTTGAATATAGTCGCAACATAAGGTTTTAAGTATGAAAATAATTTTTATAAAATTATTTTCTTGAAAATAGAATATTTAATCTAATTATTTCATATTGTCAAAATATGACTTTAATATCTAAAAATATTAAAATCAAAGAATTTCTGAATTAAAAATTGTATTTCAGTTCTAGATATTTAGAAATAATTTATGTAAAATTTTGGTGCAAAAATATTGTAAAATGAATTTATTATGAGTTATTTATGATTAAAACTAACAAAAATTGATTAAAAAATATTAAACAAACGGTTTTTCTGAAATAAAAATATTTTTTGGAATGTTTAAGAATATACAAGTTTAGGATAATTTTTGTGAGATTTAATAAAATCGTTTAGATATTTTTATAGAATTTAATAAATATAAATGAATAAACTTGTATTATTAATAATATATATTAAATAAATTGTTTTTGAAAAACTAAAAATTGGGTAATGAACTTTATCAGTGGAATAGCATAAAATAAATTTTGTAGAATTTATAAACGTGTTTTAGTATTTTAAAATGATTTTTAAAAAAAAATGAAGATAATATATGTATAAATGATAACCAAAAAAATACTTGTTCAATGTGGGACTCGAACCCTTGGCCACTGGCCGGTTCAGTCTCATCATAAGGTGCATAAACCAACTGGTCTATACCAGTTGGTTGTGTGTTTACTGATTCAAAATAATTAAATATCTAATCTGTTTCAAGTGTTCTTCCCCAATTTATATAAATCGAGCCCTAACCTATCAATCATCACAATTAGAGACCAATAGCCCCTAAATTCTTAGGGCTATTGTTCTATATGTGCCGATTAACATAATCCAACCAAGAAACAAGACTTACAATGATGCAACCATGATAAAGCCTCAGTCAAAGAAAAAGTCAACACGAGCGATTTATGCTTGTATCGACGAGTGTTAACAGAAATTGAAAGTGGGGTTTTGTTAATCGCATAAATGTGTGTGTGTGTGCAGGTTTGATTGAGTTAACGACATGTATTTATACGGATTGAATTTGGTTGTTTAGGAATGTTAATAATTGATTTTAATTCGTGATAATTAATAGTCAAAAGATGCGTGATTATGGTCGGGTATTATTGTTATTGCATCAAAACGAGTCAAAACCAATAAAGACTTACCAATTATAGTGGTCAAGGTGGAAAGGAATTGGTTGAATGCTGCTGGTCGCTGTACGCGCGCAGGGAGGAGGAATCAGACAAGGTTTTAGAAGGTGTTAAATACATTTAGTGTTGGGTTTATTTCAGAAGTGAGCTTGTAGCTCAGTGGTTGCACGCGTGGTGTTGTGTTGTGGTCTGCCCGGGTTCGAAACCCGTCTTCAGCAAGGGTTTATCTCCTTTTTTTTTTTTTTTAAACAGACAAGGGGCAAAGGGAAGTGGGCTTTGGGCCATCTATTGGGCTTGGGCTGGAATTGAGATTTCTAAAGGAAATGGGTAGGTTAGATGTTGGGCTTTAAGAGAAAGAGAAAGAATTGGTTGGTTATGGTTTTGACTAGTATTATTATTATTATTATTATTATTATTATTATTATTATTATTATTATTATTATTATTATTATTATTATTATTTAAAAAAATATATATATATTGAAAGAAAAAATGACGGATGTCACAGCATCCCCTACTTTTAGAAACTTCGTCCCGAAGTTATTAGAAACATAGGGTTATGGATGCTAGGGTAAAATTTAGGATAACTGTGGTTTGGAAAATTCGAATGATTTTGAGTAAGAGGTTTGATAGGTGTGGATTAAGGATTTGGATTAGGTTCGTCTCGAATAATACGGAGAATAAGAATCTAGTAAATCACTGAACTTAGAAATCCTAAAATAATTGTAAAGAAAATCAAATGAACTACCAAATAAACAGAGTTCGTTCCTGGTCTGACTTCCAGTCTCACTTTCAATGCATCATTAGTGTTTGTATACAGGGTGTACCGCAGCTAACCCACCACACCTTTTGTAACAACCCAACCGATGGCGGAAACATCGGGATGTCACGTAATGATGATTGTTCAGTAGCTCATGGTGAATAATAGATTCCATAAATGATTTAAATAACTTACATACAAATGTTCTAGAATTTGTACATCAAATTGATTGAAACTATACACATATCTTCAAGCATCAATACAAATCTTCAAGCAAGTAGAACCTGAAACATGTTAAGTTGAAAATGTTTTTGGGTCAACAAAAGTTGGTGAGAATTACATAGGTTTTTGATAATTGAATAAAAATGTTGTGCAATTCATGTGTCATGTCAATCTAGTCCATATGTGAGAACATACTAGAAATAAATCGAGTGCATAATCAACCCTGATGACTGTTATAAAATGATACATACCATACGCTCATGGTCCAAAATGTTATACGATAACAAACACCCACGTAACCTTTGTAGGAGGCACGTATCCGGGTGGGATTGTCAGTCCAATAGATCTATCAATGTATACCGTCGGCTTGTACGGAGTTAATGATTATGCTAGAATGGTGCTTACTCTAATCATGCTCAAGACATAATGCAACATAGAAAACACATAGACACATTGATGATTGAATTGCATAAATGATGTTGTAACATGTTTCACCCCAAAAATGGTGATAAATAGAAAATGGGCTATGTAAAACTCACCTTGGTAAAATGTAATATCTGTTGAAAAATTGGATAATGGTATTGACCAAATGTATCAAGTATCACCCTATAATAAGGTAATAAATATGTCTAAGTCTATCAAGTCTACAAATGTATAAGTTCTAGGGCATCGAATTGGGGATAATTGCTCGTTTGATTAATATTAAAAATATTCGCCAATTGAGAGAAATTTAGTAAATAAATAACTAAAAATCTTTTTATGAAATTTAAACTTAAGATGGTTACAAGAATGTGTTTAAAGTGTAAAAATAATTTTTATAAAATTATTTCCTTTAAAATAGATTTTTAAATCTATTTATCACAAATTGTCAGAATTTAACTTTAATATTCAAAAATACTAAAATTAAAGAATTTCTATTTTTAAAAATCATATTTCTGTTCTAAATGATTAAAAATAATTTGTATAAAATTTTGGTGCAAAAATGATGAAAATTGGATTTATTATGATTTAATTATGATTAAAACTAACAAAAATTGATTAAAAATATTAAATAAATGATTTTTCAGAAATAAAAATCATTTCTGAAAAACTTAATGTTATAAAAACTTAAAATAATTTTTGTGGAAATTAATAAGATCGTTTCGATATTTTTATAGATTTTTATAAATAAAATAGAATAAACTTGATTTATTTATTATATATATTAAATAAATAAATTTTTGAAAACTAAAAATTGGGTGTTGAACTTTTATCTCAGATCAACATGATATAATTTTTGTAGAATAAATAAAAGAGTTTTAATAATTAAAAATGAATTTACAAGATTAAATGTAAATATATATATATATACATTATGGTTTGAGCAAAATAACAAAAATAAGAACAAAAGGGCTGCTGCTGGGACTCGAACCCGCAGCCCCCTGTTTGGATAACAGTGTGTGTGACCATCTGGTCTAGACCAGATTCTTGTTCAGATTTGTTTTCAAAAAATATTAATACACAACTAACATGAAACCCCAAATCATTATGAACCCTAGATTCTACAATCAAACAATTCAGACAAACTAAGCCCGATTAATGTTGGGGCTTTTGTTGTTTGATTGCCGACTAACAAAACCCACAAAAAAATATAGAACTCACAGTGTTTGTTTCGTGGATAATTGCCGGGTCAAAGATATAAGTCAACGGCGTTCAAACTCGTAATAATAGAGATGTTTCAGAAGAATTGGGGGTTAAGAGAGATGAGTGAGCGAGTTGTTAAGGCTCGAGGATCATCTATTTATACTGAGGTGCAATGGGTTTGGTTAATTGGAAGGTTGACCACGAATTAATGTCAAACGCGTATTTATTAGAAATTGGTCAATGATTGATTGTTTATCGCGTGTAATTGAAGTTGATTGAGGCCGAAAATTCAAGTTGTAGAGTCATACCATGATAATTATGCGTTAATCGTGCTTAGAAATTGGTCAATGAGGGATAATATGCTGCTGCTGTTGTTCGCTGATTTAGGAAAGAAGGAAGGGGAAAACGAAAGTGGGTATTAATATAAATAGAGTTTGAATAGAAACAAATATCAAGGCTAGCTCAGGTGGTTGTTGTGTGTGTGTTGAGTATGAAAGGACCCCGGTTCGAGCCTCAGTGGGAACCGTTTTTTTTTCTTTTTATGATGAAGGGAAGGAGGGGGTTTTGGGCTTGATGCTTGGGCCGGGTATCAACTATTGGGCCGAGATCTGGGCTTTCAGAAAAAGGGAGGGGTTTTATTTGGTTGGACTTGGGCTAAAGAAGTGTAGTGTTTGGAAAAAGAAAAAATAACCTTTAACACTAAAAATCTGATTTATAATTATTATTATTATTATTATTATTTTTATTATTATTATATATATGTATAGATATATATAAGTTGGGTGATCGGGAAATAAAACTTAGGCACCTTATGAACGATAAAAAAAATAACGTACGTATTAAACTTTGAAAATTTTTGCGATGTTACAGTCTCCCCTACTTTTAGGAACTTCGTCCCGAAGTTAAGAGAAACACTAGGTTACAATTTGTCAATCACTGGAAACCTTGATAAAATTTCACACTACCTTAATGTACCTGTAAATTCATGATTACGTTCCGGACCGTAATTACCAATTTACCTTACATTAGGGTTTTGCGTCCTTTTATGACTTCACCGATTGTTGAGCAGGTCTGATAGTCTCCACCAGTCGTTGAGTAGGTGGTAGGGCCTCTCCCCGACTGTTGGAAAGACATGATGACCTCCACCAATCGTTGAGTAGATTGTTTGGTAGTCCACTAATTGTCGTACAAGTAAGCAAGTATGATTATAGATATAGCAATTAGTTCACATTCAAACAAGCATGCACACAAATGTTATGATAATACTCGAATTAATTACTTGAATCCATAAAGTGTCATTACATAGATTTAAAGGTAGACAACATTTAAATGGTGGGACTTGCTGTTATGTAGCTGGAGGGCCTTGGCATCGGTTACGGAAGTGATTTAGGTTTCCACATTCATAGCATAACTACCAGGGTTGTGAATAATTGTAGTCAGTTGGGCATCAATACCCTTGTTGTTTTTGTTGTTGTTGTGATTGGTGTTGTGGTTGTTGTTACTTTCCTCTTGGTTTTCACCACTGTTATTGCGAGTGCTACGACGTGGAGACATGATCCGTAAGGGGCACAATGAAGGCTCAATGTGGCATGAAATGAATGAGGTGATATAAGGAATGTAATCATTTATTCATTAATTAAAACGAATAAACGAAAACGTTGACTTATCAAAGATTCCAAATTCTAATAACATATGAAGACATGCTTTAGCCTATAAGTGAACACTCATCCCGAGAATTCCCAGGTAGGCATCCGGGTCCCTCGTCTGATTGGGATATATGCGCAATGCCAGCCTAGACAGAAGACTCAGAATACAGGCGTTCACCCTTCCAGATTGCACGTGTTCGTTATTAAAATCTAGAACTTCAACGAGATCTCAAGATGGTTCAGGTTAAACCTGAGGATTTTGCCTTATCAGTCTAAGAGTGAATCCAGTGATGGAGAGCAACCTTCTTGTAGGAATGAAAGTAGGGATAAGAAGTAGGAGGGAGATAGAGAATAGCAAGTAAAAGAAGCAAGTACTGGTTAAATCCTATGGTTATAGACTAGATTATTTTTCTAATAACCTAATTCCCTATAACCATGGCTCTGATACCAATCTGTAACAACCCAACCGATGGCGGAAACATCGGGATGTCACGTAATGATGATTGTTCAGTAGCTCATGGTGAATAATAGATTCCATAAATGATTTAAATAACTTACATACAAATGTTCTAGAATTTGTACATCAAATTGATTGAAACTATACACATATCTTCAAGCATCAATACAAATCTTCAAGCAAGTAGAACCTGAAACATGTTAAGTTGAAAATGTTTTTGGGTCAACAAAAGTTGGTGAGAATTACATAGGTTTTTGATAATTGAATAAAAATGTTGTGCAATTCATGTGTCATGTCAATCTAGTCCATATGTGAGAACATACTAGAAATAAATCGAGTGCATAATCAACCCTGATGACTGTTATAAAATGATACATACCATACGCTCATGGTCCAAAATGTTATACGATAACAAACACCCACGTAACCTTTGTAGGAGGCACGTATCCGGGTGGGATTGTCAGTCCAATAGATCTATCAATGTATACCGTCGGCTTGTACGGAGTTAATGATTATGCTAGAATGGTGCTTACTCTAATCATGCTCAAGACATAATGCAACATAGAAAACACATAGACACATTGATGATTGAATTGCATAAATGATGTTGTAACATGTTTCACCCCAAAAATGGTGATAAATAGAAAATGGGCTATGTAAAACTCACCTTGGTAAAATGTAATATCTGTTGAAAAATTGGATAATGGTATTGACCAAATGTATCAAGTATCACCCTATAATAAGGTAATAAATATGTCTAAGTCTATCAAGTCTACAAATGTATAAGTTCTAGGGCATCGAATTGGGGATAATTGCTCGTTTGATTAATATTAAAAATATTCGCCAATTGAGAGAAATTTAGTAAATAAATAACTAAAAATCTTTTTATGAAATTTAAACTTAAGATGGTTACAAGAATGTGTTTAAAGTGTAAAAATAATTTTTATAAAATTATTTCCTTTAAAATAGATTTTTAAATCTATTTATCACAAATTGTCAGAATTTAACTTTAATATTCAAAAATACTAAAATTAAAGAATTTCTATTTTTAAAAATCATATTTCTGTTCTAAATGATTAAAAATAATTTGTATAAAATTTTGGTGCAAAAATGATGAAAATTGGATTTATTATGATTTAATTATGATTAAAACTAACAAAAATTGATTAAAAATATTAAATAAATGATTTTTCAGAAATAAAAATCATTTCTGAAAAACTTAATGTTATAAAAACTTAAAATAATTTTTGTGGAAATTAATAAGATCGTTTCGATATTTTTATAGATTTTTATAAATAAAATAGAATAAACTTGATTTATTTATTATATATATTAAATAAATAAATTTTTGAAAACTAAAAATTGGGTGTTGAACTTTTATCTCAGATCAACATGATATAATTTTTGTAGAATAAATAAAAGAGTTTTAATAATTAAAAATGAATTTACAAGATTAAATGTAAATATATATATATATACATTATGGTTTGAGCAAAATAACAAAAATAAGAACAAAAGGGCTGCTGCTGGGACTCGAACCCGCAGCCCCCTGTTTGGATAACAGTGTGTGTGACCATCTGGTCTAGACCAGATTCTTGTTCAGATTTGTTTTCAAAAAATATTAATACACAACTAACATGAAACCCCAAATCATTATGAACCCTAGATTCTACAATCAAACAATTCAGACAAACTAAGCCCGATTAATGTTGGGGCTTTTGTTGTTTGATTGCCGACTAACAAAACCCACAAAAAAATATAGAACTCACAGTGTTTGTTTCGTGGATAATTGCCGGGTCAAAGATATAAGTCAACGGCGTTCAAACTCGTAATAATAGAGATGTTTCAGAAGAATTGGGGGTTAAGAGAGATGAGTGAGCGAGTTGTTAAGGCTCGAGGATCATCTATTTATACTGAGGTGCAATGGGTTTGGTTAATTGGAAGGTTGACCACGAATTAATGTCAAACGCGTATTTATTAGAAATTGGTCAATGATTGATTGTTTATCGCGTGTAATTGAAGTTGATTGAGGCCGAAAATTCAAGTTGTAGAGTCATACCATGATAATTATGCGTTAATCGTGCTTAGAAATTGGTCAATGAGGGATAATATGCTGCTGCTGTTGTTCGCTGATTTAGGAAAGAAGGAAGGGGAAAACGAAAGTGGGTATTAATATAAATAGAGTTTGAATAGAAACAAATATCAAGGCTAGCTCAGGTGGTTGTTGTGTGTGTGTTGAGTATGAAAGGACCCCGGTTCGAGCCTCAGTGGGAACCGTTTTTTTTTCTTTTTATGATGAAGGGAAGGAGGGGGTTTTGGGCTTGATGCTTGGGCCGGGTATCAACTATTGGGCCGAGATCTGGGCTTTCAGAAAAAGGGAGGGGTTTTATTTGGTTGGACTTGGGCTAAAGAAGTGTAGTGTTTGGAAAAAGAAAAAATAACCTTTAACACTAAAAATCTGATTTATAATTATTATTATTATTATTATTATTTTTATTATTATTATATATATGTATAGATATATATAAGTTGGGTGATCGGGAAATAAAACTTAGGCACCTTATGAACGATAAAAAAAATAACGTACGTATTAAACTTTGAAAATTTTTGCGATGTTACACCTTTGATACCTTGAAAACGTATTGGACGTCTTCCAAGAACTCTAATAGAATTTCACACTACCCTAATGTACCTGTAAATTCATGATTACGTTCCGGACCGGAATCATCAATTTACCTTACATTAGGGTTTTGTGTCCTTCTATGACCCCACCGATTGTTGAGCAGGTTCGATAGCTTCCACCAGCCGTGGAGTAGGTTGTAGGGCCTCTCCCGACTGTTTGAAAAGACATAGTGACCTCTACCAATCGTTGAGTATGTTCGATAGCCTCCACCAGTCGTGGAGCAGGTTGTAGGGCCTCTCCCGACTGTTGAAAAAGGCATGATGACTTCTATTAAGTGCAGCAATTATTATTCACATAAATTGCAAATTGATAGCATGTTTATGCAAGCAAGTTTGTAAGTACTGCAACCCTTAAGTGTAAGTGTTTATCATGAATAATTAAATTTTTACGAGTATCATGAATAATTAGATGCTCAATGCGAAATCAAATTAAGGGAAAAATCTAGTTTCATGTAATAACCAATGATGTTTTCTTAGAAAAGCATCTGTAAGATCAAGTATCAAGTCCAAACGTTTCAAATAAATGTAAGGTAGAGTCTTGTATGATTAAAAATAAACGTAATAAAATAAATTTCCAATCTGTGTTAATGCACAATAATACGCAAGGAAATTTCTAGATGTTATATGCCTATGAGTATGACATAATTGGGTACAAAATGATAATAAGATCAAGAAAATGAAAACACGAGTATCATGAATAATTAAATGTCCAGTGAATAGTCAAATTAAGGGGAAATCAAGTTTCACAAACAATAATGTTCTGAAAAAAAATCGTGTAGAATCAAGTATCAGGTTTTTAGTAGTTTGATTAGCATGGGTAACTAGCTCATGTGTGAGAAGGTGAAGGATACGAATTTAGTTCTTGAGAGGATGATGAAAAATTTTTTGAAGCAGAATCAAGGTTGTGAGAGATGGTGAATGTGAAGGTAGTTGATAAAGAGGTTATTTTATAGTAAGGAGATTATATAGCAGTGTAAATTTTGGGGTTTGGATCAAAGGTTATAATCAAATGTATAAGAAAACATGATTGTGGTATATGCCAAATATTGTAAAAATTTGAACAAGTTGAAAATGAGTGAGTGTTGATGGAGAATCTAGAGACTAGATATTATTTCAAAAAAATAAATATTTTCAAAATTGGTTTTGTACATAAGACAAAAGTTGTTAAATAGTACAAGCTAAGTAGGCTTTGTCATAGTTTAAAACATTATGTCAATAAATAATCAATTGAATTTAAGTTCGAGGAAAATATGTACTTTGTAAAGTTACTGGGTAATACAACAAGTTTTAGAAATCTTTAGTTTGTGCTAAAGTATGAGGTTATAGTTTTTAAAATAAATAACATGTGGAGAAATGAAATAATATGATTTGGGTAGGGTGTTGAATATAAAAAAAAAAAAATGGCTAAGGTGGTAAGGTGAAGTGCGATTGTGAAATCCATAGATGGTTATGAAAGTATGAACTTGTAAGCAATATATGAAAATTGTGAAATACAAAATATTGTATATGAACCGAGAGAGTATTACTGAAAAAGCTTGCATAAAATGCTTGGAGTGCCCTTGTCTAGCTGTAAAGCTCAACAAGAACGTTGACTTTTCAAAGGAATTGAACCTAATGGTGATCAAAGAAGACGTGCTTTAGCCTATAAGTGGACACTCACTCCAGGAATCCCCAGGTAAGCATAACAGGTCCGTAAATGGATTTATGCGCTATGCTTGCCTATGCCAGAAAACTCAGTGTACAGGCGTCCACCCTTCCAGATTGCACGTGTCCTTATCACACTCATTAAAGTTCAACAACTTTGAAGGAACAAAAGTAAGAGTAGGCATTATGCCTAAGAGTGTCTTCATGAAAGGTACTGTCCCTGTTCCATGATGATGTAGACTTTCCACTCCCTGTAGGACACCATCTCTATGCACCATGATGAAGGATGAAAAGAATGGAGAGAGAGAAAAAAAAGGAAAGATGAAAGAAGTAATGTAGAGGGAAATGAGGGGTAGGGTAGTTTAGGAAATATAATGCATGAAAGTTGAAGTTCGGTTATAGTCTAGGCTAAAAGGCATTCTAATAACCTAGTTCCCTATAACCATGGCTCTGATACCAATCTGTAACACCCCGCCCCTCTCATCACCAATATTGTCCGCTTTGCCCATCTAGAGCTCACGGATTTGTTTTTGGTTGCCCAGTGGAGACTTCCCAGGAGGTCACCCATCCTGAAATTTCTCCCACCTGAGCACGCTTAACTGTGGAGTTCTCCTCTCATCCACTAACATTAAGCCCCAAAACGCGTTGGTGATTTAAGAGGCAGAATATTACTTATGAACCAAGGATCTCTCCTGGCCACGGCCGATGTGGGATTTTCCTAGGGTGTCACATTCACCCCCTGTTAGAGTCTCATCGTCCCTGATGAGGTATGTACCCACCATCCCGAACGGCACAGGAGTGGCTCTGATACCATCTGTAACACCCCAACCGATGGCGGAATCATCGAGGTGCCACGTAGTGACGATTGTTCAAAAGCTCATGGTACTAAAATGTAAATATTATTGAATAATCAAAATTGTCTTACATGAAAATGGAAAATACATTGTCTAAATGAAATGTAAATATTTAAATAACTGAAATAAAATAAAGCACTAAATGTCCCTTGCTAAAGCACTAGATCAAACTGCACCTGAAACATGTACAAAAATAGGTTTGGTCAACATATGAAATGTTGGTGAGCATTCCTAGATTTGATATATGTAGTAGGTCAAAAAGTTATACAATTCAAGTGCAAGCTACAGTGCAAATATGTAAACTATGTATCATACAAATGAGCGAAATCAACCCTGTGACTGTATAATGTACTGTATGAACTGTAGTGTACTTATCCAACAAATGGATAATAACTTAACAATGGCCACGGATTCTCCGATGAAAAAGGGGGAGAATCAACCTAGGCGGGTTGTCAATCCAAATAGCACTATCCAATGTTAAGGTCGGCTTGTACCATGTTAATGATTTCACTAAGTACAAATGTAATCCACATGTATTGTCTAAGCATAAAGCACGTTGTAAGCAATGCACATAGTACTAGAATTGTATTGTAAAAAGATGTAAACATGTATTTGAAATTGTAATAGTGTACATGTAACACCTCAAAAATGTATAAAAGTAAAAAGGGGATAGGAAGTACTCACCGTTCACGTAATAACTTGAAATTGGACTTGGACAACGAAATATGAATTGAGATTACTCCCAAATGATTAACCTAAAGTAATTGATAAGGTGTGAGTGAAATAACTCTAGGATACATGTATTTCTAGGGCTTCGAATTGGGGGTAAACGTTTACTTGTTTATTAAACAAATTGTTTATTAATTATGAGAAATTTAATAAATGAATAAGTAAAAGTCTCTTTGTAAAATTTTAAGTTGAATATAGTCGCAACATAAGGTTTTAAGTATGAAAATAATTTTTATAAAATTATTTTCTTGAAAATAGAATATTTAATCTAATTATTTCATATTGTCAAAATATGACTTTAATATCTAAAAATATTAAAATGAAAGAATTTCTGAATTAAAAATTGTATTTCAGTTCTAGATATTTAGAAATAATTTATGTAAAATTTTGGTGCAAAAATATTGTAAAATGAATTTATTATGAGTTATTTATGATTAAAACTAACAAAAATTGATTAAAAAATATTAAACAAACGGTTTTTCTGAAATAAAAATATTTTTTGGAATGTTTAAGAATATACAAGTTTAGGATAATTTTTGTGAGATTTAATAAAATCGTTTAGATATTTTTATAGAATTTAATAAATATAAATGAATAAACTTGTATTATTAATAATATATATTAAATAAATTGTTTTTGAAAAACTAAAAATTGGGTAATGAACTTTATCAGTGGAATAGCATAAAATAAATTTTGTAGAATTTATAAAGGTGTTTTAGTATTTTAAAATGATTTTTAAAAAAAAATGAAGATAATATATGTATAAATGATAACCAAAAAAATACTTGTTCAATGTGGGACTCGAACCCTTGGCCACTGGCCGGTTCAGTCTCATCATAAGGTGCATAAACCAACTGGTCTATACCAGTTGGTTGTGTGTTTACTGATTCAAAATAATTAAATATCTAATCTGTTTCAAGTGTTCTTCCCCAATTTATATAAATCGAGCCCTAACCTATCAATCATCACAATTAGAGACCAATAGCCCCTAAATTCTTAGGGCTATTGTTCTATATGTGCCGATTAACATAATCCAACCAAGAAACAAGACTTACAATGATGCAACCGTGATAAAGCCTCAGTCAAAGAAAAAGTCAACACGAGCGATTTATGCTTGTATCGACGAGTGTTAACAGAAATTGAAAGTGGGGTTTTGTTAATCGCATAAATGTGTGTGTGTGTGCAGGTTTGATTGAGTTAACGACATGTATTTATACGGATTGAATTTGGTTGTTTAGGAATGTTAATAATTGATTTTAATTCGTGATAATTAATAGTCAAAAGATGCGTGATTATGGTCGGGTATTATTGTTATTGCATCAAAACGAGTCAAAACCAATAAAGACTTACCAATTATAGTGGTCAAGGTGGAAAGGAATTGGTTGAATGCTGCTGGTCGCTGTACGCGCGCAGGGAGGAGGAATCAGACAAGGTTTTAGAAGGTGTTAAATACATTTAGTGTTGGGTTTATTTCAGAAGTGAGCTTGTAGCTCAGTGGTTGCACGCGTGGTGTTGTGTCGTGGTCTGCCCGGGTTCGAAACCCGTCTTCAGCAAGGGTTTATCTCCTTTTTTTTTTTTAAACAGACAAGGGGCAAGGGGAAGTGGGCTTTGGGCCATCTATTGGGCTTGGGCTGGAATTGAGATTTCTAAAGGAAATGGGTAGGTTAGATGTTGGGCTTTAAGAGAAAGAGAAAGAATTGGTTGGTTATGGTTTTGACTAGTATTATTATTATTATTATTATTATTATTATTATTATTATTATTATTATTATTATTATTATTATTTATTATTATTTAAAAAAATATATATATAATGAAAGAAAAAAATGACGGATGTCACATTTTGATTTGGTGGTAACCCTTGTACGCGTCCAGAAAACACTTGAACTTATATGGTGCTACTGCGTCCACCTTGAGGTCTATTTCCGGCAGTGGATATGCGTCTTTTGGACATGCTTTGTTCAGATCTTTATAGTCTACGCACATCCTCCACGTCCCATCATGTTTCTTGACCATGACCGGGTTCGCCACCCAAGTATGATATCTAGTCTTCCTCAGAATTCCAGCTTCTTCTAGTTTTTTCACCTCTTGAACCACCGCTGCTCTTCTTTCAGGAGCCATGCTCCGTCTTTTTTGTGTGACAGGTTTAACGGATGGATAAGTGGCCAGCTTGTGTTCCGCCCTTGATCTTGCTATTCCCGTCATGTCTGCATGCTTGAAAGCAAATATGTCTATGTTGCTTCTCAATACCTGTTTCAACTTTTCACGTGCTGCGGCGGATAGGGTATCTCCTATCGTTACTGTCTGCTCCGGGTATTCCGTGTTCAATACCCACCTTTCTGGTCCGACCAATCCCGTGGGTGCTTGACGGAATGATTTGCGATCTGTTGTCGCACAGGCTTTATCTCCGGATACTGTCACTACCCCCTGAGGAGTTGGGAACGTCATGAAGCCTCTGGCCGTGGAAACCAATGCGTCTATTTTTCCCAGGGTATATCGCCCCATGATCACATTGTATTGAGAGTTAGCAGGGATGTCCAGGAAGGTTACTAACACGGTCCGTTCCTTCCGTCCGTCCCCTATTGTGACGGGGAATGTTAGTTGCCCCAAAGGTTCGATGCTTTCTCCTGTGAATCCCCGGACAGGCCCTCTAGCAGGCTCCAGCATCCTTTGGTCCTCCGGACGCATGCGCCGGAAGCATGGTTCGTATATAATGTCCTCCGAGCTTCCCGTGTCTACGAGGATTCTTCTCATGCTGTAGTCACCGACTGCCGCTGAGATAACTAAAGCTTCCATGCTCAACATTCGATAATGAGGTGGAATTGTTATTGTTGCTTCCATCCACGGCTCGATTCTATCAAACGATCTCTTCCGGTCGTTCCTTGTTTCAAACCTAACCATGTTTATTTCCCATGGCCTTTTTCCCGCAGCTTTGTCTGTCCCGGCCGAGGACGGGCCCGACTTGATATCTCTTACAAGGTGGGCCAGCTTTCCGGTCCTGACAAAATAATCGATCTGTTTCTTCAGCTGAAAACAGTCGTTTGTCTCATGACCGTTTCCTTTGTGGTAAGCACAATATTTGGATTTGTCCTGGGACGGTGAATCTTTCATTGGGCGGGGGATATTGAACTTCAAATCTTCAGACTCCAGGATTTGGAGGGGTGTCTTTGTTAGGTCCGGGTACTCGAATTTGGGCCTAGACGGGCCCTCTCCCTTTCCTGCGAAAGTATCTTGTGACCTTTCTGACCTTCGCCTGTCATCTCTCCGATCTTCCCGTGTGTCATTGCGAGCATATGGGTGCCTCTCCGAGCGTCCCCTGTTTTTGTGACCCTGGTGCTCCCTGGGAGCTTCTTGGTTCTTCGCTGCTTCTTGCTTTTTTCGCACCGCATGATTCATGGCTATGGACTTTTCTTGCTTCACGTAGGCCTTCGCGATAGTCATCATTTCGTCCATGGTCTGTGGATAGCCTGTGGGGCCGTGTAACTTTCGGAAAAGGCCGTCATCATTTACTCCCATGGTGAAAGCCGTACATGCCAACTCCTCCGTCAGACCGGGGATCTGTAGTCTTTCTTTGTTAAAGCGGATTATGAAATGTTCCATTGATTCATTATCCCTTTGACGGATGTGCATCACTTCATCCCTGTATTTCGTGTGTCTTCTCTGCTGGCTGAATTGTTGGGAGAAACCCTTTACGATCTCTTTCCAATTGGATACCGACCCTGTAGGCAGGCTGTCCCACCAGACTCGGGCCGCCCCGATGAGAGTCTGAACAAACATATGGCACCAAGCTGGCATGGGCCAATCTTTCGATCGTCCGGCTGACTCAAAAATGCTTAGATGATCGTCCGGATCACCTGTCCCGTCGTATTTCCCCACGGTTGACGGTAGTTTCAGGTTTTGTGGGAGTGGTGCATTAGCTATCCGTTCAGTAAATTTAGAGTATGTGACCATCGCCGGGGGACGATAGGGGCGAGTAAGATCTTCATCATCCCCTTCTTCTTGATGGTCTGGGACCCGCGCGCGAGTCGCGTCTACCCGGCCGGGTTGTGTCGTGTGGTTCAATGGTTGAGTGAGGGCTGGCGTGTCCTCGTAAGATAGCCTTGTTCCCGCCCCTTCGTAAGAAACTCCTCTATCCTGCCGGGAAGTCTGGGTGCCATTTCCTAATCCCAGGGGCATGGATTGAGTAGGCGGATACATGTAGGGAAAGCCATACGGGTATGGGTTTCCTGCTACTGTGGGATACATGTATCCGTATGGGGGTATAGGTAATTGTGGGAAGTATGGCTGATTACCAGGGGTTATTGGGGAATACATCGGCATTGAAACGGGCGCCAGGGACGCGTTCATAGCAGCCGAAAAAAGTGGTAAGGTTGATGCAGCCATCATCCATGAAGTGGTTCCCGGGGCGGAAGAGACCCCCATCATTGCCATGGGTGTCGTAATTGGTTGCGAGTAGGTGCTAGTTGGGATTGGTTCGATGAAAGGTAGCGCGGAGGGGACCGGTGCCACAGAAGGTGTGGGCCGGGTCCCGGTTTGTGCCCTCCGGGGGAATGTGAACCCCGGGGGTTGTTCCATCAGAATCTCCTCGTCGACATGTTCTGGTGATTGACGGTCTTCTTCCGGCCTTTCCTGAGCACCAGACGTGATTCCGCGCAGAGATGCATTATTGGTTGTCATTTTCTTTTGTGAGTAGAAAGAATGCCTTTCTGCCTTGTTTCCGTCCCACGGATGGCGCCAATGAAGAAGTAAGAACCTGGGATGGTACTCTGGATCTTCTATATGATGCAGAACAGGGGACTCTTTCCAACTCGTCTCGAAATAACAAATATGGAGCCTGTAAAACAGAACACCGTTAGGACTCGCCACAGGATTGGGGGTAATCCTGTGACCACCCTCCGGCGTGAGAATAAGTATTTGTTTGGTGTAAGGGATAAAGCTTATATGGATTGAGTATTGCAAAATTGTCTATGGTCCTTTACCTTTACTCCTCCTTTTATAGTTGCTCCTTTGCCTATCGAGGGGAGACATTCCTTGCATGATTGTCTCTTCGCTGAATTAGCCTTTTGACCAGCTTTCTATTTAATGCATTTGACTTGTGCTGACTGGTTTGACTTTGTATAGTCGGTGGGCTTTCTATTGTTTGGGCTCATGGTTTTGAGGTTTGGGCTAGGTTTGCCTGGGCCATACCTCGTCAGGGGTATTTTTGTCTTTTTGGCTACCCCCTTTTTACATCTGGGTATTTTTTTCTTATGGGGATATAAATAAGTCTGTTTAAACTGTGTTTTAAAAAGAGGGGCAACCAAAAGATAAAAATACCCCAGAGTTAAACGACAATAGTTAACTGGGTTTAGTGTCAAGGACGAATTTGGCAACAAAATGTAAAACAGAAGGATCCGGATATAAAAAGTTTCGACTTTGAACTGATGTAGCAAAACTGACCAAACCTCAGGGATGATTTTCATTAATTCTTAATAAAGTTACAGAGCATTAATCTACATAATTTTTTGTGCATAGAGGTATATTGGTTTTGGAAGATTTTGTGCATAGAGGTATTATACCTCATACTTAGACCATGTGTATTGGAGTGAAAAAAATTTAAGGCCGCCCTCAGTGATTGGTTCACATGACAGCTGAGTCAGTATAGAGCTTTAATTCTAAATGGGGGTGTAGTGGGGGTGCGAATTTATTTCTATTTTTTAAATAAAAAAATAATAAAAAATAAGAATATGAGAAAGTAGGAGAGAGAGAGAGAGAGAGAGAGAGACAGAGAGAGAGAGAGAGAGAGTGAGGTGCAGAAAGATGATTGGTTGGTTTTTGTGATGTCCGACCTTATAACGAAAATGCCCTGGCCCCTTTTTGTGTCATAGCACTCCACCGTAACGGTGTTGGGGCGCCGTGGGGCGCTATCTTTTGTTTCATGCTTCAGTACTTATGGTCTTAATGTCTCTCAAAGGAATTGTTTTTTTTTTTTACTTTTAACCTAAAAATTTTTATCTTTTGCATTTGAACCTCACAACTTTATTACTTTCAACATTGATCCCCTTTAATTTTCATCTTTCGTAAATTTTGTGAATTACGCTCGTTCTAAATATTGCGAGTTAACACAACGTAACTTGCGTACGTATGGTTAAAAATGTTTGTTTTCCCCTTTTGACAGGTTCGTCGCAAGGCGCTCATCATAGATCGACTTACTTATTCTTTTCTAATATGTTTTACGTTTCGGTCTAATTTTTTCGTATTACGCCGCAACTTCAATGTTGATAGTCGCTGGCAGTAGTGTGCCATTATTACTATTTGGTATGATTTTACGCTCATGCCACAACACGGGTGGCTTGATTCTAGTTTCTATTAAATTACAAGATTATCAATCAGCCGTTCTCTTCCTCTTAGTTTATTGAGTTTTCAAATTGTATTTTACATTATGAAAGAATACAAAAATAAATTTGTATTAAATAACAAGATTAATAAGCCGTTCAACTCTTCTTAGTTTATTAAATATTTAAGTTGTTTTTACATTATGTAAGAATATAAATCAAATAATAAAAATACTAATAATAATAATAATTGATAAGATTCGAATATGAAAGCATATAAAAAATGTGAAATGAGTTTCATGAGGGCTCCCCTCTATTAATTTGAAACTTCAGCCTCTAGTCTGCCCCTCCATTTTCAAAACCTTCTCTCTCTCTCTCTCTCTCTCTCTCTCTCTCTCTCTCTCTCTCTCTCTCTCTCTCTCTCTCTCTCTCTCTCTCTCTCTCTCTCTCTCTCTCTCTCTCTCTCATACTGTGTGTGAGTGTGTGAACTAATACCTATCAATCCCTCCTTTTTTGAGTGACAAATCACACACTAGTCTTAAAGTAATATTAAAAACAAAACCTTTTACCAATCTTTGTGGAATCTGTGTCATCCACATGGGAAGGCATTCTTGTTGTTATAAACAAAAGCTAAGAAAAGGCCTTTGGTCCCCTGAAGAAGATGAAAAACTTATCAGACACATCACTAAATTTGGCCATGGCTGCTGGAGTTCTGTCCCTAAACTTGCAGGCCTTGAAAGATGTGGCAAGAGTTGCAGGCTTAGATGGATTAACTACCTCAGGCCTGATCTTAAAAGAGGCACATTCTCTCAACAAGAAGAGAAACTAATCATTGAGTTACATGCAGTTCTTGGAAACAAGTATGTTTATATAGTATTGTTCATTTATGTTTTCTTTTCTTTATGTTAATAAATATTATATATCCTCTTGAATTGAAGTTGGCTTTTTATGTTTTCTAAAAAATTTAGGTGGGATTATATATATATATATTCAATGGTTTGTTGTTTTTGGTCGTGAGTTCGATAGGATATTATTTGTACTTTTGATTGTGCTTTTTGTTTAGTGTATGATCTTCAACTGATAAACTCTAGGTTTGTGAGAGTATATGTAACATTATTTTTATTTAATTATGAGAACCTGTTATTAAAAAACTGACCTGAGTGTTTTGTATTTTGATCTCAGATGGTCTCAAATTGCAGCTCAATTACCTGGGAGAACAGATAACGAGATCAAGAACTTATGGAACTCATCGATCAAGAAAAAGCTACGACAACGAGGGATTGATCCAAACACTCACAAACCGTTATCCGAAGTCAACGATGATCATATCGCTCCATCGGGGAGTAATGACAAGAACTCGCAAGACTCTTATAATCTCGACGAGAAACTTCAACCAAATGCTGCGGCCACATCTAATTACCCCATCATCGACAACTCTCCACCCGCTACACACGAATTCTTCCTCAACAGATTCGTAGCAAGCCACGAGACGTCAATCAAGCAACCAGATTCCAGCCACCAGCTCGCAGGGTTTTTCCCTTTCAATTATACCCAACAGCAACAAACGACACCAGAACCTGCTGATCTTTTCTTTCAAACTGATTCCAAGCCATCATCAGTGCTGATTCCAGAATACAACACTTCAATCTCCACCCAAAATCATTGGGGGAGTAATAATAATAATAATAATGGTAGCAACAACAACAATGGTTTCTTTCAAACAAACAGTGGTTATCAACCTTGGGCATTGAGTGATGGCATAAAGATTCAAAACCAAACTAATGGTGTACAAGGAGAACAACAAGATTTCATGAAATGGAATGATCAATATCTACCATTATTAATGGGGAAAACATCACTTGAACAAAGTAATCAAGAACTGTATCATAGCCAGCAAAGTGTGGATACATACAACAAGAGTTTTCAGAGGATTACAACAAGCTATGGACAATATTCATAGACTTGTTTCAGGCAGCAAATTCAGAGTTCATACTGGTGTGACCCTTCTAGGGGGTTTTTATGTTTCTTTTATCTTAAAATTGTGTAAATAGGCTTCTAAGGATTTGTCAATTTATTTTGTTTTGTTTTGTTTCATTTTCAAAGGATAAATTTTCACAATACTTTATTCACTTTCATATTCTATATTATTTTAGCATTGAAATTATTAATTATTGTAATCATTATCGATAATAAACATCATTATTTATATTTGCGTTTATGATGTGACAGACAAAACGTTATTTTTTTCAACAATTTTTATTTCAGCCTTCTATTTTTGCATTTAACCGGTAAAAACTCAGAGTTACGGTCGGTATTGATTCGGTTTATAGGGAGTTGACATTTGTATAATTAACAACCGTAAGAAATATGATAAAAAATATATAGACACGTGTTTTATATCAATCGAAAAAATTACACCGGACGATATCGTTGTGATGCATGAAACCACACAAACATACGGTGTTTATATTCCAAAAAAAAACGCTTTTAACTTTTAAATAATCTTAATATATTGAATACATTATGAATAAATAGGGGTGTAAATGAGCCGAGCCGAGCCCGAGTCTGACTGGGCTCGAGCTCGGCTTGTTATGGTTTTATGAAGCTCGAGCTCGAGCTCGGCTCGATTCGAGCCTACAATCTTGAGCTCGAGCTCGGTTCGCTAGTAAAATCGAAAGCTCGAGCTCGGCTCAGCTCGGCTCGAGGTTCTTTGAGAACAATCTCAAACGAGCTCAAAGCTCGGCTCGCGAGTGTTATTAAATGGGCCTATGAAATAAGGACTTGGGTTTTGGAGATGTGGGCTATAAATTATATGAGATATATAAATAACTTATAATTATGTTTAGGCTCGTTTAGGCTCGCGAGCCCAATCGAGCTTTGTATATAGGGCTCGAGCTCGGGCTCGATAACCAAACGAGCCATATTTCAGGCTCGGGCTCGGGCTCGGGCTCGGGCTCGTTAAGGCTCGGCTCGTTCGGGCTTTTTACCGAGCCGATCCCGGGTAGCTCTCGAGCCGCTATGTGTCATTTACACCCCTATGAATAAATATAGATTTGGGTCTCAGGCTATTAGTGACTATTAGTGAAAACCGGGTCCAAAAATATATGTATTTTAAAAAATTTATATAATAAAACTTAAAATGAATTATAAAAAGCTTGAATATATAATAAAGATAAATATATTGAAAATCTTTGCGATGGATTTGGATTTGGGTCTTGACCATCGCCCGCCCTATCCAACCTTTAAGCCGGACTAGTATCAATATCCATCTATATAATAAATCAAAGCTATAAATCTCACATGGAATTCAAAGAGGACAACCTCCTCATTGAGTGTGTCATATGGTATGCCATGTGAATTGGCACCCTTCTAAAGTGGACTTTCTTGTGGTTTGACAACCAGCAAAATCACTGTCTGAATAACCTAAAAGCTCAACATTTTCATTAGCAGGATACCAAATACCAAGTGTGGGAGCACCCTTTAGGTATCTGAAGATCCTTTTTTCATAGACAAAGACCCTATAATCATCTATAATATGTCTGGTCTACCAGTTCATCTTTACCACAAGAGTGAGTAATTTAGTTGTACTCATGGGTGTACTGCAAGGTTTACAATCATTCATGTCAAATTTTGTTAACAAGTTTTTAATATACTAGTTTTGATGTATGAAAGTACCGTTTTGAAACTGCTTAACTAGTAGACCCAGAAATCATTGGAGTTCACCCATGGCACTCATTTCAGACTCTTTTGTCATGAGTTCCCTAAACTCTTCACACATTTTGTTACATGTGGATCCAAAAATGATGTCATCCACATATATTTGAACAATCATTAAATCTTTCCTTTCCATTTTAAAAACAATGTTTTGTCAATTTTACCTCTTGTTAAACCAATGGATAAGAGAAAAGTGAAAAGAGTTTCATACCAGGCCCTTGGTGCTTGTTTCAAGCAATACAAAGTTTTGTTTAGCTTGTAAACATAATCAGGATGGAGTGTGTCTTCAAAACTAGGTGGTTGGAAAACATATACCTCCTCCTAAATCTTTCCATATAGGAAAGCACACTTGATGTCCATCCGAAACACCTTGATATTGTGGTTGACAACAAAGGCTAAGAAAAATCTGATGGCTTCCAACCTAGCTACAGGAGCAAAGTTTCATCATAATCAATTCCTTCTTCTTGCCTGAAGCCTTGAACCACAAGCATAGCTTTATTGTTGACAACAATACCCTTTTCATAAGTTTTGTTTTTAAAGACCTACTTGGTGCTAATTGGACAAACATCCTTTGGAAGTGGTACAAGTTCCCATACTTCTTGTCTTTTGAACTGAAGGAGCTCTTTGCATGGTTTCTACACAACTGTTGTCTTTCAGTGCCTCTTGGTACTTGACAGGTTGTGTGATAGACAGAAACCTATAAAAAGACAAATGTTTGGGGATTGATTTCTTGTGAGCACCCCTTCATTGATGTTGCCAAAAATCTGATCAGGTGGATGAGCTCTAAGGTAGATTAAATCTCCTTGAATGATGGCATTTTGAGGTCAAGGACAGAGGTTTGTGTTATCTAGTGTAACATCTATTTGCACTTCTATTGTACCAACAGATGATTGAAATAAAGGCGGGGGAATAAGACCAAGTGGAGTAGTGACGGACTGACTTTTGTCAACTGAGGGTGGACTTTTGTCAACAGACGTTTCAAGGTTGGGAGAACTGGTTGAGGCAGTGGTTTGATGGTGAGACTGGTCAACAGTTGTTGACACAGTAGTGGCAGGGTTTTGACAGGTGTTTTGAATATCTGTTTCCCCTGATGCAGAACAGACTTTGTAGTGATATGGAATCTCAATATCAAATCTGTAATCATGTTGTGGAGACTGTGGTGTACCTGCACTGTTAGTTTTAGCAGTAATATCTTCAAATTTGAATTTATCTAAATCAAACAGTTCTGCAGAATTTGCTGGGATTTTTAATGATGAAAGTTCATTGAAACTTAACATTCAAAGTTTCCTCTATAGTCCCAGTCCTTATGTTAAACACTTTATAGGCTTTTGCTGTAGAATAATATCTTAGAAAATATCCAAAATCTACCTTGGCTGCAAATTTTGAAATGGAATCTTTTAGATTTAGAATAAAACATGGGCAGCTAAAGATTTTAAAAAATGATATCACTAGTTTGATTTTGAACAAAATTTCATAAGCAGTGTTTACTTCATTAACCCAAAAAGATAGTGGTAAACCAGAATCTGCTAGCATAGTTCTTGAAGCCTCAATTAGAGTTCTGTTATTCCTTTCAACCACCCCATTTCGTTCTTGTGTTCTAGGAATGTTGTACTGCATCACAATTCCTTTTGACACACAATAGTCATCCAACTCCTTGTTTCTGAACTTTGTTCCATTGTCACTTCTAAAGAGTTATACTGGCAACTCATATTGTTTTTCAACCTTGGTGACAAAGTCCTTCAAAATATATGAAGTCATTCATAGAGTAAAAAGTAAGTCCATGTAAAGCTAGAAAAATCATCAACAACGATAAGGCAGAATCTTTTCTTTCTTAAACTCATGATTTTAACTGGGACAAACAAGTCCATGTGCAACATTTGAAGACACTAACTTGTTTTGGACTCATCAATGGATTCGTAAGAGCTTTTATGTTGTTTTCCCTTTAAACAAGAAACACAATGCTTATCACATATAAATTCTTTTGGTGGAAGACCTATTACAAGACTTTGTTTTAAGAGTGTGTTGATAGTTTAAAGGTTGGTGTGACCCAATTTCCTATGCAACAATTCTGTTTCTTTGATGAGGCAGCAGAAAATAAACAAATATTTGCCATAGGATTATCCTTCAGTATATCAACCACATACACATTGCCACTCCTATGAGCAACAAGTTATGCTTTGCTCTCAGCAATGATGGTTTCAATCTTTTTCACCCCTTATGGCCCAATAATCTTACAAGTTGTCTTAGTGAAGAGTGACACATAACCTTTGTCACTCATTTATGAGACACTAAGAAGATTAAATTTAAGATTATGAATAAGATTGACATTTTCAAACTTGAGTCTCTTAGCTTGAACAATCCCAGAACCCAACACCTTACCCTTTAAATAATTACCAAAAGATATATCACCCCCTTCATGAGCTAAGAGGTTTAAGAGAAGGGCTCTACATCCTGTCATGTGCATGCAGCCTCCACTATCTACATAACATAAGTTGTCTAAGCATGCAGAAGCTCTCTACACATCAGTAATGAATTAATTTCGGTAAGTGTCCAAAGCCAAATTGACTTTGGATGGGTTCTTAGACTTTACAGCCTCAAGTTTATGAAAATGATCAGAAGTTTAAACAAGATTTTGGACCAAGTTCAACAACTGTTGCTGACCGTTTTCCAGTGTTTGTATATCAACATTTGGTGCAATAGATGTTTGACCATTTCCTATCAGATGATAGTAGCCATGAGGATGTCTGTTCACTTTTGGTTTGGAAGGCCTTTTGGGCTCTTCATAAACATGTGATAGTCTATGACAAGGTGGTTGTCCATAGCCTCTGGGTACTTTTTTTGTGGGTGGAGCATCTGTTACTTAGACATCTCTGCGAGCAGAGGTTTCATTTAAGTTGACAGGTTGAAAGGTCTATTTTGATTTTCCTTTTGTAGTACTAGTCCCTTGACCAACTTGAGTTTTAGCTTTATACTCTTGTATTTTGACATCAATTTTTTTTAGATAAAGACACTTTTAGGCTTTGTGATTCTTTTTACTACAGATAGATTAGTTTGGTTTAGACTCACATACATGTGTTCCTTTGTTGATATCATAAGCTTTTAGAAGAAAACAATTTTTGGTGACATGATTCTTCTTTTCACAGAAATCACAAAACAAGTTTAAATCCTTTTCTTTCTTCTTCCTTTTCTCTTTTTTCTTTTCAGCAGATGTTTGAACATCTGCTGGAAGATCTTTCAAGGGAATGATTTTCACCCTTGGTGCCTTAACACCATCAGTGGTTTCAAAATTTACTAGTTTAAAATGATCAAGAATATCACACTCATATGATCATGTTGGCTTGAATTGATATTTTTCAATTTCAGCATAAGATGAGGAACCTTCAGATTTTTTGTTGATGCGTTTTGCGACTAAGGATTGGATAAACTTTATTAACATGTGTTAGTGACTTGGCCGAAGGTGAATAGAAGTGGGCGAAGGTAGATATATGGGGCGAATGTAGATTGAAGTGGACGAAGGTAGATGGATTATGGGCGAAGGAAGACTGGACCTGAACAGAAGACACATTCGACCACTGGAAGTGGGCGAAGGTGGAAAATACTCACGTTCGACCAGTCAAAAGGGGAGAACGTGCAGTGTCTATAAATAGATTTTGAGTTTTTGATTATGTAAGAGAGTTGTCATTTTGTGTCTGTGATAGGTCAGGTTCAGAGGTTGATTTGTGATATTGTGTGTGTGTTCTAGATTTACATAAACTGATTGTAAAGGCTTATTTGAATGAAGTTAATCTATGAAAATGATATTGAAAATGATCTTGATTGTGTTGTGATTTGTGTTTTATCAATTTGTTCAGAACTAGGGTTTCCGCACCTAGTTTTGTGACTTGTATGATCGTATAATCCTGTTTTAGCTAAAATCTTTCGCTCACAAAGTGGTATCAGAGCATAGAGGATCATACAACAACAAATTTGATAAAATCAGAGCTGATTTGGACATGTTTTTGACCTAATATCATCTGTTTTTACATAAACATTGTTTTTAAGTGTTTTTGATCGATTTAAAGGTGAATTTGTGGTCGAATTCAAATTTTCCAAGAATTAAAGTTGCTCCAAATCAATTCCTAAACATAACCTGATTGAGATCATTCAAATCCATGAACTTTTGAAAATCTGAGATCAGAATAACCGTTTTTCAAACAATAACCGTTTTTCAAAAATGAGATCTGATTGTTTTGGGCGAACCTGGAACCTGACCTGTGTTTAGTGGTCGAAAGTGTTGAAAAGTGGGCGAATCTGAGTAGTGAGTGGACGAACCTGAAAAATTGTGTAGAACTTTTCACTTTCGGGTACATATTTTCACCTTCGACCAGTTTAGATTTGGGCGAAAGTGGAAAGGTGTTAGTTTGGTTTACATTCTGGTCAAATCTACATTCGGGTGTTACTGTTTGGGCGAACGTAGGTTTAGAAGGGTCGAAAGTGAGAAAGTTTGGACGAACCTAGACCATTTTGGGCGAACCTAGTGTATTTCGGGCGAATCTAGGATTTTGTTGAAATTTTTTTTTTCTAAGTGTTGAGATTTTCAGATTGTGATCATGTGGCGTTTTCAAACTACTCCGGGATCAGCAACAACACAACCACAACAGCAAACGATGGACCCATGGACAGTAGCAGCGCAAAAGACGAACACACAGTCTTCACAACCACTTAACTACATGACAACGACGAGCACGATGCCTCAAAGTGTAGCACATCCAGCACTACAATCTGATTACTGGGGAGTAGCTGCAGCGGCGGTAAATACTCAAACCACTAATGCTATTTCTACTTTGATTAAGGATTTGTCTACAGGTAGTGGAACTCGGCCACCGAAGCTCATGGATATGCAAGAGTATATTCAGTGGCATACCATGTTCAAAATCCATTTGGAAGGCATGGGAGTTGAAGGAGCAGAGGCATGGAGCATGATTGTTAAAGGATACACAGCACCGATTCTGGAGAATACAGGTGAGATGATTCCTTTGGAAAGCTTAACTGAGGATGAGAAGAAGAAATATGTGGTGGAGAAGAAGGCGTTTTCCCAACTGACACAGGCAATCACAAGTGACCTGTTGCATCAGTTTGGGACATGTACTACATCAAAGCAGCTTTGGGATAAGCTTAAGAGGAAGCATGATCGTAATGAGAAGACCAGGAGTCTGAGAATGGAAGAATTGGTCAAAGAGTTTGAGAATTTTTCTTTTATTAATAATGAAACTCTAAAAGAACTAACTCCTAGATATATGCATTTGTTGTCTGAATTGTCTAGTTATGGTGTACAGATTCCAATGACTAAGCAGGTGGATAAGTTTGCAGATGCTTTACCACCACAGTGGGATCAGCATGTGGAAGTTCTAAGAGAGAAGGATGCTTATCAATTCTGGACTATTTCAGAGTTTATCGAAAAGCTGGAGAACAAAGAGTTGGAGGATAGGAGGAAAGCTAGAAGGTCACAGATTCCTCAGAATCCCAGTTTGTATTTTGGAGGCACTTCAGTTCCAGTTGGTAACTCGAGCTCAGGAAGCATTGCACCACATGTTGCATGTATTTCCAATGTCATGGAATCATCAAAACCAACCACCAACTACTTGACACAAACATCATCCTATTCACAACCATCATACACACGACCACAATACAATTCCTACATTTCACCAATCTCCCCAATGCAACAAGCAGGTTATTACACCGCTAATCAATCACAACAACCAGTAAACCAAGTTACTCAACATAAACAACAACCGGTGGTTTTGGATACATCTAACTTGGGAAATGTGACTGTGGAGGTTGCTCAGCAACACATTGCATTAGTCTCAGCAATGGTTTCATCCTACAATGGATTAGTTGCTAGTCAGATTGGGAACAACAACTTAACCAACGAAGACTACGCACAGATAGATAAGGAAGAGATGGAACTCATTGACATTCAATGGGCTTTTGCGAGTATAATGAGAAGAGCAACAGAGTTCATCGAGAAAATAGGAAGAACTGATTTGGCAACTTCTCCCAACACAACCTATGGATTCAACAAGGAGAAGGTTACGTGTTTTAATTGTGGAGAAAAAGGACACTTCAAAAGGGAATGCACCCAGCCACCTAAACAAGGTAATCGAAACCCTTTCAATGCAAATTACCAGAACCGTCAACAACAAAACCAAGTTTCTTACCAAAATAATAACAACTACCAAAACCGAAACTTTAACAACCAAAACAGACAACCAAACACTCAAAACCAGATTCAAAACCAATCTCCTAACCACACAAACCGAACAGTTGTACCTATTACTACACCTAATGAGACTCAACAGAATGCGAGTCAGAACCAAGCTTTGGTGACTCAACAGGATGAGAGGTTTGACTGGTCGGGTATGCAAATAGGAGTTGAGGAAGTGACTACTGGTGGGAATGTGGCATGTGTTGCTTATCAGGTTGATATGGAAGAGTCGGTGGAGGTTGATGAGAAGAAAGAAACTGAGGAGTGTGAAAGTGATGATTCTGAAACTGAGATGGAAGTGGAGAATGAACCTGTTGAGGTTAAGGCTGAGGAAGCAAGTTCTGGAATGGTGATTGATTCTGTTACTGATGTTCCTGAAGAGTGTAGATCAGTTTATTCAGATTCCGAGAGCGAATCAGACACAGAGGGAAGTGTTGATTCTTTAGATGATGATATTGATCAGTTGCTGGCAGAAGCTGACTTTTTAATGACGAGGAAGTCGTGCATTGCTGATGATGCTTTCACCAAGATCGACTATTCCAAGTTTTTCACTGGAAAGGAAGCTCATTTCGCATTGATGGCCATGACTGAACCGCCAAAACCTGTAAGTTCTGAATCTAGCACTGATGTTATGAGTGATAAATATTGTGGAACATGTGATAGATTGACTGAGGAGAATAAACAACTCCGAATTTCACGTGATAGTGCTATCTTGAACAGTCAATCTACTCGCAAAGAGTTGAATGCTTTCAACAAAGTATTAGATGGCTATAAAAAGGACATTTCTGACTTGAAAAACACTTTGTCATTGAAACAATTGGCAATAAATAACTATATCAATGAAATTGAAAACACTAAGTTGGAAATGGCAGCCATAAAATGCTTTGCTGAAAAGGTGAACAAGAAGTTGGAAAGTTATAAGAATGTTGCTTATGTGGTAGACCATATCATTGATGATAACACCACCAATTACAAGTCTGTACCATCTCCGGTTCTTTTTGAAAATCATAACTATCACCAAGTTATACCGGAGAGTTCGGTAAAATCAGACTCATCATCGGAAAAGGAATCTAATACCTCGAGTATTGGTGATCCTTATTCCGATGTGAGACCGATTTTAGGCTTGAATGATGAGGGTGTTTATGCTGAGAGTGAGAATTCAGACTCAGAGAATGATGATACTGGTAGTGATCAAACTGTTAATGAATGTGAGATTCCAAAAGAAAATCACATCATTACCACTGAACCAGTGTCACCATCTGATCATGTTCATCCGCTGGCTAATGCTAATCGTGATAAAAAGTCTGAAAAGATTGATGTTAAGAAAGATAATGGTGTTAAGAATGTTGTTGTTAAGAATGAGTTGAATGAACCAAGTGACAAACCTGTCAAGGTGTTTTATCGGATGGAGGGACCTGATAAGATCATTTCTGATGCGGAATTTCCAATAAAAAACGTTAACTATTCTAAACTGGATAAAATCTGGCAAGAAAGCACAATATGGTTTCCAAAACATGAGAGAACCAACTAAATTCCACCAGAAATCTTAAAGAAACTGTTTTCAGAAGTTCCTCAAGAACCAAAGGTCCATGTCACCGAGTTCATCCGACCAAATGATAAAGCAAATGGTTTTCATGAACCCTCTTACTCGAAAGGACCACTTCCTGAGAGTTTGAGGAATCAACAGTATAATGATCAATTTCCTGTTAGATCATTTGCTCCACCAAATGCTCATTATGTTTTTGAAGAATATAGAAAATGCTTTAAATGTGGAGAACGCGGGCATTTACTTGCTCAGTGTCCATATGTAAGGCATAAAAGACATGAGGTTGAAGTTAGAAATTCCATGAGAAAGCCGATTGATCATTATGTTCCACCACATAGACGGGTTGTTCCTCAACAACAACAATTTTATAATCAAAACAATTTTCAAATGAGGAACAACCGTCCATTTCAATATGATCAAAGGAATCGGATTGCTATGGAACAATCTTGGAGAAAGCCTGTGGTGAACACAACAGCTGATAGACAAAAGGTTCCACAAAAACCAATTGTCAAATCAAATGTTGGACCTAAGTCTGTTAACTCAGATAAGGTTGCCAAGAAAGTTACTTTTGGTAACAATGTTCAGAAACCAATTGAGAAACCAAAATCTCAAATTCGTATTCTTAAAAGGCCTGAACAATCTTGGACACCTAATGGTACTCCAGGAGCTTCTACTTCGAAGGTAAGTGAGAAAAATGAAAGTGTTTTGAACAATCAGAGAAAGATTGATCCAAAACAGAAAGTTGTTGAAAAAGTCAATGAGAATGTTTCTTTGAAAACCAATGTTCAAAGGCCCAAGACTCAGGCTTGGGTCCCCCGAAAGAACTAAATGATTTACTTTTTGTGTGCAGGGAGCTTCAGCTGGCCCTATTAGCAGTCTCTGGATTGTTGATAGTGGAGCTTCAGGCCACATGACGGGGGATCTCGCATTGCTGTTTGATGTGAAAAACATTAATGGAGGGTATGTCGCTTTCGCGGGTAATAATGGAGGATATATCACAATGGAAGGAAGCGTGAGTAATGGGATTGTGTCTTTCGAGAGGATTTCTTATGTCAAGCAGATAGACTATAATCTGTTGAGTGTCAGTCAGATATGCGATAAACAATTTTCTGTGCATTTTGATGACAAATCCTGCTATATTCTCAAACCGGGCTTCAAAATTCCAAAGGAGTGGGTTATGTTGATGGCACCTCGAGTCAACAATCTTAATATTCTTGACATGTCCAAGGCGATGACATCACAGGGGCAGATAACATGCTTTCTATCCAAGGCGACCGAGAAAGAATCGATAATGTGGCACCGCAGAATGGGGCACATTCATCTGAGGAAAATGAATCAATTGGTGAGAAATGGACTTGTCGATGGAGTAAACGTGAAACATTTCCATCTGAACGACAAGTGTGTAAGTTGTATGAAAGGCAAACAACACAAACAGTCCCATAAAGTGAAGAAAGTTAACTCTGTTGAGATGCCGCTTGAGCGATTGCACATGGACCTTTTTGGACCGGTCAAGCGCAAAAGTCATCTTGGAGAGCTTTATTGTTTAGTTGTCACTGATGACTTTTCAAGATTTTCTTGGGTGATGTGTTTGAAGAACAAAAGCGACACCTTTACCAACCTACAAGTTCTGTTCACTCGATTGGAGAATATCTACAGTTTGAAGATAAAAAGAATCAGGAGTGACAACGGGACGGAGTTCAAAAACGCCAAGATGGATGAACTTTGTGAAAGCAAAGGGATACATCATGAATATTCGGCTCCGTATACCCCGCAACAGAACGGTGTTGCTGAAAGAAAGAATAGGACTCTAATTGAGGCGGCTAGAACAATGCTCGCTGATTCAAATCTTCCAGTGATGTTCTGGAACGAGGCGATTTATGCAGCAAATTATACATTAAATCGGGTTATAACAGTGAAGAAGTTTGGAAAAACATCTTATGAGCTGTTACATCGACGAAAGCCCAATTTAGAGTATCTAGAACCATTTGGGGCGCCATGCACGATGTTGAATCCAAGCGAGAAGTTTAGTCCTAAAGCTGAGGAGGGATATTTTGTTGGATATGCAACCCCGCTCAAACGGGTTTTCAACAAGCGAACTCGTCAAGTGGAGGATTGGGCTAACGTGGAAGTTCAACGATACACTCAAAATTTGCAAGGCACGGGCCCTGATTGGATGTTTGATTACAAAGATTTCTTTGAATCATTCAACCTAGATAGCTTGGTTGAAGAAGCTGTTATCAGATTACTTTACGAGTGTGAAAACGCGGCGACTTCACCGTTGATGCGTCCAATCACCGTAAACCCCCCACCAGCTTCTAATGATACCAGTGCTCCTATACAAGAAGAAGAGATGTTTCAAGAAGCTTCAACTTCACTAGACACTTCAGAATCTGAAGATGAACAATTTGAAGAAGCCGTTCTTGAACATGCAGAAGAATTAGAGGCGCAACCTGTGAACCCAACTCCAAATCCAGATGTTGCTTCATCATCTAACACGGGTCATGATCAGGATGCTGTAGAAAACTTGACTGCTCAGACGGGAGTGATTGTATCTGTTAATCCGGAATCTCGGATTCATCGTATTCACCCGCTAGAGCAAGTTATAGGTGATCCTGGAAATGGTGATATGACCAGAGGGCAGCTGAAAAGCGTTAACTCGCCAGAGAGTTTTGGTGCTTTAGCATTGTATGCCAAAATTCAGAAATCTGGTAGTCAAAATGATTGGTCGTTTGCATGTTATGTGTCGCAGGTAGAGCAAAGGACATACAAAGACGCTTTGAATGAAGATGCCTGGGTTGAGGCAATGCAGGAGGAGTTATTGCAATTCCAGAAATTGGGAGTCTGGACGCTCACAGATTTGCCGCCGGGAAGAAAGAAAATAGGCACTAAGTGGGTGTTTAAATGCAAAAAGGATGATCGTGGAGTTATTGTTCGCAACAAAGCCAGATTGGTCGTGCAGGGTTTCCATCAAATCGAAGGGATTGATTACAACGAAATCTATGCACCAGTATCACGAATGGAAGCTATTCGGATGTTCCTCGCGTTTGCTTCATATAAGAAATTCAAAGTCTATCAAATGGACGTCAAGAGCGCATTTTTGTACGGGAAAGTCAAGGAGGAGGTTTATGTCGGGCAGCCACCAGGCTTTGAGGACCCAATCCATCGGGACAAGGTCTACGTGCTAAACAAATCTTTATATGGTCTGCACCAGGCTCCAAGACAGTGGTACGAGGAGCTAAGTACATACCTCATCTCCAAAGGATTCAAGCGCGGCCTCGTCGATTGCACCCTCTTTACGAAGAAGACGGGAGATGACTTGCTTCTAGTACAGATTTACGTTGATGATATTATATTTGGTTCAACTAACGAACTTTTGTGCAGGGAATTCGAAACTGTTATGCAAGAAAAGTTCGAAATGAGCGCTATGGGGGAGATGCAGTTTTTCCTAGGCTTACAGGTGGACCAAAGACCCGACGGGATCTTCATTCACCAAACGAAATACGTATCCGACATCTTGAGCCGATTCCAGATGGAGGATTCTAAGTCGATGGATACCCCGATTCAACCCAATCACGGGATTGGAGTGGACGCTAAGGGGGAGCTGACAGATCCATTTACATACAGAGCAATCATCGGATCTCTGATGTATTTGACAGCGTCTCGACCAGATATTATGTATGCAACGTGTCTCTGTGCTCGCTATCAATCGAAGCCGAAACAAAGTCATCTGACGGCGGTCAAGCGTATCCTTCGATATCTGAAGGGTTGTCCATCAAAAGGACTTTGGTACCCTAATGATGATGATTTTGATTTTATTGCTTTTAGTGATGCAGATTGGGGCGGCTGTGACAAAGACAGCAAATCAACCACAGCCGGTTGCCAGTTTTTAGGGAGCAGGTTAATTACCTGGCAATGCAAGAAACAGACTTCCGTCGCACTGTCTACATGTGAAGCCGAGTACATTTCAGCCTCGAGTTGCTGTTCACAAGTGCTCTGGATCCAACAACAGATGGTCGATTACGGTTTGCAGTTTCTTAAAACCCCTATTCACTGTGACAACGAAGCCGCAATTGCATTAACTAAAAATACTGAAAATCATTCTAAAGCTAAACATATCCGGATTAAATATCATTTTATCCGTGATTGTTATGCTAAGGAATTGATAGACATGGTCAAAATCCATACTGACTACCAACGTGCAGATTTGTTTACAAAAGCTTTTGACAGATCCCGCTTTGAATATCTTTTAAAAGTAAACACTATAAAGGAAAAACAGGACTAATCGGCTCCTCGGTTTATCACTTTTTAATTTTTAATTTTAGTTTTAAATTTTTGCTAATTGGGAATTTCTCTTTGCTAATTGGGAATTTCTCTTTATTATCATAATCCTCAAAGAAGTTGATGCTTTCGAGGGGGTTGCTTAATCCTCAAAGAAGTTGATGCTTTCAGAAAAATTTTAGGGGGAGTCTTTTTATCAGAAAAACCAAAAACATTGAAAAATTTTCAAAATACCTAAAAATTAGAAAAACCCAAAATGATTTCCTGGATAAAAAGAGGAAATGATAGTACATCAGTGGGGATCTGACACAGGCTAAAGAATTGTATAGTTAATGAGACGTATGTTGATTACATGTGATGTGCTGATAGGCTTCGTAGACTAAATATTGCGTGCATTAGTGATACAAACTTAACAAACTACGCGTTTGTGGATGAACACCTCATGGGCATATGGTCTTAGTACCGTAATTTCGTTTGATGGGGTATTTGTACAAAACTCGGAGGTTAGGGTCGTTATGTTATTAGTTGTCTGGGGATAGCCTATCTGATCTTCTGCTGTAAGTCATTACGGACCTAGATCAGACAGGATGTCTTTATAAAAGAGCTATATGCCAAATCCTAAAGTTACCGAATTGAGGAACTTTCTATGTTATATGATAATCATAGATTATCTATTACATCGTATTGATCATTGATGCAAATCATGATTAATATCAGTCCTCAACCTGGTATAGTGCATATGTTGCTTTGCTGCATTAATTTGCTGACCTGTATACCTCTATGCATTATATCTTGTACAATTACAGACGACGAAAGCATAATCACGCTTTACAATGAGTCTTTGTGCATTTATTTCTTGATACGGGAGTATGTCGTGTGTGTGGGAACCACAATGTGTTAGTCTAATACATCTAATTCGTATCATTTTAAAGCATTGCGTAATTGTCTGCATGTGAGCTTATGTGGACCACAATATCAGCAATTGCCGTGACACATATTGTTTCTAATGATAATATTAAAACAGATCAACGCTGTGTTCAAATTTCTCAGAAAACTGATATGATCCTCTTACCGGAAATCACAAAATGTTTACTGTTTTCATTTACTTTGATGCATTTTACTTTGTCGCATTTTACTTTTATTGTCAAAAAGATACAAAATCCAAAAAGATTTTAGGAGTGTTTTGATAAAATTTCAGAAAATCCAAAAGATTTGCATTTCTGCTTTATTTTTGATAACCGGGGATGCTTGATGGTTAATTTCTGAGATTTGATAACACCATCTGGGCTTTGTATCATTCAAAATGTGAAAATTTGAGTTTTGGAAGTTTAACGGATTGAAAAATGTTGAACGGGATTCGAATTCGTGATTTGGCGAAATTTTCAGATTTTTCCATTTCACATTCGCCCCTTAATTGGGTCGAATGTGGAAAAATCATCACCTTCGGCCATAATGGTGTTGGACGAATGTGAATTTTTCACTTCCGGGTGACAAAATTTACCTCCGGGTATACTTTTTACATTCGGGTGGGCGAAGGTGGCTTTGGTTTACATTCGTGCCATTCATTTGGGGCGAATGTGGACTTCACCCACATTCGTCCACACCAAACGGGCGAACGTGGCCTCTTATAAATACACCATTTCAGGTTCGAACCCTCACATTCAAAAATTTTTCAAAACTTTCTTGATAACCAGACCTTGTTGCTTGTGTTTCTTGTGATTCACTGATCTGTTCCCTACACTTTCCTGATTATTTTGAGACTAAATATGCAGGTATTGGAACGTTTATCCGATCAGAATCGTAGTTTGTATCTCTGGACCTAGGGTTTCAAAATTAACGGTCTTAGAGTCTGTTTTAATGGTTGATTTTGATTGCATTTCAATCTACATCAGTTTTAGGGGGAGATATATGCAGGAATTAGTGTTTAACATCGTTTAATTGATTAAATGTGTGATTGAACATAGTTAAACCTAATTCGTCTTTAAAAACTGATGTATAATGAAATATATGGACAATTGATGTTGAACGAGTGTTTATCGACCTTGTTAGGATACATTTAAATCAAAATGAAATGTTAAAACCAATTTTGGCAAAAATTCAAATTTGGGGTTTAATCTGTTTCACCTTCGGTTCAAAAACCGGGCGAAGGTGGAATCAGGATGGGCGAATGTACAATAATTTGGACGAATGTGACTTTATACTTAGAACATTTTCACATTCGACCATAATTTTCTCATTCGACCATAAACTCACACATTCGACCAGTTTGAAAACGGGCGAATGTGCAGTTTTTCAAATCCAGAATTTTTGTAATTTTTGTCGTTTTTGTATTTTGATGTGTTTCTTTGATTTTTATGTGCAGATGGCTGATCAATCCGAGAACGTTGAAGCACCAGCAATAAATGTTGAAACTCCAGCAGAGATTACAGCTCCAGATCCAGTGCCAGAGGCAGAAATATCTGTTCCAAGCAGTTGGCCGTTTGAAAGGTCACATAACTGTTGCGCTTATCTCGGAGATGTGGAGAAGAATACAGAATTCACCGGGATCATAGAGTTTCTGAAGAGGAGCAGAATAGTTCATGCTTTAGCCACACCAACCATCATATACAAAGACATCATTGAAGATTTCTACCAAAACGCGAAGTATGACTACTGGGAGAATCAAACGATCATCAAGAGCATGATTCAGGATATGGAGATGTTCTTGACTGAAGCTGATATTCGGGAAGCGTTACAGATTAAGTTTGAAGATAGTGAAGATCCCAGGGAGTTGTCATGGACTGAGCAAAAAGCATGTTTCTTACGAATGAAATACAAAGGTCGAATTACTGATGGATCTATTTATAAGGGGAAGCTGGGAGTGCAGTATAAGTATTTTGCACATGTTCTTATCCATGTATTTGGGTGTGTGAGCGGTGGTTACGATGTCATGAGAAGGAGTTTAAGTTCATTAATGGTTGCGTTGACACTCAACAAACCATTTAATGTATCTGGGATGATTCTTGATCATATGCTGGAGATGCTGAAGGGAATGAAGAACAAGAAGTTCATGTTATATCCGAGATTTCTGATGATGATCTTTGATTATAAGTATCCTATGTTGAAAAAGGATCCGACTATGATCCTAGGTCAAGATCATATGAACATTAGAACACTGATGAGAATGAAGGGATACAAAGGTGTGCCTGATAGTGAGAAGCCACCTAACAGGAGATTATTTGGTGCTTTGGCTCGTCCGGATTACACTGATCCTGGCAAGAACAAAGCAAGACATGATAACAGTGACTCGGACAACGATGATCCCTTAGTGTATGTTGATTCAAGCACTAAGAGGAAACGGCAAGTAGTCAATCCTGGAGCCAAAGGGAAGGGCAAGGGAAAGGCTGTGGATCAGGGAAGTTCGAAGCAACAAGTGGTTAGAAAGAAATCGACTGCGAAGAAAGGATCAGGTTTGGTGGACGAAGAGTCGGTAGATTCAGAAGAGACTGAGGTTGATGAGCAGTGGGATTCTGATGATGAGAATGTGAGGACCACCAAACGTAAGGCCACTATGGTTGGTGAGTCTGAATCCTTGAATAAGTCGATAGAAGAAGCTGAGAGAAGAAAGAAATTTGTTGAAGATGAGAGCCTAGGTGTTGACCTAGCAGAGTTGAGTGTTGGAGATACGGTAGTGGTTAATTTGCCTAGAAAGACAAAGAAGCAAAAGACCATGGCCAAGAAGTCAAGTGTAAAAGAGCTGAGGGAGAAAGAGTTAGCTCAGCTATTGAAGGGAAAAAGATTACCTGATGCTGGTACACCATCTAAGCTATCTTCACCTGTTGCCAAGAAGCAGAAGAAAACAAAAGAGGCAGAGACTTTACCAATCGATCAATTCAATGTCGATTTGGATAAAGTGCTCGATATGTTCAGAAAGCCTCAGAAGGAGAAAGTAATTGAAGTTGAGCCATCCAAATCAAAGTCGAAGAAAGTGACTGTGGATGACGATGTCATGAAGCAAGTGAATAAGAAAATGGAAGATATGATGAAGATGTTGGTTGCTCAACAGGCTGAGATTGCTAAGTTCAAGCAAAATGAGGAGAAAATGCTTCAGATTGTGGTTGCTTCAAAATCTAATCAGGATGATATAAATGATAAGATTAAGATGTTGGAAGCTAAGAATGAGAAGCTTGAAAGAAAGTGTGAAAGAAACAAGGGCAGGATCAAACTGATTAAGGCAGATAACAAAGAACTAAGGAATGAAAACAAACGCCTTGGTAATTTGATTGAAGAGCTTTATAGTAGGGCACCCCAGTTGAAAGAGGGTGAAGAAGATGAAGAAGAAGAAGAACAGAAAGTCGATTATGGAGATTCTGAATCTGAGAAAGAACAAGAAGATGATGATGAGGATGATGATGGATCGGAGAAAAGTGATGATGATGATGATGACAACAATGATGATGATGATGATGCTGAAGGTGCTGGGAGAAAACAAGGAGATGAGTTTAGCAGTGGGAGTGATCATGATGGAGGAGATGATACTTCTAGATTCACTTATGAGAAAAGAACACCAAAGAAGAAAGATACTGGAGAATCAAGTTCCAAGAAGAAAGGAGAGAACGTTGATTCAGATGAAAGTATTTTCTGGAATGAGAAGGTGAGATCTTTATCTGATGATGCTAAACAGCTATATAAAGATATGTTGGAAAAGAGAGAGTGGACCATTGAGTTCACAGGATGCTTCGCTGAAATATTCCAAACTGATGACTTAAGATATGAGTTGGAATATGAAGATCCAGATCTTGAAGAAGGGGAATTACCTGCATCTGTGGCAAAAGAAATACTAGATGGTCTTGCACAGAGGGTAGGGAAAACTTTTGAGGAGTTTATGATGGATGAATCGATTCCAAATATTCCTGAAAAGGATATTGGAAGTCATTCAGATGATGTGAAGACTCCTGAGAATAATGAAGTGGAGATGGAAGATATAACTCATGAAGAGTTTCCCCAGTACTTCAGACAAGATGATGAAAATGAAGTATTTCCTGACTTCACTGAGATACCAAATAAGTCAGCAAAACAGAAAGCTAAGAAAAGGAGTGAAGAGTTTGTGGAGAAGGTATTTGGTACTGATAAGAAAGATTCTTCTAACCAGTCTGATGAGTTGAAGAATTATTTGAAGAAATTGAAGGAAATGGATGAGAACCGACCAAAGCCTGAAGCTCAGGGTAACTTTTACAGATTTCATAATGACAAGTTCAAAGGCAGAGCTCTTGGGTGGACTTACTTAGGCAGGCTGAAATGTATTGCTGCAAAATGGGAAACCGGAATTCTGTACTTCAACAGATTCTGTGACTTGCTTACTCTACCATACTGGGCGGTTAGAGACTTATGCAGATTCCCAATGTCAGGTGCCGAAGTAAATGGATCACATGTCGGTTGGTGCGCAGATAAATTGGTTTGGGAAAGTCGTACGAGATGGAATAGGTTCAAGCCTCAATATCCCAGAAGAAGAGTGCATAGGGATATTGATCCACAAACCAATATGAAGCGTGTTACTTTGATCTACAAAGCACCTAATGTGATGAGGAAGATACCGTTGATGCCAATGCCACAGCATTTTAGTGCTGATTTTATCTTCTGGTACTATGATTGGAGAAAGGCAGAAGCAGTGATTGTGTTGAGAGATGGAAAGGATAAATACAAGCATGTTCATGTATTTGATCCTATGTGGTTGATTAATTGCACGTTTGAAGACATCATCATGCTTTTCTTCAATCCAATCTACTTTGAACCAAATGACTTTGCTCAAGCAAGAAAATACACTCAAGTGGTTGGAGTTTGTTTTGCGTATGACATTAATGCAGGAAGCAACTTGGAGGGTAAACTTGGTAAGACAGTGAAGATAGATAATGTGTCTAAACCAGTGAAGAAAACTTTTGAGCCTCCAATGACTACTGAGCAGAAGAAACAGCTCAGAATCAAGTTGATGAACAAGACAATGGACCAACAGAGAAAACTATCCAATCAATAGTCGAGGGGGAGTTTGTTGATGCGTTTTGCGACTAAGGATTGGATAAACTTTATTAACATGTGTTAGTGACTTGGCCGAAGGTGAATAGAAGTGGGCGAAGGTAGATATATTGGGCGAATGTAGATTGAAGTGGACGAAGGTAGATGGATTATGGGCGAAGGAAGACTGGACCTGAACAGAAGACACATTCGACCACTGGAAGTGGGCGAAGGTGGAAAATACTCACGTTCGACCAGTCAAAAGGGGCGAACGTGCAGTGTCTATAAATAGATTTTGAGTTTTTGATTATGTAAGAGAGTTGTCATTTTGTGTCTGTGATAGGTCAGGTTCAGAGGTTGATTTGTGATATTGTGTGTGTGTTCTAGATTAACATAAACTGATTGTAAAGGCTTATTTGAATGAAGTTAATCTATGAAAATGATATTGAAAATGATCTTGATTGTGTTGTGATTTGTGTTTTATCAATTTGTTCAGAACTAGGGTTTCCGCACCTAGTTTTGTGACTTGTATGATCGTATAATCCTGTTTTAGCTAAAATCTTTCGCTCACATTTTTCAAGAACAATTTTCTTACCATTTGGTTTAGTGATTTTAATTACTTGACCTTCCATATTTGCGGGATTAACTTTAACCAACTTGGTTTCCTTTTCAGCAGTGTTTTGAGAATCATGGTTATTGGATTCAGGAAAGCCAATACCAAACTTAACATTGCTTTTGGACCGTTGGTTGATGAGCATTTCATAACCTTTTCACGATTCCACTCATTTTTCATAAGTGACCTGGGTGGCCTCAAGCTCCCCTTACAACTTTGATATTTTGTTATCATAGTTTCGAGCTGGTCTTTGGTTATGCTAGCTTCATGGTTTAAGGTGCTGATTTCAGACTCTTTTTTAGTTAATTTTGATTTTAACTCTTTCGTGAGTTTTTCAAACTAATTTTCATCTTCCAAAATTTTTTTCTACGGTTTTCATTCACCTCTAGTTTGCAAAATCTTTTACACATTTGTTTGAACATAAATCTTTAAGGATTTGAGGATATAACTTAGCAGCAGCCATCAATGCACAATCACACTTGCATTCACAATCATTTGCATTCCATGGATCTGAGAGATTTACCTATTCTTTCTCAATCTTCTCATCTAAAACAACTGTCTCAACAAACTCATTAGTCGCATTTTCAAATTCAGAAACCACTTCTTCAGACTCAACCCCTTCAACAACGGTCTTAAGTGCCATGAAACAGAAATTTTCTGGTTCATTATCAGATTTGGTCATAAGAGCAAAGTTCTCATCAGTTAGCTCATTTGGTAAGCTGCTCTAGTCAATGAACCCCTGTGTTAGGATCTGAGTTTGTTTGTTTTGATTGTTTAACTAAATGATGGTAATAATGAAATGAAAATAGAATGAAAGTGCAGCGGAATAATAAACTGTAAATCAAAACAAGAGAGTAAATGTTTTTAGATCGAATGCTTTCATTAATTCAAGATTACAATCGTACAAGTTACTCCCCCTCAGCCTGATCACACAGTTGTTTGTCAGAGAGAATGTTTTGTGTGTGATACGATAGAACAGTACATGCACTGTTCTATTTATAGACTGACTCAAACCACTGATGACCTAGGCTGACGTCACCTAAGACAGTGACCTCTAACAGAATAACAAACTCAAACATCTGCTATACAAACTACTGTTACATTGAAAGCACTGATAATAAACAGCTGTTAAAGATAAACTCTGATGGTCTTGTATCCACTGCTGGAGCCTAAGTGCTGTTGGTTCCAGCAGTGCTTTGGTCTTCAGTACTTGTATCAGCAGTTGCTCTTCATCAGACCTTTGGTCAGCAGTTGTTCTTCATCAGTTGTTTCCTCAGCAGTTCTTTATATCAGCAGTTGTTGAGCAGTTGTTTGGATAGAACAGTAGTTAGGGTCAGCAGTCTTTTGGGAGAAGCAAGTTGTAAAGACTGTTTATTCAAGGATCAAATAGATAGCATATTTTGGCTTTCCAATCATCTGTTCTTCTCCAGGTCAGCAGACCCAACACCCTGTGTGAAGAAACTTTGTTAACTGATTTCTACTAGAGCAGATGGTGGAATAGCAGCTTGTTGCATTTGATCCCGAGCAACAAGGGTTTGGACATATTGAATATGAGGAACAGTGGTATGGACATAGTGAATTGGAACAGTTGTTGAGAATTGTGCAAAATGAGTAGTGTTTTGCACATTTGGGCCACGGGTATTTTAGGAATATTGATAAGTGTTCATCTAAGGTCTTTGATTTGGATAGGTACTCATAGGTGTTCCATTTTAACTCCTACATTCTCTAGTAAAGTGACTCATTATGTGACATTTATAACACTTGATCTTTGATTTATCCAACCCCACTTTTGACCCTCCATGCAACTCAGGGTATTTTCTACCAGTTTTCTTGTAAAACCTATCAGTTCTAACAATGAGTAGAGCCAGTTGGTGCAAGATGTCCATTTCTTCCAAGTCTAACGGGTCAAAGTATTGAAGATCATTATACTCAAAAGACATGTTATCAAATACCTGGATATCACCACTTGCTATAAAAGCATAGTTGGGGGAGTAGGAATCAGAGTTAAACCCATAAGTTATGTCAATAAAATGATCATAACTCTGATTCTTACTATTACCAGGCACCTCATCTTGACCCAAAAGTGCAGTACTACCAAACTCATAGTCATCTGACACATTTCCAGAGTCTTGAAGCTTCTTTTTCTGGTTAAGCTCTCTCTCATAAGTCAAGAGCTTACCTTGAAGCTGGGTCAGAGATAAGTCTGTAAAACCAATCGAGTTTCTCATAACTATAGCAATATTGTCCCATTTATCTGGTAAAGACCTTAAGAATCTATGATTCAAAGTTGAGTTTGGATATGTTAGACCTACCACTTTTAGTTCAATAACCAATCATTTAAACCTCTCAAATTGTTGAGTTAATGATTTTCCCTTAACATGACTGAATGTTTCATATTGTTGATTCAGTATTTCACGATTGTTTTCAATAACTTCTTCAGTCCCATGAAATTGTTTCTTCAAAGCATCCCATAACTCCTTTGTACTGTTACAGTGTAGTAATCCAGCATAGATATCATTTTGTAAATCCATTGCCACAATACTGAAGGCTTTAGAATCTAACTCAAATTTTTTGAAAATCTAAGTCAGATTAGTTTTCAAGCTTCATAGGCTCCTGAACCTTAGGATCATTGGTACACGGTACCATTGAAACATGTGGTCCGGAGCTAACCGACTTCCAACATCCTATGTTCTGTTGAGATAAAACATGGCTCATCCAACATTGCTAGATATTGTATTTAGATCTGACAAGCACCGGTGGCTTGTTGTTCGTGCTGGTGTTGTGTGGATCGTGATTGATTGAAGTTATTCTCTTATTGTTTGTAAAAATGTGTGTTTTAAAAACTTTGAAAGTAAATAAACTCTTACTCTGTTCTCAATAAAACAAACAAACGATATCAATAAATTTGAGCTGATCGGTTTATATTAAATTGATTTGTTAGATCGAATTTAATTGACCAAGCTCTGATACCAATTGTTAGGATCTAAGTTTGATTTGTTATGAAGTGTTAATCAATGAATTAGTAAATGAAGATAGACTAAATATGGAAAGTGCATTGGAATATAAACTTTAATTCATAACAACACAGGATAATTGTTTTCAACGAGTACTTTTATTAATCATCACAAATTTCAGTACAAGTATACAATCTCCCCCTCAACCCGATCTCTTAAAGTCTGTTCGTACAGAGAATGATGAATCGAACAGTACAGGAACTGTTCTATTTATAGACAAACCAAAATTTTGATGACCTATGCTGATGTCACCTATGATAGTGACATCTAATAAACTTCTAACAATACTAACATCTGCCCTATTACAAACACTATTACATTGGAAAGCTCTGTTTGATAAACATTTTTTGGACAAACTCTTTTGTTTCATCATCTGTTGAAGCCTAATTGTTGCTGGCTTCAATAGATCTTGTATCTTCTCAATATACCATTAGCAAAGTAATAAGAAAAACAACATTTCATTATATAATACATATTTATCAAATTACAAACCAATCCGAGACAACGTTTAACGTTTACGAAAATATTGTATTGACAATACATTTCCTTCAAACAAGTTTCGATCATTTGAAAATAAATGTCGCGGCGTAGCTTGACCATTCTTCGCAAACGACATCCATGTCATCATCCCCGTAATAATTTGCTCCTCCCCAACATGAGACAACAATAAAATTAATACATTAGTCGAGGCAAGGAAACACCATCATGCTCATGCTTTTCATTGCTTGCTTCTTTGTATCTTCAAGAGGAATGAAACCAAACACATCCATCCATGTGTGCAAAAGTGAATGAATGGCAGGAATTATTAGCTCTTCCACGCCAAGAGAAGAAAGAGCCTACAATATTTAAAGAAAATTAAAATTGAAAGTACTAGTTTCGTGTTTAAACCTATAGAATTTAAAATAAAGTAAAATCACAGCAAAATTACTTAGTCACTATTTTGAGTGTAATCACTAGTCGTTTAGAATGGCCAGATATTTCATGAGGATTTTGACTATTGAGATAGAAGGATACGGAAAAATGTAACACAAATATGTTTTCATTTATATTTTAAGAAGGTAAATGAAGATGAGCAAGTCAGTTCCAATACTTTATTGTTAAATTAGTGAATCAAACCTGTAAAGGGGGTAAGTTTGACCCAGTTACTTATGAATATGTAGATTCAAGTTATGTTTTATCCTTGATGAGTAAACAGGTCAAATGTAATGAAGTCACCTAACTTGTATTGTTAATTCAAAAAACCTCCATAAACCATTTTATTCAACGAAATTTGTTATTACTGAAATACTATAATAACTGTAATCATACTAGACACTATATATTAAATATCCTGAGCTGGTCCTTTTCAACCCATACTAAGTCTGGGTCCCAGCCCCATTTTGACCCATTAATTTATCTGTTAGTTGCCACAACTTTTTTTAACAAGACAAAATGAAATTAAAGCAAGAGTACACAATAGCAAAATAAAGTTAGTTTACATACGGATTCATTTGCATCCTAAAGTTGGTGACACATTCCTTGACGTCTTTAAATGTGGCGAGTACCAATAAAAGGCATTTTTGCGAACCGATACCCATGAATCCTGCCACAAATAATGTTGAAATGATATATAATAGCAGGAAGATATCAATCGTATTGATGCTGCTGTGATAAATTCATCCTTCTCCAAAACTGATGTTAAGAAGCTGCCATAATTCAGCCGCCTAAAGTTAGACCTGGAAAAAGGTTACAATAGATGAGAACAGAACAAGTTAGTGTTAGTGTTAGGGCTCAAAACAACCTTCAACTCTAACAACATCAAATCAAACTATTTATTAAAATCAAACTATTTAATCCTGAAAATAAACTATTAAATCCTTTAAAAACCTTTAATCAAATAACAAATTAACAAAAATCACCAACAAACATAAGGTAATCAACGAGTATGAAGAGACGTGATGCAGAATCATCAACACTACAAACAGACTAAATACGCACCAACGGTACGGATCTAAAGCAACGTTTCTATAGATACTCAAACGATTCTATATATACTCAAACGTTATAGATACTACCGTAAGAACATAGTCTTACACTTCAAACTCAATAAACATGAATGAAGCATCATCCTCCACCACCTTCTCTCAGGAGCTTGCAGACATAATAGAAGGCGATAAAATGTAAGTATATAAACATATATGCGCGTATCTACTTAATGTACAACGCTCTTATGTGACCCATTATTGTTTAGTTACTTATAAAGTATATATGTATATATAAACAAAACTTTTTTATAGCAATGACTTTCGAGTCGAACCAGAAGTGTACAACCACTATCAGCAGCCTGATCATAGAGACATTGGTATTCCACTCCAATGCCCCTTGATGATTGACTACCAATCTGCAGGTTTAAACAATAATCATGGTCCTATAATACAGCAAAAACCTTTTTGTTGGATCAGTATTGCTCTTGATGTATTGCTTGCTAGTGAACACTTATGTTTGAAATGAGTAAGTAAAGTTACACTATCAACAGGAGTTATTACTCCCCCTGGATGTTTGAAATCTAAAGACAAGTTTAATGAGAATCTAAGTATTGAATGTGAATGATAATAAATACTCAAACAGATTCTCAATAAATGAAATGGACAGAACAATAATAAGCTTTGAAGGATTTCTGTTTTAATAAAAGTCAATGTCTAAAACAGAGGGATGAACCCATCTATTTATATACTTTACATATACATGAACCTTGCCAAAAAGCAAGTCAGAAACAAGTTGCAACAAGTTGCATTCTTGGAACTTGCACAAAAAGATAAAGTAATACTAAACTAATAAACTACCGAAACATAAGGCGGTGGAAAGAGTCTTGTACAAGTGCTGATGAATGACAAACAACTGATGAGTAGTTTGTCTTCAGTCGTTCTTCAATGAAATGTTTGGTTAGACTTCATAACTTCTGATACTTCTTCTTCAGTACTTGTTGAATCATTCTTCAGTACTTTAGTCTTCTTTCTTCAGTAGTTCTATACTTAGGATATTTGCAGAAGTGAATTAGACTAAGGTTTACAAAAGTGGTTTCCTCAATCCTTTTTGTCCTAACAATCTCCCCCTGGATTGATGAAGCCAAAACCTTTTCTAATTCCTTATTGTCTTCTTCTGTCATTCACAATCTTACACATCTCCTTGAACATGGAATTCTTCAGTTGATTAAGCTGTTCATTAGTGAGAGATCCCCTTTGAGGTTCTAAGTGTTGAATTATAAGCAAGTCCTGAGTTGATAGATTCTTCAGTTCATTCATGGACTTGTAGGCCTTGCTTGTAAGATCTCTTCTTGTCACCAATACTAAGTTGTCATCAGTAAAGGACCATCTGATGATCAGCACTTTAGACTTGTCAAAGTCTGAAGTATAGGGAACCATGCTGGATCCCTGGGATATTCCTGAGTGTTGAATGTTTTCTATTTCTATGACTCTCAGGTGGGATTCACTTCTGTCTTCTTTTTGCACTACTTCAGGTAATTTGAAAGTTGGTAAATGATGTTCAGTAACACCCTTTGTGTGCAGTCTGTCAGTGATAGTCTTTTGAATTTGGTAAGCAAATGTTGAAGGATCCCTAAATTGAGTTATCAGAGGCTTCTCTTCAATATCAAAGTCTCCTTGCACAACTGTGTTGCCTTCTAGCAACACCATCTTGAAGTCAGTCATTGTATTGTCCTCTAGTTTCTTCTTGGTAGCTGGTCTTTTAACACCAGAAGTTCTAACTACTAAAGTTGATACTTCAGAAGTTTTGAACTTCTCTGGATTAGCAGCCTTGGCAGCCTTATACTTCTTGTATGTGTCCAGTAGTTTTTCTTCTCTCCATCTTGACATAGAGGCTTTTGAACCATAATCACTTGCTACCAGTTCTTCAATCATTTCTGCTCTCTTGGCTTTTCCATCTTTGTTTGTTGCAAGTTTGTCAGCAACAAGTTGAGCTCTTCTGGTTAGCTCATCCATTGAGAGCCCTTTGAGTGAATAGGCTTTTGTTTTGTTGTTCTTTGTTATAAAAGACACTAGTTTTTGTCTTTTGTCTTCTTCAGCAACTCTCTCTGTTTCAGCTTGCCTATTCAACTCTGCTTCATAAGCTTGAAGCTTTTCATTTAAGCTTAAATCTTCCCTTGCCTCTAAGTTGTTCCAGATCTCTTCTTCCTTAGCCTTTCTTTGGGCTGCAATCAAACTCTTCTCTAGTAGTTCTTTGGAAATTGATAGTGGAGAAGGGTTCAGCACAGTCATTGTTGTAGTTGTTATATGCCTTGGAAGAGGAGTTGGTTGTTGTTGTTCAGTTGGTTTGGAAGGCTCTTTAGTTGTTTGTAAGCTGGAAGTGTTAACTGCTGAAGTGTTGATAGAAGTATCAACTACTGAAGGATTGTCTTTAGTATTTTCTGACTCATCAGAGGTTTCTTCAGTAGTTTTTTCATTATGGCCTTGGGAAGGTTCAGCTTCAACTTCAGTTCCAGAAACAAGCCTTTGTTAATCTTCTTTTTGTTTTTGGACTTTTTCTAGAAGTTTTTGTTGTCATAGAGCCACTCTTGCCTTTATCCTGACTTCCAGTGACTCCTTAGGTTCCTTAATCTTCTCCCCCTTTTTGGCTTCTCTACTTCTGGAAGCCTGCTAGGTTTGGAAGTTCTACCAGTGAGTTCAGCAAGTTATCTTGAGTTGTTGTCTATTTTGTTGGACAGCTTACCAAGTTTTTTGTTGATCACCTCAACCTGAGTTTTGGTTGACAAGTCCAAAGTAGTTGTGAATTATTTGAGGTTATTGGTAATGAGGGTGTTCATCAACTGGTATAGGGGACCATCTGGGCTGCATAGTTGGTTCAAGTCTATGCTGGATGACCCAGGGAATTGGGTAGGCATTTTCAGTGAGTGGTGTGTTTTTAGGTGATCTTCATGTTGTATAGAAGATGCCACTTTAGGGGAATCGGGGATCAAGTGGACTTTAACCTGATCTGGTGTGACCAGCTCTTTGAGCTTAGAGACACCAGGTGCAGGACCTTCACTAGCAGCCGTCAATTCAATTTTGGTGGAGTGTGAATCATCATCCAAATCAATGGAATCATCTGAATCCCTGCTTACTTCCTCAATGAGAACAGTATCAGTTACATCATGAGCTGGGCCCAACCTAGTTGTCTCATGTACCTCTTGTTCTTGGTTCAGAGGATTTCCTACCTCAGGCATTAAGCCTTCATCAGTAGTTGCCACAAGTGAGGTCTTAGCAATGTTACTTCTATTCTCAGATCCACCACTAGGTGGTATATGAGTAGTAGCAGCCTTAAATGTACCTAAAGTCTCTAAGTTTGGGCTTAGAAATCCTCGTTCATCCTCATCTCTTGGGTTAGCGCTATGGACATCCACATCCATGTCAAGTGCTGAAGGTATGTCCCCTGTTTGATGTGGTTGTTGGGGACTGGCATGTTCTGATGGGATGGTTTCTCTTAGCATAGAGAGAAGTTTGGCAATTTCAAGGGCTTCAGGTTCAAAAATTTGTGGTGCTGGTTCAGTAGTTTGGTCTATGGTTTCAGCAGTTTCAAAAGAAGAGTCAACGGGGATTGTTTTCTTAAATTTCTTTCTTTTGAAAAGTATTGTGATTGGTGCTCTAGTGGGGGTTTGAGATGGATGAGACTGAGAGGATGTTTCAGTAACATCTTTATCAAGTGCAGATTGCACATTAGCAAGTTCAGGCATCTCAACTTCCTGAACTGCGTTTCTTTTAAGGCTGGTGGGTTTTTGTATTTGCTGTTTGGGTTTCTTGGCCTTTTTAGGTGAGGGTTTGGAAGATGAGGGTTCCTTGGGGACTGTTGTGTGTTCCCCTTGGTCATATTCTGGCCAGGTAGCCGGTTTATTATGTCTAGAGTATGCTTGTGAGGTTAAAGGGTTAAAATCAGTTGTTTTACCCACAAGCACCTCTTCTCAAAGTTCCTTTATTATGCATTGCATAATAAATCTTGGATACAACAAAAACTTCTTTTTAGAATTGAGATGATGTAACACCAACTCATTAAAGAAAAGTGCTGATGCCCTGAATTTTGTTTCATTCATAATGGAATGAAAAATAGGTTGAAAAGTAGAGGGCATCTGATCATAAGATCCAGTTTTTGAACTCAAAAACATTATTATATAGTGAAACAAAAGTTTGTACTTAGGTTCAAAATATTTCTTAAAAATAGTAACATGTGAGAGAGTGCCTTGGTAACCACACTTTGTCATGGTTAGATGAATTTTAGAGTTTGGAAATTGATTTGGGGCACCAACATCATCTAGACCCAGTCTAATTCCCAAAGTTTCGGGTGTGATTGCCATTCTTCTCCCTTGGATGGTTGAATTGAGGGAGATCACTTTATCATTCACTGTCACTGTCTCCGCATTTGCCCAGAACTCATTTAGAGTTTCAGTGTGGATTGGAGGATCAATGGTGAGGGCAGTGAAGTATTGGGCTTTAACGACTAAATCAATGATTTCGTCGTATTGGGACCAGGCTTCATGTTTCTCAAAGTAGCCTCTTTGATTGTGAACTTGTTTCAGTATTAGAGCCATGTGGTTTGTGTGTTTGTGGATCGAACAGTACTTTTGCAGGTTAAGGGTTTGAGAGCTTTTTGAGAGAGAAGGAGGGAATTTTTGCTTTTTGAAAGGATAAGTGTTGGAAGTTAATCATTTTTCAGAAAATATTCCCATACTGATGTTTTTGTTCATCAGTAGTTTCTCTCTTTTTGTTTTTCTGAAGTTTTGGTCTAAACAGATGTAAGTGAAAAATAAAATATGTGCAGGAAAAGTAAAAGAACACTTACAATTTTAGCATCCTAAGCATGGATACTAACTTCTGAAATGTTGATGTGTCAAGGGGTTTTGTGAATATGTCAGCTATCTAATTAGCTGTTGTGACATGCTTCACTTCAATCTTGCCTTTTTCATAGCAATCCCTAATGAAATGATACGTGATTTCAATATGTTTAGTTTTTGAGAACTGAACAGGATTTTGAATGATGCTAATGGCAGATTTGCTGTCTACAAGCAACGGTGTCTTGGTCTCTTTGATTCCATAATCAAGAAGTTGATATTGGAGCCATTGTATCTGTGATGTACAACTTGCAGCTGCAATGTATTCAGCTTCAGCAGTTGAAGTTGGAACAGATGTTTGCTTCTTTGATTGCCAAGACACTAGACAGTTTCCCAAGAATTGACAACCACCAGATCTTGATTTTCTTGACATTTTGCATCCTGCATAGTCACTATCTGAAAAAGCTGATAACTTGGTATTGCTTGAAGCAGGATACCAAATTCCAAGTATAGGAGTTCCTTTCAGATATCTGAAGATTCTTTTGACTGCAATTAGGTGTGATTCCCTAGGAGCTGATTGATATCTAGCACACACACATGTTGAAAACATAATATCTGGTCTAGAAGCAGTTAGATACAAAAGGGAACCTATCATACATCTATACATGGTTTGATCAACCTGTTTTCCTTGATCATCTGGTTCAACTTGTGTGGTAGGTGTCATGGGAGTGGAACATGATTTACAGTCTTGTAAAGAAAATTTGTTCAATAATTCTTTACATATTTTGATTGATGTATAAAAGTTCCATTAGTTTGTTGTTTAATCTGCAGTCCTAAAAAGTACTGCAGTTCTCCCATTGTACTCATCTCAAATTTTGATTGCATGACTTTCTTAAATTCATCACACAATTTTGTGTTTGTTGAACCAAATATGATATCCTCAACATAAATTTGAACAAGTAAGACATGATTTCCAACATTTTTAATGAAAAGAGTTTTATCAATGGAGCCTCTTGTAAAGTTATTTTTGAGCAAAAAGTTGTAAAGTGTTTCATACCAGGCTCTTGGAGCCTGTTTTCGCCCATAAAGAGCTTTGTCCACTTTGTAAACCCACTCAGGATGAGAAGGATCCTCAAACCCAGGTGGCTGACAAACATACACTTCCTCTTTGATTTTTCCATACAAAAATGCACTCTTCACATCCATTTGAAAAACTATTATTTTGTTGGAAATGGCATAGGCCAGAAATAACCTGATGGCCTAAAGCCTTGCAACTGGAGCAAAGGCCTCATCATAATCAATTCCCTCTTCTTGAGAGTAACCTTGTACCACCAGTCTTGCCTTGTTCTTAATGATCTACCAGCTTCATCTTGTTTGTTCCTAAAAACCCATCTTGTGCCAATTGGTAGCTTGTTTGGAGGTAAGGGACAGATTTCCCAAACCTGTTGCTTCTTGAATTGAAGCAGCTCATCTTGCATAGCTTCCACCCAATTGTTGTTTTTGAGGGCTTCTTGGTACTTCTTAGGTTACAACTGAGAAATGAATGCTGAGAAGAAGAAAAAGTTGGAAAGCTGGTTTCTTGTGAGAACACCTGAAGAAATATCACCCATGATTTGTTCAATGGATGATCTTTGTGTTCAATCAGTTGTTGTAAACCACTGACAGGTGTAGGTGGCTCTTGTACTTCATCAAACAAACCACTGAGGTTTATAATGTATGGTTCAGCTGTTTGAACATCTTCAGTAGTTGTAGGTGCTGAAGCAGATGTTTGAGTTTGTACATCAGCAGTTGTTGAATTAGAAGTTTGTGAAACTTCTGAATGTTTGAAAGTTGACTTAATGACTGTTTGAGGAGTCCATGGTGCTGGATCCTCATCATCAAACGTTTGATCACCATAATAAGTAGGTTTAGATGAAGTAACAGTCTTTTCAGGTCCAAAGTGGAAGCTGTCTAGGTCAAAGAGTTCAGCAGGATGTGCTGGAATAAGAGTGTGTTTTAACTTATTGAACTTGACATTCAGTGTTTCTTCTACCATCTTGGTTCTTGAATTATAAACCTTGTAGGCTTTTCTAGTGGAAGAATAACCAAGAAAGTAACCTGAATCAACTTTAGCAGCAAACTTTGAAATAGAGTCTTTAATGTTTAGAATGAAACATTGACATCCAAAAGCCCCAAAGAAGGAGATAAGGGGCTTCATGCCATGAAGAACTTCATAGGCAGTCTTGGAGTGTCTCTTGTTGACAAGGACTCTATTTTGAACATAACATGCAGTGTTAACTGCTGCAGCCCAGAAATACAATGGTAGGCCTGAATCAGCTAACATAGTTCTTGCTGCTTCAATCAATGTTCTGTTCTTCCTTTCTACCACACCATTTTGTTCAGGAGTTCTGGGAACACTAAATTGTCTAATAATCCCTTTAGACAAACAGAATTCATCCAGAGTTTTGTTCCTGAACTCTGTCCCATTATCACTTCTAATGGCTTTGACAAATAGAGAATATTGTTTCTCTACTTATAGAATGAAGAACTTGATGATTTCAGCTGCCTCATCCTTGGAAACTAAGAAGAATACCCATGTGAATCTTGAATAGTCATCAATGATGACCAAGCAGTACTTCTTCTTACCAAGGCTCATGATTTTTACTGGCCCAAATAAGTCCATATGGAGTAGTTGAAGACATGCAATTGTTTTTGATTCTTCAATAGACTTATAGGAGGACTTATGCTGCTTTCCCTTTAAACAGGATACACAGTGTTCTTGACACTGGTATACTTTCAAAGGTAGACCTCTGACCAAGCCCATTTTTGTGACTTTATTTATGGTTTTAAACTTCACATGGCCAAGTCTCCTGTGCCAGAGATCAATCTCTGAAGTTGATGCCTTTGAGAAGAAACAGACAGTGTTGTTCAGTACTTTGTCCTTTTCAATGTCCACTGCATAGACATTTCCACATCTTTTGGCTATCAACAAAGTATGATCTTCAATGATCTTCTCTATCAACTTCTGGCCTTCTGGTGATATGATCTTACATGCTGTCTTTGTGAAAAAGGAAGAATATTCTTTATCACACATTTGTGACACACTCAGCAAGTTGTACTCAAGGTTTTCAACCAGATTGACCTTGTCAAACTGTATTTTGCCAGAGGAGACATTGCCATGTCCTAGCACATATCCCTTAGCATTGTTCCCAAAGGATACAGATCCTTCTCTTTGACTGATAAAGTTGTTTATCAGGTATCTGCATCCTGTCATGTGCATTGAGCCTCCATTATCCACATACCAAATGATATTTTAGCCTCTGGAGACCCTCTGCACAAAGTAGCAAATTAGTTAGATTTAGGAACCCAAGCCAGTTTGGCTTTGGGTTTGCTCTTGAGAACATTAACAGTTTGTTCTTGACCAGGTTGAGGAATCCATGTCTTTTTGGCAATGGATTATTCATTAAGTGCAATGGTGGTATCCTCTTGAGGACCACCATCAACCCTGGTCATTAGTAGTTGTACCATGTTCATGAGATCTTTTATCTCAGCAGTTTGTGAAACTGCTGATGATGTAGGTCTGACTACTGAAAGAGAATTTTGAGAAAAAGATTTTTGTTTTTTTCTGAGAAAAGGTGTTTGCTTGTTGTTGTTTCCTGGGAGAAAAAGTTTCTTTAAAATCATTTTTAATTTGTTTTCCCACAACCAGTTGTGAAATTTTCTTATTGTACTGAATTCCTTTTCTATATCTGCAAAATTCTGTCTTGTGGTTAAACAAACCACATATTTCACATTCTTTTGCCTTTTCTTTTTCATTTAGAAGCAAATTTCTGACTGTTTTGATTGGTTTTAGGTCATCAGTAGTTTTCAGGTTCTCAACTCCTGATGTAGATGAAACTACTGATGGCTTAAAGTCAGATTTTATCAGTGCTTCTGAAGAACTTTCTTTGTGAGTTTTTAGAAAGTTTTCATGGAAAGATGTGCATTCTTTCTCTTCAGAAGTTTCACCTGACGCAATTTTTCTCCCATCTTCAGTAGTTTTGGGGGAAAAATCTGTTGGTGTTTCAGTGTGATTGTACCCTATGCCAAACCTAACATTTGAAGCACTTTGTTTGTTTAGCAGTAGTTGGTACCCTTTACAAGATTCTACCCATTTTTCACAAGTAACCTTGGTGTCAGCAAGCTCTTTTCTGACATTTCCTAGGTCATCTATCATGATTTTAAGTTGTGCTTGGGTTTCAATAGCATTGTTAGTTAATTTAGAATTTTCTTTTGCCTTTGCAGCGAGTTTTCTTTCTAAATCACATTTCATCTGAGTGAATTTTCTCTCAGAGTCATTTGCTTTTCCTTGCAAGTGCACATTAGTCTCTCTTATGAGAGCAAAAGATTCTTTACATGAAATTGTACAAAGTTTTGTTAAAGATTCTGTTGATACCTGAGACAGGGCAGATTTTGAGTTGCAGCCCTCAAATGCCATTAAGGCAAAGTTCTTTCTGCCATTGTCAGGTTCTCCCCAGTTGATGTCAAACATTTTGTTGTCTGCATCAGGATTGCACTCAGTAGTGTCAAAAGGAAGACTGCTCCAGTCAACATACTTTGAGGTGAACAAGCTTTGTTGTGAGGGTTGCTGTGTCTGTGGAGGTTGTTGAGCAGCTGGAATGGGAGGGATTGATTGTTGGATCTGCATCTGTTGAGCAGGCATCTGTACATATTGTACCTGTGGCACATATTGGATTTTTGGAGCTTGTGCCTGTACAAAATGTGCACTCCCTTGTGTTCCATTATTCCTATTATAACTAGGGTTATACAGATTTCCAGACTGAGATTGGTTGTAGCTAGAGCTTCTACACTCTCTAGCAAAGTGTCCCAACTTTTAACACTTGTGACATCTAAGTTTAGACTTGTCAAAACCAATTTTTGTAGAAATGTTTATTCCTGGAAATTTCCTTCCTGACCTTTTGTAAAATTTGTTTGTTTTAATACTTAACATGGCCAGTTGGTGTAAAATGTCCATTTCTTCTAAGTCATCATTGTTGTACTACCTGGTAGATAGTCATCAACAGTTTTACCAGAACTTTGCAACTTTTTCTTTTGATCGATTTCTCTTTCAAAAGTTAGTAATCTCCCATGCAATTTTATAAGAGTGAGGGAGCTAAAGTCTGGTGAGGATCTAAGGACAATAGAGTATGTTTCCCATTTTTTAGGTAAAGACCTTAAAAATCTATGAAGCATAGATACAGTTGTGTAGGTCTGACCATTTAATTTTAGCTCAGATATTAATGAGGAGAATCTTTCAAATTGTTGAGTTAAAGTTTCCCCATTTATATGAGCAAAAGTTTCATATTGTTGAGCCAGGATTTCTCTGGTGTTGGCAATCACCTCTTCAGTTCCTCCAAACTATTCTTTTAGGCACTCCCAAAGCTCTTTGGCACTATCATAGTGTAATAGTCCATAGTAGATTTCATTTGGGAGTGCCATTGCCAACATAGAGAAAGCTTTAGCATCAAGCTCAAGTTTTAGGAAATTATCATCTGTATATTCCTTTGGGTCTTTTGGAATTTCTACTTTAGTTTAAAGATTAATATTTACTGGTTTGTGAGGACCATATATCACAGATTTCCAGCAACTAGTGTTGGTCTGTGATAATGTATGTGCCATTCTCCTTTGCCAGATATTGTATTCATTTCTTACTAGCATAGCAGGTTTATTGGCAGAACCAGTATTATGAGGATCCATTTTAAAGATTATTGATTTGTCAAATATCTCTTAAAGTGATGGATGTTGATAAAAGTGAACTTTTAATTCTTTATTGAATATCAATAAGAGCCTGTGTCTGATTCTCAATGTGTTAGATTGATATGTGATCAGATAAACCAGTACTCGGATACCAATTGTTGGA